>CM032065.1:1393518-2595867 GCA_018831715.1 Matsumurasca onukii
GTTTATAGAACTAATGTCTGAGGGTACCTGTTTAGGATGATTTGAGAGGATAAGGCCAACTGTTTTTATAACTTGAATTTGGAAATCTTCATTCCATTTTTCCTTCCCACTTTTCAGATAGGGGAATAAATATTTCACAGAAGATAATGATCTCATGTTTCCCAGTCCTGCTAAATATGTTAGTTTCTTTCCAAAGCCATCAAAACTAGTGTCTAGAAACAGAGACAGAACATTTGGATGGATACTGATTGTGTTACATAATTTCTATAAAATAATGGTACAAAAGTTTTTCCCAATCAATTAGAGTTTACTTTCATTCTTTACCCCTAATAAAGTTCTTCAAATTTATAAGGTCTGAAATACTGTATACAGTATTTGCATGCTTAATAAATGTGTAGTTTATTTTCTTTTTATCACTGAAGTCCTTAAAATAATTATCTAAAATTTGAGCAAAATACATTCAAAGAAAAACCTACAAAATCATACAAAAATTATTGTTTTTATCGATAAAAAATCAAATAATTGTTGTTTTTTTACCATTTATAGCATTTATGTACCGAGATGTGTATTTATCGATTGTTTCTGGACTACATTTGTTAGCTTTGCAGACCCTGTAAAATAGAGTTCCAAAACTCAATATGGCAGTTTCTTTTACTAATTGGCTGACATTATCAGGCAAATTGATGAGTTCCTGTAACAGACAAAAAGAAATTGTAGGCAAATGCAATTTCCTGTATTAGAACAGAAACGAAAATCGGCTTAGATAACACACGTGTGATACTGCAAAGTTTTGTTCGGTATTTTGTAATATGCCGTAACATCTCCGTAAGCACAGATATGTTAAGAGTTGCTGCAAGGAGTCAAAAATTAAGTGGAATAAGAGCTCGCATAGAGGATCTCCCAAAGGAGAGGGGGCTAACATTCCAGCGGGGAGATCCGGTGGTCTCCCCCGGGAAAAATTAAAGAAATATAACTTGAAAAACTTGTTTGAGAGTTCTGGAAGAAAAATTTACCATACTTGAAGGCCAAAACCTCCCATGAAAACTTTTCTCTTGTAAATAATAATACTGATAAAATCAATAATAATAATGCTACCTGTGGTGCTTGGGTTGCCGAACTAATTGTTTAACAAAATGTCCCATATACGAGTATTCGTTTTAGGTGCTCTGTGCTTTTACCATGAAACGAAATCCGTCTGCATATATTTAAATATAATGTCCCTTCGAATTATATTTTTGCTAAGAGAAAAAGTGGCATCAGAACCAATGCAGTACCATTGTATTACCTTTTTTAGTGCACAAAACCCCTTTTATTTTAAATTAAAGCCCTTTTTAACGTGCTTACCTCTAAATCAACTAATAACTCTTCGGACATCTGTCTAATATTTATTGTCATAGCAGGTAGTAGTAAAGCTGCCGTGAAATCATCTATTTGCTTTTTGCTGATTAAATTCAAAATGAAAAGAGACGATTCTCTGCTCCCAACCAACGGCATCATTTTAATCAACAACTGCCTGAAAAATAAAAGCAACAATTTACAGTACTTCATTTCAATATTTTAACACCTTGAGTTATTTATAATTAAATACTTTCAAAGTCGTGATATTTGTAACTGTGACATTATTAATAAAAATATTTAAAACCTAATTTAAGCTTAGTAAATTCTAAAATTTTATAAAGTCGTTTGAACTTTTTTGTTTGAAGTTTGTTCTTTTTTTTACAAGTTACCTTTTGGAGCCTGTAGATCCTACTGTAGATTTTCCGTACAGATGTACATTTACAACTGGGAAAATTAAATATTTTTGTTACCTTGAAATTATTACGGATTGATATTATTATGGAAGGACTCAAAATAGACTACACAAAGAAACCCTATTCCAAAATCCTACACGTATATATGAGTAGCCCTAATTTTATTAACCTAAAGATCAGCTCAGGCCATAACCAGTTATCGTGACTCACCGCGTAGGAATGTGTCTAGGGTTGTTGATCATTGTTGAGGGATGTGATTCATTCATCAAAACCTTTAAGGAATGTCCCTCCCATTGGCTGTGCATAAACAGGTATTTTGTGTGCTCGGCTGTGATTGGTCGTTCAATGGTCCGGCCAGCCAATGGGAGGGGACCTGTTGACGTCTGGTCCAGCCAGCCAATGGGAGGGGGGCTGTGTGACGCTGGTCAGTCAGTCAGTGTGCAACTGTCGCGGGACGTGGACCGGGTGAGTGGACTACTCTATTTATTTATTTATTACTAACGGCAATCGCCAATATATACATGATAGGTTATTGATAGTTGTGATTAAAAATATGAAAATATTGTTTTAGACGCGATTAAACTTTAAAGTAAATGTAGTAGGCCTACTGCATAAAGTAAAACTGTACAATAACTTGATTGAGACATGATACATAATATAAATGAAACTGTGTAGTAGAATATAACAATGAAATAAATATGTGTAGACGATTGAATTATTAATATCAATGTGATAAAATATAACTGTTGATAACAATAAGATAAATAATTGTGGTAAAACTAGTAGATAAAACATTGCTGACAGTTAGGCCTATATGAATGAGACAGGGTGATGAAGTAGCATTAACAACAATGATTTGTAACAATAGATTTGAATAACAATAAGATAAAATATAACAGTTGATAACAATTAATAAATATTTCTATTTAGTTTTGTAAAATTTTATAAACAAGTTTTAACTTGAATAACTTTTTTCTTTTAATGTAATGAATAAAGTTTGTTTTCTAAATTTAAACTTAACATTCAACAACAAACTTACTCAGCAGATGGCGCAGATAGTTTTTTCACTTCCAAAAATGCAGTGTGTAAAAGTTCTACGTCCAGTTTCCTCAGATAAGTAATAAGCAGCGGGATCAGCGAGGATTGCTGTGGATTGGCCTGAGGGCTTAACTGATCTGGTCCTTCCAGCTGTGAAACTATCAGGATACCAACTGGACAACCTTGAACAAATTTAAGTTTATCAGGTGATTCAACCACGCAGGAGTTGAGAAGATGGAAGACCCTGTATCGGAATAGGCTGCTTAATCTCGATGTGGCCAGATCAGCAGCCACTATGGCATCTTGCCACTCCAATTAGTTCCAAAACACTCTTCTTCATGGGCTCCAATCTTATGTCAGGATAGTTCATTTTTGTCAGGCCTTTCACTATCAACATTGGTTCTTGTAAGGACTGGGATCAAAAGACCCTTTCATGTAAAGGTACCAACGAGGAAGTCTGGTACAGACGGTTCATTAATAAGTAATAAGGCAGACTATGGGGCACATAAGCCAAGTCCTAGATGTATCCTGTCGGGCAGCCTTGGTAGATTTTGCACCTTATTCCGGGCCGAAATTTCTGCAATTCTTGTATGGACTCAAGAACTTGCGTCTAGTACTAGGAGCAGACGTATAGTTATTTTTCCTATAGGCAGGCAGGCCTTAGGGCGCTGGATAAAGGTCACTTCACCTCTTAACTGGTCTGGGAGTGTGTTCAGGCCCGCTGCTCCCCTTATAGATTAAATAATGTCCATCTAGAATGGATCCCAGAACATCAGGGTTTCTTGGGTAACGAGAAGGCAGACCTCCTCGTAAGGAGGGGAGCACTGTCCGCCTTTAGTGGACCGCAACCGGCAGTTGACATAAGTCCGGCTCTGGTTTATAAGTCCTTGGGGGGATAATGCCTATGAGGCACATTGTCAAAAGTGGACTAGCCTTACGGGAAGCTCAACCACTAACCTGCTCCTAAAAGGACCTAGCAGGGCGCTCTCCAGTAGCTTCTTAAAATAAAAGGCTCTGATATCAGATTTTTAATATCATATTTAACTGGACATGAGTACTTCAGGCATCATCTACATAAATTGGAGTCGCATATTGGTAATACTATATGTAGACTCTGTGTGCAGGCAGTAGAAAATGCTAGGCACATCCTATTAGACTGTCCCTATCTGGAAGATCAGGGGAAAGTGTCTACTAGAGGGGCGTAGTTGGGATGAAGTTCACTTGTCAGAGCTTGGGGGAGTCATCTTGAGGCTTTATGGTCCCACAGGGGTGAGTCTCCCAGGCTAAGATAACCGGGGCAGTACAATAAACCATTGGTTGTCGTACAACTGCTTCACTATCATACCTACTTAATCTAATCTGAATCGGAATCCGCAAGAGGCCAGAAAAGGAGAGGAAGACCCTGAGGAACCTGGAGGAGGACAGTTGCAAAAGAAGCGAAGAGAGTAAAAAAGACCTAGGGAGAGCTGAAAGCACTTGCTAGAGTCAGAGATGTACGGAGAGCTCTTCTGGATGTCCTATGCTCCTAGAGTATATAAAGGAAATAAGTCTAGTAAATCAAAGTACACAACCAAGTAACTGAAATTGAAAAATGATAGTAAATTATGAACTCAACACTTACACAAATAGTCAGCTTTAATTTTTACTTTAGTTAGTTATCTCTTAAAACAAATCTTGTTTCCTAAATAATTGGCACTTATCCTAATAATTCATAAATAACATTGTAATAAACTGGGAAAACCTACCTTTTTGACAACTTTGCTGAGGTCTTCGTTGGTTGAAAACTTGAACGAAAAATATTCATTTTCATCAAATCTTAGTGATTCAAGTTTGTACTGTACTTCACTAGCCGGTATCTGAATAATTTGTGATATTTTATCTGATGATTGCAATGTTACTTTTTGGCTGAAAAATATTTAAAAATTGTGATCGTATATTATGGATAAGAACTTTGACAACAAAGTAATATTAGGATCTGAAACGGGACTTAAAGCAAACCCTCTTGAACTACTTTTGAAACCGGTCGCGAGAAAAATACATTTTTGAAACTGGGTACATGTTTATTTTCTTTAAACTTATATATTTCTAACTTATTTAATCATCGTTGGCCATTTGGTATTTATATAAATAATAACTACCCTTAAATTATAATCTAAAGTAAGATCACATGCAGGTAGTACAGTAATTAATTACAGCAACCTTGCTAATAAGAACAATAAAAACCTTGTTAATAAGTTTACTAAGAACAAACTTGTTGATAAGTTTAGTAAAATAAATCATATAATTATTGTATGAAATGTAAACAAGCGTAATTAAATTACCTGACTGTGATTGAGTGAGTGTTCTGTGAGCTCTCTGTTGAAAAAATAAACGTTTCTCCAAACGATTCAATGCTCTTCACGACCAAACTGTCGCTTTTACTATCTTCAAATAAATCATATTTTGTTCACTTCTTGAAAACAGCGTATGGCTCTATATAATCAAATAGTAATGGGTATTAAGTACATTAATAATATTTTGCGAGAATCTTTCAAAAGCTTAGTTGTTTTGAGGTATTTAAAACATCAGTACTGATACGTGTGTTTTCAAATAAACAACTCGTAACAAAAGACCTGCATAATTATTGGATCTAGAGCCGAAACCATGCTGAGGAGCTTTATTTTCCAAATGAAAGTCCATTCAAACAATTTGAAGTTCTGCTTCATATACAAGTCCAGGCAACAATTCTTACCAATGCACAAAAAAGAGTTAATGACACAAAAAAGGGGAAAATAACTTGCAAGCTACTTACTCTTGGATAATCCCCTGCACATTGCACATCATCAATATTGGACCAAGCTAACGGCTCTCGTTCACAGTCTGAGCCAGACTTAAATTTCACTACCAAAGCTTGGCCATTTCCTTTTGGGTGAACTGTATACTTTACAGTGCATTCGCCATGGATTGAGTCCTAAAACACAGTGGCAAACATATTTTATATTCAAGAAAACGTTTGTATAGAAAAGTATAGTAATAAAAAACACACACAAACCGAGAACTTAAAATTCACTTGCCTCTACGGATGTAAACGAATTAGCCTGGTTCAAATCAATTGTGAGAACGTCAAGTTGAAGTCCAGCCCAAGCTTGCTTGATACTTCTGGACCAAACCAATTCGGTAGATGACACTTTCATGTAAGAAACCTAAAGAACAAAATGAACAACATGAAATTTGCGCGAGTTTTCGGGCTAAAAGATAAAGATGAAAAAATAAGGTCAAAACTCAAAGAAATAAACAAAAAGTTAATAAAAACAAATTAAATAAATAGAAGTAAAATATATTAAAAATGATATTTTAAAAATAAATTCCAAAACTAATTTTTATGAAAGAAATTATTTAAATTTTTAAATAATAAATGTTAACAAAAAATTATTTTTGAATAAACAATTGTTTTAAAAAATAAAACTAATTTTAAACAAAAATTTATAAAATAATTTTAAAATAAAAAATTATTATTAAAATAAACATTTTTTTTAATTCATTGTTAAAATATATTTTTTTAAATTATGTTTAAAAATTTGTTTAACGTAAACAATATTTAATAAAATGTTTGAACGTTATTTAAAAAAAAGTTTAATTTTTTTTAACTAAACCTAAAACAAATTTTGAAATTATTTTTAAAATAAAAATATGTATGATATTTATTTTTAAAATTAAAATTAAGTTTGAAAATTATTTTGTAAAATAAAAGTTGTTTGACCATAATTTATAAAATAATCAAATAATTAAATTTTTTTTTTTTAAATCTGAAATTTTTTTTATTTAAAAAGTTAAACAAAGTATGTTTGATAACTATTTTTAAAACATAGAAATGTTTGAAAATAATTTTTTATTTAAAAATATGTTTGAAAATAATTTTTAAATAAAAAAATTTTTTAAAATATTTTAAAATAAAAATATTTATAGAATTTATTTTAATATAAAATTGAGTTTGAAAACTATTTTAAAAATAAAAGTTGTTTGAAAATAATCTTTAAATAAAAAAAAAATATGTTTGATAACTATTTTAAAACAAAAATATGTTTGAAAATTATTTTATTATAAAATGTATAAAATTATTTTTAAATAAAAATATATTTGTAAAATATTTTAAAAATAAAAAATGTTTAAAATTGTTTTTAAAAGTAAAAAATATTCTTTTAACTGTTTTAAAATACAAAATATGTTAATATGGTAATCATACGTAATAAATAATTAATAATAATAAAGAGAAATGGTAAATATACATTAATAATTTATAAATAATTATGACTTATTAATTATTACTTAATAAATAATTATAAAAGATTAATAAATAATGATAACCATGATTATTTATAATGAAAAATAATAAACAATCATTATTAACAAAAAATAAAATTATTACAATACATAATGATAAGAAATGATAAATAATTATAAATCATAATAACAATGTTAAATATTAATAAATAGTAAATTATAAAATAATAATCAATGCATAAATAATAAATAACAATAAATAACAAAAAAGATAAATAATAGTAAAACGCAATAAATAAAGATAAATAATAAAAAAAAAGAATAAAGAAACTTATAAGTTATAATGAATAATTATAAAAATATTAAATAAATAATTAATAAAAATAAATAATGATAAATAATTATAAAATAATAAATGGCAAATAATAATAAGTTAAAAATTAATAATAATGATAAATTTCTATAAATGTAGATACAGAAATAAATAAGTACAGTAATAGTAAATAAAATGATTAATTAAGTAGCAAATAATAAATTAATATTAAATAGTGTGTAATAGTAAATAACAAAAAATAATAATACATTATTAATGATTTTTTATTATTTGTAATTTAAAAATAATTAAATTAAATATAATTATTATTATTTATTAAATATTATTACAAAATAACAAATTAAATAAATAAATAAATAATAATAAATAACTAATTATTAATAGTTATTAAATAATACTATTAAGAAGTTAACAATAAAATTACCCTGAATCAATATATATATATATATATATATATATATATATATATATATAATATACAGTATATAAAAAACAACTAACCACAACTTTAAAACAACTTTTAAAATTTAAATATAATTTTTATTTTAATTTAAATATAATTCTTTTTAAATAAATTCATATTTTTTTAAATTATTTAAATAGTTACAAATTATTTTCGGAACCCCTTTTTAAAAATTATATTTAATATAGATGTATTGAAAATTAATCAAAACGAAATACCCTTTTATCACTTATATAATTGTTACCGACCGGTTTCGGACATTATTCTATGGTCACGGTGGAAAACAAAATCTCAATTAGGGTTTTTAAAAACTAAAAACAAAACTATTAAACCTTTATTTTTTTTTATAAAAATAATTGTCAAAACTGTTTTTTACTATTGCAAATCATTTTAATTTTTAATTAAATGATTTTATTTATTTTATTCATTCACACATAAACAGAGAACATTGTACTTGCCTTTCCATCCTCAATTTTTCAGTTCATATAAATAAAAAATATAATTATTAATAATAATTATAAATAAATAATATAATAATTATAACTAATAATTAAAAATAAATAATTATAATTCTTAATAATAATCAATAAACAATAATTAATAATACTAGTATTAAAAATAATATTTTTAATTATAAAATAATAATAATTAATAAATAATACTATGTTATAATAAACTTAATATTATTAATAATAATATTATATAAATAATAATAATAACTACTAAATAATTTACAAGTTAGTTGTTATTATTTTTTAATTAATAATAAATAATAAGTATAAAATAATTAATATATATTAAAAATTAACAAATAATAATTAAAAAATTAAAATTTATAAATTTATAAATTATAATAAATAATAAATGATTATCAATATATAATAATAATATTTAATAAATAATAGTTATTAATAATAACTAATAATAATAATACCTAATAAATAATAATTAACTAGTACTAATTAATAAATAATAATTAAATAGTAATAATTAATAAATCAATAATAATTTAATTAATAATATTGAATAAATAATAATAATAATTGAATAAATAATAATATTTAATAACTATTCTTAATTATTTTGTTTTATTATTTCTTTAAATAATATTGATTTTTTAATAATATTTATGTATTAATAATAATATTAATTATACTAATAATGTATAGTGTTAATTATTATAAATTATTATTTTTAATTTTTAACAAATTAATTTTGTTAAAAAATATGTTTTTAACTAAATTTTTTTAAATAATTTTATTTTTGATAAAAAATTTGTTTTTTTTTAATTTTAAACATAATTAATTTATTTACAAAACTTTTTTTGAAAATACATTCTATTATCATTTTACTTCAAAATATAATTGAATTGTAAATAATATTTTATTTTTTAAACTATTTTGCATTTTAATATAAATTTTTTTAGTTTGAAAATTAAATGTATTGTTGTTTTAAAAGTTCTGTTTTTGATTTATTTTTTTAATAGTATTAATTTTAGTTTGAAAGTTATTGTAGTTTTTTTTTTAAATAACTTTATATTTTCAAAAAAAAAAAAAAAATAGTTTTTTTATTTAGACTTTGCAAATAGTTTTATTTTTATTTAAACAAAAATCGTATTGTAAAAAATACATTTTGTACTATTTTATATTTATTAAAAAAAGATGTTTATTTTTAATTAAAATAATATTATTTCATAAATTATTTCAAGTTAATTTTAAAATAATTTGAATTTGAAAATAAGTTTTTTTATTTTAATAATTAATTAAATTTATTAGAAAATATTTTTATTTTGGTTTTGATAATAGATTTACGTTTATTTTAAAAATAAACTTATTTTATTTTAATTTTAAAATTGTTAAATTGTATTTTAAATTTATTTTTATTTTTTAGTTTAGAAAAATTTTATTTTAATTTTAAAATCAATTTAACTTTATAAAATGTTTTACTTTAATTTTTTTCTAAATTGTTAGTGTAGTTTTATTTTATTTTTAAACTATTTTGCATTTTAATATAAATTTTTTAGTTTGAAAATTAAATGTATTGTTGTTTTAAAAGTTCTGTTTTTGATTTATTTTTTAATAGTATTAATTTTAGTTTGAAAGTTATTGTAGTTTTTTTAAATAACTTTATATTTTTCAAAAATAAAAAAATAGTTTTATTTAGACTTTGCAAATAGTTTTATTTTTATTTAAACAAAATCGTATTGTAAAAATACATTTTGTACTATTTTATATTTATTAAAAAGATGTTTATTTTTTAATTAAAATAATATTATTTCATAAATTATTTCAAGTTAATTTTAAAATAATTTGAATTTGAAAATAAGTTTTTATTTTAATAATTAATTAAATTTATTAGAAAATATTTTTATTTTGGTTTTGATAATAGATTTACGTTTATTTTGAAAATAAACTTATTTTATTTTAATTTTAAAAATTGTTTAAATTGTATTTTAAATTTATTTTTATTTTAGTTTAGAAAAATTTTATTTTAATTTTAAAATCAATTTAACTTTATAAAAAATGTTTTACTTTAATTTTTTTCTAAATTGTTAGTTAGTTTTATTTTTATTTTTAAAAAACATAATGTTTTTATCATTTTATTAAAAAAGAATTGTTTAAAAAAAATTTTCAAACAAATTTTAAAATATTTTTTTCATTATAAAATTTTTTTATTTTTATGTTGAAAAAATTTAATATTTTTTTAAATTAAACATCTTTTTTATTTTGATTATAATTTTTTATTAATAATCATAAATCATAAATAATAATCATTAATAATAACTAATAAATAAAATCAATAATAATACTTAAAGTACATTAAAGGCAATATTTTTTAATGATATTAAATTGTATTCATTCTAATTATTATCTTTCTTCGTAATTAACATGATTTATTTATTATAATATTATATTTTTCTATTTTTATATATTATAATTTATAATAATTATTATTTACAAATATTCATTATTATTTATTTTTTATTTTTAGTAATTATTATTTATTTATTAATGCATAAGTATTATTTAATAATTATAATTAAATCTTATTAATTAATTATGATTTAGTTTTACTAAACATTTAATTTGAAAAAATATAATATTTGAAAAAATTTCTTTTGTAATTAGGAATTTTTAATAATTAATAAATAATAATATGTTACAATAAATTATTAATATTTATAATTTTATAAATTATTAATAATAATAATTTATTATAATAAGAAGTAGCAATATTTTTTATTTATAATTAATAATAATAATAATTAATAACAAATAATTATCTAATATTATTAATAATATAATAAATAGTAATTATAAATAAAATCAATAATTATAATAAATAATAATCAATTATTATTTATATTTTTATTTATAATATTTTTAATGATTTTTTGTTTTTATTATTATTTTTAAAATAATATTTATTTTTTTTATTATATTATTATAATATTTTTTTTGTTATTTAAATAATATTATTATTAATTATTTTTTAATTACAATAATAATTATTATTAATATTATTTATTAATTATAATAATTATTTTTTTATTATTATTTATTAATTATTATTAAAGTTTATAATTAATTTTATGAATTATTGTTTATAAGTTATTTATTTTATAATAATTTTGTATTATAATTTATTTATTATTATTTTAAAACTGTATTATTTATTTTTATTTTTTAATTAATATTTATCAATATTTTATTACTATTTTATTATCTGTAGTAAATTAATTAAATAATTAAAATTAATTATTATTTATCAATTATCATAATAAATTATATGTACAATTATTATTTATAAATAATAATTTATTATTTATTTATAATTACGTTTAATTATTATTTTATAATTAATTTTTAATAATATTGAACATTATTAATTTATTATTATTCTTATTATTTATTAATTATCATTTTTATGAAAAATAAAAGTATTATTATTTAATTAATTATAATTAATATAAAGTATAATTATTTTTAAATTAAAAATATAATTATTTTAAATAAAAATATAATTATTTTTAAAATAAAAAATATAATTATTTTCAAAAAATAAATTATTTTAAATAAAATATTTTATTTTTAAAATATAAATATAATTATTTTTAAAATAAAAATATAATTATATTTAAATAAAATAATAATTATTTTAAAATAAAATATAATTATTTAAAAAAAAAAAAATATAATTATTTTAAAAATAAAAATATAATTATTTTTTAAAATAAAAATATATTTATTTTAAATAAAATATAATTATTTTAAAATAAAAAATTATTTTAAAATAAAAATATAATTATTTTTAAATAAAAATATAATTATTTTAAAATAAATATATTTATAAATAAAATATAATTATTTTAAAATAAAATATAATTATTTTTAAATAAAAATATAATTATTTTAAAATAAA
Source organism: Matsumurasca onukii (assembly GCA_018831715.1). NCBI lineage: Eukaryota > Metazoa > Arthropoda > Insecta > Hemiptera > Cicadellidae > Matsumurasca > Matsumurasca onukii. The sequence goes on from CM032065.1 coordinate 1,405,787, forward strand.
AATATAATTATTTTAAAATAAAATATAATTATTTAAAATAAAAATATAATATTTTTAAAATAAAATATAATTATTTTAATTATAAATATTTTAATATAAAAATAAAATTATAATTATTTTTAAAATAAAATAAAATATAATTATTTTGAAATTAAAATATAATTATTTTAAATAAAAAATATAATTATTTAAAAAATAAAAAAATAATTATTTTAAAATAAAATATAATTATAATAAATTATAGATATTTTTAAAATAAAAATAAATTATAATTTTTTAAAATAAATATAATTATTTAAAAAATTTAATATTTTTAAAATAAAAATAAATTATTTTAAAATAAAATAAATTATTTAAAAAAAAAATTATTTAAAAAAAATTATATTTATTTTAAATAAATTTAAATTATTTAAAAATAAAAATCAAATTATTAAAAAAAAAAAAATATATTTAAAATAAAATAAAATTTTTTAAAAATAAAATATAATTATTTTTAAATAAAAATAAAATTATTTTTAAATAAAATATAATTATTTTAAAATAAAAAATATAATTATTTTAAAATAAAAATATAATTATTTTTAAAATAAATAAATTATAAATTATAAATATTTTTAAAATTAAAAATATAATTATAAATTATAGATATTTTAAAATAAAAATATAATTATAAAATTATAGATATTTTAAAATAAAAATAAAATTATAATTTTTTAAAATAAAATATAATTATTTAAAAAAAATTTAATTATTTTAAAAATAAAATATAATAATTTTTAAAATAAAAAATATAATTATTTTAAAATAAAATATAATTATTTTAAAATAAAATAAAATTATTTTATTTTTAAAAATAAAATATAATTAAATTATAAATATTTTTAATATAAAATAAAATTATAATTATTTTAAAATAATAAATAAAAATATAATTATTTTAAATTAAAAATATAATTATTTTAAATAAAATATAATTATTTTTAAAATAAATATAATTATTTAAAAAAATAAAATATAATTATTTTAAATAAAAATATAATTATAAAATTAAATATTTTAATTTAAAATAAAATTATAATTTTTTAAAATAAAAATATAATTATTTAAAAAAAAAAAATTTAATTATTTTAAAATTAAAACAAATTATTTTTAAAATAAAAATAAATTATTTAAAAAAAAATAAATTATTTTAAAAATATTTAAAAAGAATTTATATATTTTTAAAATTAATTTAAATTATTTAAAATAAAAAATCAAATTATTAAAAAAAAATATATTTAGAAATAAAAATAATTTTTTAAAAATAAAATATATAATTATTTTTATAATTATTTTAAAAAAAATAATTATTTTAAAATAAAATATAATTATTTTTAAATAAAATATAATTATAAAATTATAATATTTTTAAATAAAAATATAATTATAAAATTATAAATATTTTAAAATAAAAATATAATTATAAAATTATAGATATTTTTAAAAAAAATAAAAATTATAATTTTTTAAAATAAAAATATAATTATTAAAAAAATTTTATTATTTTAAAAAAACAAATTATTTTAAAATAAAATAAATTATTTTTTAAATAAAAAATATTTAAAAAAAAATTTATATTTATTTTAAAAAATTTAAAATTATTTAAAATAAAAATAAATTATTTTTAAATAAAAAAATATTTAGAAAAGAAAATAATTTATTAAAATAAATATAATTATTTTAAAATATAAATTATATTATTTTAAAATATAAATTATAATAAATTTTAAAATATAAATTATATTAAATTTTAAAATAAAAATATAATTATTTTAAAATAAAAATATAATTATTTTAAAATAAATATAATTATTTTTAAAAATAAAATATAATTATTTTAAAAAAAAAATATAAATTATTTTAAAATAAAAAATATAATTATTTTTAAATAAAATATAATATTTTTAAAATATAAATATAATTATTTTTTAAAATAAAAATATAATTATTTTTAAAATAAAATATAATTATTTTAAATTTAAATTATAATTATTTTAAAATATAAATATAATTATTTTAAATAAAAATATATTTTATAATATAAATATAATTATTTTAAAAAATAAAAAATATAATTATTTTAAAATAAAAATATTTTTTAAATAAATATATATTATTTTTAATTATAATATAATTATTTTTAAAATATAAATATAATATTTTTAAAAATAAATATATAATTATTTTAAAATAAAATATTATTATTTTTAAAATAAAATATATTTATTTTAAATAAAAAATATTATTTTTTAAAAAAAATAAAATTATTTTAAATAAAATATAATTATAAAATTATAATATTTTTAATATAAAAATAAATTATAATTATTTTTAAAATAATAAATAAAAATATAATTATTTTAAAATAAAATATAATTATTTTAAAAATAAAATATAATTATTTTAAAATAAAATATAAATTATAAATTAACATTTATTAAAAATAAAATATAATTATTTAAAAAAAAATATAATTATTTTTAAAATAAAAATATATTAATTTTAAATAAAAATATATTAATTTTAAAATAAAAATATAATTATTTTAAAATAAAAAAAATTATTTTAAATAAAAATATAATTATTTTAAATAAAAATATAATATTTTTAAAATAAAATATAATTATTTTAAAATAAAATATAATTATTTTTTAAATATAAATTATATAATTATTTTTAAATTTTAATTATATAATTATTTTTAAATATAAATTATATTATTATTTTTAAAATATAAATATAAATATTTTTAAAATAAAATATAAATATTTTAAATATAAATATAATATTTTTAAAAAATAAATTTATATAATTTAGTAAAATAATAATTTATATTTTAAAATAATTATATAATTTATATTTTAAAAATAATTAATTATTATTTTAAATAAAATAAATTTATTTTAAAATAAATATAAATTATTTTTAAATATTTTTTTATTTAAAAATAATTTATTTTTAAATAAAAATAATTTATTTTTATTTTTAAAATTATAAATTTTTTTAATAATAATATTTTATTTAAAAAATTATAATTTTATTTTATTTTTTTAAAATATATATAATTTTATAATTATATTTTTATTTTAAAATAATTATATTTTTATTTTAAAATAATTATATTTTTATTTTTAAAAAAAATATATTTTATTTTAAAATTATTATATTTTTATTTTAAAATAATTATATTTTTATTTTAAAAAATAATTATATTTTATTTTAAAATAATTATATTTTTATTTTAAAAAAAATTATATATTTAATTAAAATATTTATATTTTTATTTAAAAATAATTATATTTTTAATTTTAAATAAATATATTTTATTTTTAAAAATAATTTTATTTTTATTTTTAAAATAATTATTTTATTTTAAAAAAATAATTATATTTTTATTTTTAAAATAATTATATTTTTATTTAAAAAAATAATTATATTTTTAAATAAAAATATATTTTTTATTTAAAAATAATATTTTTAATTTTAAAATAAATATTTTTATTTTTAAAATAATTAATATTTTTATTTTATTTTAAAAAATAATTATAATTTTATTTTTAAAATAAAAATATTTATAATTTTATATTATATTTTATTTAAAATAATTATATTTTTATTTTTAAAATAATTATATTTTATTTTAAAAATAATTATATTTTTATTTTTAAAATAATTATATTTTTATTTTAAAAATAATTATATTTTTATTTTAAAAATAATTATATTTTATTTTATTTTAAAATTATTATAATTTTATTTTTAAATTAAAAAATAATAATTTTATAATATATTTATTTTTAAAATAATATTTTTTTATTTTAAAATAATTATATTTTTATTTTATTTTAAAAATTATTATAATTTTATTTTTAAATTAAAATAATTATAATTTTATAAATATATAATAATTAAAATAAAAATATAATTATTTTTAAAATAAAAAAAAAAATATAATTATTTTAAAATAAATATAATTATTTTTAAAAATAAAATATAATTATTTTAAATAAAATCTAATATTATTTTTAAAATAAAATATAATTATTTTTAAATAAAAATATAATATTTTTAAAATATAAATATAATTATTTTAAATAAAAATATAATTATTTTAAAATAAAATATAATTATTTTAAAATTAAAATATAATTATTTTAAAAATATAAATATAATTATTTTAAAATAAAAATATATTTTTATAATAAAATATAATTATTTTTAAAAATAAAAAATATAATTATTTTAAATAAAAATAAAATTATTTTTTAAATAAATATATATTATTTTAATTATAAATATAATTATTTTTAAAATATAAATATAATATTTTTAAAATAAAATATAATTATTTTAAAATAAAATATTATTATATTTTAAAATAAAAATATATTTTATTTTAAATAAAATATTTTTTTAAATAAAAATAAAATTATTTTTAAAATAAAAATATAATTATAAATTATAAATATTTTAATATTTAAAATATAATTATTTTTAAAATAATAAATAAAATATAATTATTTTAAAATAAAAAATATAATTATTTTAAAATAAAAATATAATTATTTTTAAAAATAAAATATATATAAATATTTTTAAAATAAAAATATAATTATTTTAAAATAAAAATATAATTATAAAATTAACATTTTTTAAAATAAAAATATAATTATTTAAAAAAAAAATATAATTATTTTAAAAATAAAATATATTAATTTTAAAATAAAAAATATATTAATTTTTTAAAATAAAATATATAATTATTTTAAATAAAAATATAATTATTTTTAAAATAAAAATTATTTTTAAATAAAATATAATTATTTTTAAAATAAAAATATAATTATTTTTAAATAAAAATATAATTATTTTTAAATATAAAATATAATTATTTTAAAATTTTAATTATATAATTATTTTAAATATAATTATATTATTATTTTAAAATATAAATATAATTATTTTAAAATAAAAATATAAATATTTTAAAATATAAATATAATTTTAAAAATTAAATTTATATAAATTTATAAAAATAATAATTTATATTTTAAAATAATTATATATTTATATTTTAAAATAATTATTATTATTTTTTAAATAATTTTAAATTTATTTTAAAAAATAAATATAAATTTTTTTAAATATTTTTATTTAAAAATAATTTATTTTTAATTTAAAAATATTTATTTTTATTTTAAAATAATAAATTTTTTTTAATAATAATATTTTTTATTTTTAAAAAATTATAATTTTATTTTTATTTTTAAAAAAAATTATAATTTTATAATATATTTTATTTTAAAAATAATTATATTTTTATTTTAAAAAATAATTATATTTTTATTTTAAAATAATTATATTTTTATTTTAAAATATTATATTTTTATTTTATAAAAATATTTTATTTTAAAATAATTATTATATATTTATTTTTAAAATATTTATATTTTTATTTTAAAATAATTATATTTATTTTTAATTTTAAAATAAATATATTTTTATTTTAAAAATAATTATATTTTTATTTTTATTTTAAAATAATTATAATTTTATTTTAAATTAAAATATTATAATTTTATAAATATATATTTATTTTTAAAAATAATTATATTTTTATTTTTAAAATAATTATATTTTATTTTAAAATAATTATATTTTTATTTTTAAAATAATTATATTTTTTTATTTTAAAAATAATTATATTTTTATTTTTTAAAATAATTATATTTTTTATTTTAAAATAATTATATTTTTATTTTAAAATAATTATATTTTTATTTAAAATAAATATATTTTTAATTTTAAAATAAATATATTTTTTATTTTAAAATAATTATATTTTTATTTTATTTTAAAAATAATTATAATTTTATTTTAAATTAAAATATTATAATTTTATAAATATATTTTATTTTAAAAATAATTATATTTTTATTTTTAAAATAATTATATTTTATTTTTAAAAATAATTATATTTTTATTTTTAAAATAATTATATTTTTATTTTAAAATAATTATATTTTTATTTTTATTTTTAAAAATAATAATATTTTTATTTTTATTTTAAAATTATATAATTTTATTTTAAATTAAAAATAATATATAATTTTATAAATATATATTTATTTTAAAATAATTATATTTTTATTTTAAAAATAATTATATTTTTATTTAAAAATAATTATATTTTTTATTTAAAAAATAATTTATTTTTAATTTTAAAATAAATATATTTTTTATTTTAAAATAATTATATTTTTATTTTATTTTAAAAAATAATTATAATTTTATTTTTTAAATTAAAATATTTTATTTTTATAATTATTTTTATTTTAAAATAATTATATTTTTATTTTAAAATAATTATATTTTTATTTTAAAATAAAAATATTTTTATTTTTAAAATAATTATATTTTTATTTTAAAAATAATTATATTTATTTTAAAAAAAATTATAATTTAATTTTTAAAATAATTATATTTATATTTTTAAAAAATAATTATATTTTTATTTTAAAATAATTATATTTTTATTTTTAAAATTTATTTTTATTTAAAAATAATTATTTTTTATTTAAAAATAAATATATTTTAATTTTAAAATAATTATATTTTATTTTTTAAAAATTATTATATTTTTATTTTATTTTAAAAAAATTATAATTTTATTTTTAAAATAAAATATTAATAATTTTATAATTATATTTTTATTTTAAAATAATTATATTTTATTTTAAAATAATTATATTTTTATTTTAAAATAATTATAATTTTATTTTAAAATAATTATATTTTATTTTAAAATAATTATATTTTATTTTAAAATAAATATTAAAATAATTATTTTTTTATTTTAAAAATAATTATATAATTATTTTTAAAATATAAATTTTATAATTATTTTTAAAATATAAATTATATAATTATTTTTAAAAATAAAATATAATTATTTTTAAAATAAAAAAATTATTTTTAAAAATAAAATATAATTATTTTTAAATAAAATATAATTATTTTTAAATAAAAAAATAATTTTTTTAAAATAAAAATAATTATTTTTAAAAAAAAATTTATTTTATTTAAAAATATAATTATTTTTATTTAAAAATATAATTATTTAATTTAAAAATATAATTATTTTTATTTAAAATATAATTATTTTTATTTTAAAATATAATTTTTTTTATTTAAAAAATATAATTATTTTTTAATAAAAATATTATTATTTTTAAAAATATTATTATTTTTAATAAAATATAATTATTTTAAAAATAAAAATATAATTATTTTAAAATAAAATATAATTATTTTAAAAATAAAATTATAATTATTTTAAAATATAAATATAATTATTTTAAAATAAATTATAATATTTTAAAATAAAATATAATTATTTTAAAAATAAAAATTATAATTTTTTAAATTATAAATATAATTATTTTTAAAATAAAATAATTTTTTTTAAAATAAAATATAATTATTTTTTAAAATAAAAATATAATTATTTTAAATTAAAATATAATTATTTTTAAAAAAATAAAAAATAATTATTTTAAAAATTAAAAATAAATTTATATTTTAATATTTTAAAAATAAAAATAAATTATTTTTAAAATAAAAATAAATTATTTTTTAAATAAAAAATATTTAAAAATAAAAATAAAATTTTTTAAAAATAAAATTAATTATTTTAAAAAATAAATATATAATTATTTTAAAATATAAATTTTATAATTATTTTAAAATATAAATTATATAATAATTTTAAAATAAAATATAATTTATTTTAAAATTAAAATATAATTATTTTTAAAAATAAAATATAATTATTTTTAAAATAAAAATATTATTATTTTTAAAATAAATATAATTTTTTATTTAAAATATAATTATTTTTAAAATAAATATAATTATTTTAAAATAAAAATATATTATTTTAAAATAAAAATTAATTATTTTAAAATAAAATATAATTATTTTTAAAATAAAAATATAATTATTTTTTAAAAATAAAATATAAATTATTTAAAAATAAAAATATTATTATTTTTAAAATAAAATATTATTATTTTTAAAATAAAATATATATTTTATTTATAAAATTATTTTTAAAATAAAAAATATAATTATTTTTAAAATAAAATATAATTATTTTTAAAATAAAATATAATTATTTTTAAAAAAAAATAATTATTTTAAAATAAAATATAATTATTTTTATTTAAAAATTATAATATTTTTAAATATAAAAAATAATTAATATAATTAATATAATATTTTAAAAATAATATAATTATTTTAAAATAAAAATTTAATTATTTAAAAATATTTTTAAATAAAAATAAAATTATTTTTAAAATAAAAATAAATAATTATTTTAAAATAAAATATAATTATTTTTAAAATAAAAAATATAATTATTTTTAAAATAAAATATAATTTTTTAAATAAAAATATAATTATTTTTAAAATAAAATATAATTATTTTTAAAATTAAAATATAATTATTTTTTAAATAAAAAATATAATTATTTTAAATAAAAATATAATTATTTTAAAAAAAATATAATTTTTTTTAAAATAAAATTATAATTATTTTTAAAATAAAAATATAATTATTTTAAAATAAAAATATAATTATTTTTAAAATAAAAAAATATAATTATTTTTTAAAATAAAATATAATTTTTAAAATAAAATATAATTATTTTTAAAATAAAATATAATTATTTTTAAAAATAAAATATAATATTTTTAAAATAAAATAAATTATATTTTAAAAAAATATTATTTTAATTAAAAAAAATAATTATTTTTAAAATAAAAATATAATATTTTAAAAAAATATAATTATTTTAAAATAAAATATAATTATTTTAAAATAAAATATAATTATTTTTAAAATAAAATAAAATTATTTTAAAAAAAAAAAATATAATTATTTTAAATAAAATATAATTATTTTTAAAATAAAAATATAATTATTTTAAAATAATATAATTATTTTAAAATATAATTATTTTAAAAATAATATAATTATTTTAAAATAATTTAATTATTTTAAATAAAAATAATTATTTTTAAATAAAAATATAATTATTTTTAAAATAAAATATAATTATTTTTAAAAATAAAAATATAATATTAAAAAAAAAAAAAAAAAAAATATAATTTTATTTTAAAAATAAAATATAATTATTATTTTAAAATAAAAATATAATTATTTTTTAAAATAATAATATAATTATAAATTATAAATTATTTTTAAATAAAATAAAATTATAATTTTTTTAAAATAAAAATATAATTATTTTAAAAAAAAAAATTTTATTTTAAAATAAATAAATTATTTTAAAAAAAATTATTTTTTAAATAAAAAATATTTAAAATAATTTATATATTATTTTTAAAATAAATTTAAAATTATTTTAAAATAAAAATAAATTATTTTTAAATAAAAAATATTTATTAAATAAAATAAAATATTTTTAAAAATAAAAATATAATTATTTTTAAAATAAAATTATATTATTTTTAAAATATAATTTTATAATTATTTTAAAATATAAAATTATATAATTATTTTAAAAAATATAAATAATAATTATTTTAAATAAAATATAATTATTTTAAAAAAAAATAATTATTTTAAAATAAAATATAATTATTTTAAAATAAAAATATAATTATTTTTTTAAATAAATATAATTATTTTTAAATAAAAATATAATATTTTTAAATAAAATATAATTATTTTTAAATAAAAATATAATTATTTTTATTTTAAAAATATAATTATTAAAATAATAATTTTAAAATTTAAAATAATAAAATATAATAATTATTTAAAATAAAAATATATTTTTAAAAAATATAATTATTTTAAAAATAAAATAAATTTTTAAAAAAATTATTTTAAATAAATAAATATTTAAAAAAAATTATATATATTTTAAATAAATTTTAAAATTATTTAAAATAAAAAAATAAATTATTTTTTTAAATAAAAAATATTTAAAATAAAATAAAATTATTTTAAAATAAAAATTAATTATTTTAAAATATAAATATATAATTATTTTAAATATAAATTTTATAATTATTTTAAAAATAAAATTATATAATTTTAAAATAAAAATATAATTATTTTAAATAAAAATAATTATTTTTAAAAATAAAAATATAATTATTTTTTAAAAAAAAAATATTATTTAAAAAAAAAAAAAATATAATTATTTTAAAATAAATAAATTATTTTTAAAATAAAAATATAATTATTTTTAAAATAAAAATATAATTATTTTAAATAAAATATAATTATTTTTAAAATAAAAATATAATTATTTTAAAATTAAAATATAATTATTTTTAAATAAAAATAAATTATTTTAAAATAAAAAATATAATTATTTTTAAAATAAAATATAATTATTTTTAAAAATAAAATATAATTATTTTTAAAATAAAAATAATTATTTTTAAATAAAAATAAATTATTTTTAAAATAAAAATATAATTATTTTAAATAAAAATATAATTATTTTAAAATAAAAATTAATTATTTTTTAAAATAAAAAATATAATTTTTAAAAATAAAAAAATATAATTATTTTTAAAATAAAAATATAATTATTTTAAAATAAAATATAATTTTATTTTAAAAATAAAATATAATTATTTTTAAATAAAAATATAATTATTTTTAAAATAAAATATAATTATTTTTTAAAATAAAATATAATTATTTTTAAATAAAATATAATTATTTTTAAAAAAATTAATTATAATTTAAAATTATATTTTAAAATAAAAATATAATTATTTTTAAAATAAAAATATAATTATTTTAAATAAAAATATAATTATTTTTAAAATAAAAAATATAATTATTTTTTAAATTAAAATAAAATTATTAAAAAAAATATAATTATTTTTAAAAATAAAAAATAAAATTAAATTTTAAATAAAAATATAATTATTTTTATAATAATATAATTATTTTATTTAAAAAATATTAATTATTTTTAATAAAAATATAATTATTTTTAAATAAAATATAATTATTTTTTAATAAAAATATAATTATTTTAAAATAAAAAATATAATTATTTTAAAATAAAAAATATAATTATTTTAAAATAAATATATAATTATTTTTAAAATAAAAATATAATTATTTTAAAATAAAAATATAATTATTTTAAAAATAAAATTATTATTATTTTAAAATAAAATATTATTATTTTAAAATAAAAATATAATTTTTATTTAAAAATATAATTATTTTTAAAATAAAATATAATTATTTTAAATAAAATATAATTATTTTTAAAATAAAAATATAATTATTTTAAATAAAATATAATTATTTTAAAATAAAATATAATTATTTTAAAATAAAATTAATTATTTTAAATAAAATTAATTATTTTTAAAATAAAATAATTTATATTTTAAAATAAAATAAAATTATTTTAAATAAAATATAATTATTTTAAAATAAAATATAATTATTTAAATTATAAATATTTTTTAAATAAAATAAAATTATAATTTTTTTTAAATTAAAATATAATTAAAAAAAATATTATTATTTTTAAAATAAAATATAATTTTTTTTAAATAAAAAATATAATTATTTTAAAATAAAATATAATTATTTTAAAATAAAATATAATTATTTTTAAAATAAAAATATAATTATTTTTTAAAATAAAATATAATTATTTTTAAAATAAAATATAATTATTTTTAAAATAAAAATATAATTATTTTAAAATAAAATATAATTATTTTAAAATAAAAAATTAATTATTTTTAAAATAAAAATATAATTATTTAAAAAAAAATAATTATTTTAAATAAAAAAATATAATTATTTTAAATAAAATATAATTATTTTTATTTAAAAAAATATAATTATTTTAAATAAAAATATAATTATTTTAAAAATAAAAAATATAATTATTTTTTAAAATAAAATATATTTTAAAATAAAAAATAATTATTTTAAAATAAAAATAATATATTTAAATAAAATATAATTATTTTTAAAATAAAAATATAATTATTTTAAAATTAAAATTAATTATTTTTAAAATAAAATATAATTTTTTAAAATAAAAATATAATTATTTTTAAATAAAAATATAATTATTTTTAAAATAAAATATAATTATTTTTAAAATAAAAATATAATTATTTTTAAATAAAAATATAATTATTTTTTAAATAAAATATAATTATTTTTAAATTAAAATATAATTATTTTTAAATAAAAATATAATTATTTTTAAATAAAAATTAATATAATTTTATATTATATAATAATTATAAAAATATAATTATTTTAAAATAAAATATAATTATTTTAAAATAAAATATAATTATTTTTAAAATAAAATATAATTATTTTTAAAATTAAAATAAAATTATTAAAAAAAAATATAATTATTTTTAAAATAAAATAAATAAATTTTTAAATTTAATTATAAATTATTTTTTAATAAAAATATAATTATTTTAAAATAAATATATAATTATTTTAAAATTAAAATATAATTATTTTTAAAATAAAAATATAAATAAAATAAATATAATAATTTTTTAAATAAAAATATAATTATTTTAAAATAAAAATAAAATTATTTTTTAAAATAAAATATAATTATTTTTAAAATAATATATTATTTTAAAAATAAAATATAATTATTTTTAAAATATAAAAATAATTATTTTATAAAAATATAATTATTTTAAAATAAAATTAAATTATTTTTAAAATAATAATATAATTTTTTTAAAAATAAAATATAATTATTTTAAAATATAAATTATATAATTATTTTTAAAATATAAATTATATAATAATTTTAAAATAAAATATATAATTATTTTTAAATTAAAAATATAATTATTTTAAAATAAAATATAATTATTTTTAAAAATAAAATATAATTATTTTAAATAAAATATTTTATTTTTTAAAATAAATATAATTATTTTTAAATTAAAATATAATTATTTTTAAAATAAAATATAATTATTTTAAAATAAAAATATAATTATTTTAAAATAATATAATTATTTTTAAAATATAAATTATATAATTATTTTTAAAATTTAAATATAATTATTTTTAAAATATAAATTATATAATTATTTTTTAAATATAAATATAATTATTTTTAAAATAAAAAATATAAATATTTTTAAATATAAAATATAATTATTTTAAATATAAATATAATTATTTTAAAATAAAAATAAATTATTTTAAAATTAAAATATATTATTTTTAAAAAAAATATAATTATTTTAAAATAAAATATAATTATTTTAAAATAAAAATATAATTATTTTAAAAAAATAAAAAAATATAATTATTTTTAAATAAAATATAATTATTTTAAAATAAAAAATTAATTATTTTTAAAATAAAAATTAAATTATAAAATTATAAATATTTAAAAAAAATAATAATAAAAAATAATTTTTTATTAATAAAATATATTATTTAAAAATAAAATTTAATTATTTTAAAATAAAAATAAATTATTTTTAAAATAAAATTAAATTATTTTTAATAAAAAAAAAAATATTTAAAAAAAATTATATATATTTTTAAAATAAATTTAAATTATTTAAAATAAAAATAAATTATTTTTAAATAAAAAAAATTTATAAAATAAAATAAAATTTTTTAAAATAAAATATAATTATTTTTAAATATAAATTATAATTATTTTTAAAATATAAATTATATAATTATTTTTAAAATAAAATTATAATAATTTAAAAAAAATAAATATAATTATTTTTAAAATTAAAAAATATAATTATTTTAAATAAAATATAATTATTTTTAAAAATAAAATATAATTATTATTTTTAAAATAAAATATAATTATTTTTAAAAATATATTTTTTTAAAATAAAAATATAATTATTTTTAAATAAAAAATATAATTATTTTAAAATATAATATAATATTTTTAAAATAAAAATATAATTATTTTTAAAATAAAAATATAATTATTTTAAAATAAAATATAATTATTTTAAAATATAAATATAATTATTTTAAAATAAAATTATAATTATTTTTAAAATATAAATATAATTATTTTTAAAATAAAAATATAATTTTTTAATATAAATATAATTATTTTAAAATAAATATATAATTTTTTTTAAAATAAAAAAATATAATTATTTTTAAAATTAAAATATAATTATTTTAAAATAAAAAATATAATTATTTTTAAATAAAAATAAAATTATTTTTTAAATAAATATATATTATTTTTTAATTATAAATATTTTAATTATTTTTAAATATAATATAATATTTTTAAAATAAATATATAATTATTTTTAAAATAAAATATAATTTTTAAAATAAAATATAATTTTTTTAAAAATAAAATATAATTATTTTTAAAATAAAAATATAATTATTTTTAAAATAAAAATATAATTATTTTTAAAATAAAAAATAAAATTATTTTTAAAATAAAAATATAATTATTTTTAAATAAAAATTTAATTATTTTTAAAATATAAATATAATATAATTATTTTAAAATAATATAATTATTTTTAAAATAAAAATATAATTATTTTTAAATAAAAATATTATTATTTTAAAATAAAAATATAATTATTTTTAAAATAAAAATATAAATAAAATAAATATAATAATTTTAAAAAAAAATTATTTAAATAAAAATATAATTATTTTTAAAATAAAATATAATTATTTTTAAAATAATATTATAATTTTTTAAAAATAAAAAATATAATTATTTTTAAAATATAATTATATAATTATTTTTAAAAATATAAATTATAATATAATTTTAAAAAATACAAATACATTACTTGTTTATTTATATTATTTATTAAAGCTATTACGAATTATTATTTATTTATTATTTTATTATTATTTAAATTTAGTTTGTACTATTTATATTATTTTAATACAAATATCAATATTATTTAATAATTTATATGATTTTTAAAATTAAATTATTTAGTATTATTAATTGTTATTATTATATAACAACAATTATTTGTATAAACTATTATATATATTTATTATTATATATCCTTTATAATAATAATTATTAATAAATTATAATTAAGTATTATTGATTAAATTTTATTATTAATAAATTATATAATTTTTAATAATAATCATAAATAAATAATACAGTTATTAATAATAATTATAAATAAATAATATAATTATTAATAATAATAAATAACCAATAATTAATGATTACTATTATTAACAAATAATATTTTTAATTATCAGTTAATGATAAATTAATAAATATAACTTAGTTAAAATAATGTAATATTATTAATAATAATAAATAAATAATAATAAATATATTTTTTATTTGTAAATAATAGGTATATAAATTAAAAATAATATATATTAAAATTAATAAATAATATTGATTATTAATAAATAATACTTAATAATAAATAGTAATACATATTAATAATAATTAACTAATACTAATTAACAAATAATAATTATCTAACTTTTAATTAATAAATAATAACTAAATAGTAATAATTATTAAATCAATAATAATAATAATAATAAATAAATAATTATCAATCATAAATAATTAATGGTATTATTTATTTATTAATATAAATTATTATTCATTTATTAATATTTACTACAATTGTAATTATTTGGTTTTTATTATTTTTATGTATTATTAATTATTAGCTACATGAACTGTTAATAAAATTCATGTATTATTATTCATTTTATTATTATTATTTTAAAACTATTATTTATTTATTATTATTTTAATTATAATATATTTACCTTATATTATTTATTTTATTATCTATAGTAAATTATTATTTAATAATTATAATTATTCATTATTCATCATTATGTACAATTATAATTTCAGTTGATTTCTTAAAGATGAAGACATATTATTTTCTTTAAATCTTCAGTTAGTTGTAGTAATGTTCCGCAAAACCATTAAAAAATAAATAAAACTATTTTTTAATGGTTTTACAGAGAACAGCCTAACTGTGGTTAAAATAATTATAATTTAATTATGATTTATAATTGTTATTTATTTATATTATTTATTTATTATTATGTTTAATTATAATTTATTATTAATTATTGTTATTATTATTATATAGTTATAGTTAATAATATTGATCATTATTAATTTATTATAATTTAACTCATACTAATTAATAAATAATAATGCTTTCTTTAATTAATATAATAACTAAATAGTAATAATTAATAAATCAATAATAATAAATAATAATGAATAAATAATTATCAATTATAAATAATTAATTAGTATTATTTATTTATTAATATAATTATTATTTATTTATTACTATTTACCCACAATTGTAATTATTAAATATATTATTAAATAAATAATAGTTTAAAATAATAAATAAATAAATAATAATAATGAGTTTAATAAATATTAATTATTAATAATAACTAATAATAATACCAAAAAAGTTTCAATTTGAGCTCCCTCCATTGCACGACAGACATCTAGACGATAGTCAACCTTTTGCCAGGTGTTTTGGAGCATTTTAGGAGTCACCGTTGAAATGGCTAAGTTGATTATTCTTCTCAAGTGCTCTAGACCACGTATTTTCTCAGCATAAACTAAATTTTAAATAAAACCCAAAAATAAGAAATCTAAAGGCTCCTAGGTGGCCACAAAACAGGACCATTCCTCCCAATCCAACGAGCAGGAAATCTGTTGTTGAGAGCTTCTTGGACAATTAGATTGTAGTGAAATGGAGCTCCATGGTCAAATGACGTTGATGCCCTTTCCCCTTTCAATTTCTTCAACTTGAGGGAACAGATAAGAAGAAGAATCAACGTAGCCATTCCAACGGTGACTCAAGAAATGCTTCAAAACACCTGGCGGGAGGTTGACTATCGGCTAGATGCGAGTCGTGCAACGGTCCCCCGTTGCAAACCGTTCAAACACATTGATTTTCAATTACATAAAAAATTTAAGATTTGCTGTGTCTTTTTGATGTAAAATCAATATTCTACCAATTATATTAACATTTTTATTTAACTTTCAAATCCCGTACACCTTTTTCGATGACCCTGCATAGTGAAATTGTAAAAGTTATTTTATTTTTAAAATAAATTGCATTTTAATACACATTTTTTTTAATTTGAAAATAAATGTATTATTTTTTTAAAAAGTTCTGTTTTTAATTTTAAAATATTTTTTAATAGATTAATTTTAGTTTGAAAATTATTTTAGTTGATTTTAAAAGCAACTTTGTATTTTTCAAGTAGTTTTATTTTTTATTTAAAATAAAATACGTATGCCTATTGTTGAAAATACATTTTTTACTATTATATTTTTATTTATAAAATATGTATATTTTTAACTGAAAATAATATTATTTCAAAAATTATTTCATGTTTATTTTGAAAATAATTTTATTTTATTATAATTTTCAAAATAGTTTTAATTGTATTTTAAAATTATTTTTATTTTAAAAATAACTTTAATTTTTGTTTACAAAAATTTTATTTTTAATTTTAAAATATTTTTATTTTATTTTTGAAATTGTTTTTATTAAAATTATTTTACGTTAAACTTTTTTTTATATTGGTAA
This sequence comes from Matsumurasca onukii, assembly GCA_018831715.1. Taxonomy (NCBI): domain Eukaryota; kingdom Metazoa; phylum Arthropoda; class Insecta; order Hemiptera; family Cicadellidae; genus Matsumurasca; species Matsumurasca onukii. Next base: position 1,423,493 of record CM032065.1, read on the forward strand.
TGTAATTTTTTTTCAAAAACATAATTTTTAATAATTTTATTTAAAAAATAATTTTTAAAAAATATTTTGTTTCAATTTTCAAAATAATGTTTTTATTTTAAATTTTTTGTAATTTGATGTTGAAAAAAATGAAAAAGTTTTTGTTTTTAATTTAAAAACAAATTTTTAATTTTGAATATAATTTTTATTTTAATTTAAATATATATTAATATTTTGAAAATAAATTTATATTTTTTAAAATTATTTGAATAATTACAACTTATTTTTGGAACCCTTTTTTAAAAATTATATTTAAAATAGTTTTTTTTTCGATTAAAAACAAACTTATTAAACTTTTAATTTTTATTTTAAAAGTAATTGTCAAAACTCTTTTTACTACTACAAATAATTTTAATTTTAAATTACATGATTTTATTTATTTTATTATACTTACACCTAATTAGAGAACATTGTAATTGCCTTTCCATTCTCAATTTTGATTACAAATGGTTTGGTGAGAAAATCTGTTTCTTCAGGAAATTTCCTGTTGACTATATTTTCCTTTTTTACAGAGTCTCCACTAAACATTGAAAACTTCAACTCCTTACTCTAAAAAATTCAAACGCTTTATGAATTTGCATTTTAAATTTAATTTAATTTTACAGCTAAACTAGCATGAACAAACATCCGAGAAAGTTTACATACCATTTGAGTTGTTTTTTATTTCAAAATCTGCTCAGGAAGTTTAGAAGATTGTGTGTAATCTTACAGGCTTGCAGTGTTAGGAAGTAGCACGCTATTTGTTTGTAGTTTAAAAGTAAAGTTTGGATATTTGATATTCTTCATGCAAAACTTTATTTGCATAGGTAAACTGACAAGGTTGATTTACAGTTCTTTACCTGAATAATGATATGTTCTTGTAGACATTGAATATGTATTTTCCCAGTTAGGTTGAACTGAGACTCATAGAGAGTTGGTTTTTCCGTCTTGGTGGTCACAGACAGTTCATACAGGTAGGCGAGTTCTTGCCCCTCTGGATACAGCCTTGTTGAAACTACCCAACACGTCACATACAGTGTAGACTTCAAATTTAATTATATTATTCATGTAAAAAAAGTTTTATTATTTGAGAATTGCCTCCAAGTTGTATTTCTGTATATAATTTGTGTCTTTTTTTGTACATATTGCTATATTTTACTTTGACGATGTCTATACAAACATTACTTGTGTCTCATATGTCAGTGTATTGTTTCTGGACAAATAAAGAATTTGATTGGATTTGATTAGAATGTTATCAACTTGCTCATTCCTTATTCTGAATTGCCCACGCTCAAAGTTGTCAACTATTTTATCTTATGTATTTTTGTCTCTGTTCTTAAGAGTGGTCCATTTAATTTCATGTTTAGAACACTGATATTGGTTACCCACCTTCTTTTGTAAAAATAAAACAATCTTTAAATTTGTAATTGTAGTTTTTGTTTTCATACAGAAACCTTCCTCAGATTAGATTAAGTAGGGCTGGTAGTGAACCAGTTGTACGTCAACCAAAGGTTTATTGTACTGCCCCGGTTATCTTAGCCTGGGATACCCATTCGTGTGGGATCACAAAGCCTCAAGGTGACTCTTCCAAGCTCAGACAAGTGAACTTCATCCCAATTACGCGTTCACTAGTTAAAAACGCCCATAACTAGTTTAGTTGACCAGTCTTAGTCGCCAGAACATCAGACTGATAATATCTTATATCACAGGTCATGGGAACTTCAGAAATCACCTAGCAAAAATGGGTCTCTAAACAGGAGATACCAGATGTAGGCTATGTGAGCGTACTCCTGAGTCCGCAAAACACATTCTCATTGAATGCGAGTCCCTGGAGGCCAGGAGAAGGGGTCTTCTAGGGTCTCGGGAGTGGCAGGAGTTACACCCATCAGAATTGGGTAGCGCGATCCTCGAGCTTTGCAAGCAAACGGGGGTGGGGCTGCCTAATTAGGAGAACGGGGAGCCAGCACAATAAACCAAAGGGTTGACGTGCGCGTGGCCTTGAACCACAAATTTTCCCCATCCAATCTAATCTAATCTAAGGCTCCATTCACCACCAGCTTCAGGGTCCATGGCCATGGCTTCCCGCCGTCTACTGGTCTACGCAGCAGGCATCTCACCCTTCATCTAAGTGCCGTGAACACTATACACCAGGTAGTGTTCTCCAGTTTGAATTAACTTGCACCTATTTGCCAATATATTTTTGTGTCAAAGTGTCAGCATATAATTATTGTACTGTTGCGATTCTTTACAAACATTCATCTTAAAGTGAATATAAGTACCGGAATTTACTGTTATGAGTATAACTATCGCTGTACAGTTAACCTTCCCCGCTTGCAGTTATAATTTGATAAAATCGTGGCGTAAAATTGATTGCCCCTATTCGAAATAACTGTCACATTCTTCAGGTGTGTACGTCCGCATTTACAAAATGGGTGCAACGAAACAAGAAGAGGCGTTTTGTGTTTCGGAGTATGCTTGAACAGAGTCCGTTGAAACTTTCAAAGAAGTTTTCTCGGGAAATACCAAAAGGATCCTCCTCACCTTACGGGTGTAACTGAATCGCCCGATGGGTCAAGAAGTTTAGCACAAGTGGATGTCTGTGTTCCAGGAAAACTCCTGAGTGTCATCAGGTTTCAGATGAGTCAATACGACGCGTTGAAACTACTAAGTGCACACGTAACTCACTATTTGAGATGCCGACCACTCTCATGAGTCATGAGGGTATTAAGGCAAATATGTGGTGAGGGATGAGTGTGATGAGTGGTAGTAATGAGTTATGAGGTGTAGTCAACTAGTATTGTTACAAACTAAGGCCGACTCTTCCTTAGAATGGGTCATTAATTAATAGTCCAATGACCAATGGAAATACAAGGACCAACGGCTTAACGTGACTTCCGAACCACGCAGGTGATGGTCTGATATGGTGGGAGTTGATGCGGTTATCATCAGATGATCACTGAGACTATCTGAGCCGCTTTAGACCTATATCATCCTCAAAACGTGACCTCCATGAAGCTGGACCACGCCACGAGTCCCAGTAAAAGACGAAGCCCTACAACATCAACTTGGCGAGCAAGCGGTGAACTTCAAACACCCCAAACATCAGTATGGCATATTTTGCGTAAGCGTATGGAAGTTAAATCTTACAAACTTCAACTTGTACAGGCATAAAACCAAATGATAGGCCTATTGAAAGGACGTATTGAAAGGAAATTACAGAGCTTCTCAAAGACGAGGAACTCGCCGATAGATTTGGTACGAGGATTAAGCGACCTCACACCTTGCGACTTTTATTCATGGGGTATATCAAGGACTCGGTGTACAAATATACACTGCCTCGAACCTTGCAGGAGCTGATAATCCGAATAAGAGAGGTTGCAGAATCAGTTAGAGAGGAAGTTTCAAGTTTTGCGAAATGTCTGGGCAGACATGGACTACCGCATTGACATGGGCAGAGTGGCCCGAGGAAGCCATATTGAGTAATGAGTAGTTGTAATATATATGTTATAACAACTTGATTAGTGTAGGATTAAAGTAAATCAATAGTCATTTTCGTACGACTTCTCATTTCCATATAGATTAAGTTTCTTTTTGCACCGTTCATTTTGAATCACCCGGTATATTAGGCTAACAATTACTTAGAGTTGTTTACCCTATTTAATTAATGTTATTATTTATTCATTAAATCTACAAATATTTATTAATTATTATAAACCGTTATATTTTATCATATTGTTATTATTCAAATCATTGTCGTTATTGCTACTTCATCACCCTGTCTCATTCATTTAGGCCTAACTGTCAGCGATGTTTTTATCTACTTGTTTTACCACAATAATTTATCTTGTTGTTATCAACAGTTATATTTTATCACATTTTTATTAATTCAATCGTCTACACAATATTTATTTCATTGTTATATTCTACTACACTGCAGTTTCATTTTTAATTTATATTATGTCTCAATCAAGTTATTGTACAGTTTAACTTTATGTAGTAGGCCTACTACATATTTACTTTAATCGAGTGTAAAACAATATTTTTAATCACTACTATCAATAACCTATCATGTATATATTAGTGATTGCCGTTAGTAATAAATAAATAAATAGAGTAGTCCACTCACCCGGTCCACGTCCCGCGACAGCTGCACACTGACTGACTGACCAGCCGTCACACAGCCCCCTTCCCATTGGCTGGCAGGACCAGTGAACGACCAATCACAGCCGTACACACAAAATACCTATTTATGCACAGCCAATGGGAGGGACATTCCTTAAAGGTTTTGATGAATGAATCATATCCCCCAACAAAAGAGCCTAATGATCAACAACCCTAGACACATTCCTACGCGGTGAGTCACGAAAACTGGTTATGGCCTGAGCTGATCTTTAAGTTCATGAAACTTTGGGCCACTCAAACATTGTAGATTAAACATTTCCAGTTAAATATGATAATAAAAATCTAATATCAGAACGTTTTAATTTTAAAAAGCTACTGGGGAGAGCGCCCTGCTAGGCCCTTTTAGGAGCAGGTTAGTGGTTGAACTTCCTGTAAGGCTTGTCCACTTGTGACAATGTGCCTCATAGGTATTATCCCCAGGACTTATAAACCAGAGCCGGACTTAAGCCTACTGCCGGTTCCGGTCCATTAAAGGCGTTTAAATTCATTAACCTTCCTCAAATAATTATTGAACAAACCACTTAGTTTACTTGTTGCTCTAGCCCCTATGTTTATTTGGCCTCTACAATAAGGCTTTTATCAGTGGTTGACAAGCAATTTTGCCTCCAACTTTTGGCTAGTATAATATTTAAATTAAATTACTCACAAATATTACTTTGTCATTGTAATTGTTCATACACTATTTATTACATCACGCAAAGGTGATTTTTATTTTTCGGCCAAGTGCGGACTTCACGTGAATGGACAAGTTTAAAGTAGGAAAAGTCCGTTTTTTACCGTTGAGGAACAGTTTTACGTTATTTTTACAATCCAAACAAAGGTGCAAGTTAGTTTCTAAGTGCAGCTCCAGTGTTCAGTGCATTTTTGTGTATATTGACACCTCTTCAGCATCCCCTCATCATCTAAGGCTCCATAAGTGGATAAAAAATATGCTCGCAACAAGAAAGGTCCAATCCACCCTACTAAATGTCACCAGGGAGTCTCTACCACAAGAGGTTGTCCGCAGGGAGGGTTCTTTCCGCCTTTGTGGAATCTGGTGGTGGATGATCTTTAACGCAAGTATAAAAACAGGAACTTTCATTCAGGGGTACGCTGATGATATAGTTCTCATGGTTCAAGGCAAGTTCATCGACACCGTAGCAGATGTAATGAACAATAGCCTAAGACAAGTTAGTGAATGGTGTAGGAGGGAACAGCTGTTAATCCTTCCAAAACCGTTATACTTCCAATTACTCGTATTAGGAACTTGACCCCTCTGGCCAGACTAGAGCTCGACGGCGTCCGATTACCACTTTCAGACAGCACGAAGTACCTAGGCCTGACCTTGGATCGCACACTTACGTGGAACCTACACTTACAGTCGGTACTACACAGAGCAAGCTGGTCGCTCTTAGCAACCAGACGTTTCATAGGGAAAACTTGGGGACTTAAGGCACACATGGCGCTTTGGCTATACAAAGCAGTAATAAGGCCCCAGATCACTTACGCCTCTCTAGTTAGGTGGACGAAAGACAGGCAGAGTACCGTATAGACCAAACTTAGCAGCCTACAAAGACTGGCATGCTTAGGTATCACCGGAGCATTCACTAGCACCCCCACAGCGGCGCTCGAGGTATTGCTCAATACCGCTTTCCGGTGTTTCCCCTAGACATTTTCATAGCAATGCAGGCTAGGAAATTCGGGTACAAACTCTCTATTTCGGGCCTTTTAAAAAGGGGTCCGACTCTTTTGGGACATGTGGGAGCCTTATACTCCTTCCCCGAGGAACCGCTCCTCACTATGAGGTCTGACTATATGGAGGGGCAATACCTCTTTGTAAAACCTTACACAGTCAGCATAGAATCACGGCTACAGTGGTCAACTGACAAATCTCTTTTAACTATTAATAACTGTAGGGTCTGGTACACAGACGGTTCATTGATAGAAGGAAAGGCTGGCTACGGGGCACACAGAGTCCGGCTCAGGTGTAACTTCTCAGGTAGCTTGGGAGGCTTTTGTACAGTGTTTCAAGCAGAAGTCTTCGCAATCCTCACTTACACCTATTTAGAGTTATCTGTTGTTACAAGGGATAAACATATCTTAATCTTCTCAGACAGTCAGGCTGCCCTAAGAGCGCTGGACTGTCCACTTATCAACTCCTGCATTGTCCGGGAATGCTCCCAAGCGCTCCGGCTCTAGCAAGCTGTAATAATGTACGGCTTGAATGGATACCGAGGCATCAAGGATTTAAAGGGAATGAGAAAGCCTATCTGCTGGCTAGAAAGGGAGCGCTGTCATCCTTTGCCGGTCCGGAACCAGCGGTAGGAATCAGTCCTTCAAGTGAAGGACAAGTGTCAAAACTATGCTATGCTAGCCGATAGGGCAAATGCGTGACACATCAGTGTTTATATCTGCGATGGAAACAGCTACCATGCCAGGAACCCGCCAAACTTTTAGTCAAGAATCCATCAAGGATACTTACCAAACATCTGACCAGTCTTAGTCGCCAGAACATCTGACTGATAATATCTTATATCACAGGTCATGGGCACTTCAAATCACCTAGCAAAAATGGGTCTCTATACAGGAGATACCAGATGTAGGCTATATGGGCGTACTCCAGAGTCAGCAAAATACATTCTCATTGAATGCGAGTCCCTGGAGGCCAGGAGAAGGGGTCTTCTAGGGTCTCGGGAGTGGCAGGAGTTACACCCATCAGAATTGGGTAGCGCGATCCTCGAGCTTTGTAAGCAAACGGGGGTGGGGCTGCCTAATTAGGAGAACAGGGAGCCAGCACAATAAACCAAAGGGTTGACGTGCGCGTGGTCTTGAACCACAAATTTTCCCCATCCAATCTAATCTAATCTAAGGCTCCATTCTCCACCAGCTTCAGGGTCCATGGCCATGGCTTCCCGCCGTCTACTGGTCTACGCAGCAGGCATCTCACCCTTCATCTAAGTGCCGTGAACACTATACACCAGGTAGTGTTCTCCAGTTTGAATTAACTTGCACCTATTTGCCAATATATTTTTGTGTCAAAGTGTCAGCATATAATTATTGTACTGTTGCGATTCTTTACAAACATTCATCTTAAAGTGAATATAAGTACCGGAATTTACTGTTATGAGTATAACTGTCGCTGTACAGTTAACCTTCCCCGCTTGCAGTTAGAATTTGATAAAATCGTGGCGTAAAATTGATTGCCCCTATTCGAAATAACTGTTAAATTCTTCAGGTGTGTACGTCCGCATTTACAAAATGGGTACAACGAAACAAGACGAGGCGTTTTGTGTCTCGGAATATGCTCGAAGTCCGTTGAAAATTTCAAAGAGGTTTTCTTTGGAAATACCAAAAGACCTCACCGGAGGATTCCTCACCGTAACTGAATCGCCTGATGGGTCAAGAAGTTAAGCAAAAGTGGATGTCTTTGTTCCAAGAACATTCCTGATTAAAATTCATTTACCCCACTACACCTGTACCTGAATGAAGAAAATTATAAAGCGAACTAAATATAATAAAACATATTGCTGTGGCAAATGGTTTCAGTGACTATGATTGATAAATTGATTTCTAGATTAAAACCCAGGCAAAAAATCAATCATACAGATAAGAAATATGTATGTGTCGAATACAGCCACAATATTCAAAGCACACAATCAGCAAAGAACTGAAAACATACATTCATCTCTTGTTTTCGGACAACTAATAAAATCTCAAATTTAACAAAAAAGTAACAAATAGGTCCGATTCAGGAAAATGGACATGACTGAGTTTACCACCAGTGCAGACTGCCCAAGATATGGACATAAGCAAACGGTCTCCTTCCGACCTTGACATTAATGAACATTAGACCAATCCAAAATTGCTCACCCAAAATCTGCATTTGCGCAACATTTAATTGATAGTAACCATTCTATAAATGATGTTGATAGTAGCCTAGAAATATTGCATGTCTGCCCCAAGAGCCATGTTAACACGCTAGAAGAATATGAAATTACAAGTCTTTCAAATTAACCAACAGTAAAGATCGATTCTAAATGAGAAGCTACATTTTAAGTCACATCAGCTGTTCAATGTATCATAGAAGGACAACGCAGACCAGCTGTCCACGGCCCTCCGATAACAAAGATAACTCAGCTGTCACCTAGCCACACAAGTCTGCCGTTTGTCGTCGTGTTTGTTAGTTCGTGTCCGTGTGTGCGTGTGTAGGCCTACTGTAAACTGTCATCGTTTCCAAAGTTAATTTATTTAATTTATTAATTGTTTTCGTGATGTGTCGTGAATGTCTACCAACGAAGTCCACATGGATGAATAAGAAGATTTAATGCAAGTCTGATGATGACGATCATTCGTCGAAACATGTAGCCAACTAATCCAACTACAAAAAATTTGAACTGTTTGACGGAGGTAACAACCTAATTTTAGTCATCAACATTCTGAGTGTCATCAGGTTTCGGAGGAGTCGATACGACGCGTTGAAGCTAAGTACACACGTAAATCACTATTTGAGATGCCGACCACTCGTGAGGGCAAATATGTGGTGAGGGATGAGTGTGATGAGTGGTAGTAATGAGCTATGAGGTGTAGTCTTGTTACAAACTAAGGCAGACTCTTCCTTAGAATGGGTCATGAATTAATAGTCCAATGACCAATGGAAATACAAGGACCAACGGCTTAACGTGACTTCCAAACCACGCAGGTGATGGTCTGATATGGTGGGAGTTGATGCGGTTATCATCAGATGATCACTGAGACTATCTGAGCCGCTTTAGATCTATATCATCCTCAAAACCTGACCTCCTTGAAGCTGGATTGCAGGACCACGCTGACGCCACGAGTCCCAGTAAAAGACGTAGTCCTACAACGTCAACTCGGCGAGCAAGCAGTGAACTTCAAACACCCCAAACATCAGTATGGCGTAATTTGCGTAATCGTATGGAAGTTAAATCTTACAAACTTCAAATTGTACAGGCAAAAACCCAAATGATAAGCCTATGCGTTTGACGTATTGAAAGGAAATTACAGAGCTTCTCAAAGACTAGGAACTCGCCGATAGATTTGGTACGAGGATTAAGCGACCTCACACCTTGCGACTTCTATTCATGGGGTATATCAAGGACTCGGTGTACAAATATACACTGCCTCGAACCTTGCAGGAGCTGATAATCCGAATAAGAGAGGCTGCAGAATCAGTTAGAGAGGAAGTTTCAAGTTTTGCGAAATGTCTGGGCAGACATGGACTACCGCATTGACATGGGCAGAGTGGCCCGAGGAAGCCATATTGAGTAATGAGTAGTTGTAATATATATGTTATAACAACTTGATTAGTGTAGGATTAAAGTAAATCAATAGTCATTTTCGTACGACTTCTCATTTCCATATAGATTAGGTTTCTTTTTGCACCGTTCATTTTGAATCACCCGGTATATTAACTAACAATTACTTAGAGTTGTTTACCCTATTTAATTAATGTTATTATTTATTCATTAAATCTACAAATATTTATTAATTATTATAAACCGTTATATTTTATCATATTGTTATTATTCAAATCATTGTCGTTATTGCTACTTCATCACCCTGTCTCATTCATTTAGGCCTAACTGTCAGCGATGTTTTTATCTACTTGTTTTACCACAATAATTTATCTTGTTGTTATCAACAGTTATATTTTATCACATTTTTGTTATTAATTCAATCGTCTACACAATATTTATTTCATTGTTATATTCTACTACACTGCAGTTTCATTTTTAATTTATATTATGTCTCAATCAAGTTATTGTACAGTTTAACTTTATGTAGTAGGCCTACTACATTTACTTTAATCGAGTGTAAAACAATACTTTAATATTTTTAATCACAACTATCAATAACCTATCATGTATATATTAGTGATTGCCGTTAGTAATAAATAAATAAATAGAGTAGTCCACTCACCTGGTCCACGTCCCGCGACAGCTGCACACTGACTGACTTACCAGCCGTCACACAGACCCTCCCATTGGCTGGCCGGACCAGTGAACGACCAATCACCTGGCCGGACCAGTGAACGACCAATCACAGCCGTGAACACAAAATACCTGTTTATGCACAGCCAATGGGAGGGACATTCCTTAAAGGTTTTGATGAATGAATCACATCCCCCAACAAAAGAGCCTAATGATCAACAACCCTAGACAAATTCCTACGCGGTGAGTCACGATAACTGGTTATGGCCTGAGCTGATCTTTAGGTTCATGAAACTTTGGGCCACTCAAACATTTGTAGGTTAAACATGTCCAGTTAAATATGATATTAAAAATATAATATCAGAACGTTTTAATTTTAAAAAGCTACTGGAGAGAGCGCCCTGCTAGGCCCTTTTAGGAGCAGGTTAGTGGTTGAGCTTCCTGTAAGGCTTGTCCATTTGTGACAATGTGCCTCATAGGTATTATCCCCAGGACTTATAAACCAGAGCCGGACTTAAGCCTACTGCCGGTTCCGGTCCATTAAAAGCTGACAGTGCTCCTCTCTTTGCGAGAAGGTCTGCTTCTCGTTACCCAAAACCCTGATGTTCTGGGATCCATTTTAGATGGACATTATTTAATCTAGAAAGGGCGCAGAGGGCCTGAACACACTCCTAGGCCAGCTAAGAGGTGAGGTTACCTTTGTCCAGCGCCCTAAGGGAAAAAATAACTATACGTCTGCTCCTAGTACTGGACGTAAGTTCTTGTAGAGTGCATACAAGAATTGCAGACATTTCGGCCCGGAATACGGTGCAAAATCTACCAAGGCTGCCCGACAGATTACATATAGGACTTGGCTTATGTGCCCCATAGCCTGCCTTATTACCGAACCGTCTGTGTACCCAGACTACCTCGTTAGTGCCTTTGTATGAAATGAACTTTTGATCCCAGTCTTATGAGAAGCAGGATCCAAGCTCAGCAATCCAAGTTATAACCACAATTATTTCCAAATGAATTTTTAGTTTATCTTTTTGTGTCAATTCATGTCCCTTGTTGTTACCCATAACCACCACAAACAATGAACTCAAGCAGAAAGAATAAGATTTACAAAAAATAAAGTACAGTACCAAACTATTCAGGGTGGATTGGACAAAATCGACCTTTCTTACCTACCTACAAATAGCATTTACTTGTATGTAGTTTTGTTTATCAACCATGCTGTAAATGTGTATGCCATTTATAAATAAATAAATATACTCACTGGATATTTCTGCATTCCCAACAATCAATAGCAATATATAGCAAATTTCTAATCCACCTAAAAATAAATAGTTTATGTAAGTCAACAATATTCCATTGAGTTAGACAACTGGATTTATTTTAAGCGTACTTGAATCAGCAACTTCTTCTTAAAGTGTGTGTGATATAGCCCTGAATGGACTATCAATGCTATTGAATTTTATTTGAGATAATTAATGCTTTAAACAGGCAAAACAAAGATAGAATTCATAACAAATATCTTTTGCTGAGTGTTTTTGTTATATTATTTCTACTCACTATCAATAGGCAAGTTTTACACACTACAGAGTGTCCAGTAATTACGGGATCAAAATTCACCAGGTGATTTGTCAGGTCATAGTAAACAAAAAATGTCCTGTAACATTTTTGTTTTTCCTGAAATTATTTGTTTGTTATGAGCTAACAAATCACCTAGTGAAGATTTATCCCGTAATTAATTACTGGACACCTTTATATTGTGTAGTAACTAACTTCACATACCGTTTTGTTTGAGATGGACCATTCTCACTCACTGTATACTTAAACTACTAACGTAACTCAACTTTCATCTTGATGCCGCTTCCCCCCCCACTCATCTTGAGTACACATTCTGGGAAGGTTATCTCTGGGTTCATTGGCCTGTGAAACACTTAAATGTAGTCTAACTCAGCTGTTGTTGGGACCAGTTAAGACTGTAATAGTATAGTAATCACTTAATAGTTTAAGTATGAGAGATAATTTATCTTATCACATTGTTATCTTTTCTCATTACCTGAGATAGTATAGTCAGAGAAGGAACATGCTAAGTTCTCTGTTTTGTTTCACACAAAAGTATATGAGCCTAACAAGTAATAAAGATTCATGGAATATTAATTGCAAAGGTTCTAAATTATTTGTATACAAAGAAAGGAGGTTGCATTTCCTTCCTCATTCCGTGAGAAAATGTTCTATAATGTTTGAAGATTGGTTATACTTTTCACATCAACTTTTGTATGGAATCGAAATCTTGGCCTAGTCTAAATTGTTAGTGGGTTGAATAATCTGCTTTATCCCATTTAATAATGAGTTTGCTCATCAAATGTTTGGAAGCGTTTGTTTATTTTTATATATATTTTGCATAGTCCCTGTTTTTGCATGAGAGCTTTACCCAAATTAAGTGTAAGGATGAGAACGGTATAATTTATATGTTAACTATATTGTTTTAAGTGATGATTATCATCAGAGTAGTTAGAGTAGTTTTCAAGGAGTATTAAATTTAACAACACTTTTTATTTTATTATAAATTTATTTTAATACTACAGTCATACCTTCACCTTCCATCAATTGTGATTTATTAAGAAAAGGAACACAAAATTATTTTTTATTAAAATACCAGCTCATAAGTTTTTTGAGAAGATAGGTAATTTTCAAGATGTGTCTTTGTACTTATATTTTAAAATAACATTTGTCCTATCTTAAAAACAATAACACTCTTAAGGTTTTGAACCCAAACAGACCTAAGAAAAATGTGTTTGTGGCTTTTGCCGGTAACATTCCAAAGAGTTTTGTTTTTCAATTTAATTGACAAGATTTTGATTTTAAAATTACGTTTGGTTTTGAATCAGTTTACGCTATTGAACACATCTTTTGTTCAGGATTTGGCCTCGCTTAATCTCTTAAAGGAAGTAAGGACATTGACTTTGTTCTCAGGCTACGACAGTGGACAGTACAATATCGACACATCCAAATGTGGAAAGTTGGTGTTGGGAAGGAATCTTCGAAACAAAATACATTGTTAGTTTGTGTAATGTTGCCACTTTACCATTGAAAAACAGCAATTATTATAAATTTATTCTTATTTAGGAAAGTAATAAATGTAGGCTACGATTTGTTAGGTGGCTAAGTACTTGAGAGATTGGCCCAGGGTAGAACTATGTACAACACCGCCCTCTATTTACAATAAGTATCGTCCGCTCTCTTTCCATCCGGGACTTGTCCCGCCGACTTTTACTTACAATCGTTACGATTAAATAAAATTGTACAAAACAACTGTTCGATAAGTTTACAGTTATAATTTAGGTAGTTTACAATAAATAATTAGTAAATCGAATAATTTAACACTATTTTTATATAATTTATAAGAATACATCTATGCAATAATAGCTTTAATTTAAAGAAAGAGTTATCGATGATTTAAATGTTTACAAAACAAAGAGGCAAGACAGAAGAAGAAATTGTACAGTACTAAAATAGAACATCCGCTTCAACTAAACGTTAACAATTATCGAAATGCACAGGACCGGACACAACTAGGAAAACACATACAGAACGAAACAACAACGACCAGAGTCTTCTTCGCACTTATAAACAATTTGGCTATTTTTAACCAATCATTAAGATTCTGTTTGAGAACAACTGTACGTGACTATTCACACAGACACTGGGGAAGGAGTATAGTTCACTCTATCGCGTCGTCTGGTCCGTCCACCAGCGGTAGTCACAGTTTGAGTTCGTTGGCGATCTTGGACGCGATGTTCTTGAAGCCGATGGATGTGCCGGAGATGCGCTTGAAGCGGACTCCGTTGAGCGACAGTCGCGGCAGCTTGCACACCTCGATCTCCCACTGTACCAGCGAGTCCGTGTTCGGGTCCCCGTGCACGCACAGCAGTAGGAACCTCTCACGCTGCTCGTAGTCACAGTTGTTGGCGTCCAACACCTGCAAACACATCACCAGTCAGTTAATCACCAACCATCTTTACACACATTTCTCTTCACAGTTTACAGACATATCACAATTCCCTTTCCATTTGTGCTTCAATGGAGCACAAGAGTATTATTAAGGGTGATAGGGAATCTTAATGTAAGCCTTGTAGTTATTGGCTGGGTGTTTGATTGAGTGTAGTTTTTTTGCAGCTGAGGAATTTTTATAATAGTTCATTCTCAATTATTCTCTAAATTTTAAATGTTCAGGATTTACTGAAACTTGTATATAAAAATCACAGGGTTTCTAAGTTTTTTACGGTCTAATTAGAGTATAGTTAGAGGTAGACTAACCCCCTACGGTTATCCTGTCAAACATATGTTATCACGGCAGAGAGGTCTAACTATAATTTGGCAGCCAAACTATTCTGAACCAAGTCAAATATCTCGAGATCCCCTAGTATCGGCAGGAAGTAAAAACTGCTGATGTATTAAATGTTTCCTTCTAAAACACTGAAAACAATAACTGTTACACTAAAAGCGTGTTTTGTACTTCCAAGTATTGTTAAGATAAGGAACTAGTGGCTGAGCAGTTCTAAGTAAACAACTCCTCTCCCCCCTACTTCCATGCTGAGTGCATTTTCAATAGAGGCCGGTAGCCATTGTCAGGTTGGCTGACAACCATCTCAGACAGAACCAAACATCCATTTTGTACTAGTCTTGTACTAGATCCTCCTAGCTTGCAATATCTTATTTCATTGTTATGAAACCTTTGCAATTTAATGTAATTCAAAACTAGTATATATACTCTAAAACATTATTTGTCAACTGAAATTCATTGTTGAGTAAATGGAGATGAGATACAATGTAACAAAACACATGCAAATGAGTTTCACTCACTCACACAGTAGGACAACTGTTAGTGTTTTGTGATTTAGAGGTTATGTAATTGTTATTAAACACTGAGTGCTACAAATTATGCCTGTGACACGATGTAAGGGCCGATTTTTCCCAGTTACACCCATAATTCACGCATAGTTCCCGATTTTCTCTCGGTACATATAATTCCCGGCCTGTGGCCACAGAGTGCTGTCTACAACACATTTTGACTCTAATTGCTCTCTAACATCATTGTTTACATGTTTTAACCACACCAAAAGAGGTAAACAGCACCTTGCGAATTTCCGCCATGATTTCGTTCGGATCTCGAGAAGACGTGGTTTTCATGCTCCAAGTGAATCTCAGGGATCTCGGCTTTACCTGGTCATCGTTGACTGCACTGCTGTAACAGAGGTACGTAAATAAACAACCATTGAACTCAAACACACAAAACTCTGGGTGCAATCTTAAGAAAAGTTGTTGGAAGAATTGGTTTGATTGTTAATAAATTTGAAGCTCTAAGTTGCAATCCTAACCTCAAAAAAAATCAACCTCTAAATTATATTCACCGAGAATTTTAAAGCTTTTGATTCCGTTTACAGTAAACATTTGAAAGTGACATTTCATAAACTTCATCCTAGACAAAGACATCTCCTGGCTGTTTTGAATTTTGTTCCCTTTTGTCATTTTTTTTTAATAAGTCAATGCCACATGTACCTTTAATGCGAGGGATAATGTATGTAGAAACGAAATTTAAGTCGCAATGTTTGCAAAGTCAGGAATCTCAAGAAGTTCTTTCTGTTATTTGTAAGAAGATTATTCCAGAAAAGACTAAAATAGTCTCTAATAACTTACTTGCAGATGTACGGTATATCTTGTTCACATTATATTCTTTATATCAACTGGTAAGTTTCTCCTTGCCTCCGGGGCAACTAGTTTAAATAGGCTCCAACATTTTTAATAACAACTTTTCTTGTTTATACTAATTCTAAATAACATACAGCTAAGTGCTCAAGACTTATTTTTACACAATCCAGTTTAATTGTATAATTATTTTTATGCAAATACAGTTTTTGAATTTTTTAAAATCGGCCAAATGAACGCATAACTAAAATTTTTAATATTTTTCCTTTTTAATTTAAAGTAGTTTAATACTTTCTATTATCAAAATTTACACACCAGTCAACATTTTACGCGCTTACTCAATAAAGTAATCAAATCATTTTGGTGTTGAGAGTTTGGTGGGTATTTTAAAAAATAACATAAGATAACTTGTCTACAAAACATAATGTTAAAATAAAAATAAAAACTCAAGAAACATACCTAACTACACTTTTAGGGACTGGATCCATAGGTCTGAAAAACAGAATATAAAACATGCGTAAAATTAATTTGGTATACATCAGACAAATCAATATAAAACACAAATTAAAACTTTCAAATATATAAATGAAGGCAATTGTATTGTCTTAAATCTTTTGACTTATAATTTTGTAAACATATAAAACAACAATTACATCTTTTGTAATTTCTTCAACACTTTATAAGTTAAGCTATCCTTAAAAATTCAAGAAGTAGATTAAACATGGACAAATGTATCGATTGTTCGAATCCGCTTTGTTTTCAATTTGAGCTAGGCATCCATCTTAAAAACTTATGGGTACTAGAAGTCATTAAATTTGTTATGAAGTTAAATACATTTTTAAGTATGGATGAGTAGGAACTTTCTTTATTACACTTTTTTAACTGGGGTGAATACAATTTTAAACTAGAAATTGCTATGTACAAATCGTTAAATTTACTAAACATACAGTTGTTAGTAAAATTATTTACAGGACATTGTGTTACGGTACGTAGACAAAAACCGGTGTGAAAATCACACGCAAATCTTTATTTGGTAACAAAACATACTCCAATTTGATGGCACATTAACATTATTTAAACAAAGTAAAAATACTTTAGTTAATTTGCAAAACTTGGAGTTTAAATATGTTTGAAAATGAAGTTTATTGTTGAGACTTGACTGGATCTAACAGACACAGCACCATCATGCACAGTTCCTACGCTAGACTATGGTTTGGACGGAGGCATGCGGTGTGCAGAAGAGTACGTTACCTCTAACCAACCCAGCCCCGGCATCCGGGAGCTACTCTTTACTCTTCTCTGTGCCAACAGACATACTTTTGTAGAGAGAATCTGTCTCACAGTCACAAGGAAATCTTAACTTAACTCTTAGGCTTTCGCGGCCGGTGTCATCACTATAATTTAGTTCTTCCGGTTCACACGGCGTCGAAACATCATTTTAACTAGCTTGAAATATTTTGATCTCGCTGAGGAGTACCATCTTCAGTCACTGATTGGCTGAAACTGAGCTACTTGCTGTCTGCTACGCTAACACATGGCTGCCAGCCGTCCATTGGAGCAGGGATGACGACTTAAGATGATCTCATTGGCTGTGACACTGTCGAAAAGACTTCTTCAGGACTGATTGCCAGCTTCTTGAAAGTTGAATGCTGTCTTCTTTGTTGAAGTTATTATCCTTTTTAGTTATTACAATGGTTTTGGTGTTACATGTTTGATGTTTTAAAAATGTTACAGTCATGCAAGAAGAAACCATTGAATAAACACTAAGCTAAAACAAAAATGATAATAACTTCAACAAAGAAGACAGCATTAAATTTTCAAGAAGCTGGCTACAATTCCTGAAGAAGTCTTTTCCATAGTGACATAGCCAATGAGAACATGACAGTTGGCATCCCTGTTGCAATGGACAGGCAGCTCTGCCACCAATAGGATAGCAGACAGCAAGTATCTCAGTTTCAGCCAATCAGTGACTGAAGATGGTACTCCACAGCGAGACCGAAATATTTCTGTGAACCGGAAGAACTAGATTACAGTTGAAATGTTAACTGTTAGTTCTCGCAAGTGCTGAGCATGATTTAGTGTTTAGACGGGGTTTAATAAATATTAAAAGATATAAATAAAACTTTTATTAACACTCCTTTGGTAATATCAACCAAATGACACTGATTGTGTTGCCTAGAAGAACATGCGGATAGTTTGATTTATAGAAAATTAGATTTTATACTACTTGAGACACTCAATCCTCGAGTGACGATAACTTTAGTAAACAGTTCACATATTATTTAAGG
Source organism: Matsumurasca onukii (assembly GCA_018831715.1). Lineage (NCBI taxonomy): Eukaryota > Metazoa > Arthropoda > Insecta > Hemiptera > Cicadellidae > Matsumurasca > Matsumurasca onukii. The sequence goes on from CM032065.1 coordinate 1,441,608, forward strand.
ATGGAAATTAAAATAGTATAAACTAGACAATAAAATGCAACAACTAGAAAGGACACACAACATCTAGTAATGAAACGTCAGCATGCTCTGAAATAAAAAACTTTACTTCTAACAAAACGAAAATCAAAAACAAAATACCGATCTGATTAAAAAGTTTGTTTAGCCTAACGCTTCAAACATCTTTTAGTAATGGATGTAATCCATCATTTTGAAGTGACTACGATATCTCAGCTGGATAAAAAAATTAAGTTTTACAACTTAAGATATTTTTTTTGGTTAATTTGGCATCACTCAAGAAGTTTTAATAATCCAATGCATTTGTCATTTATTTATAAAAATATATACTGAAAGCTATTCGCAGGAAACAGTCTTTTAAGATTTATTTTATTGTTCTTACCTAACATAAACGTCAGTGTTTACAAATTACATTTAGAGAGAAAACCTACGATGATGTTCAAAGTGTAGTCGAAAGAAATAGCGAGTGATTAACTAATATAAAACTTATAGAGTACATATAAACAAGGTAGTTAGCAATCGATAAACAAATGTACAGTACACTTTGGTATAATGATAATAAAGTGGAATAAGTGAGACCATAGCTTGCCGACGTAGGATGGAACGGTCGTCGCACAACGCAGTCGTGAAGGCAGTCGATTGTCTAAGGCACTTAGTCCAGCAGGCACTACACTTCACTAGCTTACCGTCACAACCTGGCAACCCGGAGACGACCAGAACCTACGACTCAACAGACTACAGAGGGAGTCACGGCTAGAGAACTGTCAGCTAGGGAGAACCTAGAGTGTCACGTCTAACCAAGTCTCAGCTGTTTTAATTTATTATTCTGTAAATTTGTGGCTGATTTTCCATCTATGCCATCTTTTAGGCAATCAAGATTAAATTTGAAACCTAGAAATATAGTGCTCATCAAAGTATATTACGTTGAGCAAATGTAAAGAATACTTTGAAATAAGTTATTGTATGTAAAGAAATGGTCATGATGTTCTAAATTTTGTCCAGATTAAAAAGGAAAGATGATTAATTGAAATTGAAGAGGGATAGCGAAGATACGAATGGTCCCGGGAAACCGGTACCACACTGGTTCTGATTTACCGACCTCTAGTTCTCTAGCTAAAGCTGTCAAGCTTTAGTTTCTAAATTTCAATGACTTCGAATTTAACAAAAATTTGTCGACTCAAAAATGTGTTTTCAATTCGTCTACATCACAGAGTTTTAAAAACAGTGGAAATATATACCAAAATCTGAACAAATTTCTAAAACCAACGCTTTGTTTTAAAAATTTACTTTAAAAAATAAATTTGACAAATTTGATCAGTTTCAAAGATTTTGGAAGTACACTACACCAAGGTTTATGAGAAATTCAAAATCATACTAGTAAGCAAAAGCAACTATATTATTGTCGTTTTAACGAAAAATGGAAAAATACGAGTACATCTGGTTTGTTACTTTCAGAGTTTTGATAATGTTATTTCATGAACCAATGGATTACCAACGGTTTGTAAAACCAGCTGTTGTGTTTAAAAGCTAAATAAATTACTCATTTTTGTTGAGGTCGTAGGTAGGTTTAAGTCGTCTTCGAGTGAATCAAATGTCTGTATGATTATTAACTATCTTAATGTGAAATCAATATCTAAATCACAACGCAAGTGAAAACTAACTGTACAAGTAACTTTCATAGTCTAAAAATACACCATTAAAATTGACAATGGCCTTTACAAGTTTGACGGTAGTATGGACATTTATAGCTTACCTAATGACTTAAATTAATTGCACATCTTAATTTGATAGTACAATTTTATTTCTTTAATTACCTATAGAAGCGGTAAAAACATAATTATATTGTAAAAATCAAAACGGTTTTTGATGAATGGTTCAACTGGAAGAGAGAGAAAAGGCTACAGAGAAAGTGTGAAGAAATATTCTGTTCAACTTTATTTTTAGATCACAGTTAAGAAATAGAAATAAAACTTTATTGAATAGACAAAACTTTACAAAATAATTAAAGGAGTGCTAAAATGTCAACAAATTATGATTGAACTATCTTTTATTAAACCCTTCCAAGCACATGGTTTGAACCAGAAAAGAATTGTAAATTTACCTAACTCTACTTTGACAGTACTTAAGGGTGTGGCGCTAAAAAAAATCCCACATAATCTGTGTTTTGAATATTATTAACTAGAAAATAATAACAAGAGGTAAATTATATAATTTGGCGAAAATTTCACCTACTTGATGTCTTTATATTACCAAAACACTAATCACTACTGGTAAAAATGTTAAAATACAAACTTAGAGTACTTTGGCATCTGAAAATCCCCCGAAAATTGAAATAAAACAAATATATTAATTTCTTGTAAAACTACCATGTTCTGTTAACACAAAAAAAACTTACAGTCAACTCTCGATTAACCGGGTGCTTATCATCCAGGTTGCGGATCAACCGGGTTAGCTACTAGAAAAAAACTTGAAATAATGAGCAACTACCATAGGAACGGATGTCATGAAAGACAAATAAATTGCCAATACAGTAAAGGGATCACATACTGGTTTCACTAATTACGCTCTGTGATTGTTGCTCAATATTGTGTAATCTGTGGGCTCCAAAACTGAGGCTCCTTCAAGGACAGAGCGGATCGATACACCGCGTGCGTTGTATCCTCACCGCCAGGCACTATAACGCAAGCGGAGCAAATGAGATTGAGTCAGGATCGACCGTGCCACGTATATTCGCTTCCGTGTCTCAGCCAAGGTCACTGACACCCGTCAGTGTCAAAGTGAAAGTGGTGCAGTTGAGACTATAATTAATGCGCGCGTGACCTAGTGATGAAAACAAACTGTTTTATCAATTCACCAAAAGTTGGAAATAATTGAGAAAACGGAAAATGGCAACACGGTTAAATAGCTTGCTGTGCAGTATGGGGTGGGAGAGAATTTTATCCTCTCAATTTTGTCAATTTTTGGTTTAGTTTGGGATTATCTGTGTTTTTTGGTTATCCGTGCCTCTCCTCCCCTTAATTAGCTTGGATAATCGGGAGTTGACTGTACTTTTTATTTCCAAGTCTTTCAATAATGTAAAAACTTTTTAACTTGAGGATTACCCAGAACATGTCAATTAACATTATAACATTGGTTGTCTCTATACAAGGTGAGCAAAAATGAAAACAATTAGGTCGATTTAGCATGTACAAATAAAAATAAATATATTACTATAGAGAGGATTTTAAACATGCAAGGTGGACAGGAAATGAGCCACTAAAACTTACAATACAAAAATTTTATATCTTCTCGATAAGTCATTGAAAAAGAAACTTTCAAAGCGATCGTTTCTGTCTTCTTTAATCCTACAATATACACATTATTCACAGTAAGATTTATACACCTAGTGCCCGACATATGTAATATGCGGCACAGGCCTGTACATAGATCCAGGTTGACATCGATGATAAAATCAAGTTTAACAACAAAAAGTCCTTTCTCGAAACAACAAATGTACATCTAATATTCCACATGGTTATCCCACAGCATCGAATCGATACTTTCACTCGGAAAAGTGTTAATTTGCGGCTTTGCGTGGCACTGTCTCCGTAGCGTGTCCGCCCTCAGTCTCTTCTAATTGGTAGGCCTGGGGGACAACAAACACGCGGATTAGGCTTGCGTGACTAGACGCGGCCGACCGATTAGCAGTGACCGCGGTTGTGAAAGCCAATGCTGCGGGTAGACATGTGGAATATACGAGACGCGACGGGAAGCACAATGCCGTTCAGCTTTCACAGTCGAGGTCGCTGCTAGTCAGGTACCGGTACTACAGATCACATGGACTTAGCTATTGTGCTCCCAGTGTACTCGCACAACTAGGCATGTGCAAGCCGGTGTGAGAATCTCAGCCGGTCACGCTCGTGCCAGAACAACAGTTCTATGCCTGTCAGCCTCAGTTTCAAATTAAAAAAATAACGTTTTAAGAATAACAAAAAAACTCGAATTGACAATTTTACTCAAACTCGATGGCAAAATAAAAACTTGACTCTAATTAACCTGAGAACCACCACTCGCACATGCCTAGTTTCAACTTAAGTCAAAACAACAATCAATAGAAAATACACCGCCAAGTGAGAATAGTTTTAAACTGTTTAACAACACTTAAGTTAACACTTAACAACTTTTTAAGTGGTTTTTCTTAATTTGACTCTCAACTTGATATTTAAAAATGGTTCACATAAATCAATGTTTATTTTAACCAAAATTACTTTTTAGCTTTCACATTAAACTCACTTACTTTTACCTCTGTAAAGAAGAGATTTATTTTAGTTTTGCCGTAAAACAAAATAACTTTGAAATACATAAAGAAACCACTGTCCGCTGTGTTGTTAATAGTTCACACAAAAACAAAGCTTTTAGCAAAACATCCGTGGAACCGGAATGTTTGAGCTTTAATATGAGTTAAAGCAAAGTAGCAAAAAGAACTCGTTTTTAGCCAAATTAATGTGCAAGGTAATTAATTGATCATAATCTTCAATTTTTTTATTGACGATTGGAATATTTGGTAAGCAAAAACTAACATTAACTAAAAAAAACGTGATTACTCGATTTCAATCCGAAAATAAATAAACACATCGAAATGCAAAATTATAAAACTAAATAAAAATCAAATACACTCAACACTGCTAGGGAAAATTTCGAGTGCAATAAGACGACAGTAGAGAGTGATGTAAGATAAGTGATTGTACTCACCGCTTGGAAAACCTAGACGAGAGCTTGGAGAAGAAGGAAGGCCTTGCGTTGGCGTCGTGAGGGGTGCCAGTGGGCGAGGGGGCGCCGTAGCCACGCTGTCGGTTCTGGCCGCTGTGGAAGGTAGAGCGAGAGGGCGTGTTGCGGGGGAACAGCTGGCGGTTCGTCTGGGCGGGGCTGGCCGGGGGCCCTCTGCACACGCCCACACTGAAACACACCGCACAAACCTATCAGTCAAGGAATAAACATGTTACACTCGCAGAGATCAGGGCTCTATGAATCTCTCATTTCTGTCAATGGTTTCTGATAACCTCAACAAATCTGATCACAGCAGAAATTTTGCGGTAAACCTAACTCTTAGGCTTTCACGACTGGTCTCACTGCAATAATCTAGTGCGTCCGGTTCACTCCGTGACAAAACATCAAAATTAGCTTGAGATATTTCAGTCTCGCTGTGGAGTACCATCTTCAGTCACTGATTGGCTGCTCAGTTTCACATTGACTGATAGGCTGAAGAAGGTATTCCACAGTGAGACTGAAATATCACAAGCTAATTATGATGTTTTGACACGATGTGAATCGAAAGAACTAGATTATACAAGTTTACAGCATTGGCTATTGTATTAGTTTTCCCACCATCCAATATTAGAGCTCAGTAATTAAAACTAAAACTGTCCAAGTGGAATTTAAGTACTCGAAACTTCTGTTAAATACATCTAAATGTTCAATGTCGTCAATTTGGAATTTAACATTGAGAAAGATTTCAATAGAATTTGTTCAATGTTATCAAATTAAAATTAAACATTGAGAAGAATTTCACTAGATTTCAACTAAACGAATTTGCCAGCCCTGGCAGAAACAACGAAGCTTAAGTCTTAATATGATATGAATGAACTAATATGATATTTAATTCAATTCTTCGATTCTAAAATACAAATATGATGTGATATACTTGCCGAATCCTCGCAGGCTAGAATACTTTGTACACATGACAATCCACACATCTACATCTATACAAAGTTGCGCTCGAGTGACCAGCTGTGATGATCTATGAGAGGGAGGGAGGGGGGACGAGGGACGACGGGAGGGACGTGGGGGGGGGGAGCAGGAGCTCACACTGGTTAAACATGCTAGCTGTGCGCAGCCAAGGCGCAGTGCAAGCCACGGCACTGGACACTATGAGATGTTAGTCATGCAGTCAGGGGGGTCGGTCTAGAGGTATTGCTGGTGTCGTGATACAGTGCAGGCTTGATACTGACAAGGTGTCTATGAATCTGACACGGCATGGTCCAGTGTTCAGGAAAAAAACTTCCCGTAGAGTTCCTGAGTGAATTTCACAGATTTTTCGGTTTTCGGAGACTACATTAATTAGGCTTCGATTCGTAATTAAGTTTAGAAAAACTCTTGGAATGCTATCTTAAAAGATGCTAGTGATGCGTTCTAGACTCCTGTAGGCAGCCGTGACAAAATCACAACTTTAGCAACCATCATTCTTAATGTTTTCTGGTTTAGGGACGAAATTCTTTCCCAACTTTTCCGTAAGTCAAAATTTGGATAAAAATTCCAATTTTCCCGTAGGCTGGACACTCTTTAATACTTTATTTGAATTTAAAGCCATTATTCAGTACTTGATGAGTTTATTCCCTTATAGTTAAAAAAAGTGTAGTTCACAGTTCATAATTTAACATTTTTATTTTTTGGATATTTTTTATTATTTTTTTAAATATAAATGTTGAATGCTACGATTTTAATCACCTTTGAACTATCAAGACTATACTGTGTATAGTTATGCTAAATGCAAGAAAATTATTTTAACTTAAAAATAGTTTTTTTGTTTAACAAACAAAGCAATGGTTATGTTGTGTTGGAATAATATGAGACAGATATATGATGAAGTACTTATATAAACAGTACCCAGAAGATCGACAAACACAAAATGTACATCAAGACTCTTAAATCTCTTCACAAGGTCTACAGGCACCCAACAGGTATTTACTATATTAATAGATATATGATGTTTAGTAAAATAACAACCCATAGGATATTAAAATGAAAACGTAACCAGTTTTTACTTTCAAGTGTCTTAAAAAGAAATGTAAAAGTTATTTTAAACCAGTGTTTCATCATCAAAATATAACAAATTTAACTAATTACGGATGTATTAAGTTAGAAAACTTTAAAACAAGTTGTAAGGAAGTGCAATGTGTTTTTTACAGCTAGTAACTCGAATAAATGCTATTAATTTGTTATAAAATCAACAGGCAAATGCAAAATATAACGGGGTTAAAAGCATTTGACATTTTAATTTAAGTTGTATATTATTAGGCCCAGTAAACAAATAATATTGTCATGACATCAAAATACCAATTATCGGAAACCTACGCTACAAAAAACATACCAAGAAAATTTCATAATGAATGCAGTTTATAAAAAAAGGTTCACTTCATTCAAAGACAAAGAGTCGATTCATTGTAAAACCCTTGAGAGAAAAGAAGAGATTATCTGGCTTATCTACAATTTCATATAAAGCTACTCTATAGGTCACTTTTGAGCTGATATCATCTCTATATTTAACCTAAACTATTCAAATACCTTTCACATATGTTTTAAAAACAGTTAAATTTACGGTGATGTTAATAAAATTTGAAAAGGGCAGTACACTAAAACTAACATAGCTTTAACACTTGGTTCTCTTCTGTCCTCTCATAGTCATCACAGTCTAAAAGCCAATTTAAATCAAAATTGTTGATGAAAATTCCAAAATTCAAACACATTTCACAGCAAGGCGGAGGGGGGATGAGTTGATGATGATGACTAAGGGTACAAACAGACAAACAGTGGAGTGCCATGATCAAGCCTCGGGTTTATAAGATACAGGTTTTATAAACTATCAAATAGTCCTGAAAGAGGTTAGGTTTGGAAATAGGACACTAGGCCATGACACAGTTTGTGTTCTCCTTTGTGTTTCTACTTTATCCAGGTGAGCCGGCTCTCCTTTCTATTCCGTTATAACCCTAGAATACTACCGAGGTTTGATATGCCTCTATTACTACCGATAGGTAAATTTTTTGTACACGGATAGTTGATTTTTTTACCCCATTCATACAGTTTTAAGTGTTGTAATTTACATAATAATTCATAAAGATCGTTATATATAATATGATGCAAACATAGAATTGCCCAAAAACCTTTAAATTACATTTTCAGTATCAAATTTAAAAATACCTCTACTTTTTAGAGTTTACTGAATGATAATTTGCACAGCAAGGTTTATTGTATAACGTTTCATTATATACAGTATCAAACTTTTCTCATATTTATGTCACAATTTACATTTGTTCAATGTCTAATCATATGCACAGTCCGGACATTTTTTTCTCCGACACGTAAGATTGACGTGCGCCAACTCAAAAGTCAAAAATAACTTATTGACCGCCCGCACCAAACGACCACTCACTACGCTGCCGTGAGGCCAACCAACCAGTAGAGGCACTGGTGGAGGGGAAGTGTCTGGAGTAGGGGTAGGTGCCGGGGCAACGCAAAATATGGCGGATACACGTAAAATTTACGGCCGGTAGTAGTCTAGGGTTAATAGCAAATAGTCCTGAAATTTCACCTATCTGGGTCTGAGAATATATATTTCACTCGCAAAAAAATTACATTTAAAGTCATCCAGCAGAGGATTTACGCTCAAACATGCCGTAGGTTGACGCACGCTGTTTGTCTGTTACCCTGAAGCATGCACAAGACACAGACACGCACAACAAGTGCAGCACACAAGCAACTAACGTGTGAGCCTACTGGCCGCGCTCTGCGCTCTACACTACGTTCCTTTCCACTACCTCCTGCGCTTCCGCCCACCACGCTTAGCTTCCGCCGCTTAGCTTCCACTAAGTTTACATACTTTAACCGCGCAGCTGATAAAAGAACAATTAGCTGTTAGCAGCTGTAATAAGTTTTTTTTAAGGTATTATAATTGTTGAAAATTCATAATGCCCGTGTTATCACATTAACTTAGAGATAGATTTAAAACAACACGTTTCGAGAAATTGTGTAGTTTTTACACAATAACCGTTAGAAAAGTCTATCTATCTCTACGTAAATTATATTTCTCTGCTACTGTAAACAGATTACAAGAACCAGTCTAGACTTATTATGAGGATTATTAAGAAATATAGTTCAATGAATTTTAGTTTCTGTGGCTAGCGAGTTTCTGGCTGGTGAGCCAGTAAAACTTACGTACATTTTTGTAATCTATGTCCCTTGCCTCTACTGGCCACTAATAAATTTCCTCCAAATATAGCGACAAGATAAACCACACTGTGCTTTGCTTGAAATATTACGGTTAACCACAGGTGGTCATCGTTTCACTTAGGTAACAGACAATATTACTGTCGCCAACGGGTTATAAGGGACAAGAGACGCAAAAATAATAATTCAACAAAGCGATGAAAATACGAGCGATTATTCGAGACGAGCGCCGAGATCGGACAAGGCAGGTAGCGCACAGTAAACGTAGCTGATTGGACAAGCGGAGCTCGGCCGATTGGACACTGGACGGGGAGTACCTTTGCCTGAGAGGATCAATGGAAGGGTCGAGTTCGTGGGCAGGACGACTCGAAGACGTCGAGATCGAAGCCGACTTGATGTGACCTTTACCTCCTCGACTGTGACTGTCCAGCACACTGACAAAGCACACATTACCACCCTTCCACCCGTCCACCCCAGGCATGCCAGTGGCAAGTGGGAAATGGGAAAAGCAATTCAGAAATAACATATTTCTTTACGTTCTGACCAAATAATTGTTTGCTTCTTGGGTACTTGCTTCTCTATAAAGCATTTTAAGGTGTTCATTTATGAAACAACCTGGGAAGACAGTAAAAGTTTTTCTAATAATTTACTGGTTTTAGTGGTTCTAAAAAAATTACGAACTAGATTAGTTCCTGAACTGCCTAAAATCAAACATGAGTCAAATAGAAGGTAGCGGTTTATCAACAGATCAATTAACGTGTGAGGGCGAGTGAAAATAATTTTGCAATCTTTACTATTTAAAACTGAGAAGCTGACAAAAAGGAAAGACGGTATAATATACATTAATAGATTGGTTAGTTTTCAACACAATTAAAAAGAGAGGTGATACTAACAACTGGTAACTGAGGGGATTACGTGACGGTGTCAACAGTGAATATAATTATATTCTGTGAAATAAAGCAGCCCAACCCAGCAGAAATCTAACTAATCCCAGGAGGTATTTTCACTTAACTTAACAAGCAAGGATATTTTAAGCCCTTAAGGTATACCCATAACCCAATGAAAAGATTACCTCATAGTTTTATCTAAGTATCTTCATAGTAATCTTCATAGTTTTTTAACTAAGTATATTTCAAAATTTCTCCTAGTCAATTATTACTTTGCTTACAAACTTACCAAACAGTGTAATACCGTCTAGCGGAGTGTAAATCTCAGTGGATATCAAGAAATCTTATGACGATTATAATTATATATCTTCAATTTTAAGTTTGACAAATGCATCAATAAAGTTCCCACTGTCCCCTTTAAACAATTCCTTGATTGACAAGTTAAAGAGAAAGCTAAACTGAATGGGATCAGAAAAAACTGAAACATTTATTACTCTTTGTAAATGAAGGAGGACAGAGAGTTAAAAAATAAAATCTCTAAGCTTTAGCCCTATTGTTTAAAGAGATGGAGTTTTCCCCTAGCTAAATTATTATCGCCCTAATAGAGGAACTACATTTAACAAGTTTCTCTCATACTTGTAATACACACACCGTACGAACTTTCATGTCAAATTCTTGCGAGTTGAAGCTAACGAAGAAAAGGTTACAGTGTTTACGTCAAAGCTAGCTTATGGTTACCTCGGTGTCTCCCCGGCAGTGTTGGTCTTCTCGTTGCTGCTGGCCTTGGCCTCGTAGCTGATGGTGGAGCGTCGACCGACAGAGCCGCCCGGCGCCAACACTCGGTTACCTTGCATCGTGTTCGACTTGGTCACCCGCGGCTTGCCCGGACTCACGCCGTCCGCACCTCCCACTGCACAGACACACAAAACAGCCGTTAGTTTTAGCCTTGCCAACACAACATAAACATACTAAAAAGGGAAATTAACTGTTCCAGTTCCAAATTAAAACTCCGTCTTGTTCGGCCGTTGGATGGTCTGGCCAGTCAGCCACCCAAGGCCTCGAAACATAGGCTACACTACAGTTTTTTGGTAAGAATCATTTAAGCGGTTTCTTCTAAAGTTATTCCCAAATCTTTAAGGTTTGCTGAATGGTTTTTGTATTTTTGACCATATTAATTCACTTAGCATAGGCCTAAAGCTTAACTACTTCAGTTTTGGAGTTCTAAAGGGCCCCCAAACGTCTTTTCCTCGTATTTTCGGATAGTCTGGCCATTTTTTAGTTTGACCGAGGGTGGCCAAACGTGAGGGAGTCTACAGAAATTTAAAAAATAAAACATTAATCAGCAATTACAGAGAGAATGATACACTATAGAAATTTGCTCAAGATTAAAAGTTAGAACTTTCTTATCATCCTAAGTGAAGATGGTGGACCACTCACTAGAGTCCAGGACGACAGGCAGGTTGGTGTTCTTGGTGGGGCCTCGCGCCTGGTTGAGCCGCGCCGTGTTCTCCTTGATGGTGGCGGAGTCCACGGTGTTCTGACGTTTGAAGTTGCTCGCTGTCGCCGGGGTGCCGCCCCCGCCGCCACCACCTCCGCTGATGCTGTGGTTGTGGTTGGTTACGTTGCTGCCCCGCCGGCCGGAACCCCTCCTTCACACACAAGCAACGTCAGCTACATGCAGTCGAGTATACAAGTGTGAAAAACTCAAATCAAGAAAGCCAGATGTTGTAAATAAAGAAAAGTTGATTTAAATTTCTGGTATTTAAAAATAAATTATAAATAATATTGTCTTCATCAAACAACTAAGGGGCGTTTTTTCAATTCAGTCTTAACCGGCCTAAGCCAACCAATAGGAAAGCTGAATATTTTTTGTGGTTACGTTTACTTTGTTATAGTTTTGCATTTTAGTGATAGAGCTTGTATTTAATTACGGTAGTTTAACATTTTTAATATTCATACATGTTAAATTCAATAAAGAATGGAAAAAGAATACCTTTATTGCAAGAATAATCTTCAATAATTCATTTAAGTGTTTCGAATGTTGTGTAAAAATGTAAAGATTGCAGACTATAAACAACTGGTTAGCTGGCAATTGAAAGAACGTCCCTACGATTATTTAAACAGGGGCACATCTTTTAAATACTTTCATAGTTTCAGCGAATGAGTCAAAGAATGTTGAGTTAATAATAACAATGATAAGAATCAAATAAATTTTCGTCTGCTTTTAATTTCTTTAGGACTCGGTAATAAACTTACTACCTACTTAAATAAACAATTATACATGAATTTCACTGTAAAATTACTTTAAATAATTCCCAAATTATTAACATAGAATGATATTTAATCACCAATAATCAATAAATGATCAAAATAAACTACAGCAAACTCTTTTGGAATGGTTAGTAGGCATTTTATTTTGCAAATGAGCAGAGTGAAAAGAACACAACATTTTTTTCTTCATGCTAAATATATCATTGGTGATTACTATTTCATTCAACTATCAGACTTTCAAAGCAATATAGGTAGTGGTTATCGTCCAATATGATTTTCTTAGTGACAAAGCTGACACACAACTAAAGATCTTTAGTGATGGAAAAGGCAGTGTGTTTGCACCATATGTTTAAAAAGAAATACGTGATATAATTTAAGAATAAATAAGCGAGTTTATCTGAATTTTGTTGTTGAAAAGTGTAAGCAATTACAGGGTGGCCACAGAAGAAGCTTGGTAAAATTCACGCACAATTCCCGGTTTTCCGGCAATATACATAATACTCGGTGCACTTCCACTGTTGCAGCGGACCGTTTTACGCCTGCAGTCTATAATCATCCTAGTTTAAAGTCTGTGACCCTTCCCGATCGTTATTTTACGCCGCGGTAAGTTCTGAGAGCCGTTTGTAACCCGAGACTTTTCGATCGCCTTTTTACGCCCGCGGTATGTTCCAATCGCCTTATTACGCCTGCATTACGTTCCGATCGCCTTTTTAGGCCCGTGTTACATTCCGATCGCCTTTTACGCCCGTATGACGTTATGATCACCTTAGAGGTCACAATTTTCCTAGAGGCGTCTCAGTTCCACAGTTAAGAACGCCGTTTTACATTTGGGTACATAACGAGAGCAGTTTAAACCCTGCATAAAATTCTTACCAGTATTTTCGCAGCGCTATGCGTTTTCATTTCGTTCATACCTGCGGGACGCTCCGTGGACCTAATTATGCCTGCGACACGATATAAGGGCTGATTTTTCCCGGTTACACCCAGAATTCACGCATATTTCCTGGTACTTATAATTCCCGCACAATTACGGTTTCCCCGGTCTGTGGCCACCCTGAATTAGTAAAAGAAACCGCAAAGAGAATTTGAGAGTTAGAAACATAAAAGAACAGTATTTAAAGTTTTTTTGCAATTATAATTCAACAAACAGGATGATTCTCATTGAAAACCCATATGTAAAATTGTTATACGGTTTGGACATTTTATGCAAAAGAATATTGAAAGTTCCTGTTACTATTGTAATCTTGGATCTTTCACCGAACATACACAGATGACGTTAAAGCGACAAGTACAATACAGTATAAATACACAAGGACAAATGTATAGCATGGAGATACCTAGACACATTCATGATAAAACATAACACAGGGGGCGGCGACTGGGGGTGGAATGAGAGGTTATTTACAAATACAAGCCACCGGTACCAAGTGCAGAGTGAAGTATCGCTATGGGAAATCATGCTCTCTAGTGTGAATGGTTAACTGACCCAAATGCAAACTAATCTAAATGGAGAAATTATAAACACCTTACGACAGCTTTTCCTCGAGAGAATCGACAGTACAAACTATTTTCAGTGTTATTTGCCTATGAGTTTACATAACCTAAAACCTACCTAGGGTTATGCTTCGGTTTAAATAATAAACAAAATCTTACGCTAGATTGATTGAAACACAGAATGTTAAAGCTCTCTGGATGTCGTAATAACCTGGTAAAAATTTAACTAAGAGAAATATAAAACACTAGAATGTTATTTTTGCTGAAATTAGGCAAACAGGGTTAAGTGTAAAAGCTAGAGAAATCGTTTGAGATTAATGCGTTCACAAAGCACCATTATGAAAGTGTTAAGCGTGTAAGATTATCACAAATAAGAGTTTGCTGTACTCCTCAACTTATAACTCACTCTTGATTTAAATCAGTTACCTTTCTTAATTAATAATTATCTAACAGAATCTTCCAAAAGCTTCCAATAACATTTTGTAACTTTTAATTGTTTTTTTTTAACAGATAACTTAGATATTTATAAAATTAAAACACAACCAAAATAAAAGAACTCACCTAGCAGGCTAAGCAGCCGCCTATTTTGCACTGAACAAAATAAAAAACAAATAAGTAAGGGAATTTACACAGCCAACTCCCGAGGACCGAGCGACAGTAGACTGCGAATCAACGACCGGAGCACTTGCCAAACCACAATTTAGTTGTCAGGTGATATTTTATATGTAATTTGGATTACATTTTTATTCTGTAGAAGCATATTTAAAAAAATATTCAGTTGCAATTGGATTTTTTTATGATTTTAGCTTCTGTAATATTTTAAAAACACTGTTCAAAATTTTTTCCATTAAATTTTTTGAAAAATATAAACAAACCGTTATTTTTATTTTATATACTTGAGTTGTACGATTCGAATTTTAATTATTGCAAGAGTTAGGAAATGTCTTACCAAAGCAAGAAAGAAAAGTATGTTAAGAGAAAGAACCTCGACCAAAGGAAAAAATTCAAGTTTCACTCACCATTACCAGCAGCAAAATATAGTTACAATCTTGTTCAGAAACTGCATAGAGTTATAACCGCATCGAGAATAAAAACTAGGCTAAACGAACGTTGGTTATTTTGCTCAACTATCAGAAACTAATCTAGTTCTTCCGGTTCACACAGCGTCAAAACATCATTATAATTTACTTGGAGCATTTTTGTCTTGCTGAAACTGAATCACTATTTGAGATGCCGACCACTCTCATAAGGGCATTTTAAGGCAGATATGTGGTGAAGGATGAGTGTGATGAGTGGTAGTAATGAGTTATGAGGTGTAGTCTTGTTACAAACTAAGGCAGACTCTTCCTTAGAATGGGTCATTAATTAATAGCCCAATGAACAATGGAAATACAAGGACCAACGGCTTAACGTGACTTCCGAACCACGCAGGTGATGGTCTGATATGTCTAAACGATGGTGGGAGTTGATGCGGGTATCATCAGATGATCACTGAGACTATCTGAGACGCTTTAGACCTGTATCATCCTCAAAACCTGACCTCCATGAAGCTGGATTACAGGACCACACCACGATTCCCTGCTCCAATGGACGGTTGGCAGCCCTGTGACTAACAGGATAGCAGACAGCAAGTATCTCAGTTTCAGCCAATCAGTGACTGAAGATGGTATTCCACAGCAAGTGATGTTTTGACCACGGTGTGAACCGAAAGAACTAGATTATAGTTGTGACACCGGCCGCGAAAGCCTAAGAGTTAAGTTTCCAGAAATTTACTTTACACAGAAGAGGAAAAGAAACCAGATTTTGATAATACAATAACTTTAGTGTTTAGATTTCTTGCTAACAGAACTTGAAATACTAATAGTATACAGGTAATTTCTTTTGTAAAAGCTTTCTTATTAAAAAGGGCATATTTTAATAGAGTCCAAATTTCCAACTTTTATTGCTATGATGAGAATGTCTACAGTCACTGATTTCCTTGGTGTCACTTTGGTGGTCGGTTGCCTAGGGAACTCTCGAGGTTAAACTTGGTCTGTCTGTCACAAAAACAATTAAATAAATGTTTTAATATATTTTTTGTTTATATTGTTATTTATTTACTGTTGTTTTACTAGTTTTGATTACTAAAGAATTCCTGTTGAAATGTATGAAAAAAAACCAAATGATAAGTTTAGTTCCTTCATAGGTTTTAAGTTCCGCTGGGTAATTCTACCCTTATTTGTCATTGAACAAAACCTATTCTATAAAAAAGAATCTATAAAAATTTACCAAAACTTGTGCTTTGAAAAAAAAAGTTAATTTTTATTTGAACGTTCAAAACATTATTTTTGAATGACAACATGCAATTTAAGATTTCCAAAGAAATCTTTTATTTTTATATGCAATTTATTGTTACAGTATTTATAAGCATAAGCACTTAGTGCTTTATGCTTCTAGTGAAAAACTTCCTCCATATAAACATAATAACCAGTTTAAAACATCGTTTTCCTCACGTTAAAACCTCCTCGTTTTCCTCCCAGAGAAACCACCTTCTAGGCTCTATCCCTCCGAATCTTCAGAAAACCCTTTAGAAAAAACTAGTAACTAAAAACAAAAACTGTAAATACAATCAACTATGGTTTGATATTGGTCATATAATGAAATGGAGGAAATAGCACTAACAAAATATAAAAGCCGGAAAACTATCTAATTACGTACCTCAAAACAAAAACGAAAATAGTGGGGTGGGGGTTTGTGCAAGAGCCCCTAAGTCGTGCTTCCGCTACTGACACGGGTAATCGGGAGTTGGACAACAACATGCACAAGACATCGTACAGAACTGTATGGTATAAACAAGCATCTAGGGGCTAGAGGGTAAGGGGCATACACAACAAATTTCAGGGTGGGACATCACCAACGACACACCCCTATTTACAACAGCAATTTTGACATCAACATACAAAAATTGGAATTGCGTACGACCCAATTTGGCTTTAATATTGAATCAAACACTCGTTTAAGAAAATAAGAAATATTTACCGATTTGTTTTTAAAAAAGGACAAATTGAAATTTGTTGCATGGCAGAACATTTACTGTCCAGAGGGGATGTGCTTTTTAAAAAGGGACCATTCTAAACTATAATTGAACAATTTCTACAAATGGACCCCTTACATACATAGAGGATGTCATGCCTAACATGCTTGACATTTATACATAAATATTGTATGCCTTTTTCATGTAAAAATTGTTCTTGATATATATGGATGTTTAAAACCCAAGTTGCCTATTAAATGGTTCTTTTTTTCAACATTTTTATTTTAATAAGATAAAACACGGTTTCCTTTCCAATGTTTGTGTTAAAAATTTAGACACAAATTCAGTGTCACTTTTTTAGGCTGTTACATTAAACTAAATTGACTAAAATTGTCAATTAGTTTGCAAGTGAAAAAGGCATTACAATTAATACTATCAAAAATGCAAATGATTTGTATAAAATGTAAATATTATGACCACTACAAGTCATTCAACGGATTGGTGCATGAATGACAATAATGAGGAGGTACAATTTAACGTAAACAAATAAATGCGATTAAGATGAGTGCTTCAAAAACATGGCTTGACACTAAAAATATCAAAATGATAAAAAAGGTTTCTCGGAGTCATTATAGATCTGAAGGAATTTCTCTGAACTTATTGTTAATAAATTATCCAAATAATTTATCAATAAATTAAAATTAAATTGTTGTATTTTAAAATATAAGTTTAATGAGTAAACACTTTTAATATTGAACTAACCTTTGAACAAAATTGGTCATACCTAAACTTTTACAAATAGTATTTTTTCAAAAAATTTAAGTTAAATAAATAATAGAAAGTAGAAACCTTCTTAATAAATGATACTTAAGACAAGCCAACCTATTGGAAGCAAACACCATTAAAGCATTAACAGGGAAAGGACAAAGGGGAGCACCTTTACTGGAAAAGCCCAAGCTTATATATATATTTCTACTCCTGTCAACTGAAATTAACTTATTTATTTGTTGAAATTTAACTTTAAGGAGTGTTATTTATAGCAATATGAAAATTATGTTGTTAAGAATAGTAAAAATTTACTTTAAAGAAATTACAGGTAGTTCTACTCTATTTAGAAGTAGGTGTTAATGGAAAAGAATGTAGGATTTAGAGAAGCTAAAAGTATGATCAGTTGATAGAAAGTGATGATATAAATCTTAAATGTAAAGGTAGCTAGTCCAAGGTGGAAAATGCAGACCTGGCTTACACAAGTCGTAACCTTGTCCCTCAATCACAGAGTCAAAGTAAACCTAGAGAGTAACAAGATCATAACGACCGCTTCTCAGGGGAAAATTGAACGCAAGAGATTCCCTGACAGAAAGATCTCTAACTGTTAACTGATAAGGTTGGTAAACCCAAGGGTATCTACGTAAGCTGCTGTGTTGACGGACAAGGTCGCCAGGACTGCCGCGAGGGAGTGAGGGGGACTGGGGGAGGGAGGGATAGTGCGCACCCCCGTTGGCTGGCTGAGTCGACTCACGCAGGGTCTCCCCTCCGCTACTAGCTCGCCGGCTCGGCTTCGCGTTGGTAGCACTGATGGAGCGGTGTACGCCGCGGTGACTGGGCGACTGTGCGTTGGTCGTAGTGGTACCCGTGGCCGTGCCGCTGCCGCCATGTTCCGCAATGACAGGCTGCTGCCCGACCTCGACCCGTCGCTCTCCGGCTGAAACATCATTCGGGTTGTTAGCGCCAAATTCACTGTGGCAACCGCTAACTCTGTGTTTTGATATCTATTAATAATCCAAGAAACTATGAGCAATTTATATGCTAACAAGTATAGGTACATCTGACTTCACTGTTGGCTACACTGCTTCCACCTTTTTTTCCCGCCTGCTTTGATTTAAAGTGTTCTCTTTTGTCTTGACAAAGGTCCCAGCAAGGCCGAAAATTAGACAGTTTGTGTTATGTGTTTTTACTTTATCCAGGTGAGCCTGCTCTCCTTTCTATTCCTTTTGATAGCATGTTTGCCCTATTTCCTATAGGCCTATATATTTATTTTAGTAGTTAAGAAACATCTTAAAAAAAGAAGACTTCCTTTATAGATAAGTGCAAACATGTAACAAGTCACATGTAAAATGGAAAAGACAGCTGCAGCTTATGAGAAGTTGGAAACATGGAGCACTGTTATAATTCAATTAAATGTGAACTTTGATTTAAATGTCCGTAAGGGAAAAAAGAACTGTCCACAGGAGGATAAAAGACCTAGCTTCTGTGCTTACGGATATACTTATTTACTACTGTACCTACATAAGTATACAATTTGCGTCAAAGTTACTGTTAAGATTTACAAGTACACTATTTTAAATGTGTTTATCAAAATTAAAGTTATGTTAGTTAATTGTTATTAGTGGCACCTGTAAAGAAAGGCATAAATGTTAAAATAATGAACTGATTCCTGTCTCGAGTTTCTTCTTTCTTTTTGCGGACAGTTGTAGATGAGTTCAAACACTGAGTACAAGAAAAAAAATTGTCATTATTTATTGCTTTGAAGCATTTTATCTTCGGCCAACGCAGGTCGTTTATATAATCTACTCAATTCTAGTTTCTTTTTATAACCCAAACGAATCAAACAAATCTTGAGATACTTCATCGTACACAACTTTAATCCAAGTTAAGATTAACATGTACATTAATGAACAAACTGCAGAGGACACTGAACGCTAAACAGCCGAAGACTGCTCGTCGCAAGCCTACTGGCGTGATACGTTTCACGTTCAGGTCGATACACTACACTAGTAACAATGTCAGACTTACATCTGTGGATTTCCTGCCGAGAAGTAGGTAAGTTGCGAAGACATCATCGTACTCAGCTTGCGCTAAGCTGTCCTCTATTTCTGTCCTACTGTAACCCATTCCCACTAACGCCTCTACAACAGGAAAACCTGCAATTACTAAATATAACTCCTCTTGCCAACAGCCAAATAAAACATTCAACATCACATGTTCTTCAACCCTCTGAATCCCGTAGAAGTAAGGCGAAAATGTAGCGTCACTTCTTTGGCGAATATATATTGCCGGTCAAAAATCGAATGACTGAACATTTTAATTTTTTGAATCTTTACCTTCGGGATTTAAAGGGTTGAGAACATGTTTTAAGGAAATGACACTTTCAGGAATAAAACAATAAAGAAAACACAGTAAAATGTAATAGAAACTCGATAGTTTGACTTTCCGTATAGTTTGACATTTTCCGATAACTCTCTGATAAAATTTCGTATATACTGCATAGTTCGACAACCGTTTGTTTAAAAAATAGTCAAACTATCGAGTTTCTACTGAAGCTGAAAATACATACAATATAAATGCCATTGTAATGTAAAAATTGTTATTAATAAGTAAATTTAAATTGATGTTGTAAAATACAACAGTTTTTACTATCAAAAATTGATTTTAAATATCAATAGTAAAGCATTTTTTATTAAATATTAACTGTCATCAATTGTTAAATGATTACTTAAATAGTTTAAATAGCATAAAAATGCCTTATAAATATAAATGTAAAATTTCATACAAGTGACCTGTTTAACAATATTTTTATTTCTATATTAATATAAGGATCTTAGTACAATATGGATTTTAAACGGGTATTCCTTAACTGGTGACAGACTAACGAATAGGATATTACAACCAGACCACAAAGCCTAAAATACAATATTCAAATTAAAACAGAAAATCTACATTGTTTGTTAAACAGGACTAAGATAATCTTGAGTATATGTCTTTAACGATTGAAAACTCAACTTTCCAAAACATATTAAAAAAACAAGACTTAATGAGATTGAATAAATAAATAAATGAATGGAACTTATCAAAATAACACTTATTTTCTGAAACAATTAAATTATCAAAGAATAACTTGTCTCTGCAGGATTAAGTTCCTAAATCAGATACATTTTGGATATTTATTTAAATTGTTCAACCCTAAGTACTTGTTCACAGCTTTATTAATTTTTTGTGGGCTTAAATTTTTGACGAACTTAAATATGATACTGAAATACTATGAACTGAACGAATAGTTTTGATTTATTCCGGCCCAGCTAATACACCAAAATATCCGTCAACAGTTAAGAAAACCCAGGATCATAGAACAAGAAATTAACTGCTTACCTATCCTTTTCAGGTCCTTGAAATCTGGTTCTGGTTCTTGGTAAGGCTTTAGTTCGTCTTCTTCGTAACCCATATTCATCCATTTGTCTTTCATAATGTTCTGGAAAAAATCATAAAAATTAAGCAAAAGTTCCAATCTGAAAATTGCCTCAGTAAGTAAAAAACAGAACAAACGGCTCTGCTGGACTGGTCATAAAACGTGCAAGAGTAGACAAAAATAAATTTAATTATCTGGTTATAAGCAGATCAACAGGGGGTTAAATAACTCAAAATGAGGCTATTTTTACCAACCAAAGTATCATTCTACAGTTTTTTTCATATAAAAGAAAGTTTAAAATTAATTTTTTGCAAGTAATTACGATATTTGGAAATTGTGAAGTCACATTACTCCCTTCAAACTCATGACAAAAAAATTCATGCCAGCATTTAATTTTCAGAAAAATAAAACTAATACCAGTACGGGTTCGCAAAATAAAGTCGTACTGCACAAACTCATAAATCTAGAAAAACAACAAACTAAACTGAATAAACGTAACACAATGTCATGAAAATAAGCAGGCAAAGCTAAGATATGAGGGTCATTCCAAAATGTTAATAATCGAAAGCTTGTAGAAAATCCAAATTTGTATTACTAAAGTAAGTACTGATAAATACATATTTTATTAAATTGACATGTTTCTATCCGTAGTAGTAAAAAAACTATTTTAAAACTACTATAAGAATTAGCTGTCTAATAAGAAAAGTCATATGAATGTTGGATATTTAACGTACCGTACGTTGTTTAGAAAATAAGCGAAAAAATCAACAACAAAAAAGTAAAGTCAAAGCAAAGTACTCCATTTGTTATTGTAGATTTATCTTAAATTTAACTAAAAGCCTAAAAAGGTTCCATTATTACTGCTGACGAACTGTATATGATCTATACAAGTTTATTTATTTGATATAAAAGTGTTTCTAAGCATGCCTCAAAAATAATTTACAACGTTAAAAATAATTTAATAAAAAAAGATCTACACAGTTTAGAAGATACTACCGACTAAAATCCATGCAAATGAAAAACAAAGGACCAAAGGAAGTAAAAGCTATTAAAAAATGGTTGACAATACCTATGTCATATGTTTAACATTTATATCTTTGAAATGGTGCAGTGAAAGTTACAAACAATTTAGCTTCTCAAGAAATATTTTAAAGAATAAAATATTGAAAATTTCCGAAAAGCAATATAAGAATTTTGTACATGGTAACTGGGGCAAAATTTTGAAACTCTTTGTTTGAAATTTATTGTTGACGACATAACAATTTCTGAGGTTGAAATCTTACTACGGTTGTTTTCCATAGTTTTTGAGTAAACACAAAGTTCACCAAAAACCGAGGTTTTTTTGTACACTCAAAGCGATGGAAAACATCCGTAATAACATTTTAACCTCAGATTCTTGAAACATTTGGCAAATGTTAGTTTAACTCTCAGAACCGTGACAATAACGAAATCGGCTACAACAAGGTAGAATTTTTTTGTAACTTTTGTTTCTGATCAATTCGGCTATTACACAGGGTGTCCATAAGTAAAGTGCCAGACTCTGGGAAAAGGTTATATGGGTCAAAATAAAGAGAAAATTAAGAATAATTTTTTTTCCAAAAACGCTTAGTTAACCAGATATTTGCCATTTTATATTTGTCACTAATTATTTATTATCTCCCACACCACTTATCGGATTTGACTCAAACTTAGCATACATTTGTATCGAAGTAAGACCATTTATGAAAAAAAAAATTACCAGGATGGTCTAACTTATCAAATGGTAATTTTAGGGCATTTTGATGTTACACCTTAAATAGCGAATAAACGGTGAGTTTTACAATAAAATGTAAAGAATGTTGTTTTTCAGCGAACTTTATTACCTATCTATTGACATCAAAATCAAACAAATCGGTTAAGAATCAACAAAGTTACAGTGGAAACCGTGGCAAACATCACCCTAATAAAGTGGGAAGTTGTCTATTTTCAACCAGAGTTTCCCCTAAAGCTTCGTTGTTTCCCAATAGAATTTTATGACTTTGGTGTCTGGCACTTTACTTATGGGACACCCTGTATAGGTTCAGATCAGCGTAAATCTACAATTCTTGTTCTAGTGAAAGTGTCCACAATATTACTCAAACTCTATAAAAACTTCCTAGCGTGTTACGAGGAATCACTCTTTAGGCTTCCACAATAACGAATTCAACTGCAACTATGAATAGCCTTAATTATAAGACTGCTTTAAGGAGAAATACTTTACATATGGTTCCGCTGGTTTGACTTGATCGGAATCGGCAGGGTTTGTTGCCTTGAAAGCTGAGCCCTGGAATGTACAGACTCTCTTACTCTTAGTCTAGTTACGCTACGCTACGTCGTCTGCGGTACAGAGCACAACAGTTCAGTTCTGGCGTGTAACAAGCATTTGCAGTTCATTTAGGTGGAAGAGGAAACTATTTTTAGCGGAGCCGTGCGAGATTGGTATCCGATACTAATAACTTTGGTGGGGTAAGTTCAACGCTAACTATTTGTTAAGTGTCTTTGCAGTAGCGCTAGGTAAAGGTCGAGGTTGAGTGGTAGAGAGGCCTAACTTCGCCTCGTTTAACAAGGTTAACTTTATCTTTTTATTTATTATTTTTCGCCAATACCAGAACTCCTCGATAACGATATCGATACTGTCACAATATTCGCGATACACATCGATACAGATTCCACTCTATACATTTAAAATGGGCCTAAAATAAAACGTAACACTTTCGTTACCGTTAACGACAATCTCTTGACTCTCGCTAACACCTGCGGTGAAATAATGACTTCGATATTGTTTGTGGCGATTTCTTGACTCCCGCTAGCGCCAGTGATGAAATCTCGACTTCGATACTGTTCGCAACGATATCTAGACTCAGGACATAATCATCACTTTCACAATCCCTTTTTCAAAATCTCCTGGTTTAAGAACAAACTTTCACATAATTCCCCACTTTTCCTGTATAATTCCCGGAATTCCCAAATGCTCGAAGTCCCTGCTCCACCCTTTCACGTTGAGAAAGAGGTTTAACTTTATTTAACTTCCGAAAACAGAAACACGAACCGTTAATTAGTTCTAGTACTACTTCTTCAAATTCCTCCAATTTAAATTATATCTAATGCCTTAGAACATTTAAGGAATACTGAACAGGGACAACGGAAGATTTTGATTTTACATTTTGCACAGCTTGAAACCATAATAGTTGAGCCCTGAATAATTGGTGCACTGAGCTTTGAAATTCTGTACCACAGACCTTCAAATAGACTAATTTAAAAACCATGCAACCAAACGAAAACAAACCAGAGAGACCATTAACCAGCGAAAGCGGGATTAATGCATTTACGTGAGTTGCAAGCGTTTTGGTAAGGTGATAACTTTCTACTTCTACAAAGCCCTCTACCGTTACAAGTTGAAAGAGATCAAATAGTGTCATGCAGGAAAATTATCGTGGACGAGGTATTTTAATGAGATTATCGAGTTTGATATCATCAAATGTAGAGGCATATTCCGTTGACAGGATGATTTGACCAAATCTCACAAACGAAGGAAAGAGTGAAAACCCCAGTTAGTCACAAAAACCAAACCTCATTTTAAGTTAGTAGAAACACCATACTGTCTACAGATGACGTGAACACCAACATAAACAATGGTTTCTCTATTTGCTATAAAGATGGCTTGACACTGGTGAGATTTTAGTTTTTAAATCTCAGGCATTTTAATCATCAGCAAACAGTAGGTGTCAGTATACATGCAACATTCTGAACAAATCTTTTCTTTAGCAGCTTAAAATTGAAAACAGAAATAGACAAATGAAATAAACATGTTTTTATACCTCTATATTATTTTATTTGTACAACATTGAATTTTAATCTTGAAGTTGTTCTAGTTATGTGCAAACGAATAGTAATGTTTGGAGATTAAACTAAGGCATGTTAAAAATTTAACCTTGAGTTAAGCTATGGTTATTTGTAATATTTTGATAACTTAGATTCATTTAAGTAAACATATATAAACAACTATACTTTGTGAACATTTTTACATTCAATTTACAAGTTTAATTAATTACAAATCTAATTATTTTTATTAAACTCAAAAGACTTGTTTCCGTTTATTTTTACAAATCATATATATCTATTGGTTAAATGATCTAGAATTTTTTAACTTGTGTTCAGTAAGACAAATTTGAATGTTAAAATTGTTTGTTTTTATCAATAGGTGTTTATTTTTTGTTTCTGTGGTTTGGTTTGAAACTTAGATCTACTGTATTTTGAACAACATGCCTACTTGAAAAGTAAATTGGTCAATAATTAAGGCTATGTGAGAAGAAGTACCACCACCAAGGAAATACTTAGATTGTCATGAAGTTCCCTGCACTAAACCTTATTTGAATACAATGAACAAACAATATGTTTTACTTAATTTTCATATTCATTTCTTGTATAGTTTTTGTCCAGTACTAAATCTTTAGACATTTTCCAGTTCTAAAAGGTAAAGGTAAAGTTTGTCTTGTTTAAGAAGTTAGGACTACAAAGTCCTCTCTACCACTCAACCTCGACCTTTACCTAGCGTCACCGTGATAGTCACATTACAAATGTAAGTGGTGACTGCGGGATCGAACCACGCCACCGAGTGATGAGCTCCGGAGTCGCGTGCGATACCAATCCGCCAAGGATCCGCTACAAATAAATACTACAAATAAGGGTCAATTTTAAATTTAGCGATAAACAAATTCGGGTAAGGATCGACTTACTTCTAAAGAAGCTCTTTTGGCAGGGTTGAGAACGAGGAATTTCTTGAGCAGGTTTTCACAGTCAGTGGACATGTAGAACGGGATCCGGTACTTGCCGCGCAGCACCCGTTCCCGCAGCTCCCGCAACGTCGAGCCGTCGAACGGTAACGAACCACTCACTAAAGTATATAAAATAACACCCAGCGACCACACGTCCACTTCCGGGCCGTCATATTTCTTCCCTGAAAAAACAAACGAAAAAATTAATCATCTCTGTAACACAATAGAGGATATGGTGGTTAAAGAACCAGTAAACCTAATAAATTGCTTCTATCTGTCAGATGGGTTCTAAAAAAATACATATTTATTTAATTTCATCAAAATCAAATGTATTTTAATGTTTTTAGATCATCAAAACCACTTTTTGATAAAAATTCCTCCCAAAAGGGTACTTTCGGTAATCCGATTTTGCTGGCTAACGAACTTGACCGAGATATTTACAAAACAAACATTTGTACAGAATTTCATGAAAATGTGACCTGTAAACACTTTGTATGTATATTAAGTGTTGAAAAAAATGCTCAAAACGTGTTCTGAGGGTCAGAACATAGTCCCGGGTCTGGGTCTTCCCGTGCCGACAGCATGAATATCTAATTTTTCCAAAGAAAATTCGCTAATGAAAACCATGCTCGAGCAGTGGCTATAAAGTTCACTGAGTGGTGGAATTTTTGAACTGGAGAGACTCCGATTATAGTAGTCTTTTAAATATTATACACCATGTTCAATCTGTACCTTTAAGATTATAGTAACAAAGAATATCTCTCTCAGTACTATTGCTTCAGCCCTTGACTCCTAGTAATAGTAAATCTAAATGTATGAGTACTATTTACTGAAGAAAATGTCAAACCTTGGAAGAGTTCGGGAGCAGCGTACGGCGGACTGCCACAGAACGTGTCTAGTTTGTTTCCCGGCGTGAATTCGTTGCTGAACCCAAAATCAGCAATCTTGATGTTCATTTCACTGTCTAATAATAGGTTTTCAGCCTGAAAACAAACATTTAGTATAAGTTACTTCAACTTTCAATAGCACTTTTTAGATTAGGTCCCGACTGTTATTGGCCTTGTGGGTGCTTAACCCCATAACTGAAACTACCGTTTCACCCGTAATAAAGAACGTGCCGAATTTCCCAGCAGTCCAAAATAGCGTTTGAGTGAGTGACAGACCTGGTCAAACTTGCAGAGTACAAGTTGGGTTCTGTACGCTTTCTGGCTATTTAACGATTACGCTCAAGCGTTAAGATTAGTGAAGCGACTGACAGTCGTTAGGGTAAGGCTAGCACCGAACCGACGCCCTGGGTGGGTTAAACCTGGCGCAGCCTATCCTACGGTCCCGATAGGCGTAAGTATTTCATATTAAGTTTATTTAAGATTCGATTTACATTTTTAACTATTTATTTTTTGCTTGCGTACTTTAACCTTGGACTAGGCTCATATAAGACCTTAACCCTAGCACTGCCATAACCAGGTAATATATTTCCACCAGTAATACTATTCGAAATTGTTATTTAAATTAGGCTCTTACGCTAAGATTAAAAACATATTTTCTTTTCCAAATTAACATTATCTGAGCCCTACCATAGCAAATATTTGGTGTTGTAACAAGCAACTGTTGAATTGGTTGGCATACGACCCCTGGATTAAAACCCAGCATCCGAATCTGAGCGATTCCGAGGAAAACTCATGACCAATTCCTTTTCTAGCTTTAGGTACAAGTCTAAAGTTGCAGTTTTAACCGCATTGGGGAATTTCGTCATAACTTGATGAGTAAACAAGCTTCCTCCTAAAATTTGAGGAAGAATGATTTTGAATGCTTGTTAACAATCGATCCGACATTCAGTGTATTACAGTTAAAGTAGAGCCTATTGAAAAAACTCATTAATGAGGATAAACCTAATAGATGTTTTATTAATATGGTTCAAATGATTCAGGCGATACAAAATGAGATTGAAAATTACAATTTTTCTTACCTTGAGGTCTCTGTGAATGATTTTCTTTTGATGACAATACTGAACTGCAGAAACAATCTGAAAGCAATGAAGAAGTGTTACTTGAGTAGGAGACAAGAACTTAACAACTTAATGTATAAATATTCAACTTTCTGGGACTTGTAATGTTCGAACGGCTTTTTACTCCCGCCGTAAGCTGTTGCAGTACATTGATAACTTACGATTGTGGTTTGAGTTCCACATTATCTTCAAGACACAAGACAGTACATTACTGATTAAATAATGCATGTATAACTCCTCAGTGTCTAAAACTGTCTAAAATAATGCGCCGGGGGCACCCAGAAGATACTGCCTTCTAGCAAATTGATTCAGAACTCGTTGGAATCAAAACTTTTACAGCTTGTTGTATTGATTATTTCCGACTTTTTCCGTTGTAACTCCTTTATTCTGCCTATTCCAGTTGGAGAAAAGCAAAACTGAACGGTTTGTCTTACGATTGGATTCAATTGTCAGTCCAAATTATGTCACGCAATGTTTACTAAGTCCAATCCGTGTTTTTACTGAGTTGTTTTATCAGTTTCGTAAACAGTTTGTATTTGTTAGTTAGTGCTATGAATAAAAAAAGGTATATTTGGCTGATTGTGTTTAAGATTGTGAGTGACACTTCAAAATGCCTTTTGAAACGCCTCCAGCAGCTGGAAAGAGTCAAACTGCAGGAGAAATTCTTAAAAAAGTGCTTGAGGGGTTAAGACGATCTAACTGCACTTTCTTCCTGTAAGAGTAACCATGACTCTGTCCAAGTACATTTTTTCAAGGAGAAGTACGCCGCTTATTTACATGATAAGTGGGCACTCTTTTGTAGATAATTTTTGAAGGAAACTGAATTTGTATAGACAACTATTATTTGTCAATAAAACTTGGACATTTAGTGTGACGAGGTCATACGACTCACCTGCCTAAACTTGGCTCTCGCTTCCTTCTCCTTCATCCTGCCGTGCAGCACAAGGTAGTCGAACACCTCGCCCCCGCTCGCATACTCCATTACCAGGTACAATGTTTTCTCCGTTTCTATTACTTGAAATAATTTTACTGCAACAAAACTTAACGATTAACTACGTACATAAAAACACCTTTTTTTGGAATAAAATTTTACCAGAAACTAGCTGCGCCAGCTGGGGGCTTCACCCCAAACCCCACAACATTTCATGAGCAACACATCGATACCCATAGATTTTTATGATTTTTTATTTCTTGCCCCATCCAATGGATATATGGATAATGTGCCCCGAACCCCAAAATCAGTAGGGGTCTTTGGGTTAATGGTATACAACTATGTGTGAGAGTTTCAAACAAATCCGTTGATATTTACTAAAAAATATAACATGGGGAATTGGGGACCTCAAAACCCATAAAAATACAAAATCTATATAATTTTATTTGTTTCCCCACCCTCCACACACCAAGGACCATTTCTATTCAAAAAATCTGAATTACCCCAGCCAGATTCGAGATCTCCACTCGGACAACACTAACCGAAATACTAATAGTATAGATGTGGATTTACCGGTTTGAAAACTTTAGTTGGTAGGTTAAAAACACTAACATGATGCTCGGATGTTAATGACATAGATTTTCCCTCGACAAACAGTATTCCTTTTTAAATTTAAACCAATGATTTAGAAATAGGGCACTAGGCCAGGTTATGCCATCAATAAGGAATTGAAAGGAGGGCAGGCACCCTTGGATAATAAAGTAGAAACACATAAAAAGATAAAAGAACACGCTGTCACATTTTCAGCCCTACTAGAGCCTTTCACAAGACAAAAATAGATAGAAACTAACACTAAACACTTCTAAACACTAACATGATGCTTGGATATTAATGACTTAGATTTTCCCACAAAAAACAGTTTTTAATTTTTAGCCAATAAGTTATAAAATCAATAGGAATTACATTTATGTTTTTGTGTTGACTTTTGATTACAGTAATTGAAAATGATACAGTATTGGTGAAATGAGAGGTGAATTGCAATGAAAGAATGCATAATGGACTTAAGCCACCAATAAAGACTGTACAATATTGTCTAAATATTTCTTACAATTTTTTCTATAACTTTTTGAGATATAGTTCTCAGTAGCTAACTTTATTTCTATGGTAAATATTCCAGATTACAATAAGTGAGCGGGTTCTGCAATAAACTCTGCTACAGAGTGAGGAGCCTTAATCAACAAATTTTCTTTCAATTTCTTTTGAGCAGACCCAATTAGGTGAACATTAGATCTCGTTGGGGAGCTTATTTCAAAGTTTTATGCCAGCTTGCTTCGTCAATCTCTCTTAAATTTGTAATCTATTAAACAACATAAAAATTCTGACCAGTTTTTAACATTAGAACACAAGTTTAAGTTTTTTTAATTTCAATCTTAAGTGGTTGGTTGGAAAAAAAGAAATCTTTATTAGTTTTACAGTACATACTAGACTAGGAAATTTCAGTAGGAAAAACTTACCTATGTTTGGATGATCTAGCATCTTCATTATCCTAACTTCTCTAAATAACTGAAAACAAAACAAGTTTTATTAGTCAAACAGCACTTAAAACATTTCTTACTTAACCCTTAGGCAGGTATGCACGCAACTTTTGCGGCTGCGGTGCCAGAGTGCCACAAGCAGTACGCCCGACACTGTTGCGGCCGGCGCATAGACCTTCTGTAATGCATACTTGAGACTGTTGTGATCAATACAATTCCAACTCAGTTTATGAAGTATAACGTTTGTGGATGCCCCTGCTACCTAGCGGGAGTTTTTCTAACCTCTTGGAAACAGTTAAAATATTGATCCGCTAGATTGTAGCTGCTGTCTACCAGCTGGGCTTTTTGCCTGACATCGTTTCGTGTCTGTGCGATTATTTCATCTATGGTTTTTATAAGACATCTGGTAAACTGACATCTGATTTCTTTTACTTTGTTTCTTGCCTGTTTATTATTATTCATTGTGTTTGAGGAAAAGTTATAATAAAACAGTTGTTTTTATCAGTTTTTACTTATATTTGATTACTTATTGATTTAGTTTCACTAACTATTTAGTTCTATTTTAAGAGCGTTTTATTATTGTAACAATTATGTCTCTTTCTAACAATCATACAGCGGAGATTTTTATGAACGGAGAAAATTAATGTGAAAGTGAGAAAGAAGGCAGCGTAGCAGACTATTCGGTGAGTATACAGGCAGTGTGGATGTGCGACTCCCAGCGAGTGTGAGCGCACCCCTCTGCGTGAGACTTCTTTGTCACTTACCATACAAAGCTAAACTTTTGAGGTAAAAGGTACACACCTTTTTTCTTTGTATCCACATTTGAATTATATCTAAATATAATAACTAAAAAAGTTATTCACAAATATATTAAATAAAATTGTTCAAACATCAAAACACTTTTTTTACCAATGTACCTATTTTAACACACAAAAATTTTTTAAGGTTTGAAACAAGTTATTTGACTAAAAACCAGTATTTAAAAATTATAATACAAAAAATATAAAAAAAAAAACTCACTTTCTGGGGCACAAGTTCTCCTGGAAAACTCACCTGTCAAAGGGTTAAATATTATTAAGTTTAAAAAAAGTTGGAGGTTTGAAAAGATAGTTTTAAAATATATTCAACAGCTCCATTACGTTATTTTGTGCTAAAACTTCAAGAATGCTCTAACACTATCACTGCATCAAGTGCAATTAACAAAGGAAAGTACAATTAATGTGTTGATTGTAGTGAAACTCTTAATCTCATACTTAAAACACTTAAACGAAAAGTATTTTGGAAATTCAACTTACCTTTTGTAAACTTCCAGGATTTAGTTGAGTTTTGTCTATTATTTTGATTGCTACCTGCAACAAACCAAAAGGCAAAATATGAATAGTTGAATGATTTAAGTAAAAAGTACATAGGCATAACTTCAAAGTCAATGTTTACTTCTAAAGACAAATAACTAGATTAAACTCCTGACTAAAAAGTAGAAAAGGTATTTAGTAATACCTATTGATCAGAGAACTTTTTCAAACATTTTTAAACTAGAAAAAACCGAGTATCTAAAAGAAACAGGAGTAAAGGTTGAATGTTTCCAGGAAATATGATTGAAACACCAAACGAAAGTGAAAGCAAGTGAGCTACTTTAAGAGAGACATCCTTTGAAAGCTGGATATCTTTACCAGCCCAAGGTAAAGGATTAAAACTATTTTTAGACGTTTCTAAGACCAATAACCGAATGAAAGAAAGAAACGATCTCAGCATAGCAGTTTGGACAAACAGCATCACGCATATCATGCATATTTTATAAGTCAACTCAATTATTGTACAATGTAATTTTTCTACCCATGTATGTACAAGTAAAAGGCTCACTGACTTTTTAAATATACTTATTAGTTTCAAATATTGGAAAAACATCAATACACTGAACTATGTGTCCTGTAATCCAGCTTCATGGAAATCAGGTTTTGGGGATGATATAGGTCTAAAGCGACTCAGATAGTCTCAGTGATCTTCTGATGATACCCGCATCAACTCCCACCATCGTTTAGACATATCAGACCATCACCTGTGTGGTTCGGAAGTTCTAAAGAAGAGTCGGCCTTAGTTTGTAACAAGACTACACCTCATGACTCACACACTCATCCTTCACCAAATATTTGACTTAAAATACCTTCATGAGAGTGGTCGGCATCTCAAATAGTGATTTAGTGATATAGTAACGTTAGGTTGGTAAGTAAAACTTTCAATTCCGAGGAGAAATATTTTGGTTTCCTAATTAAATAAAACCTTTTAAGCAAATGACTAAAGAGGGCAAAGAGCAACGTAGGAAACGCCCTTACGGTTCCGTTTCACTTTCTTGTGTACTTTAATTATTACTTAGGACCAGCTCTACTACGATGGAGGGGATTTCAATTTCAGCTGTGTACATGAACGCGTAGAGTCCTGAGCACTTAGCTAATGAGTAAACACCACATCTCATGTGTGAGACTAATTGCGGAGGAAATTGCCTTCTCGCTAGCGTACACCAGCTGTTGCCGCAACTCTGCTTATTCTCGTTGCTAACTGGACTAAAAACTCGACAAGAAACGGAACAGACTGAATATCCGAGCATTTGAATTGTAAATACGAAAGTGAAAGACACATCATTAAACAGCGCACTGACACGAGAAAAGAAATAAATAAACATGTTAATAACACTCATTAGTGACGTTACGAAGTTATTGGTTGAAATGGGAAAGAAAACGGAACCCTTTAGCACTTTCTCTTTCTTTGTTTAGATTATTGTGGGAATCTTCTCATTCAAGCCTGTTAGATCGGAAAGATGAATCCTGGAAACTATAACAAGTTGGGAGTAGAAAAATATTCTCAGGATGTACTAACTAAGCTTTGGGATTAAACGAGGGATATTCAAATGTTTACACTTTCATCCGACTCTCTTTCATAGTTGGTTTTCTTGATATAAAATGAAAATTGTGAATTGATGTCAGAAGAAAGCTTTCAGGTTGGAACCAACCAACCTAGAGTAGGATCAACACAATCTATTCTAATTGACATAAAATCATCTCAAATAACTTTTCATTGCCAAATAAGATTGAGCCACAAAGTGATTTGTGGGTTAACTCTCCTCAGTTAATCAGGTTCCTTGGTAGTTCATGAAGAAAAACAATGGCTTGAAGAACAAAACTTGTTTGTTATCCTCAACAACAAAGGTGACAGTGATGCGATGATGGAAGAGTAACTTGAACTGTTGCACAATACTCGTCTCTTCAGTGTTCGCTTCAACAGTCGTCAGAAACCAGTCAATACTCGACTTCATCTCATCTCACCTCACAACACGACTGCGGGGCGATTCAAACCAGTTCACAATACCGATCCATCGTTCTATATAACTTTGAATTGAAACACAGACCACTCTTAAAGTAAATATTTGATGAATGGTGGGTAACAGTTTCCCATATCGGTAAACAACGGTTAAGCTATTAATTTAATAGTTCGACAAACAATTGCTTTAATTGATTCCAAACCACGTAAAACTGCCATCAAGATAAGTTATTATGGCTGTGCCGGTAGTTAATCCTGGGTCGATTTGGTGTGAACCAATAGACATTTTACTGCACATTTCAATTGTTCACTAGTAACATTTTTCTATACATTCGGACATCGATCCCCCTTTCTAACATAAATGTTGTTCGTTCCCAGGTTCTCACTCAAAATGTTTCACTCTAGATTTTGATTAAGCTAGTGTATTTTGTTCTCCCCTTTCATGAACCATGAACTCGTTCACACTATGAAATGCTTTTTCAATTTAAGTTTCTTTAAAGAAAAGTTGAATTTGCACACTTTTGATAGCAATCACTAACAGGTTGGCAAGTTGAACACCTACCTGAGAAGAAACCATTCAACAAGTATTACTGAAAGCAGGCAGGATTGAGATTGGGGGTAATTTTTGGTTGAAGAGCGGTCACTGTTTTTGAAAATTAATATGACTTTTTCAATTTTAAGAGAGGAGGGAACCATTCCGGAGTGGAAAGAATGATTAATCATATATTCAAGTGGCTTCAGCAACTGTTTGATAGGCCACATTGAAACATGATCTAAGTAATTAAATTTTTGTCAAAATTATAATTTAGGAAAATCATCAACTACTAAAAACAAAAAATAGCCTACCTATAAAAAGTTTATCATCACCTAATTTCAAAATTTAGATTCAAACTGAAGGTAGTTTATACTAATTTAAATCTAAATGACCGAACGGAAAACGGAAACAGCATGAGCGAAACAAGGACATTTACAAACGGCGAAAACGCAATCAGCAAAGACCACCATTACCAGATGCGAGCGGAACAATAACCAAACACCTTGTAGAGGATAACAAGGAGCATAATTAGCGAGGAGAGGTGGGAGAGTGGGCCAAGGATGTAAGACAGTACTCTCGCAACAATATGGTCATGCTCTAGTAGTGGACCAATTAGACAACACCCTTCGACCAGAACCTGAACCGAACCTACAACCGGTTCTTAGAAACCGCTACCGCCTCGCTATTGTTCCTCCGCCGCAGTCACCGGCTGGAAACCACTTCTCCTCACCGGGGTTATTAACATCTGGGCTAACGTCTGATGAATCTCTGACTCATTTGCGAGATTACAGTCGTCATCGTACTCACGCACGGTGGGAATCGTAATCACGTCTACGGCAAATTATTCTTGATGTGTGGGAGTGAGTGTTGTGAAAGTTTGCACAAGGAGGTTGTTGATACTGTGGTTACTTCGGTCATTGTACGGATAAATATGAAGAGGTATCATAGGTAGTTGTTGGACGACTTGAAATTACAGTAAAAATGTTCATTTTACGATCCTACTTAAGATCCTGATGATTTTAAAGCTGAGTTTAAAGAGTTTAAAATTAGAGTGACAGTCAAGAGTTTAAAATTAGGAAAATGATCGCTGTATTAGGAAAAACTTACTTCCAAACGGTACAATTTTAGCCTAGAGGTATTAGCCAACAAGGATTTTGAAACTAAAGAGTTTCTACCAAAAAGGTATTGATTAGCAAGTTTTTAAAATTACAGACTAAATGCTCGCCAACGCAACTGCATTGCTGTAAAAAACTTTTAAAAACACCTAGTTGTCTTAGTAATCACGTTACACATTATTCTGGGATAATTCATGTTTTGTAGGTTGTTTTACTAATCTGGACATATTAAACAAAGAACGCTCCTGAATTTTTGTGGAATAAAAACGATACAAGGAAAAGTCCTCATAAAATCTATTTACAGCTTTTCTATCTAATTGGCATTGTGAAACTACTGTATGTGGCAAGTCTTCCGTTACTATTACAAAACCCATTGTGAGCTAAGGCAGGACGAGTTAAATTATGATGAATTAATAAATAACTGAGTGTTCGAAGTAAACAGGGAACAAGGCAACTTTCAGCTGGCATGACCCAGACTAAAATCATTAATAGTGATTTTTTTTTTTTTAATTAGTGAAGTTTTTTTACTCTTTAGTGTAACTTTTCTTTCTAATTTTTATATTAAGTAGAATCCTTCTCGTTTGGCAGTCGGATGGTGCGTCTGGCCACCTGAGGCCAAAACATAGGTTACATCTACAATTTTTTGGTAAGTGTATATTCATTTCAGCCGTTTCTTTTGAAATTAGTCCCAAATCCAAAGATTTTGCTGAATGATATTTGCATTTTTTACAACATCAATTCATTTAACATAGGCCTAGAGCTAAAAACTACATCAGTTTTGGACCTCTAAAAGGAGCCTTAACGTCTTTTCTTGTATATTCGGACAGTCCAGTCATTTTTTAGTTCGGCCAAGGGTACACCTGAGGTCTAAACATAGGCTACATCTACAATTTTTTGGTAAGTGTATATTCATTTCAGCCGTTTCTTTTGAAATTAGTCCCAAATCCTAAGATTTTGCTGAATGGTATTTGAGTTTTGGCCATATTGAACCAAATAATATAGACCTAAAGCTACACTACATCAGTCTGAAGGGCCCCTTAACGCCTTTCCTTGTATATTTAGAGAGTCCGGCCATTTTTTAGTTTGGCCAGTCCCGAGGCAGCGGAACAAGAGGGAGTCAACTATAGCAAACAAAATAAAACTTTGTCGTACGTACCTCTTTACCCGTGGGGACATGTTTGGCAAGTTTGACCTTGGCAAAGTTTCCCTTGCCGATGGTCTTGAGTAGCTTGTACTTCCCGATGTGAGGTTCGTCCGAGGTGCGACTTCTCGAGGACGAGACCCTGCCAGCCGTCGTGCTGTCGCTTCCCTGTAACACGGACAACAAACATCAGTCCAAACAGTCCACAACAATATTTCAAAACAAAATCGTAGAAGGTCGAATTGCTTAACCTCCTGTTATACTCTGGAAGTCGGTTTAAAATGCATAAGTTTCTTTTCAGAGATATTTTTGAAATAAAACTGCTGGCGTAGAGATGTGGAGAGAATTTTGCAGCCGTGTAAGGTTACAATGTGATTTATATTAGTCAAGTTAGAGTATAAAGAAATTAGCTGAAAATAGATTACGAAGTTTAGATTTGATCGAGAACTTACTTTAATTATTTTATAAATACCAGTGAAGTTTCAAGGAACAACCATTGATTTATTGAAATATTTTCATACCTTGTTTAAAAATATGACAAAATTAAGAGTGCTTAAAAATTAACGTTTCATTTAAGAGCCTACTCTTGTTTAATTCTCTGGCAATTGGCAATTTCTGGTCTGCAGAGCTGACAACCCAATCTCTTCACTATTGAAAAAACTTGGCTTATAAAGAAAGTTGAAGACAGTGGCAATACTGACATCCCCCATCCCACAGCAAATCTATGTGACAGCCCAAAATGCATTTAAATGGGTACCGTGACGCGAACGAAACATAAAGCTTAAAACAATCAAGATTTAAAAAGAACTCAATATTTTTTTACAGAAGATTTCTTCTGGTCTCCTGACGAAGAATTTACCACGCGTTATACACAAATTGAAGCACAATTATGAATGTTGATCGCACAGAGTTGAATACTATTGTGGTAACGGGTTCCGAGAACACAGTTGCCGCAACATCCTTGAACCAATAACAGTTACAGGCAACAGACAGCAAACAGCAGCAGTTACTGGAGAAGTGTGCAATCACTTGCCAGGGCCAAGGACAGCCCTACAAACAGCCTCTACCGATACACAACACCACCGCTACTGAACTGTGTGATAACCGTTGTATCTCTGTAGGTACTATGTCATTACTATGTAGGTACCGCAAACTCTGAAGGTACTATCGTACTCTGTAGGTACTATCGTACTCTGTAGGTAACATTATGACACTCGCCTCGTCCTGTTCTCTAAGAACATGGATCTAGAGCATTAAGCTCAAGTTCAGAGTAATTCAAAATAAGTTCAATATTAAGAAACTGGTGAACACTTGGATGCACAATTCGTTCCTAAGGAACAAATTGTTGGCTCAGGTAAAATCTGCCTATTATTAACATCATGAATTGTGCTGATGAACATATTTGAGTTGTCCAAAACCATTCACTTTCGAACACTGAAGGCATGTTTCAAATTAATGCTTTAATTATAGCGGATGGCCCCGTGTCGGGTTAGAATCGTGCGCGACTTTGAAGCTCACTTGTCTGCTGGCGCAGGTTCGATCCCCGCAGTCACCACTAACAATTTGTAAATGACTTTGTGGTAAAGATAGGTAAAGGTTGAGTGTTAGAGAGGACTTTGTAGTCCTAACTTCACCTTGTTAAACACAACAAAGTTGTACCTTTTAATGTATTATTTACCTATAAAGTAATTTTTTAGTTTAGTATCCTAACTATCATAGTCTGTTTACACAACTATTATTTCCTTTATCTACCAAGAAGAACATAAATAATTAAAAGATAATAATTTAGGCAAAGCTAGTTTTACATGACATCAATCAGCATTACTGACAACTATATTTAATTATTTTGCACGTCATTAAAAAGCTAAATCCTAAAAGAAATACCAGTAGGCCTACCATCAAATCCA
This sequence comes from Matsumurasca onukii, assembly GCA_018831715.1. Taxonomy (NCBI): domain Eukaryota; kingdom Metazoa; phylum Arthropoda; class Insecta; order Hemiptera; family Cicadellidae; genus Matsumurasca; species Matsumurasca onukii. The sequence goes on from CM032065.1 coordinate 1,479,724, forward strand.
TAATATTTCCTAGTGACAAATTTTTAAACACAAATTATAAACACTTTTTATGGACGATAGGCCTAGTAAATTAACAAGAGACAACTTCGAACAGACAAAATATTATGATCCCTTGATATCAATAACCCCCCCCCGCCCTAAATCACCTGATACTCACATGACACATGAGGTTCAACCGGTTAAATCCCATCACGTAGCCAAAGTAGTTCATGTCACAACCGGACTCACGCAAGTCACAACTCATACAGTGTGCAGGCATGCAGCTTGACTCTTGTCTTGTCACTGTGGACTTTATCCTTTATCTGTGGATAGTTGCTCGTCTATCAGGCTATCAGCTGTTAAGTGTGCCTTTGTAAACAGCTGACTGCCGCTGTACAAACACACTGTGTGCACTGACTGCTGTTGTGCTTTCGGCACAGTGATGGACGTTGCACAACCAAACCAGTGATAGGCCTGGCAATTACTGCATGATCTATTCGTTGTGACGAGTCAAATTTACAGTGGGGTAAAAATACGTTTTACTAAAGTTCAAACGACAACCCTAGCCTGCCTACTATCTAGGCCTAACCTAAAATGAAACTAGCCTAGAATAAACATTCAGCTTAAAGGTTATATAGTAACAAATACTAAAAGACGGTTTAAATAACTATACATTAACATTCATTTACCTGCAGTCATAGCCTAGACTAGCCCTTTGAACCACGAAATTACACAGGGTAGGTCTTGCGTGTATGTAGTCCTCACACTTGTTGCTAATGTAATAAACAACAACAATATTCACTATCTAAATTACATTGTCCACTAATTAAAGTACATCCACAACGACTGGACACGTACTGGTGTTGACGGAACGTTGACCAAAGTACGCAATGCCGATCGACAAAACATAACCTCCGCCATGTTGACAGTGAGTCAGTGACAGCTGTAAGTTGTTGGCGCATGCGCATATGCCCGGCGCTGCCCCACAGAGAAAAAAGACCGTACTCTGTAAAACAGCTGATTGGCTGGCACAGCCAACTGAATTAGTTTTAGCTAACGACGACGAATATGTAATTTTTTTTTTTAAGATCGTGACATAAATTAGTATTAAAAATTCAAGAATCTTTGTAGTTGAAATTTTTATTATACTAGTTAAATAATAAAAGGTGAAAAACGGGCCACCGTAAACCTTTGCATTGAAGCGTCTCCGCGCAGCTGAGTCTTGTCGCTTGTATCATACTAATAATTGGGATCTCCTCACACATATTTAATATTGTGAAATCATAAACTTATAATTTAACGCTTCGTCATGACTACATGGTATAATCATCGATTATTTTGCAATATTATGAAATTGATTCGCCATTCTCACAAATAGACATGACACCGTTGACATTTACTCAGTGACTAATCAACAGCTGGTATATTTTCTAGCTGGGGAGAGCAAAAAGCCAAGTTGGCAACGGAAAAGTTGTCCTGGCTAATTGGCAACGGCGACACACCTTCTCTCGGTTCACGTACAATACAGTTTGCATACATGTTGAGTTATTCATTTCCTCGTTTCTTGCTTTATCCAGACGAGCTTGGCACGTTTCCTCCTTCGAACTGGTTCAGTATTAGCGTTGGCAAACAATCATTGCTGGGATTGAAATGTGATTTCTTTTCGTATTTTATTCTAAAACTACTGAACCAGAGGAGTTTTGACATTTCTGTCCGTGTTTGTACTGACATTTCCTGTGAAATGTCAACAGTTTGTGTGTCTTGCAGCATTTTGGAGGATTTTTCCCTTACTTCATTAGCAAGATAATGTTATGGTAGGTAGATGGCGCATAGATGCCACATGGCTAAGACAGAAAATTACGACAGCCCAAGCACGGATGACACAACCGTCTCTCGCCGTCTTTCTCACCTGCAGCTCGAGATTGTCCGATGTCGATTACTTAAATGTGACAAAATCCTGCGATTTTCGAGAACGAACGAGCTTTCGCGTGCATCAGTGGCTCTACTTGAGACTCTAACACGAATTCCCTCACACCGCTATCTGTGCTTGGGCTACCGCAACTATCCTGCCTCAGCCATTCGGCATCTATGCGCCATCTACCTGCCATATCATAATCTTTGGTATTTAAGTAAAACCATAGAAAAAAAACGATATCAGAAATCCAACCTAAGACCTCAAATAGCCATGCACATTGACACAACGAAGATAAGTTTAGACTTGCTTACACATTTATGCAGTGTGGGCCGTAAATCGATGGATCGGACAAAGCTCACAGCACTCGCTTGATTGGATGGGATGACCTTTACCTTTACGTGGCAGTAAATAGAACATTCACGACGCGGTACCGCTACCTTTATGCTTTCTTCCCTCTCGAGTAACATGATCGACAAGTCTCTAAATTAGGGGATTTAAAATTATGCTTGGATTGGAAAATTAGGGTTGGAGCTATACGAATGACACCGTAGAAATCTTTTGGGGAAAAATGAAGTAGGGTTCCCTTTGGGTTTTCGTAGGCCCCCAAGGTTCACATCAAACTTCCTGATTTTTCCTCAATCTGTTATATCATGATTACAACGTCTCTCCAGCAATTTCTTCATTGATGTATCCGAAATATTATTGCAGACATTTTCTTTTCTTGTTCAGTAAAAAAATAATCATTTGTCTTTTAGTTCCTACACGGTTCTTAACTAAACTAGGGGATTCAAAATATGTTGAGCAAAATAGCCCTACTAATGCTTGCAGCTATCAGAGTGTCATCAGCGTAGAAATCTTTTGAAACATTGAAAGAGGGTTCCCCTTTGGGTTTTCTTTTGAAGGGCGTCAGGTCACAATTCCTGATTAGTTCTCGATCTGACATATGATGATTACAACGGCTTTCAATCACTTTCACTTTCTTCACTGGCGTGTGTTTTGTTTTTATCAAGATCCCCCTGTGTGAACCCCATGTCCGGAACGCGAGGGTGCACGTACACATTCCTAACGATCCAACAAACCCAATGAGCCCGTATCAGAGTTCACAACACAACACAGAGGTGAGGTAGATGGAGGGGGAAGGGATCCGACGGAAGCAGGTGTGAGGGGACCAACTGGCAACACTGGAGGTCACTCTACTCCAGGACTCCAGCTGTGTCTACTGGAGCTGCCTAGTCAGTCTAGCTGGAGCTGGAGTTCCAGTACTCGGTTTGCCGAGATTTACACGGATTCATCATCCAAGGGGCCAAAAGAAATACTGTTTGCTAATTTGTGGCAGAGTAAATTCTATTTTCTAAGAAAACGCTGAGCTTTAGGATTTTTCGCAAGTTAAGCGAAATTTCTACGCGATTGCTATGTTGACCTTTTGGCGTTTTCAATTTCGACGAAAAATTATGTCTTTTAATTATATCACCATCTTACTTAGAAAGGTTATTTTCTTTGCTGAAGACATAAAACGTCCAAATATCTAAACCTTGAAGATTTAAGAAACACGAAAACGTGTCCATAATATAAAAAAAACTAGTGTAAATATACAAACGCAAAGGTTCACCCAAGGATCTAACCCCACAATAACCACCCAAATCTTAGTATATATTCATAATAATAACTGGTATCAGGAAAGTTAATATGTTATTAACCTTTGACAAAAGTAAAAATAAATTAAAATTTAGCAAATTATGAACAAAAACAATATTGAAAATTCCCAAATTACACTGTTAGAGCATCGAAAAACTGAATATAATAGGATTATTTGGTTTGTAAGCTATCAATTGGCTAATTTAATAGGGTCTAACGTTGAATTTTCAAAGACTTGGAGTAGCTTTTTAGCAGTATCACAGTTATGAAGCGCTAGTCATATGTCAACTCCCGTGGCGCAGAGGTATATCTTAAACATTTTATGGGGATTTGACAACCGGTTTTAAACTATACAAAGTATACATACAAAGCATTTAATAAATATAGATGAATATGACGAGAATGAGGGCGATGTGATGGTGACTTACCCTTATCCACATGGGCGGGATGGGGGGCGCCACCCTGGGCGGGGCAGGGCGGGTCATGTTGCAGCCAAGTCATGTAGGGTACCGTAGCCCCCCTCACAGACATGCCGTGTCACATATCAACACTGCCAGTCCACACTGCATTGGCTTCACACTACACACACACACACTTCACTGTCTAGTAACACTACCTTGTACTGTAGTCACTTCACTCACTGGCGTGTGTTTTGTTTTATCGTCCCCTGTGTGAACCCCATCTCCGGAACGCGAGGTGCATTACACATTCTAACGATCAACAAACCCAATGAGTCCCGTATCAGAGTTCACAACACAACACAGAGGTGAGGTAGATGGAGGGGGAGGATCCGACGGAAGCAGGTGGAGGGGACCAACTGGCAACACTGGACGTCACTCTACTCAGGACTCCAGCTGTGTCTACTGGAGCTGCCTAGTCAGTCTAGCTGGGCTGGAGTTCACAACACAACACAGAGGTGAGGTAGATGGAGGAGGGGGATCCGACGGAAGCAGGTGTGAGGGGACCAACTGGCAACACTGGAGGTCACTCTACTCCAGGACTCCAGCTGTGTCTACTGGAGCTGCCTAGTCAGTCTAGCTGGAGCTGGAGTTCACAACACAACACAGAGGTGAGGTAGATGGAGGGGGAGGGGATCCGACGGAAGCAGGTGTGAGGGGACCAACTGGCAACACTGGAGGTCACTCTACTCCAGGACTCCAGCTGTGTCTACTGGAGCTGCCTAGTCAGTCTAGCTGGAGCTGGAGTTCACAACACAACACAGAGGTGAGGTAGATGGAGGGGGAAGGGATCCGACGGAAGCAGGTGTGAGGGGACCAACTGGCAACACTGGAGGTCACTCTACTCCAGGACTCCAGCTGTGTCTACTGGAGCACCTAGTCAGTCTAGCTGGAGCTGGGTTCGGTCTCGGTTTGCCGAGATGCAGATTCTCATCATCGAGGCAAAGAAATACTGTTTGCTAACTTGTGGCAGAGTAAATTCTATTTTCTAAGAAAACGCTTTGAGCGGATTTTTTCGCAAGTTAAGCGAAATTTCTACGCGATTGCTATGATGACTTTTGGCGTTTTCAATGTCGACGAAAATTATGTCTTAGAAGGTTATTTTCTTTGCTGAAGACATAAAACGTCCAAATATTTAAACCTTGAAGATTTAAGAAACACGAAAATGTGTCCATAATATAAAAAATACTAGGGTAAATATACAAACGCAAAGGTTCACCCAAGGATCTAACCCCACAATAACCACCCAAATCTATATATATTCATAATAATAACATATCTGGTATCAGGAAAGTTGGTTATTAACCTTTGACAAAAGTAAAAATAAATTAAAATTTAGCAAATTATGAACAAAAACAATATTGAAAATTCCCAAATTACACTGTTAGAGCATCGAAAAACTGAATATATGTAAAAGGATTATTTGGTTTGTAAGCTATCAATTGGCTAATTTAATAGGGTCTAACGTTGAACTTTCAAAGACTTGGAGTAGCTTTTAGCAGTATCACAGTTATGAAGCGCTAGTCATATGTCAACTCCTGTGGCGCAGAGGTACTGTATATCTTAAACATTTTACGGGGATTTAACAACCTGTTTTAACTATACAAAGCATTTAATAAATATAGATGAATATGACGAGAATGAGGGCGATGTGATGGTGACTTACCCTTATCCACATGGGCGGGATGGGGGGCGCCACCCTGGGCGGGGGGCAGGGCGGGTCATGTTGCAGCCAAGTCATGTAGGGTACCGTAGCCCCCCTCACAGACATGCCGTGTCACATATCAACACTGCCAGTCCACACTGCATTGGCTTCACACTACCACACTCACACACACTAACACACTACTTCACTGTCTAACACTACCTTGTACTGTAGTCATTTCACTCACTGGCTGTGGATTATATAGGAGGCCGTAAGTTTGGCGTAGTGAGCTTTGGAGATTAAATTTTGCGAATGGGAATTTATTTTTACGTTGGTATAACGCAGGTAACAACATTTTTCCGGGTACGAAATTCCCTGACTTACAACATTTAGTTGTCCAACCGAGGCGAAGTTAGGACTACAAAGTCCTCCCCACCACCCAATTTTGATTTATCCTGATCCAGGTGGTCTACGTGGTGTCATCTGTGGACATACCTGTACAGGATGCCTTCAATTAGCGGATATGTGGCGGATTGGTATCGATGTGCTTCGGAGTCACCTGACCACTATAAAAATAATACTAAAATATTTTATGGCGAAAATTACAACAATTTTGCTTCGCAATCATCAAAAATGTTACAGTTTATAAGCTAGAAATTCATACCACTCGCGAAGGCTATCGAAAATTCGGTTCGCAATGCCTTCATCGATTTATAGTGTGCCGTTGACTGCATCCTATAGCACCACCCAATTTTGATTTATCCTGAGTCAGGTGGTCTACGTGGTGTCATCTGTGGTCATACCTGTACAGGATGCCTTCAATTAGCGGATATGTGGCGGATTGGTATCGATGTGCTCCGGAGTCACCTGACCACTATAAAAATAATACTAAAATATTTTATTGCGAAAATTACAACAATTTTGCTTCGCAATCATCAACAAATGTTACAGTTTATAAGCTAGAAATCCATACCATTCGCGAAGGCTATCGAAAATTCGGTTCGCAAGGCCTTCGTCGATTTATAGTGTGCCGTTGACTGCATCCTATAGCACTTGACATGCAGCGTGTGAGCTTGTGGGTGGTGTATGAACACGCCGCGGCTGCACGACTGCCAGACACCCAGGCACGCCCACCAGTCCGGCATTCATTGGATGCTGCTGCACCGTGTTGCCAAGTATACACGTTCACACGATCTACATCGGGGATCACTCCGCTTTAAGGGTACGCCTCAGTGGTCACCTCGGAGAAAGGCTGAATTCGCCCGCTTAAAGGAACACAAGACACCGCGCACGTTACAACGGGCCTTCTTTCAACTGATGCGGCCTAACATTTCAAAATGGTTAGTTAGATCATGCTGGTAATTTTTTCCATAAATGGTCTCACTTATAATATACAAGTTTATATTGGGTTTGAGTAATGTGGGAGATAATAAATAATTAGCAATGATTACTAATCTAATTAGTAGATTAGTAATCATTGTATTAGTGAAAAAAGCAAAATTCAGGCTCTGGTAAATAAAGAGTTTTCAGAACAAAATGTATTCTCCATTTTCCCTTTATTTTGACCAAATAAACTTAACCCTAAAGCATGTGACACCTTTTTTTTATTCTTGGGTTTCTCTTTATTTAGAACAAATAAACGTGACCCACTTTTACGAACACCCTGTATAACGGCAGAAAGACACGCATTGACGACCTCAGCAGTTCAGCATGTTGGACTCGCGCGACCTCGGCTATATATCTGCACAGCGGAAGCTAAGAGCCAGTCCACCAGTACCACCACTGACTGGACAGTGGACTAGTGGACTCCACTGGAGCGCAACAAGTTAGTGGATGACTAAGCGCGTGCACTGTTGCCACATCGTGCACACCGCGAGTAACCAATCTCTACAGTACCCGACACTCCGGTCCAATCCACGGGCATAAATGATATCAAAGACCAAGACGGAAGAAACTGTGTCTAATGCTTCAGTACCGCGGGTAAAGGTTTCTAGGAGGACAATCTATGCCGCACCTTAAAAAAAAATTTCATATTTACACTCATTATTAAGTCAAGAAAATTATCTACATGCGTGAAGAGCGTTTTGCTCGAAACTATCATATGCCTACCAAGCCTACAATAGCGTTTAAAAACATGGAAAATGAACTTTTTTGAAATCAATTTTTTAGAAACGACATATTACTGATCAAAAATAAGATTAGAACATAACATCTCTTTTGGTTTCTAAAAATATAATATTTGTTAGTTAATTTAAACGCGATTTCAGGGGTGAAAACGGTGACTTATAACAAGCGTGTTTTAGTTTGACAGGCCTCATCATTTGAAAGAAGATCCGTTGTTTTTGTTTAGCTAGCTCTTACGTTAGCTTCATGTCGTGTATTGCGCTGACGAATTTAGATTTTCCCGATTTGTCCACTGAGGCGGATCCTTAATAAGCATGCGTGCAAGTCAAATGAACGGTCTACTACAATGACAGAAGGGCTAACACTATTTTGAAAGTAATTTTCACCGGGGGACTGTCACAAGAGGATACTCCAATCAAGAAACAATTTCTTGAAGACGCCGACATTTGGCTTTAAGACAAGGATATAGAACGACAACCCTGTGTAACACCTAGAGATAACCCCTATCAGCTGACGAAGCGAGCTGCGGTGGTAGTTGTGTTCGTGTTGGGTCACTGAACCTCTCGACTGCTTGCAACACACTAGTCTTGTACTGTACTACCATGACAGAACACCTTTCACACCGACTGACTGACAGACAAACAAACCACTCAACGCAGATAAGAGGATTTCTCCAACTCCTACGTACACTCAGTCATCGTCCAAAACGAAACATTGATTCGCTCTTCCTAAATGTAAGTCTTTCACGTTTCCTGGAATTTCGAACAGTCACTCCTCACGTAAAGAAATTTGAACAATGAACAAATTTTAAAATATTTTGTAAAAGTCATAAAACATGAGGTTCGATGTGAACATCTGGATACTTTTGGAAAGTATGATCATAGTAATATCGAGAATGAACCAATAGATAGATGGCTACCCCCTTTGAAGTGTCATGCGGAACTATTGAATATTTTTAGTACGTGAATTACTAACTAAGCAAATCTTGACAGAGCAGGCCAACAAAAAGTCTCCTTCTAGAGAAGAAGACTTACTTCTTACATTAGGGGAGTACGAAGGGATTGAACTTCTTCTAGGAGAATTGAAGACCCAGACTCAGGAGGTAATCGCAATGATTTTCCACACTTTGTTACTCAATATTATCCAAAATTACAGTAAAACGCCTAAATACACCTGGAGTAAGATTTTTAGCTGATTAACCGTTCACAGCAGAAAGAAAGAGACCCGCTACTTCTCAAACAACACATTCAAAGGAGACAGCGTGCCCGCCGCCGAGAGAAAGGAGAAGCACCACCACATGAGGGAAGGCTACTCGCGTTAAATGTGTAATATATGAAGTTTGTTTGGCGGAGGAAGTGTGTAATGAAGTTGGGCCGAGCTTTCTCGCTGCTTTCTCCACCGTTCAGCTCGGCAACGAGCGCGAGACGAGAAGAGGAGCGAAAGCGAGGGAACCGACCCGACCCGCGACCGCCTTTCCACCAACCACCGACCAGTAATTAAATTACACGCGCAGGGTTCGCGGCAGCGAGTCATCGGCGAATCCGACCCTTGACAATCCGATCAACCGCGGGAATCGGACCTGACTGACATGGTCGGACACAGTCGGGGAGAATAAAACTTGGATCGGCTGGAAAAACGTGAAATTGGGCGTGAAGAGTAAAGCACTCAATGATAAACCCAGTAAAAAGTAATTGTAAGATATAACACAAAGCGGGAACAAGTTTCAAATTAAATCAGCACAATCATCTGCCTGAAGAATGAGAAATTCTTAGACACCTTCAATAAGACTCCGGAAGAGGTGTTTGTTCCATGAGCGAGATGCCTTAGGCCGGATTTATGCATAGGCGTCAGTGACGCGCGGCGTCGCGCGTCACCTCGTCGCTCGTTCTTAGGTCCATTGGTTCAAATGGGCGCATTTATGCACTGTTAGGTGACGTCGCACGACGTCGCGCGTCCCTGAGAAACCCGCGTCAGTATCTCACGACTTCGGGCGACGCCACTGAGTCGCGTCACCTCTAAATACATTGTTTCAAATCGGTGTGTTTATGCAACTGCGACGACGCGCGGACTACTGGTGTTCGATAGACCGCTTCAAGTTTAAATGTGTTGTAATCATGTTTATTTCGCGTAAGTCAATTAATACGATTTGTTGAGACGAAATATAAATGATTTTTTCCAAACACCTAATAATAACCTATAGTTTAAAGTGTTCAGAAGCAGTAATTTGACGTTTAACTCAATATTAAAAATCATGATCAAAACCCCAAAAGGTACATTTCCCTAAGCTTCATTGGATGATAAATATTATTCTCAGAAAAGATTTTTTCGGGCAGATTAATTAGTTATAATACTGTACATTTGATAATCTGATAACGAACTTAATCCATATATCACTATATCACTATTTAAGATGCTGACCACTCTCATGAGGGTATTTTAAGGCAAATATGTGGTGAAGGATGAGTGTAATGAGTGGTAGTAATGAGTTATGAGGTGTAGTCTTGTTACAAACTAAGGCCGACTTTTCCTTAGAATGGGTCATTAATTAATAACCCAATGACCAATGGAAATACAAGGACCAACGGCTTAACGTGATTTCCGAACCACGCAGGTGATGGTCTGATATGTCTAAACGTTGGGGAAGTTGATGCGGGTATCATCAGATGATCACTGAGACTATCTGCTGAGCCGCTTAGAAACCGGGTCCAGCCTCCGCACTTACTCTTGTGCAACTGAGTCAGAAATGGATTAAAGCAACAAAGGCGGGAAAACACTTCCGACGCGCGTCCCTCTCGATGACCGAAATGTCACGCGACGTCGCGCGTCAGTGACGCCCATGCATAAAACCGGCCTTAGCCGGCGTAAGCTCTTAAAATTAATAATGTGCGAAAAGTTTAAAAATATTCATTGATACCATCCACTTTTCAGCAAGAATACACTGAAGAAAAAACAAGTATTTCAATCAATGGTAAGTATTCCATGACGAGAGCAGTGGTGATGGTGGTGATTGTGGAATGGACGGCAGAGTGGTGTACGAGGCCGTGTAATCAGAAGATCAGGTGGAACTGGGCACTGGCGGATGACTCACGACCACATTGTACTCTCGTGTAGAGAGAGAGACGGTGGGCTGGCTACCAAGGCCGTGTGGGTAGCAGCAACCGCAGCCGACCACACGGCACACGGTGACATGCGCAAGGCTGAGAGAGTGTCGGGGAGTCAAAGCAACTGTGCGCGTGAACGACAAGTAAAGCGAAGTTAGGACTACGAAGTCCTCTTTACCACTCAACCTCGATCTTTACCTAGCGTCACTGTATAGTCACTTTTTAGCGGTGACTGCGGGGATAGAACCCGCGCCACCTGAGTGGAGTCGCACGCGAAACTAACCCGCCACGGATCCGATTGATGCATCATACTGTATGTACTGTGTGCTGATGCCAATGGTGATAGCTTGTAGCAGGTGATTACGGAAAGTGTGATGGCCGAATTGAATTTAGTATCTACACTCCGTTTCTCTATCAGTTGGCAACATTGGTCTTATGATGTGTTAAAACACGTAGAATCCAAAATATCCAGAAATTGTCGACAGGCTTTTCCCTATCCCAATACATTATAGGTTAAGTTGTTTAGACCTAAGCCTTCTTGACATAAGTACGGTACCTATAAAACCACTTGCTTCCTTTCGAGATAAGTAATCTAAACCCGCACGCTTCCTTGATCGATAAAAAAGATTATTATTAGTCATTAAGAAACCCCCTGTATCTTTCACTCATACAGTAAAGAAATGAAAAAAGTCTTTTTGGCGTGGCGAAGTTAGGACTTTATCGTCCTCTCTACCACGTAACTGTCCATTTCCACTGTGCTTTGATAATAATAAACAGGGAAGTAATAATATCTCGCCTAGAGTTTTCTTTGTAATAATTATTGTGTGTTTTTAAGCCACAAATAATATTAGTTCCAAATTTTTCGAGCCCACAGATTATGAATCAAAACACATAATCTGTCCGACTTGCAGCTGATTTTCAATGGTAATCCGTGTTAGTTTACAATTATTGTTTTGTTTACTTTTTCATTATAAGAAGAGGACCGGCCATAACGAGACAAAATATAAGTTTCATTTCAAAACTAAGCAAACCGAAATCAATCTTTCAAATTATTTGAAAGTAATTAATGTGTGATCTACATGCACACAGTACACAAACAATATAAGGGAGAGTTAACCGATGTATTATTTACCACGATCAGAATAACGCTACAACCTCTCGTTACTGTCGTCCTTCAATCTACTTTCGGATTACAATAAGTTTAAATTCGCATCAGATAAACATTGCTATAAAAGGAGGCTAGTGACAGTTAAGACTAAAAGCGGGCGTTACCAAGGTCATTTCGGCTTCCGCTGGGACAGCCGACCATTTCCTGCCACTCACGCACTCCCAGCCACTTATCCAAGTTGTGTCAAACAAATAAAGCCGATAAATTAACTATATACTGCAGTTATAATCAACTAATTAACGAAGTAGATGTCAGTTACGACGTAAACTTTCTAGGCCTAACCTATTATTCATCAATAACTTAAACCCACTTTGTCTAAAAGCTCACTACGCCAAACCGCACAAACACTTCTCCCGAACACAGAACACTTTGTTGCCAACAACAACAGAAACAATATTGATAAACTACAACAACACTGACTACTCACAAAGCACAGTTAACACTTCACATACACCGAGTTGAGGTTAGGTTAGCACGGAGAGCAACAGTCGAATGCGAGCGAAGCGAACTCTGGCGAGCAACCGCTGGTGACGTCACCGCTCCCCCCTCCCTACTGCGCAGACTCGGTGCGGTTTGTTTCACCGGTCCTCACTTTCAACCGGTTCCACGGTCCCCGCGTCATGCACCGCGGTGCCGCACTCGGTACATTTCATCCACTGTCCTTAATTTACTCTGTCAGGTCAGCTGTTGACGCCCTGAAAGTCCTGCGAATGAAATGAACTCTCTTTTCAGCTGCTGGATTGGGCGGCGTGCGAACAGGCCTGACCTACTGATTGGCAGTACAATCATCAGGCGTATCGTAGGCCGTCATAGATTATCAGCTGTGTGGATAAATCTAGTACACGCAGGTTTAGCACGGTATGAATTATTCGTTGTTATAAATAATCAAGCGGATAATTATAGGCTTAGAATAATACGGAGTACTGAGAACTGAAAAGGCTTGCATTCGAGTATTGAACAAATTAAACACCTTACACAAATTTATTTGATTCTTAAACTTCCGAATAACAAATTTATCGTTATTAGCATCCATCCAAAGGGAAATGGGAGTACAGCCTTCAAGATGCTACAAACTATTGACGCAACCAAGTTGTGTATGAGTGTTGCATTTTATAAACTACACGGCGCTCCACCCTCCAGTCATATTTTTCCTTGGCTGAAAACTCTTAAAATGCCATTAAGTAGCCACTATTTAAAATGGAAAGTTACACGATGCTAGTAAATTTATCAAAAAATGGCCTTACTCGGCTACAAATTTATTTTCAGTTTGAGCCAAATCCCATAAGTGGTGCAGCAGATAATAAATAATTAGTGAAAAAACAAAACGGCGGATAACTGGTAAACGAAGAGTTTTCTGAAAAAAGTTAATATTGATTTTGTGTTTATTTTGACCCAATAAACCTAAGCCCAAAAGTTGTGACACCTTGTATACCCAGTATACCAATTGTATTAGCGGACCCGTGGCGGATTGGTGTCGTGCGCGACTTCGGAGCTCACTCCGGTGGTGCGGGTTCGATCCCCGCAGTCACCACCACTAAATGACCTCGCGGTAACGCAAGGTAAAGGTCGAGGTTGAGTGGCAGAGAGGACTTTGCAGTCTAACTTCACCTCGTTCAAGACAAACTTTACACCTTTTAAACATGGCTGCCAACAACACACAGCACAGAACGTCGATAGTGTCTTCAGTCGAGAGTAGATGTGTGTTTGTTTGTCGCGTTAACAAGGCTATAAACAAGGGTTAATCAATTACACACCCGCTGGTACACAGGGGAGAGGGTGGGGGAATAAGATGGCCGCCGCACAGAGACAACTGGATCCTGGATAGAGTTGTATGTACTGGTAACAAGTAGCAACAAGTAACACCGTAGTTTCTGGGAAACATGATGGCGACACCGCGGCGACTGTACCGTAACCGTAGTCACGTGACATCGATACCGCAGACGCTTGAAAATGTCAGGAGTCAAGGCACAATTCAGTGTTTTGCACTTCGTAGAGTATAAACGCCAAACAAAGTTAAACGTTTGTCTTGTTTAATGTGGCGAAGTTAGAACTACACAGTCCTCTCCACCACTCAACCTCGACCTTTACCTAGCGTCTCCGTATAGTCACATTACAAATTTACAAAGTGGTGACTGCTGGGCTCGAACACGCGCCACTGGAGTGATAAGCTAAGGTTCTCGAAAGACACCTAATAAACATGTTGGATCGTTTGTGTTTTTATCGACTTCTAAAGCTTAATGTTTATTTTTATAGGCAATATTTATTTACTGGATAAACACAACTTATAGGGACGAGGGCTTGAAACTTCACGCTGAAAACATCCAAAAACGTAAAAGAAAAATTGCAGGAATCACCAGGAACCAACTTTGGGTTCGTGGCTGTGTGGTCACTGTCACTGCTTCCAGTGGAGTCCCAACATTCTCATGAGGGTTTAATCTGACTGTTATCCGTACAAGCGATATACAGCCATTAAAAGCTACGTAGAAATACGGTACACTGAAAAAATTATTTCTTAAACAATAATTAGCTCAATAATGCAATTTTCACAATTATAAAAAATAATAAATTATGGATTGACTGGCGTTTAAACCTTTCGCAGTCAGAAAGCGACTTAAAAGTGCCTGAAAGATTCAAGTTTGCTCAAGTGAAAGGAATTTATTTAATACAATACAAGACAAACATTAGCTATTAACACAGCGATAAAAGTAGCCTATGGACATTGAACATGGTTTCTGTTGATAACAATTAGATACAGATGATCCAACAATTTTAACACTAAGCGGTATAATACAACCATATGCAATTGTCAGTAAGAATTTTAATGAGCAATTAATTTTAATTATTAAAGAAACATGACAACAAAACTGCATTTTTGTTGTGATTAGTACGATAGGGTATAGTAACGGGTTAACAACTAAACATGTACTGTCTTGATGCTGGAGTTATTGGAAATATTTAAATATTTGAAAACTACTCATTAAACTGTATTATTGTTATTCCTTTAGTCATACATTTACAAAAGGCTTTGTCCTGACTGACTTGCTAAACCAAAACTACACGGCCTAGAAACTTCAAGTTGTGTATAAATACTCCTTTAGAGTATAGGCACCCACTAAGAGAGGGTATTTTTAATTTCAAAACGTTTGGGATGGTTAAATATTGGGAAACATATCCCAGAATGTCTTGACTTTGACATTCAAGACACTGGGCAGAAATTAAAACTTCAGAATGTCTTCACTTTGTCATTCAAGGCACTGGGCAGAAATTATAAACTACCTCAAAATTTCTTCACTTTGACATTCAAGGCACTGGGCAGAAATTAAAACTTCTTCAGAATTTCTTCACTTTGACATTCAAGGCACTGGGCAGTAATTAAAACTACCTCTGAATTTCTTCACTTTGACATTCAAGGCACTGGGCAGAAAGTAAATGTTGTCAATACAGTAATAGTAAAGTTACTGCGTGTGTAGAAAACATTTAAAAATGAACCACTTTCACGTACTAACACTTTTATGTAATGACAGGCAAACAATATAATTTACCAAATTTCCCGGGTATCCAATATTACAACAACGTGCACCAGCTGTTCACAACAAGTTCCCTTGAGCAGAAGGGATGCTGGGATTGGTCATTGGATTTGCATGGCTTTGAAAACTCGTTTCGAGTGCATCTGTGGTACAAGGGAACAAGAGGGGAAGAATGGGGGAAAGCTTTGAGCTAGCAAACCGCTGCCGGCTTTAGTTCCATCACTGCACAATGCTGGGCTTCACTATTCACTATTCACTAGTTTCTGTATCCCGTTCTCTCTGTTGTTCAGATATATTTTATTTAAAAGAAACCGTTAACTTTCAGCTGGATAATTAATATAATATACGTTGAGATAATTCTAGTTTCTACTAACAATTTACCAACTTGTTGTCAGTGTACAAAAATATTTTGTTTTGGGATTTAAATTCCTAACCAACCAAAAGGAAAAACCAGGCCGACAAGAAGCAAAGCGCTAAAACCGCTGGCATGAGTGATTTGAATTTCCTTCGAAGTTCGCTGCGCTCACAGCCTAGTTTCGGGCTTCAACCTCAGACTTACGGGGTTTTATACGTAGGGAAACAAATTTTTAATTTCAATTAAATCAGACTACTCATTCCCTTTTTCAATCACTTTTTTGGCCACCATATTGGATTTTTATATGTTTTAAAAATATTAATGTATAATAATAAAATTCATATGTATTCAGTTCAATCAAAATTGGACGAAAGTTACAAGTTTTTAGAGCCTTAAAACACCTTTTTGGCAAAATGTCCCTTCACTCCTCCCTACCATCCTAAAGAGAGGTTCCAGTAGTCTGATTTTGCTGGTTGACGAAATTCAGGACCTTGATCCAGACGGTCGACCTCGAACTCACCAACTTTAAGCCCCTAATTAGAGAGTCAGGAAAGGTAGCCTAATCCTGACCACGGATTCACCAACTTTTGCCTTCAGGCGCAGGTAGAAGGGTGCAAGCGACCAAGCGTGAACGGCATATGACTGAAGTGCAGTGACTGACGCTGCGCCCCATGGTTGTGTTACGAACAAAATGACACTTTGCATGACAGTAAACTGTCAAAGTAAAAGGTTATGTGGTTTGAAAGAAATGAAAGCATATTGAACCTTGGGAGTTTTTGTCAAATTTCAAAGTTAAAACTAGGATAGGGATCAAAAAATATTGTACAGGTGACGAATTTTCAAAGACAAATATCCCCAAGTCAATTCCCATTGTTTGAACAGTGAAATTAAATATATTTGGGTCTTTCAGTTTGTACAAAAGATATTTGGATGTCCTCTTTATAATCCATGACTTACCTCCTTTTTAACAAATTTTCTTCGATACGTATTTTTTTTTGTGTACGTGTGATTGACTGTAAGTGATGTTCAACAAACGATTCCTGTATGGACGTTCGACTGTTAAAGGTATTGAAATAAAAAACTATAATACGATTAATTAGCATGTCTTCTACTAGTGAGTAATTTCCACAAAAAACGTTCCGGATCCCATTAGTTACATATTTGCACATAGCAAGAACTGTGCATATTATAAGCTATTTATCTACCTACTGTATTTATATTGATGATGCTGAGGCAAAACATGTCTATTTAAAATTATTGAGGTTAAAAAGTCCGATATTATTTCATTTCATAGCAATGAGTACCATAAAGTTTATGGACGTAATATCAAGAAAAGGCTAATTTATTTGCTGTTTGCAGTGTTCATTTAGCCGTGACCGTACATAGTTTAGTGACCGAATGTAATGAAGTACCTGGATTTGCGTTTAGAACTGTGTTTGGACTCGTGAAGGAGGACAACGACTAAGACTAGGGTTTAGTAAGAAAGATAAAGAGCAACTGTTTTAAAACAAATTAGAAGATAATTTTCTGTCGCGTGAGCAAAGAAAGTGATGAACTCTTGAGATGTGCTTTCACAAGATGAGATGGAGATGTGCTGTGTTGAGAAGTGTACACTGATGCGGATACATTCTCATGAATTGACGGCGAGCATCACCATGAATCACCAAGCCTTGAACCAGTTGAAGCAAGAAATCGCCGTATCAATATTGCTTAACATTGAGTTAGCAAAACTTTGTACAGTTTCGTTATATTGGAATAACTAAATTTCTAGATATTGGTCATTAATAAAATTCAAAATGGTGGTTATAGGCTATGAAAAGTATTTCGTTCTATTTTGAGCTCTGTATACGTATAAGGAGTCGTTTGATACAATCTAAGATTATAAGAACACCTAGTTGCTTGTTCATAATCCTATTAGAGAAGAATAGGAGCAAAAGTTGGTGAGTTCGAGGTCGGCCCGAGAGACCCCGCTCAGAAAAGTTGGTGAGTTCGTGGTCGGGGATTAACGGGGGCAAGTAAAAGTTGGTGAGTTCGTGGCCGCCCGATCCAGACAGATATATCCCTGCCAATTTTCCCCTAAAAGACTTTTTTCACAAATATTCGTCAACAGATTCGACTGACATTTGGACTGTATGCACTTGTTCTTTGAAGCAGCCTGCAAGTACATAAGCCCACTCAACAGTGCAGCGAGACCTTCGACTGCAGCAGGAGCAAATGTCAAGGAGTGTCGGGCTCTATCTACAGCAGTATGTCCTTCCCGCTCTAGTGTAGGCTACACTTCCTGAATTACGTACCCATGCACACACTACATACATCCGACCCAAGCCGAGTACCATAGGTACGTGGCGCTGTGGCAGTTACCACGCAAATACCTCACGAGTATTTTTCCAAAATAAATTTGCAGACGTATTTCAGAAAATAGCTTTCCAGGCAAGCCGTAAGAAATGTTGATCCAAGAGATTTTTTTTCTGAATCTACGTGACGGACCAGCCAACTTAACAACGGACATAAAACAATAATACCAAAACTAAAAAGGGAAAACCGGGCCATCATATCCATGGTTGCAATTTTAAAAGACAACTCTGCATCGGTAAACACTCATGTTAAAACTAATATCTTTCGCTAATTATCTATTCTTCTTTTACTACTAAAGAACAAATTCATTCTAAAGTACAAAATCTCGCGAATCAAACAAACAGTATAAGATTTAAGTGCGATAAGAAATTGCAAGACTCTATAGAAGTTCGCAGAGTGTTCAATTCTAACTATGGCAAAGCCATAAGGTATATTTAATATAACACAAGAAGTTAATAAAGATGTACGGACACTCTTGGTTTAAAATTTGTTGGTGATAGAATTACTAATTTTGAGATGCATCGTTGCAGACGTTTCGATATGAATAAGTAGAACACGACGTTTCGGAATTTTCAATCTGATTGCGTCTTCAGGTTACTTTTCACCTGAAAACGGGAACAGTTCGAAGCTCCCGAAACGTCGTGTTTTCTTCTTCACTAACGATGGATCGATCACAAACGTCCGCAACGATTTTTAAACTAGGATATATGGAAACCTGGTGTAGACTCCCAAGTAAAAACTCACAAATGAACAAAGCAGGGATAAAGTGATTATCCATAACGAATTTAAGTTCCACTCACTCACCGAGACATGGAACATCAGTGTTGGGGAAGAAGGGGTTGTTTAACCTAGATATGTGCAGAGCATCCTGGAGCTGTTCTATCTTCCCCCATGCACTCTAACGTGAAACACCCTTATACATAACAAGCCGGTAGACTAAACATAGTACCTTTTGAATGAACTATCATGGAAAATATTAAGAGTGCGCAGTAGTGGCTGTGACCTTGAATTTCGTACCTAAGAACAATGTAAAATGTGCATTTTTGGGCACCTCTCACTTACGGTATTCATCAGATTATTATTAAATACAATTTGTTTTAAAGTCCCTAACATTTTTTTGTGACTCCGCTAAGCTGAATTTTTATTTTTCTTCATTTCTAAGATTGTCGTATAAGTATAAAAACTGAATGCACTTGCTAATTAAATTTCAATTTTGCTAGTAAACTAATAAAAATAAAATAAAACTGTCAGTGGAGTCATTGCAGTAAATTGTCATCTTTCATGAAAACCTATTTCAATAAAATCCGATGGAAATTGTAAGCGTGAAGTGTCTCAAGAAAATGCTTGTTTCTACATTGATCTTATGGAACAAAAAACAAAATGGCCGACAGGTAGTGTGCACTCTTAACCACAGCGTGGAAAAAAAGATGTTTTGTAAAAGAAACCAATTACGTCATCGCCAAATCAACTATCCCTACTACACGGTAAGTTTTCACTGGACACCCTCTATACATCGTCCTCTGATTCTTATTTGATACGTTATTGGATCTTGTGGTCAAATCTGCAAGTATTTCCCATACAGGAATATTAACATTACCTTTTCCTATGTCATTTATACATCACAAATAATACAAACCGACCTCCGAGTTGAAAGAACATTATAAAGTAACTTACGATAGGAAGATTAGACTGCATCTTACCTGGAAAAGAACAACACATCGTTAATACGAGTACAATAGTTGAAAACCACAGACAAATTCAAGTAGAAAACACTCTTATTAAATGAACTTAAATTCAATTGATGCTGACCAAGGTTTGAATAAATGATGAGGCATAACTAGAAGTAAAAGGGTCTTGCCTCTACCACTCAACATCGGCCTTTACCTAGCATCACCGTACAGTCACTTTACAAATTGTAAGTGGTGATTGCGGGGATCGAGCCCGCGCCAATGGAGCGATAAGCTCCGGATTTGCACGTGATACCAAACCGCTAAGGATCCGCTGAAGAAGTAGGTGGCGGATTTGACAAAATGACCGACCACCACGGTTGGTCACACTGATCAGCTGGTCAGTTCGCTGAGGAAGATCGATCTTGGTCACAGCTTTCGCTCACAATGCGACAGATCGAGGCTAATCGATGTATCGATACGCTCACAAATCTCATTAGGGGTTTTGTTAAAAAATTGGAAGTCCGTGTTCAGACTTCAGCGTTGATAAAAATGTGTAATTGATTTTGTAACTTATGGTAGGATCAATTCTGACAAAATATTGACAAGATAATTTGCAAAGATACTAAAAATACAACAGTTGGTTAAAGAATATTATTTTTTAAACAGTATATACTCGTATACTGAGGATTCGATAATTTTCGAGTGAGGGCAATCTTTAAAGTTCAAAAGAGAGCAGTTAGGATTTTTCGAGGACATAAAACAGGCGCTTCCTGCCGAGGTAAATTTCGGGAAAATAAAATTTTAACATTTCCACCATTTTACATTTTTGGTTGTTTGAGCTTTTTGAAAAGCAATCTTAGCTCATTTCCAAACTGTGCCCCTTCAGGCTATAATCTTCGGCGGTCCAATGTCTTGGCCCTTCCTCGCCACAGAACTACTTTATATGAGCACCATGCAGACATGTTCAATAAAATGTACCATAAACTACCTTTCTACTTAAAAAACGAATTAAATATCTTATAATTAAAACAAAATGAAATTGTTTCTATTGAACAGGAATTTTAATGACGTGTTGATGTCTTTTTAAATTTTAATTTGATTAGTGTAAATTATGATATGGTCGTAATTTTTTTTTTACATCAAATAATTTATTTGTGGCTTAATTATAAAACATGTTTGTAATATTTGACGTTGTCATGCATGATTTGTTAACTGACAATAAAGATCTTGAGTTTGAGTTAGACATGCGTATGACTTTAGCCATGCAACCTTTCAGTTAATTTGTAAGATTCAATTAGGAACGAATTTAAAAGTACCCTGGCTAAATTACAACTACTAAGAAACTTTTAACCCAGTTAAAAGTGAAAGGTGAAGCTACAAGTGAATTTTGACGGCAAGCCAACGACTGCATAAAATTGTTTCCCGATTTATAGCTTGTCAAGTAGTGCCTGCAGTTTCTATGAGACAAGCACTACACTCTGCTGTGTAAGTTTTAGCGGAGGAACTATTGCAGGCTTTCTCTTTTCACCAGAATCAATTGACGCCCTAAATTTTGAAAAGAAACAAATAACACCCCGATTTGCTACCCCTCAATGTTTTTCTGGTACCACATATATATCATTCGAACGTTTCCATAAATTAAAAGCGGAAATATATTAAAAACGGTCCATGTGACAAAAGTGACAAACAGCTAAATTAAAGTATCTAATGTGATCTTCTAAAAGTTTTTTCTTTTAGTTAGTACACATGTTTTTTAAACTCACTTAAGGATAAGTTAGTAACACGACTAAATTTGACTATTAACAGTGGTTTTACTTCGGCAAATTCGTTTATTTTTATTTGTTTGTTGTTATTTTTTTATGTTATACTATTTTTGTCTACAGAAAGTATCTTTTGTGTTCTGGCAAACATGTTATGTTGCAATGTGATTATAATTTTGATATATTGACTCAAACGATCTATAAAGTTGTCAATAAAATCCAAACAAAACCAAACCCGATGTACTTACTGTTTGCATGATAGTACGTTTTATTGGTGAAAAAGAATGGTTTTATGGGTCAGAATAACGTTAAAGCTGTCTTCCGGGCGAGTCCCATCAATTCGTTCCTGAAGTGCAAAAAAACACAAGTTTCTTAATTACTCTTTTTTCCTCCCACAAAAATTTCGTATTTCGAACCCTTTTATTCGTTTCAAAACACAATGTTAAAATTAAAAACACAACAAAATAAGAAATTAATAAAGAAACTGCAAACACGAGCGGAACACGCTATCCGACAAAGGAACATTGTTTAAGTAATAATGATTTTTGTGAGAAAATTATACTGTCCCCGGAGACAAAAGAAGTGGACCGGGACAATGAGACAAAGTATGAGAGGGTGTTGTTGGGGGGGGGTGTGAATTCTTTGTCTTCGGCGCTCTTGTCACATTTCTAATCTGGACAAACTCCGCTGTACATCTACAGACAAATTCTCAACAATCTCAGTCATGACCTTCCCGCGTTCCATGCGACCACAGATTATATTACGGTAGGTAGATTGCGCATACTCGTACATGCCACATGTCATCAACATAGTTCGGCAGTCCAAGCACAGATAGCGCTGCGAGGGAACTCGAGTCTCAAGGAGAGCCATTGATGCACGCGAAAGTTCGTTCGTTCTCGAAAATCGCAAGATTTGGTCCCATTCAAGTCATCAACACCAGAAAAGTTTGGGCATGTGGAAAGACGGCAAGAGATGACAGCGCTAACAGTGCTTGGGCTGCCGAACTATGTGATATATCTGCGCAATATACTTACCATAATATTATCTCTTATAGAGCTAGTACATCTGGCAAGCTTCAGTTGAAATAAGGCCTCTGGCTATCCCTCATGAAAAATGAAGTTAACCGTAAGGATAGTCATAACTCGTCCTAGCAAAAAATAGGCTTAAAGTAATGAGGACTAGAAACAGGCCACAGGAAACTGAACTAGTGTAAGATCCTCCATTCTGCTAGGTCTTACAATGCTGACAGCATGAATATCTCATTTTTCAACAAAAAATCGTTAATAGGAGCCTACATGAAAAGCTAAATACACTTTAGGACTTAATGACAAAAACACTTTTCCAAACAAATTTAAACAATATTATAAAACTGGAACTTTTTTAAATTTTGATAATTAAATATAGTGAACATTTTTACTAAACATACGGGTAAAGTGCAACATAGTTCGGCTCAGAAAGGTTTAGGTGAGCCCCTTTACAAAACCTGGTTACTGCAAACTAATTAAGAGCTTGTGTTGATGGGTAATTGGCTTTCGCGATAATTAAGCCCGTAATTAGTAGCGGAATTATATTGAAATGCAGCATAATTAGCTTAGTGCGAAAAGTACCGTTGGCTAGTGGTTATGCGATCAAATAAAACAGTCAACAAAGAAGGCAGCATTAAACATCCAAGAAGTATTAGAACCAGTCCTAGGGGTCTTTTCGATAGTGACACAGCCAATGAGAACATCGACAGTTGGCATCCCTGCTCCCTTGGACAATTGGCAGCCCTGTGACCAATCCGATCGCAGACAGCAAGTATCTCAGTTTCAGCCAATCAGTGACTGAAGATTGTACTTAACTGCGAGACCGAAAAATCTCAAGCTAATTATAATGAGGCACATTGTCAAAAGTGGACAAGCCTCTCAGGAAGCTCAACCGCCAACCTGTTCCTAAAAGGGCCTAGCAGGGCGCTCTCCAGTAGTATCTTAAAACTAAAACGCTCTGACATCAGATTTTGAATATCATATTTAACTGGATATGGGCACTTCAGACATCATTATACAGAAATTGGGGTTGCATAATGGTAATAATCTATGTAGACTCTGTGAGCAGTACTGTAGAAACTGCTAGGCACATCCTATTAGAATGTCTCTCTCTGGAGATTAGGAGAAGATGTCTACTAGAGGGGCGTAATTGGGATGAAGTTCACTTGTCTGAGCTTGGAGGAGTCACCCTGAGGCTTTGTGGTCCCACAGGGGTGGGTATCCCAGGCTAAGATAACCGGGGGCAGTACAATAAACCTTTGGTTGACGTACAACTGGTTCACTTCCAGCCCTACTTAATCTAATCTAATGAGTTTTGACGTGGCGTGAACCGGAGGAACTAGATTATAGTTGTGACACCGGCAACGCACAAGTGAGGCCCGGGCTTTACGCTACCGCATCTGCAACATACTCTGTGTGCAATTTACACGACGAGTACACTGTATGAAATGGGTCCTGGTTATCTGTGTGCTACCGGAGCCGATGTCACGTCCTGCTTGCAAATGTGAGCACTTGGAGCATATGCAAGTGCACATTGTACTACACAGATAAGACATTTGCATTCGCTAGTTCCGTTTGTAAAGCCGAAATGTGATACGGAGGAATGCGAGTTCATGTGCTACACGAAATTCGCTGTTGAGCTTTAACTCTATTTCGTTTAGAACATTACGAGTAAAAGAATTGGCTAAAACTGAACATTTTTGTAAATTTTAAAACGTCGGGTTTTTTATGTATTGGCGGGCTAAAGTTGCGCTTTTATCTCTAGGGAAATAATGGTTTGAATGATTTTTTAAGAGAGAAGGAGGTCATTGTAACTGTCGCTGACGACCAAAAATGGACTCTTCGTGTCCCAGAATGTGTGTCATGTCCCAGAATTACTTAAGGTTTATTGCAAATGTTAAATTTATTTACGAATTTCAAGTTGTTAAAATAACTAAAAGTTGTACTAAATTTCCTATTTTCAAAAAATTGCAAAATCCAAGAAACCTTTAACCCTTGATCAGGTAGGAAAAAGGAATATCAATAGCTTCACAAGTAAGTAACGAACAACAAATTTTAGAGACATGAAACATGATGTATTATTTATCACTTTGCTCTTTGGTAATAATATTAAACTATTCTTTCTGTGAGGACGCAGCAGAACACACCAATGATTGGACACAAGCTGTGGGTAAGAGGTGGGGAGGTGGGGGGAAGGGATGTTTTCATTCCTGCCTCTGATTGGTTGTTATCGACTAGGAACTGCATCAGTTCTGTTTCACCTGAGTTCATCTGTTCGTTGAGTTCAACTAATGAAACTCTGCTCCGTGTGCAAAACAAACAATATTTGCCAACGTCCGTTTTCCTACTGGGAAATCAGTGACTGCAAAACAATTAATTACTGCGTTCCCAACCAGCCCGTAGATAGCCGTCGGTCTGACTTCTCTGCAAGAAAGGTTATTGGTAATTTAAAAACATACAGTATATACTATTTCTTCATATACCTGACCTACAATCTATACAGACAGTCCTGAACAGCTAAGTAAATAGTTATGTCAAATAAATAATAAAACAGTTTAAAATGGAACCTGTAAGAAATTTGAATATTAAGTTTAACTGCAACGAATATACGTTTGCTGATATTGAACGGTGTGAATTCGGGTCGATTAATATTACAAAATGTTAACCAAATGAGCCAATAAAGGAATTTGAATTTAAATCTGGTCTTATCTTCTGTTAGGTCTTCTGAAGGTGAGTTTACAACTAAAATTGTTCCATAGTTGGAAATATTTAAACAGAAGACAAGTGTAAAATTTTAATACGCTGGAAATAAATGAAAGAAATGAGTAGGCAAAGGACCCACACACGCTTGTAGGACCTAAATACCGTAGAGTTCTCGGACCATACTTACTGATGGTTTAAAAAAAATCATGTACGCAAACGATGAGCTTTAAAATAATAATTTTCCCAGCTTGTTTTGACTTTTAACTTCAATACTGTTCATTTAGCTGAAAATAACCACTTGATTTTAACAGTTTCTCTTTAACATTCTTTAACATTGTCCGGCAACATAACATTTGACAACGGAATTGGTGTTTTAAGATAAATCAGCCTGCCGATAACTGTAGCAGAATTGAGCAAAAATTATAGTGCTGGACTGTACAGGTGGGCCTGTACCTGATTGACCTTGCGCCTCCCTACAACCCCCAGTCGGTGATGGTGATGGGGAGGAAGTTGAATTACTAACCGCACACCAGGGGAGGATTCGCTCTAAATTGGCAATCTCACAGCTTCCGGAAGAGAGCGCCCGCCCTGACGCGCGCGGAGTGCGCCATTTCCGCACACAGAGTGATTTTGAGAGGGTCGTTTTATGCGCGCGATTTTTACGTTTTTTTAATTCTATAGTTGTATCCAATCAGATTTCACAGTTAATAACAGCGTTTTAAAAAACTCCATTCGGCGGTGTTAAAAGTATCAATAGCTGATAGCGACAGGTTTTCGCCGCCATCTTGGTTTTGGATGAAACATTTTTTTTTTATATTTTAGGTACACATGTTAGATAAGGTACCATAAAGGCTTATATTGTTTAATCGAAATCGGATCATAAACCAATTCGTATGATCCTTGAATTCTCCGTACGTTTTTTTGAAGGAAACGCCCCATCAACTTGTCGTAGACCAATTTTGCTGCTTGCGAGGCGCACAAAACCAAAATGTACCAATTTGGTGAAAACTAGCAACTAATTCTATCTGCAAATTGTGTTATATACATGGTTACTAATATTTAGACGAACGGATTTGAACCCGGGTCTCCCTCGCTTGCCGGGCATGCTAAACCATACACAAGCGAAAGACCGGGTTCAAATCCCGGTTCAAGTCCCTAATATTTTGTCTTAAATAAGTAGTAATAAATAGCTATTTATCGTTTATATAATTAAGATCTATATACATGGTTATATATACACATATTTTTTTTAATTTGACTCAGGAAGTGTTGGGAAGTTCAAACCTGTAAATCGTTTTGCTCTCCCTGGCGTTAAAAAAATTGCTCTATTTCTTGTGGAAATTGGATAGTAAAGAGGAAGGTTACGCTATTATATACCTGGTAAAACTTCTGGTCGAAAAATTTGGACTAGAATTACCCAACACATAACACAATGTAAACAGTAAAAAATACCCTTATAAATTCAGCAGCGTCAAAACTAGTCCCATCAGTGAAATGGAAAACAGGTCTGCAAAGTTTGTTCACGAACCACCACTAGACCGGAAATATGGGTCAACTGTGGAACGAGTATAAAACTGCGATTGGGGACAGAGACAGAGCAGGGTTTGGTGTCACCCCATCTGGGCCACAAACACCACCCTGTATAAGCACTAGACGCTCACGTTCCACTAAGTGATTCCCGGGCGAGGGCCAGAGTGTTGGTGGAGTCATGAGGGCTGAAATACGTGACCGGGAGGTGAAATAGGGTTGCACATTATTTAGCTTTTAGCGGAAATCAACGGCATGAAAGGGGCGGTTGGAAAACGATCCAGAGACTTTCCAGAACACTGGGTTGTATATTCTGGAATCTAGACGGTTAAATAGGAAGAAAGTATATGCAACGATGTATGGACTTTATTCCTTAATAATTTGATGCGGTGTATTGCTGACCACAACTCCTCTCCATTCTAAGCTATTCCTTCAAAAATCAAATCAGTGCCAGAAGGGAGGTCCAAGTCTGGAAGAGCGTTGTAATAAAACGGTTTGTCATTCGGTTTGTTTTGTTCCTATTTAAGAGTGCGCAGTAGTGGCCGTGACCTTGAATTTCGTCCCATAAGAGCAACGTAAAACATGCATTTTCTTGGGACACTTCTCCTACATTTTCATCGAATTAATAAAAATATTGTTTACAGTGACTCCGTTGAGTCGAATTTTTATTTTCTTATTGATCAAACAGTGACATAAATAAAAGAAGGGTACTTGAATTCTCTTGGTTTTACTATTAAACTAATAACATTGTCAAACAAGTGTTGCTGCACTTACACTTACTGCATTACATTGTCATCTTTCACATACAACTTATTTCAAACAGATCTGACGAAAATTGTGGCGAAGTGTTTCAAGAAAGGCTTTTTTACATTGTTCTTATTGTACAAAAAAAAATGGCCGCCAAGTACTTTGCACTCTTAAGTCAGATTCATTTAGAACAAAAGAACCGCTGACACAGTCATACTCAACTGTCTTAATATGACGAATCATGACTAACCACAGATATCAGTAATTATTTTATGTGTATGGAGTTAGCTAGATAATTTTTGTTAACGTAAATGCGACCTTGTAAGAGGTATAGATTTACACTCTTACGAAACGAGAGATTGGGAGAGCTACCGAACTGGGAGACACAGAACGATGGTTGATGAACGTTTGCCCTCACAGACAGGTGAGGAGTTCAGTTCGTCAACGGACTTCCAAATTTGATCGAAAGTGCCCCAGAGCCAAAGGCGTTCAAAGCTGGTGTAAAATCAGTTTTGGTCGCAAAGGAATTGGGAGACTCGGGAACAGACTGATAGGGGTAGACTGGGAAAATTCGAGGGAATGGGATGTAGGTTATGTATGTTTGAAAGAGATCAAGATGTGGATAAATGCAAAATTTTAGACACAAATAGTGGACGGTTAATTACATGCTTGTAAACATGTCAATACAATAAAATATTTATTTACACTCTAGACAAGAAACCACGAAACCATAGAGAGTGTCACCAAGCCTAAACCAGTTGTACTTCCACACACCCGCTTCATGTATGTGTCAACAACTAATTACCAACAGCTACAGAACACAGGCGACCTTGGTATCAACGGAGGTCGTCCATAGAATAATCAGCAGCAAGGTCAAGGACAATGCCTCTCTTCGCCATTGTTCCTCCTAGCTGGCTTCCTCTTTGTAACTAGTCGTCTTCTAATTGTCTCTCCCTCCCTCTCTCCCATCTGTCGGAATCAGTCTCTACATCATGATACATGGTCACGTGACGTTGTGCCGTTATCTCGTCACACACGGCGAGATTGACGATTTGCAGGCCTACTCGCGTTTTTTGCTGCGCGGATGGATGGCCTGTTTCACTTGAGATGTCGGGCTCGGCCAGGGTAAAAACGCGGGATGGATTGGTCATGAGCGGAAACCGTGATTGGATAGAAATCATGTATGAGGGTTATTCGACCGCGCGACTTGTATAACAGAGTAGACTCCCTTCTAATGTACGAGTTTACTGAGTATCGAGATTAAATGCATCCTGTAGATGGTTTCTCTCACAGCCACACACACATATACGAGTAGATGAATACAACCAACGTTTTGCTATTTGACTCAGGAGGTGTAGACGAGCTCAAAACTCAAACAGTTTAGTTTACGACGTTTAACACAATTATTATTCAGTGACTTTGCTTGACCTTGAAGATGATAAGGCAATACATATTCTTATGTACAATATACAGTCGTCAACTTAATTGATAGGTTTTATAGTAACCTTAGTTACAAGTTAGTTTAAGGCATATTATAGTAAGTAGTGAGCAGGTTGGAAATTTATTGAATACAGTACTTCTAAAACAACGTTTGACATTCTCTTAAGATTTCTATTTTCAGTAAAAGTAGAAAACAGTATGATTAGTTTGGGGTATTTGAAACATCGTTAAATCAATGAACGATGAAACAAATTTCGTATGACCATGTCACAAAGCTCGTGAAGGGGTATCAGGCAATTCACGCACGACAGCCGTGTACGCGTTTTGCGTTTTGAAAACTGCAGGCGCCCTACGCTTGGGACCGCTTCCTAACACACACACTTTAGTCAACCAAACAAGAACCCATGTTTACCACTGATATAGTGGAGAATAATTATTTCTCCAGGTGGACGAGGGTAGGTGGAAATCCAGGTTAATCTTCTGTTTCAGAAACATCGGCTCTAGAGGGGTCTTGTCTGGCTCAGTTTTTCGACGAGTCGCGCGTGCCACCGACCTTGCCAGTCAAGAGAAACGGTAGTAGCGATATTCAACTTTGCTCCGCTCACTCAAAAGTGGCAAAACATACAAATGAACCGAAATGCACAAACGTACACGGGTTTATATGATAGGGTAGGAGTGGTTCTATGTTCCTTATGCACGAAACAGAAAAAATATAGTACACCTATTTTTGGCAAACTTAAACATGTTTTCTTCGTACGGCTAATATTCAGGTTATACAAACCTAGAAAAACCTTTGAAAACACGGAAAACAACCTTCGAATCTCTACACCAAAAATAGCGTCCTAAACGGAAGACTACGAGAGCATGTATTGAGCTTTCTTTGCGGGAATATCAGAACCACCGCAATTATCGAGGCCACCACGACGGCTGGATCGATACTGTCACACTGCTACTCATCAACATGTGACACGGCTAGATTGCACAGATTCCGCACGGGTGTACAACACAATGACAGATTCCTTGCATGGGGTGTACAGCACAGTGACACAGATTCCTTGCACGGGGTGTACACAGTATACAGTGTACTAGACCTAGTGCACACAATGCCGCGTTGCCTTGAGCATATATTGACAACACAACTCAAGGCGCTTCCAGCTCGCTCATTGTTTGTTAATTGGCTTCCGTTCAACACGGTAAATTACAACTCTGCGACAATTCAGGCAAAAGTAACGTTTGTAACTGAAATATGACGAATGGGCATTTAACTTCAATCCGGTGGTGCTGGTTCGATCCCAGTCACCACTTACAATTTGTAATGTGGCTGTACGGTGACGCTAGGTAAAGTCGAGGTTGAGCGGTAGAGGGACTTTGTAGTCTTAACTTCGCCACGTTTTAATCGGATTTTTAAGCGTGCATAGTAGTGGATGTGGCCTTGAATTTCGTCCCTTAAGAACAATGTAAAACATGCATTTTGTCGAGTATAGAGACACCTTAAGCCTACAGTTGTCATCGGATTTTTATGAAATGAACTTTGTTTTAAAATATATTAAATGTTTAAATGACTCCACTGAGCCGAATTTCCATTATCTAATTTATCAAACTGTAACATAAATCCAAAAACAGGAGGAACATTGTACTTTATTTTCTTGGTTTCCCATTAAACTAATAGAATTTTGAAAAAAGTGGTCAGCGGAGTCACTGCAGTACATGGTCACGTTACAAATCAAACTTATTTCAAACTGTCGAAAATTATATGTGAGAGGTGTCTCAAGAAAACGCATGTTTTTCACAGTGTCTATGTCTGGCGACAGGACTGTGCACTCAAAAATAAATAAATGAACAAAATACATTGGAAATTCCAGAAATAAGCTAAAATGTCTCATTCTTACATGAGAACATTCATACATTCAATGAGGATGCAGCAGACGGAAGTATCACAGTAAAGTTAGGTGGAATGATGGCAGTGAGTTGGTTTGCAGAACTGATAAGGTGTGACAATGGTCGCGTTGTTGGGCTGACCTCGTTATCAGTGAGTGATAACTCTTATCAGCAGTTCTGTTCCCAGCAAGCGACCCTTTGTGC
Source organism: Matsumurasca onukii (assembly GCA_018831715.1). Taxonomy (NCBI): domain Eukaryota; kingdom Metazoa; phylum Arthropoda; class Insecta; order Hemiptera; family Cicadellidae; genus Matsumurasca; species Matsumurasca onukii. The sequence continues at coordinate 1,510,940 of CM032065.1, forward strand.
CGTCCGCGCGGTTGTGGGCAAAAGTACACCACGTGATAAGAGCTTTTGCTTCGTACGACAAAACCTACAGTTGCAGTTGGTGGAAGGTTTTTATACTTTAGATGATAGGGATTAGTGGAAGTTGCCGCACTTTTGCATAAACCAACGCCAGGCTCTAATCCACTTCTCCCTCCGTCATCTTGGATTTATTCTCCATAAATAAACTAATAAAATTGTTTTTTCTTTATTTGTTGACAAAAATTTTGAAAGCTAACAAAATTTGGACCGTTTTCGTTGAACAACTACATAGGATCTTAACTCTTAGGCTTTCGGTTTACACCGCGTCACAGTTGAAATATAACAACTGCTTAACGTTTCGACCTCGCTGTGGAGAGTCATCCTCAGTAGCTTGTTGACTGGCTGAGACTGAAGATGGGAGTCTCAGCCAGTAAACAAGCTACTGACGATGACTCTCCACAGCGAGGTCGAGTTAACATGCTATATTTCAACTGTGACGCGGGCTCTTCCTATCTTAACTACATAGAATTGTTGTTTATACAACGTATGTGTTGATTTAAAAAATTAACAACACCGTTAAAATCGGATAGAAAAGAAAAATATGGGTGTTAAACAGAGCAATGCACACCGCAAACTAACTACATGGGCCCCTATTCAGAGCCAACCCCTAAACCGAAGAACATTACGTTTTGAAAAACATTTTCATACACTAGTTAGTATACACCGGTTTACAAGAATATATGAACGAATTTAGGCATAAAATTAGTTCATGTGAGAACTCTACCAGCCGGCAGAGCACTCACATATCACAAGGAAAACCAAAATCCGGCAACATTATTAATTTGAAATGCCAAAAGATAGGGACAGCTTCCAAACCAGGAAAAGAAAATGAAAAGGACCGGTACGGCAACCTAAAAGGCCGATTATATAAAATAAAGAAAGCCTAAGATTCTTGACAGAAAGTTTCTATTTCGGTCTGGAAAGATGGACGTAGCAAGAGCTCTCTAACTGAGAGTTGAAGTGGAGCGAAGAGTTGTAAATAATTCAACTGCAAGGAGTTGCTGCAAGGCAGGAGCAGAGAGGAGGTTTTCATTTTGCATTAGGCCGCTCTCAAAGTACGGTCTGCCTCCCTCCAGGGCTGTTGCAGTTTTATCTATCTCCCTTCGCCCTCGACATTTTACCAACTTCTTTCCTCTTACATGAACGTCTCCGAGTTTTACAACTTGGTCTCTACATGCTCGTAAACTATTGTAAAGCGATTGCGTGAATTTCTAGATGTCAATTTTTAAGGGATGTTGTTTAAGCCAGTCAATATAATGTATCAAATACCTTCATGGCATCCTTCAATTGGGTCAACACTTTGGAATTCTGGGTCTCTATTAATTAGCAATCAGTCAACGATTCGATGATGTACTTGACGAAACAAACGACAAAATCATGTTTGAGACAAGTTTGTTATCACATCAATTGAAATATGTTGTAATAACATCGGTATTGGAACGTTACAGTACATTGAAGTTGAGTTTTCAATTTGCTAGTACAAGGCGTTATCTATTGGGGAGATTACTCACCAAGTATGATGTAATCAAAACTGAAAACTGTCATGGAACAGGCTAGACAAACTACAATAATTGCAAGGTGTCTGAAGAAACTGTAAACTGAAATATACTCATATAGTTTGGCTTGTGATCCATCCGCTTTATTATGTCTAGATTTTGGTTGAGAAAATTTGTCTTTGAACCGAATGCTGTTGGGAGGTCAGGACAATTAGCGATGAAATATCGTAAAAAGCTAGTGATGGGTATTGTTGGCACAAGCTACGAGGGCGTGCATAGCACCTCTAAGCTAATCTATTCTGATAAGGAACAAAACCTCTGCACTAAAAGTGCAAAAGTAGCTTCAGACTATTTTTAAGGGAATTTTAACATTTTCAGATATTTTAACACAAACACTACACATTTTAACAGATTCTAGAACTCAACCAGAGAGTAAAAACAGAAAATACTGTATTTCCAAGACTGAGACTCACCAGACGGCCGCGCACGACCATCTTCAGGGAGCGGCTGAGTCCCCGCGTGGTCACGGCGTTGGCGACCTGTCACACCATCCTCTTCACCTCCTCTTCCACCACGTCCACGTGACTCCCCATCCTCTCCCGCGGGCCGGTCTACACCTCGCGTCTACCCTCGGACATGGCGCTACCATCCTCGAGCCGCGCGAGACACATGATCATGGCGGCGTACTAACAGGTGTCCGACACAGCACCGAGGCCTACTATATGCTGATGATATTCCAGTGGTTTAAATAAATTTTTAGTTAATTTCAAGGCGTTTAGGTGATAAAAAGTTATTAAATTTTGAAATTTGGAACCTCCGACACAGATCAGGAAAAATTGTTAATTTACGGAAAAATTGCTAGATTTACGTCACCCAAATGCAAATCTCTAAAGGTCAGATTTTTTCGTTTACGTGACAAAACAGTTGGGTTTTGAATTCGGAGTTCAAGCAAATTTCAGTACTCCACGATACATATCAGGAAATAGATGTTGATTTACGGAAATACTGCTAGAATTAAATCACCCAAACGCAAATCTCCAAGGGGAAGGATTTTTTGGATTGATTCTCCCAAAGAAAATGGGTACCACTACACTTTTTACGACGACTATGTTCAATAATCCAACGAAAATTTACAAAAACTACCGGTTAGAACCTTGCTGAGGGGAGTGTTAAACCGGTTGAACGTTGAGAGGGAAGCGTGTACCGTGTGCCGAGTGCGAGCGGTCCAGGAGGGTACTGAGCCGGTGGTGGCGGCGGTGGTCGCGGGTGGATGACAGAGGAGGCGGAGCGCAGACGCGCGACACCCGGGGATCAATACAGCCACTGCCTCCCACACACAGAGACCGACCTTGGTGCCACTGGCACACTCACCTGCCTCGGGGTAGAGGATCCAGCTGTGCTAGCCGGGGGGGTACCGAGTGGTCAGGGGCCTTCCTACATGACGAGCGAATGAATGGAACATCACCGAAGAAGGGTGGAGTTAAAGTGTTGGCTATGAACACATGGACATGTCGGTGTTACATTTAAAACTAATAAATTTCACACGAAAACAACGCATGGAAATGACAATAGCTTGAACGTTATGTGAAAGATTCACTTCTACGAATTGAGGTGCTCAAATCAACTCTGACAATCTAAATTTGTAACAAAATTAAAACCTATCCCTGACAACTTTTATTTATTAATTTAATTGTGATAATAACACATTGGCGGTTTGTTTATTGCAAATACAGTACCGATAATTCGACTACGGAAAAGAGTTACCTCTTTGCTATGTTTAATTGAATCTGATTCTTTCGATACTATACAAAATGTATGACTAGCATTTCAGATAATTTTAAAGTGTCTTACAAAACCTATTTTATAAAAATAATCATCCATTAGCATGGCTCACGTCAATGGTAAATGTCAATGGTACTTGTTTGATTTGTGTGTGCATTTTCCAATATTCAGCGGTACTATTTGTAATTAATTTTTACCATCCAAAAATCAAAAGTACGTCACGCCAGTCGCGTTAAGTTAAATTGACTATCATTTTCTACCAAATATCAAATGTTCTAACAAAAACGTTAAATCTTGAAAAATGTCAGATAGATAGATAAAACCTATCTCTAACATAATCAGTAGAAATAGATAGAAAATACTATAATTAGCGTTCATTTTATAAGACAGACCATAAAAATATTGTTACGAGTTGATAAAACCAAAGCTATTTGTAGAATAGCTAACATTATGTTAGGTTTAATCCATATAGTTAAGTTAGTTTGGCGGATCCGTGGCGGATTGGTATCGCGCGCGACTCCGGATCACTCCGGTGAAGCGGGTTCGATCCACAGTCACCACATACAATGTGTAATGTGACCAATACAGTAACGCTAGGTGAAGGTCGAGGTTGAGTGGTAGAGAGGACTTTATAGTCCTAACTTCGCCTCGTTAAACAAGAACTTTTCCCTTTTTTAAAGTGTGTCTAGAATAGCGTTTGTTTAAGCTTACTGTTAAATTGAAAGTAACAATTGATAAGTTTAACTACGGGGGTTTACTGAAGCTATGCTGATTTATTTCTTTCGATATAAATTTCATTGCTCTCATGCCGTTCATCAAACTGATTTACCAGGACTACTCTGATCGTCATTGGAAAACTTTTGAACACTAATTTACTGTTGGGCGATTTACGTTTTATAAAGAACTTTTAACGATATCATTCTGTTTTGCGCCAATGAGTTTTTAGATAGAGTTTCAACTCAAATGGGACTCTTGTTCGGTGAGTTCAGCCTAGACTTTGTTGGCACCCACCCCAGAAGGTTTCCGATTTTTGTAAATATACAATTTCTTTGTTTGAAGGTTTTCGTTGAAGATGGGGGATGTAAGTTTGAAATATTTTACATCACTAAATCACTATTTGAGATGTCGACCACTCATGAGAGTATTTTAAGGCAAAAAATGTGGTGAGGGATGAGTGTGATGAGTGGTAGTAATGAGTTGAGGGTGGTCTTGTTACAAACTAAGGCCTTAGAATGGGTCATTAATTAATAACACAAAGACCAATGAAATACAAGGACCAACGGCTTAAAGTGACTTCCGAACCACGCAGGTGATGGTCCGATATGTCTAAACGATGGTGGGAGTTGATGCGGGTATAAGGGCCTATAACATCCTCCATGAAGCTGGATTGCACGCCACGAGTCCCAGTCAAATATCCGATCCCGTCTTCAGGTAAAAAGTAACCTAAAAACATCTAACCTGATTCGCTTACGCTGATTACTTTAGCCTAGTTACTATGTAAAATCTTTCATGTGTTATGTTTTATTTTGGCACCTGAAGACGATGCGGATTCCATCCCGAAACGTCCTGTTCTTGTTGTTCACTAACGATGGAAAACGTTTGCAATAATAACTAAGACTTGTTGTGACGTCACTGTTAGGAAGGTGAAGGGCGTATCCGCCTGCATTAGTGATAAGACAACCAGTGTGCTGCATGTCCCTTGTGACGTCATGACTATTGATTGTGTCACAGTCTTCACATGACACTACAAGAGGCAACATTCAACCACTCAATCCACTTTCAACATTCATTATTGAATGTCCTTTGGAAAATGAGATTTCAAGCCGTCAGCATGGTAGGCAGACCCTGGACCCTGAAATGAGCACCAATACTGACCTCCACAACACGTTTCGGAAACTTTTTATACACATACTGTATGTATGTACCGGGTGTCCAAAAGTTCACCTCCCCTTAACTTTCGAATGAATCATTCGAATGAATGGCCTTTTAACGCGCCTCGTATGTATTATAGGCAACTGAAGTACAAATTTTGGAATTTGCCCACCCAAAAATAGGGGTTGTGGGAAATGACTTTGAAATGTTTACGTATCCCACCATGTGACCCAAGTAAAATCCCCAAAATCATGATTACCATTAAAAACTATTAGGTTGCCTATGTTAAAAACCACGGTAAAATTAGGGATTCGGCTTTGAACGATCAAAGCCTTGATATACTACATAATACATTTTCGCACTTGAAAACTGCCCTTTATTAAATTGCCAATTTTCAAAATTTAACAAAACGAGCCGTAAATTACAATTTTAAAATTCATAAAAATATATTTTTGGCAAGGAAGTAGCAGGGGGTTTCTTTCATATCTGCAGCAGTAAGCTGTATGCTCCCAGTTAAACAATTTTCCAACTTCAATACGTTAATGATTTTAAAATCTTTTTTACCATTTTTTCCTTGTTTTTCCAATCCCGGATGAAGGTAGCTCGATCTATCGGGCCGCTTCTTCAAACAATTCTAGTTTGCTAATAAATAGTTTATCATGTATCGAAAGCCAGCTGTTAGAAAAAACGAAGCTATTTACGAAATTTGAAAGTATTTTAAGATTAGGAGAAACTTCAACAGGAAGAGAAGATATTGTAAAATATACTATAACTAGTGACAATACCCGTGCTACGCTACGGGATTAAAATATTAATTTTTGAGATTATATTTACTTAAATGTTTCTAAAAAAATCAATGTTTGTGTCGTTTAGTAAACTGTACTGTTTCCATGAGTTCACCTATGTATGTCACCATTTTATAGTTTAATACATAACCAGGCGACGCAGCTAGCGCTAAAGTGCCGCGGTCAATAAACAAACTTTCTTTGCAATTTGTTAAACTAAATCCGCTAAATCACTAACTCTAATTTACTCCTTGCTACCTCCTTTAGCCTTAGCCTTTTATGCTATTTAACCACGGGAGATTAAGGCTATAAGCTTCACGCTCACAGCCAATACTTCGGCTTCAAACTTCAGATAGGCAAGTTCAGAGCCTACTATTATTTTTGTATTATTAAATATTCTATAGATGAAGACACACTGTGTAATGTGTTTAAGCTGAATCCACAAATACATTTTCAACGCAATATTTCAGCTTATTTGGGTTATAGAGTTCCAAAATGGTTTAAAACCGTTAAACGAACAGGCGAATTTGCAACAATCAGTTTCGGTCTTTACAAAGTGTAGTAAAACTTTATATCAAAAACGATGGATTCATTTCAATGTACAAACAAACGGAATAAATAAGTGTTAATCGGTGTTTTAGCTACCTTGTGAATTCATAGTTACTTCCGCCGTTCCAAAATTTTGAGGCCGCTTTGGGTGTTGTTTTTACTTTGATGATATTATGGACATAAAATGTTGCTATACGTTGCTAAAGACACACTGCGTAATAGGCGCAACGACGTTTCATTGCCATAGCTTCAGCCGATTTTGAGTTGTATGCGGTTGTATACTTTAAAACGTGTTCTGTTATAATTACTTGGTTATTTTGCAAAGTGTAAAAAAATACATGTAACCAAAACCGATGTATTCATTGCAATGTACAGACAAAAGTCTTATTTTTGTTATATAGATTGTAACGTTCAAATTTGACGAGGGAATTATATGTTTACCGATCGTTTTTAAATTACGCGGGCAGGAGCAGAGCTTAGTGATTTGGCCGCAGGGCGCTCTGCCGTGGTTCAACACTGGCACCGAGCCGCGCTCTGTTATCAAAACATTGATAAGGCGCGCGCTCGCAGACCACAACCTCTCACTCCGCACGCCTCGCTCTTCGATCAGGACACCGACGAATACATTGATGATAGGTACGGTATGATAGGACGTTACGAGACAGATCCTCCCTAATATATCGTTTTTCTTTTAAATTATCAATTTTAGATTAGACCGCTTGAAGGAGCTGTGCTATTTAAGTTAAATCGTTTCTTTTAATCAGCTGCGAAAATAATAAATACATGTAAATATATTTCATTTTAAGATTCGAGTTTATTTTTATTTATAATTAGCCGTGTTAGGACAGGCGTATTGTATAAATAGCTAGGTAGTTAAGGAACAAAGTTACGGAGTTTTGTTTAGTTTTTAACCTAAATTAAGCTAACAATTTGTTTAAAACCTACTAAAACACTATACATAAGAAGATTTTGTATTTATCTTCGCTAACGATAAACATTATTATATCAAACGGAACTAAACCTAGGCAAAACCAGCGGAACAGAAAGGAAAGGAAACAAAATACAGGTAAATTGAGTAGAATGAGTAGAGGAGCCTCTATCAAGTGCCAACTGCTACTAAATAAAGTCGAAATGACCAGGAATTTTGCTGATGCGGCTTTGTTCATAGGTGCCAGCGTTCTAGTAGTCTAAAACAAAACTCCTGTATTTTTCTGTAGCACTTTAACTAATACTATGTGTCAAGACTCAAGATTTCTTTTGAATTACTCGTTTACCTAGTAGTTTCAGAACAGATGTTACAAATATATGGACAGAAGGTAGTGATTGTTCTTCTGATTCTTACTTTTGGATTTAACCACAGTTTTGAGGTTCGTTGGGTTGGCAGTTCTGCAGACAGTGGAGTGGAGAAGCGTTCTCCCCACACCATACTAACTAAAACTGCGCCAAGTTGCATATCGTTAAATAAGTATTTTTCACCAAGCACGATCCTGCAATTTAATTTTTAACAAACTATTCCATCAAAAGTGAAAACCGTTAAAACTCAAAATTTTTGACATTTTAAACAGCAGTAACTTTGATCGGCCAATTTCCCAGAAATGCTGTTAAAGGCATTGTTTGTGTTAAAAAATCCGTTTTCAACGATATGCCATGTCCTATAGCCATCAAAAATCCATTCTAGTAACCCCCAACTTGTTGCATCCCACTGGCGCCTTCAGGCCAACAACTAATTAGAAAAGTAGTTTATAGACCATAAAAAGGCCTGTCAAATGTGGTGCGTTTATCCCGCACCGTTCAAAAGTATTTAATTTTCAACCAGTGCCTTGTATGTCGAAGTGAGTAAATTTGCCCAGTGCTCTGAATGTCAAAGTGAAAAAATCCCCAGTGCTCTGAATGTCAAAGTTAAGAAATTCTGAGGTAGTTTTTCCCAAAATTAAACCCCCTAAAAACTCACCTAAGTTTTTGAATTTTTAAAGATACTTTCTTAGTGAGAATCCATATTGTAAATAGCTAAAGACACACTGCGTAATGGTTTAAGCCCTAAGTTTCACTACCATAGCTTCAGTCGATTTTCAGTTATAAGCGGTCCAGTATGCCGTAAAAACGTGTTTAGTGCCACTTTGGTCCCTCGCCATTTATTTTGTAGACGTTGTATGGATACAAAATATAGCTAAAACACACAGTATGATGGGTTAATCCCTTAAACGAAGTTTCCCTACCATATTTTCAGCGGATTTCTAGTTATAAACGGTCCAATATACCTTAAAAACGTGTTAAGTGCCCACTTTAATCCCTCACCATTTACTTTGTGGACGTTGTATGGGTATAAAATGTAGCTAAAGACACACTGCGTGCTGAGCTAAATCCTTAAACGAAATTTCACCCCCATAGCTTCAGCCGATTCTGAGCTATAAGCGGTCCAAGATGCCTTAAAAACGTTACAGTCAGACAAACACGAATTTTGTTGACGCCAGTTTCGGTCTGTGCAAAGTATATAACCACTAAATAACCAAAAACCAATCGATTCTTTGCAATGTACAGACAAAAGTCTTATTTCATTTGTATAAATTAGGTTAGGCTGGGCGCAAAATCTATATTATTAAAACTAATTTGTTCCACAAAACTATGGTTAGACCTACTAAATATGTAATGTCTTTGAAAATTCCTTAAAATTAACCTTTTTAAACTAATTTTAAACTATTTGCTGTTGCCAATAAGCTAAATCACAAGGTAATACTCGTATCTCGTCAAATAATACATTTAATAGTCATCTTATGGACAATTTTATAAAACACTCAAGAATAAGACTTTTAAAGTTTGACACCAGCATCCTTTACCCATGCTTTTACGTCTTTTAATTCAGCATGTAGAAATCACCAATAATCATTCGATACATCTTTAGAATTCGAACATGCATTAATTTGCCGTATTGAAGTACAGTACAGTTGCAGTATTAAAGAATTCGATCAATAACTATTCTAATATAACGGTTTCAACGTAAAAATAAGTATCTTAGTCTGAATAAACGTTCGATAAATAAAGTATTCTGCAAGGACTAAAGAGTAGATTAATAGGACATCGATATCTGAGATTTACCTACACAGAGGCAGCAACTGAATAGAAGAGGGGGTCGATATGGCGCGGTAGGGCGCGGGGGAAACTGGGCCAAGTGACCAGTTTTTTTACATTTTGCTCAATAACTCGGAAACTAAGAGAGATACAAAGAAAATGTTTGGTATAAAACTTGTAGATAATTTCATGCCACACTAACGATTTTTCATCAGATTGAAGATCGGATCACTCGTTTAGGCGCTAGCGGTCAAATAGTAGAGACGTACACGACCCATTTTTGCTTAATTTCAACCCCTCAAAAACCACCCTTAAAATCAAAATTTTTCAAAATCGTTTCTTAGTGGGTGGTTTTGGGCTACCACAAATAGGTGTGCAAAGTTTCAACTCTTTAGGCCCAGTAGTTTTGGCTCGGCGATGATGAGTGAGTGAGTCAGTCAGTCAGGACAAAGCCTTTATAAATATAGATTATGTAAACCCGATCAATATTGCAGACAATTCCGGACTTGAAAGTGTTCAGTATTCCGATGTAGAGTCCATTATCTTGCCGACTAGCAGCTTCCAACATCGGGATTACACGTTGGGAAGGAGACCTGTAGATGTTGTTTTGGTGCCACGGGTCTGGACTTCTGCCCAAAACTGCCGATTCAGCAGGGCGGTGTTGCCCCGAAATGGTGCAATGGTCCTTACCCTTCCTAGTTTCCAAACGGGCTTGTTTTGCACATTTGCGGCTGACTGAACTAAACCACTGGTTCATGTAATAATAAAAATCACATAGAAAGCGAAACCTAATAGAAATTACAGGTCCTGTACTTCTAGAATCTATGTAAATAAAATAATACTTTTGTCTGTACATTGCAAGGAATCCATCGGGTTTTGGTTATTTGGTATTTTTTATACTTTGCAAAGACTGAAACTGACGTCAAAAAAATCCTGTCCGTCTGTAACGTTTTTAAGGCATTTTGGAATGCTTATAACTCAAAATCGGCTGAAACTATGACGGCGAAACTTATAGCTATAAGCTATAAGTCTTTATACTCCATACAACATTCACAAAATAGATGGCAAAGAGACCAAATTAGACTCAAGGCCGGGTTGAAGCGAGGTTGTAAGAGTAGTAAATTTGAGTCAAAATTAGTGATTTAGAGCAACGAATTGCAAAGGGCACTTTAGCTAAGCTGTCGGCCTGGTTACGCCAACTATAAAATGACGAACTGACAGGAAACGGTATAGTTTATTGAACAACACAAACATTGATTTTCTTAAAACATTTAGGAAAATAAATTACAAAAAATTCAATAATTGAATTCTGTAGCTTAGGGTACTCTCAGCTAGTATGTATATAAAATTACGCTAATCAAATATGTACCACTAACATAAATGTAGTTTAACAATAGATTCCAACGAACATGGAAATACATATCGCTAATAGAAATTGACACTCAGAGACCACAATGTTATCTGCCCACGTGCTCGTGTTGCATACTTTTCCACCCGCCGACTCTACACAAAGTATCTTCTGTTGTAAGTGAACGTTCATGAAAATAACTTCGTTCCTTTGTTGGAATTTTCCAATTTTCTCGCTCGTGTTGGCTTTGCGAATTTGGATAAATCTCGAGCTTTTGCTTCTGAATTTGGGCGATTCACAATAGGAATTGTTAAACATTCACAATGCCGGTAGGAATTGTTAAACATTCATAATGCCGGTGTTATTACATTAACATGAAAACATAAACATTTCTGCAGGTCTTTTTGTTTAAAGTACAGTTTCGAGAGGTATGAAAACTCTTTCGTTATCAAGTAAAACTTAACCTAAACAATTCGATCACCCCAGAGAGAGTTGCAAACATGCTCTTCTAGTCCCCCGTTTAGGACGTTATTTTTATTTAGAGATAAAAAACGTTGTTTCTGTTCAAAGTTTCTCTAGGGTTGTTTAACCTGGTTTTATTAAAAATCTTACGCCAAATTAAATTATAATTTAAATTTGAGCATACATTTGAGCAACCTTTTTGAGTGATCAATGATTTGAACAACGGTGGGACTACAACATTTGAAGTTTTACGCCTAAGGCACCTGAACGCAACAACGTCCCCATTTACTTTGACTTGAGACACCGACCACTCTCAGAGGGTATTTTAAGGTGAATATGAGATGAAGGGTGAGTGTGATGAGTGCTTTTGATGGATAATGAGATGTAGTCTTCCGGGCCGACAAACTAGGGCCGACTGTTCCCCAGATTGGGCCACTAATTAATAGCCTAACGACCAATGGAATGCACCAACGACATAACGTGATTCTTTCAACAAAATAAGAGAAACTGACTGTATAAATACGCTAAAATAGAGAATAACAAATAAACATGTTCGCAAGTTTGAAACGAGAAAATGGCACACATCACAGACAGTACAGATAACACAAGGCAGTGTTGCCATACTTGCTGCAATAAAACAGTCGTATCTCGGCCATAAAGCAATCGGTGCAGAGTTTCTGTTGATAACTGCTTTCTAGTTTACTACCCCAACACAACACAACACAACACTGTACTGTAGTTTCTTCCAGTCGTAAAGTATCCAGCTTAGGTTCAACGGCCCCAGTCAGTATCTGTCTGGTTAGTACCTGCTCAGATTACTTTATACTACTGATGTACATAAAAAGAGTGTTTCACAAAATTATTGGGCTACTTTGTAGTTGACCGGATGTTGAACACTCTGTTCCCACCAGGGGGTTGGGTCGAATATCATTTCGCGGCAGCAGGTTAGACCGCGACTCCAGGAGAGGTTGTCGCAACAGGAGGAAGGTCCCCAGAGTGTTGGCAAGGCTCTCCATGTAACTTAGGGCCCCATACACTACGGTCGGACCGCGGTCTGGCGCCGATTCGCGGTCCGGGACTGGACGGTTTCACCACACACTTGTATTACTTTCCACGGTCCGGGCTCGTGACTCCACTCACTTCACCTCGTTGCTCAGTTGGAAATATGAGTTCGTCGATGTAAGTTGCAGCGGCAGTGACAGTGCTTGATGAGACGTTAGTTTGACTTTTGAGCAGTTCTGATGACAAATATGAAAAATATTTATCTTCAAATAAGGGTAATGACATTAATACTACAGTTCATCAATGTGATCGCCAAACTACGTGAAAAAGTAACATGATTTGGGGCGCTATAACATTGTTGTCCTCTATATTAAAAAACAAAAAAAGTTATAAATTATGAAATTTTCACACGGTAAATTTCAAGGTTCAAATACAACGTTGGTGCATGGGTTTATCCGCGGACACCACTTTTCCCGGTTTCACGAATTTTCTTAGTTCTTTCAAAACTACCCGAATACTATCACCCTTTTCTTCAGAAAGTTCATGTCCGCGCTTGGGATTTTCTCCTTTGTGTGATTCGAAGCAGATACTATTTCGTCCTTCATTACTCGGTTCGAGTAGTCTGCACTTTTCACTTTCCATAAACAAGGAAAACCTCCCGTACTCCTCGATAAACTTATAGTTAAAAATCTGAACTCATGAATGTCCAGATCCGGCGCGGGATTCTGCGACCACGCCGTTCCAGATTGGACTGGTTCATAAAATGTCCAGCTTTAAAAGAATTGTAGTGTAAAACAATAATCGGTTACATTAGCATACAACCTACCGTAACGCCTTAACAAATTCATTGCCGCTACAACGAAAAGTCTAAGGCTGTATGAGATTTTGAAAGTTTATCATAGTCGAATACGCATCAAAAACGTGTTTTTTTTTAGACTCTTCATATTTTGGAAAAATATATTTCTTGCTTTAAAATAATTAAACTTATTTGTGTCAATCTTTTAGCTCAATCGGCTCAACCAAACAAATTTTCACTTCATCCAATTCTGTTTAAGTCGGACACCTCAGATCATAAGTCCAACTGCAGACATGCTGGATGAGACTGAGATTGAAGAAAGTCCACAACAAAATTCCTCGTGGATACACACCTCGATGGAAGGTTTGACACCGGGATTTTGAACGCGAACTACGTCTGCTTATTCCTCAGGCATTTATGTTTTGCATGATTGCCCAATTCAGGTACTGATGACGGAATATGTGCAGTCTTCCATACCTCTCTAAGAGTTAGCACTGTGGAAGGCTGCAAAAGCGAAAACTTTCAGAATTTTCATTCTTCAAAACAAGAAAGCAGTGTGGCTAAGCAAAGCTGCAATGGGTGAGTCGTGCAGACCAGCTTTCCAAGTATTTGAAACCAGTGACATTCCCTTCCTCTACATTTTGGAAACTTGCTTTTTCAGACAAAAATGCAAAGAGGGGTCATATCCACTCTTACGTAACCAGGGGCAGGAAAGAGGAACTGCCGAACTGGAACGCCACAGGACGGTAGCTCATATTGTTGCCTTCACAGGCAGGAGTTCAGCTTCAGTCAACGAACTCTAAGTCGATTAAAAGTGCACCAATGCCAAAGGCATTCAAACTAACTTGAAAAAAGTGCAGTGCGAAGCATTCTATAACATAACAGGTTTATGGCAAAGAACTAAGGCACCGCGTAAATGACCTACGGACCAAGAAGGACTGTAGTGGATCAGATTAAGTGTGAATGGGAATTGGGTGAATTCAAATACTGTATGTTTGAATAGGATTCACACGATGTGTGTGAATGCAAAATTTTAGATATATGACGGTTGCATAACATGTATATATGTTTAACGAAATAAAATATTTATTCATTACGTATATGTTTAACGTAGGTTAAACAAGAAAATTTTGATCGGACGGGGTAATTTTACACCTTCACTGAGTTGCATACAGCACCCGCTCGATATGTGCGCAAATCGATAGTCGATGATGTAAGGGGTGGGGGAAATAGTTGGAGACGGTCCCGGACGTGACGCGACACGCTTAAAATTGATACGGTCCACGGTGACCGATCGCAGAAGGCCTGCGATCATGGCGCGCGGTCTGGTTATGCGGCAGACCAGTCCTGCGAAGGTCATTCAAACCGATCGCTGGATGGCCCTCCTAACGGTATCAATTTTTCTCCAGTCCTGCGTAAATGAAGATATTTTAAAGCAACAAATATATATTTTCACCAGGTATGAAGAGTCTAAAAACACGTTTTGCGGTTGTATTCGGATAAGGACTTTGAAAATTTGTACAGCCTTTAATTTTCGTTGTGGTGCAATTCATTTTTATGCTATGTGGGAACCACAGTTACGTAACCGATTCGCCGGTTTACGCACTGTTAACTTTTTTTAAGTTGTTGTATCATTTCTATGAACCAGTGCAACAAGGAAACAGGTTTGTCGTAGGCCAAACGTATTCCCAATCTTTTAACTGGTTTATCGAGGAGTAGGGGTTTTCCTTTATGGAAAGTGAAAAGTGCAGACTACTCGAACCGACAAATTAAGGACAGAAGCTTGAATATATGCTTCGAATCTGAACAGAAAATCAAAGTGCGGACATGAACTTTCTAAAGCAAAAGGGTAAGATAATATTCACGGGTAATTTAGAAGAATTATAATTCTTGAAACATTTAAAAGTGGTGCGTCCATTGCGGATAAACCAACACGTTGGTAACTTGGTCTTGAAATTTAACGTGTGAAAATTTTCATAATTGACACTTTTTTGCTTTTTAATTTAGAGGACAACAATGTTGTAAGCGCCTCTAATAATGTTACACTTTTCACGTAGTTTGACGATCACACCGTTGAACTGTGAGTATTAATAATGTGTAGTAATGTCGTGCCCTTGTTTGAAGATAAATATTTTTCATATTGTCGTCCAGAACTGTTCAAGAGATCAAAATCTCAACAAGCACTATCACTGCAACTTGCATCGACGAACTCGTCGCTCAGAAGGAGCAACGAGGTGGTGAATGGAGTCTGACAAGACCGTGGAATTTAGCCTGCAGTTGTCTGGCTTGAAGCCGTCCGGATTTTGGACAGCGGTCCCGGGACCAGCTCAAGACCGTCCGGTCCTTTTGCGGTATGGGGTCCACCAAAGTGGTTGTCTAGTAGACTTTCTTGTCGCACCCTTTCATTGGTATTTTCTGGTAAGCCGAGGCCAGTCCATTCCTCCTCACCGTCAGAACTTCCTTTCATTACAGGTGGTAGCGCAATTTGCTAACATACGAGGCCCCAGATAGGTATCGCTATTAACTCTTCGCTGACCAGCGTCTTTTGTAGGCCTAAGTATTTGATGCATCAAGACAAGAACTCTGTTGTGCGTTAGAGAAGTTTTGAAATCGTATGTCGTATACCCAAATTCCCTTACAATTTCAAAATTTCCAGTCTCCCATGTTGGTAGGCAACTGGTCTAAATTGAACCTCAGAGACGTTAATCAATGCTTAGTAGTCTATTCTTTCCACGAACCGATAAACCCGAACAGATAATGCTTGTCCCCAATAGTGTATTCCACATTGTTGGTGATTTCTGGGTCTCAATTTCGGAACTCCAATTCGCCCTCAGTCAACTCAGTGCTAAACCACCATACTCGAATACTATGAAAACATACTTTGATAAGTGTCCGTGCGTTTCTTCGTGGCGCCTGGAGAGGGAAGTGAGGGGCCAGAGTGGGGGAAGTCAAGCGCCACGAAGAAACGCACGGACTCTTTGATTTGGGACACCGACCACTCCTAGAGGGTATTTTAAGGTAATTACGGGGTGAAGGGTTAGTGTATTGAGTGTTTTTGATGGATGATGAGGTGTAGTCTTCTTACAAACTAGGGCCGGCGTTCCCCAGATTGGGTCATTAATAAATAGCCCAAAGACCAATGGAATGGACCGACAGCTTAGCTAGACTTCCGAACCACGGGGAGTGGCCATTGTGAAAAGTTATCACTGCGCCCGGGAATCGAACCCGGGCTGATTTGCCACGCATAGAAGCACTTCAATCAAAGGCTCAAAATCAAAACGCAAATGTTTAAACTTATTCGATTTATTTAGATCCCAAGTCGTATTATTAATAATTTATTACGTAAAACAGAACGCAAAGGGTGTCTGCAAGCAAACGTGAAAGAAAACGTTGAGAGAAAGCACAGTTCATTATTTCTTCTCCTCTCGAGCAAGTTTACAACTCTGTAAACGTTTACAGCACGCCATCTATTGGCAGTTTCGTAATAACGGCAGGAGTAAAACCGAAACTGATATTACAGGTCCGTTGTCCGTGACTAATGAAACGGTGCCGCGAACCAGAAGAAACTGACGACATGTAGAGTCCGTGCGTTTCTTCGTGGCGCTTTAGATAGACTTCGTGGCTCAGATAGTCTCAGTGATCATCTGATGATACCCGCATCAACTCCCACCATCGTTTAGACATATCAGACCATCACCTGCGTGGTTCGGAAGTCACGTTAAGCCGTTGGTCCTTGTATTTCCATTGGTCATTAGGGCTATTAATTAATGACCCATTCTAAGGAAGAGTCGGCCTTAGTTTGTAACAAGACTACACCTCATAACTCATTACTACCACTCATCACACTCATCCTTCACCACATATTTGCCTTAAAACACCCTCATGAGAGTGGTCGGCATCTCAAATAGCTAATCTAACTAGAGAGAATCAACCAGAATTTCTCGAAATATCCAACACAAATACAAATCTCAAACCAGTAGCTTTCACCTATGACTCAACTCCGTCAAGTCGTAATCACACGGAAAAACTGACTGTTCTCAGCCAGTAATTGAAGAACCCACTGATGAAAGACCAGTGTGGGGATACAGAAGGGTAGATAACGTGGGCAAATGGGGGTAAAATACTGCTATTACCGGACTCTAAACAGGGGAAACAGATTCAATGTGTGTTAGGCACGCTATGCTAACACACGCACTACTGTACATAGTCACTCTACCTGCATCAGTCAACGGTATCTACGACGAGTCTGACAAACAAACATATACAGCGAGGACAAGGTATATAAGTAGCTAGACTTTACTGGTAGGTTTGTGAGCAAACAAAATATCAATAAATCACTATTTGAGATGCCGACCACTCTCATGAGGGCATTTTAAGGCAAATATGTGGTGAAGGATGAGTGTGATGAGTGGTAGTAATGAGTTATAAGGTGCAGTCTTGTTACAAACTAAGGCCGACTCTTCCTTAGAATGGGTCATTAATTAATAGCCCAATGACCAATGGAAATACAAGGACCAACGGCTTAACGTGACTTCCGAACCACGCAGGTGATGGTCTGATATGTCTAAACGATGGTGGGAGTTGATGCGGGTATCATCAGATGATCACTGAGACTATCTGAGCCGCTTTAGACCTATATCATCCTCAAAACCTGACCTCCATGAAGCTGGATTACAGGACCACACCACGAGTCCCAGTCTATAATCTTATAAGACATTATAAGCAATCATAATATCTCGTTACTCAATTGTGTTCCAACAATATTTTAATGTATTAACACCGACGGATTGGGAATTCGGCTATTTTAAAAATTGTTTAAAATAAGTCATTCGTAACGGTTTTAGGCTGTCTTTTTTCTTTTTGAAATACAGACACCACAACTGTCCTTAAACGGTCTCCATTTATTTTTAAACGAGGAATCTGATAGGGCTATGTTTTCCTGTTAACTTCCAAATAAATACTCATACCTAATTGAAAAAACCAATGCTAAGTGGTTACGTGAGATGAAAAATAATCTTGTGAAATAAACAAATCGGCGACTAGTGGCTAAACGAAGATTTTTGTAGACAATTTATTTTTGTTTTTAACTTGGTTTTTGGTTTACAAACAACATTTCCGAAATCACGAATTAAAATTTAGTGAGTTTAGCGCTGAGAAGTTGTCAAACTGCAAATTAAAAGAGCATGGTACAGAATTATACAAGCGACGACTTACGTGATCGAACCGTGGCTAAATAAATTGTGCGTGACATTATTTCATTTTCATCCGTACCTTTGAACTTATTAACTTAACAAACATAATCAAAATGTAACTGTTACTTACAACGAATAAACCAGGAAATGTTCAGAACTCACCTGAAAACAGAATAACAAATTAGAACATTTGGAATAATGGTACATTGTACAATCATACCGCTTACAAACTCTTTAATAAAGAGTATAAAAAGCGCTGCAATTTTTAAAATGTACTTAACATAGCAAGCAATATTTGGGCAAGATAAACTCTGAAGCATTTTAGAAAGGAACAGCAAGGGAATAAAAAATAACATTTAAAACATGATAAAAAAAACAACTAAAAATCAAGAAAACATTGAAAAACACGAAATCACAATTTACCTCACCTCGCGAAGAACGTGGGGTAAATCCCTACTCATAACCGCCCAGACCAAGTCGAGTCGAAACCCCTCCGCCATTTTTCCACACAAAATCAAACCCTACGGTCTTCTTCAGGGCGTAAACCACCCTTGGGGCGGGATAAACCAACACTTGGCGCAACGCAGGTTAGGTTCCTGACTGATAAGAGCACAGTAGCCGAGCTGTGACTGATAAGGGTGACTGATTGGGATTATCAGACCAACACTAGAGATTAGAGAGCCTACTTCAATATCGTCTGTTTATTGCCTACTTGTCAGCACCTGTTCGACAATGTAGGCTATCTTCAGGGCGAAAAAATGATGCAACAACCACTGAATCAGTGACTGAAGGTGTTACTCCACAGCGAGACCGAAATATTTCAAGCTAGTTATTGAGATGTTTTGACGCGGTATGAACCGAAAGAAAACTCAACTCTTGGGCTTTCGCGGCCGGTGCCGCAACTATAATCTAGTTCTTCCGGTTCGAACCATGTCAAAACTTCACAATCATTAGCTTGAAATATTTCGGCCTCGCTGTGGAGAACCATTTTTAGACGCTGATTGGCCGGAACTGAAATACTTGGTGCCTGCTGTCGTATTGAACACAGGGCTGCCAACCGACCATTGGATTAATGGAATAGCAGACAGCAAGTATCTCCGTTTCGGCCAATCAGCTACTGAAGGTGGTACTCCACAGCGAGACCGAAATATTTCAAGCTAATTATTGAGATGTTTTGACGAAGAACTAGATTACTACTGGGTGAGAAAATGTTTAGAAGACGGTTGAAAGTACCAGAACTCAACTGGTGGAAATTCAAGGTCATTGAAAGTCTGATGATAACATTTTATTTTAATAAATCCCACTTTTATACTGACATGATGATAACAAAACACAATGTTATCACAATTTTAAATCACACAAAATTGGCAAACACTAAAAAATAAAATGGCACTTATCGATAAGAATTAATCTGGTTTGCAGTGATGGATCTTTTGAGACAAGCATTGCTACTGTATTTCTTTTGAGCTACAATACGATGCAAAAGGACTACAAGAGTAGACAAGGGGCAAATGTGTCTTTAGGGTGGAAAAATATTGTCCCTGGTAGCCCGTTACCGGGAGAAAAATGGTCCTGCTTTTCACACCAGTTTGTCTGCTTGGTTTAACAATATTCTTTTTTCTTTTCTGAATCATAATAATGTCACCAAAATCATGTTTTCAACTACAAATTGGCAGTTTTAACTTCCTTTCTTTCAGCCCATATGGTTCAATCTAGGCTATAGTGATAACTTTTCACAATGGCCTTTCCCCGTGGTTCGGAAGTCACGTTAAACCGTTGGTCCATTCCATTGATCGCTGGACAATCAATTAGTGATCCAGTCTAAGGAACAGTCGTTCCTAGTTTGTAACAAGACTCCTTCCTCATCGTCCATCAAAATCACTCAACACACTCACCATCATCCCTTATTCCCGTTTGAAATACCCTCTAAAAGTGGTCGGTGCCTTAAAGCAAAGTACCAATCGAATCGTGTTCTCATATTTTATACGAATGAAAGATAATATTCCCTCTTGTTTAAAAATAAAACAGAAGCAATAACTAAAAGCTGGTATTGCCACGGGCTATAGTCAGAGTAAATTCTTACAAATTTAAACCCTTCACAGGTCAAGATTTATATACAGTATTTCATGATTTAAAACCCAACTTTCGAAGAACATCAGCCGAGCAATCGTCCAGTTGACAAGGCAGGGGCCAGGAAGAGGGTGTAATTTGTTGTAATTCATGTCATCAATTTGTCCTTCCAGTGCTGGCTTAATGAGTACAAATGAGAGAATCGTGTCTTTCAATTAAACAGACAAGGCCGGACTACTTGTCACAGGCCAACTAACTATCAAACTACTAACCAACCGTCTGTATTAGCTGCAACTAACCGACACTGTCCACGCACTGTTCAACTAACTACAGTAAACCAAGGGTCACGGGCGTTGCTAGGCTGTTCGCTACGCTCACAGTCTCGCTTCAGTTTCGGTCTTAGATTTACTTGGTCTTTTACTGCAAGTTTAGACCATGTAATAAAGGAAAAACGCATTTCCAATTGTATTATAATCGGACTACTCCTACCACTGTTATAGCAAAACCTTACTGCCATCATTTTGAAAAGATTAAACGGATTTTATTACTTTATCCATGATTTTTCTGATTTCCGGATAACCAAATTGGATTAGCAGTAACGTATATGATTACTACGACGGACTCGTAAAGTTTATTATTTGACCTTACTTATGAATGACATAAAATAAATATTTATTTCAAATTTCATGAACATTGGACAAAGAATGAAATGTGCAGAGAGCTTACTGATAGGCATATTATGTACATAAAGTTTTGAAAACTGGCAAAATCTGGGGGTCAGGATCGGTGATTATTTCATGGCCAAGGGGCTAATACTTTTGATTTGAGACACCGACCACTCCTAGAGCATAATATTTTTTGGTGAATGGTGAGTGTGATGAGTGTTTTTACAGTTGTTGTCTTGTTACAAACTAGGGCCGACAATCATTAATGAATAGCCCGACGATCAATGGAATGCACCACCTGCTTAACGTGACTTCGGAACACGAGGAGTGACCATGGTGAATATCTCATTTTCCCGAGAAAATGTGCCAATGATTGGAAAACCCAACTAAAATCAAGAGCACGCCGTGAGATAACAGTCGGGAAGCTGCGAAAGAGAGGAAACTTGGTGACCCAGATCTGAGAGCCCGTCTCAACCAATGTAATTACAGTTGTCTGTAGTTTGCGGCAGAGTGGAGCACCACACACACGGGGGTAGTAATTGGAGATTACGAAATGTGTGATTAACTCAACGTTTTGCTTTGTTCTGTTCAACGTTCTGGTTGAAAAATTCATTTTATTAAGGATGCGTTCCAGTGGTCACCTTGGAGAAAGGCTGAATTCGCCCGTCCAAGGAACACACGACACCGCGCACGTAACAACTGGCTAAACAACGGGCTTTCTTTCAACTGATGCGCCCAACTGTCAAACCAAACACTTCCAAGGGTTATGACGGCCCGGTTTTCACATTCAAAATAATTTTTACATTAATAAGCACGAAATATTTGGAAACTAGAGGAGATTTCCGAACCTGGATTTTTTTAATCTGTTCAATTTTTTACAAATAAACTTTTAAATTTTCCAAACTTTGGTGCTCTTTAACTCTATGTTGTAAACTTAAAACGCATAATTCGAAAAAAAAACGTTCTGTACGCGTGTCGGAAAACTCTTTAAGTTTCCAAAAGTGTCACGTTGAGTAATGTAAAATTATTTCAAAAGGTGAAAAACAGACCACCGTAAACCCTTGCATCGAACCGTCCCGCGCAGTGAGGCGGACCCTTAAACACCGCTTTTCCACAACGTTTCACAACCGACAGAAAACAAGAACGGAATTCGCAAGAGAGATCACACAGACCTTACCCAACGGGCTGAAAATAGCGACGACGCTGCAACGGAGGCAATTAATTCAGCTGATTCAAATGAGTTGAACCAACCAGCTGATTCAGTCAGCTGTGTTCTTTTCTCAGCTGTTTCTGCAGAGACAGACCAGAAGCAGTGTGATGGGTGGTGATGGGGAGGGGGCATGCATCAATTAACTTAAACTGTTGTGTACAGGCAAACAAATTACTCGACCGTGCCTTTCCACTGAGGAGCTTCTTTAGACTACAGCATTCAACCGTACGACTTGGAAATTATTTTTTTAAAGCTGAACACGATAACGTTTTGATTTATTTTTTATGGCTACTCGGATACTAATATTGTGTTTTTAAACTTATTTTTATACATTTTACACACGAGCAATTTATCTTCCACAGATTTAGTCATCACATAAAAATTGACAATGCGAGCTGATATTATTTTTAATTTGGTTGCGTTTTGAAGATAGGAATTTTTTAATAATATAGGCTTACCTATTCCCTTGAGTTATGTTAATAATGTAGATTTATTTTTAAGAGTGCGCAGTAGTGGCTGTGACCTTGAATTTCCTCCATAAACCAATGTAAACATGAATTTTCTTCGGATACCTAATGCCTACAGCTTTCATCGGATTTTTATGAAACAAACTTTAGTAGGCTACATTTAATGATTTAGTGACCCCAAAACTTCCCCCTTTTGTAAGACCGTGTCATAAATCCAAGTTTTATTAAATCAAATCTGTTTTAAAATCGATTATTTAATGTTTTACTGACTCAGCTAGGCCGAATTGGCATTTTCTCATTTGCAAAAACCGCGACAGAAATCCGTGACAAAACCGAAGTAATTTTTACTTTTTGATTTACTAATAAATTATTATGATTTTCAAAACAGTAGTCAGCAGTCATTCAAATAAAACTTTTTTCAAAATATCTCTGATCAAAATTGTCAGCGTGAGGTGTCTCAAGACTAATCTCGTGTTTACATTTTTTATGGAATAAAAAATCGAATGGAGGACCGGTACAGTGCACTCTTAAATGGAAAAGCCCGACATAAATACAGCATATATTATCGATTTCACTTTCATCACCATCTACTTGGCACTTGGCAGCCAGCAGGAGCCAGAGGGGCGCCACAGTTTCTGTGCTGGAAGGCCTTGACAAAACCGGCTCCGGATGAATGCAAGTGGGAAAGGGCGATGTAGGAATGATGACTGGATGCTGCAAGTGTTTTCTGCTCTATTAGTTGAGATCTTGACACGCCATTAATATTGCAGGAATTATTGCTCGAGTTGTGTAAGGAAATAGGTCTCTTTGGACTATACAGAAAGTTTATAAAAAAACTTATTTTTTTAATGGCTTTAAGGACATCGTGTGTGGTTTTTGAACGATAGAGTGACTCAAAAATTGTATTGGGCATCACATTAATAGGATTTGTCTCTTGTTTTGCTGACTTTATAGCAAAATACAAAATATTTTGAGTTGCTTTTGATGCCCCAACAACGGTTTTAGGTAAACCTATTAAATGCAACATGTAAATGAAAAGTAAAAACTAATTAGCAAAATGCATCCTATAATGTAGCATAGAATAAAGATGTATAAACAAAATTGTTTGATTCGAGCCTTTTATTAAATTTCAAAAATTAGTTCGTTTTCCTCCGCACGTCAAAAACGCAAATTATGCAATTTTATAAAATCAATATAAAATAACAGTCGAAAAGTCCGCTTCTTCTTTTACCAAATTCTTCTCCGCCACTATTATGAACTTTCAAACTAACATAAAACAACACTTTCGAGACACTTTCAGAAAAAATTACCGGCATTTCTATATCTAATAGTCAATGAGATACAAATTACAATGTTGTAATGGTTTTTAAGAACACCCTGAACTACACTGTGTATTTATTATTATTTTATTTATTTTAATCAGTTCAAAAATATTGGTTAGTGGAACATGATATAGCCGTACTGTATTTACGTTTACGCCTTTAGAATTAGTCTTTACTGTATAAAATTAATTGCCTGAAGATAGATTATTTGATTGAGGTAACCTTGGGGTATTAATGATTAAATTACAAAAAGGTACGCTTAGAGTCACGCCCACGGCTCAATAAACTATTGCAAAACCCCCGCAGATCAACAGATGTGCAAGTTGCACAGTGTCGAAATGTTTGAAGGAAAAGGCAATACTCGAGTCAAGAGTGAGAATAGCGTGGCGATAAAGTGCAAACTCTGGACACCGGCCAACCGACAGATCGTTTCGGACCCCAGCAGTGCCTGTATATCGCAACTGTTTACTAATCCACCGTGCATCACGGCCGCAGTATGTCAATGAATTACGCAACGTACGCCATCTTCAGTCGGCTTTCACCTGCTGTAGATAAGCTGCTAACAATAGAGTGATAACAGAGTGATAAGAGCGTGGTGATAGCCACGTGGTAGAGTGACACTACGCGACCTCATGCAACGCATGATGAGTCGACAAATGGCTAATCTCGTGAAAAAATGTTGTAAATTTAACTATAATTATGATTGGTCAATATTGACTTTCGAATGTTGTTCATGACTAATCTAACCATTTTTTTCTGTCTTAAAAAAACTCTGACGCTCTAAAAACTACCCGCTAGCATAATGGAACGAATAAAAACAGCCAGGGTAGCGTGTCAACTGCCTACTGTACCGCAGGGAGGTGTATTGGAAAATTACTAGAGTATTGATCTAACCAGCGCATGCGTATACAGGGCGTCACGTACCTGGTGAATGGTGTAGTACTCGTCGGTGATCCTGGGGTACTCCGGGAGAACTGGCGGCGGGGGTTGTAGTTTCCGAGCTTGCTGAGGACGTTTCGCGCGAGCTGGCTGCTTCTTCGGCTGCGGCGACGGCGAGGCGGGGGTCTTCTTCGTGAACACTGACAACCATCCGAGCCATCCCTTGCTCTTCTGGTCCGCAGAGCTCGATCTTTTCATCGACCTCTCTTGATCGGTCTCTTCTTTGAATTTCTTCGAGCCCGCTTTTGCGGCTGCGCCCAGTTTTTTCAGTTGGGTCTCCACCATCGTGAGCTGGTTCAGGTGGCTTTCCAAAAGGACGTTGGGGTTTTCGATGAGGAATTGGTCTTCCTCGGTTTCGTCGAATGTTTCCAGAATTTTTGGCTCTTCCCGGTTCGGTTCTAGGATCTCCGAAGTCGGGGTGATTTGGAAACGAGTTTTCTTAAATTTAGGGGTGCTTTCACCTGTTGTTTCCTTTTCTTCAGCCTTTCCGTCGACAGTGGAGGTCGTCGGTTCCGAGAGGGTTTGCAGTGGGGGAATGTATGAAGCGGGTCTTTTCATCCACTGATCCCAAGTGATAGGAGTCATTTTTGTGATTATCTTAGATGAAGGAGAATGAAGACTCCTCTCTTGGAGTTTTTGAATTCCGACTCGTCGTCAGACAACACTTGGGTGTCCAGTGAGTTCTGTTTCACCATCGTGGATCTCCCTGTGCCAGGTTTTATGTACCCGGGGGAGGATTGGCAGGAATGGACTTCTTTGGCGTCTTTGTTGTCTGTAGAGTTTGTAGTTTCGCCATTTTCAACAAGATCTACTTCACTTATGTGCAGTTCTAGTGGTGTTTCTTGAAGTTCAGGCTGAGTCACATTTTCCACATCACTAATTTCCTCAACAACTTCATTAATTTCCTCAACAACTTCTTCAGTTTGATCAGATTTTTAGTAAGGTCTTCTTCAGTTTGATCAGATTTTTTAGTAAGGTCTGTTTCTTCAGTTTGATCAGGTTTCTTAGTAAGGTCTGTTTCTTCAGTTTGATCAGGTTTCTTAGTAAGGTCTGATTCTTCAGTTTGATCTGGTTTCTTAGTAAGGTCTGTTTCACTTATCCTCAACTCCAGCTTTTCTGGGAGTTCCGTTTCCACTTGGTCGGGTTCGGCAATATCTCGGGGCGAATGGTCCGTATCCTCAATGACAAGCAATGTGTCATCCTCGGCTGGAGACGTCTTGTCCTCGACGCACGTCCGCGCTTCGCTCTTCATTTCCACATTTTCTTCGTTCGTTTCGTCCGCTTTCACCCACACGTTCTCGTCCTCGGAATAGTCCCTAGGCACTAGAAGATCCTCGTCGTCAGCATCATCGTCTCGGTGAGAATTTATCTCCACTTCTACACGAAGGTTCACACTCTGGGCGACTTTCTCGGCGGTCAAAAACTCGGCCGTCTCGTCTCCGCCGGTCGGTTGCACATTGTCCTCGACACTTTTCACCGGCTGGTACTGGTGGGGCATGGTGACGGTTGCCGTTTCCATGGTCACGCGCACATCACTCCCGCACGCGCACTCACACACGCGACTCTCTCCTCGCACTGCTAGCGACTGACTGAGCTAGAGTTGTGAGCGCCACTCCGCTCAGCTGAGCTGGCTGGTGACCTTCGAGCTTGCCACGTCAACAACAGTTGCCCTGATAACGCGGCCCACCATTGCCGATCCACATGCCGGTATAAACACTTCAGTTCACACTACACACTGATTTCGCTCATAAATTTAATTAAATAGTTAGTTTTTACTATTGGTGATTTTACTTATAATAACTCGCAGATTTCGCTTCTACTAAATTGAATAGTTAGTTTTACTCTTGAAGATTTTGCTGAAATAAAATTTAAAATTAGCAGAGCAAATACTGTTGATGTTTGCAATTTAACAAAACAAACATAACAATATTGGCTCTACAGAAACATCTGTTTGTTATTCATCGTTATTGTTGTGCGCCAGATGTGTTTCAGTAGTTTCATTTATTTTTAAGACGAAAAGCAGATCGCGACGCTGACTTAATTATATTGAAAATTATGTATAACACTATAGTATTGACATTTCATTAATTTTCTTGTAAGAAACGTTCTAACATTATGCCATTAATATTTATTAGTGGTACACGTTTTAAAATTTATATTTATTTCGTAAATAAGTTTATTTTGTTCGGTGCTGATTACAAATTACATTTTAAACCAGTTTAATCGTATTATTGTCTGCCTCGTGCAATATTGTTATGTCGTTAAAATAATATGGATATATATTTTGCTAATTTATTTAAAACCAAACCGCGAATAATGTACGGTACTTCTTACAATAAAACAGTTTTTACATAATATGAAAAATATTTCGACTTGCATAACACTCTGGCAAACTCGTGGCGGGTTGGAATCGTGCGCGACTCCAGAGCTCATCACCCCACTAGCGCGGGTTCGATTCCCGCAGTCACCACATATAGTTTGTAAAGTGACTATACGGTAACGCTAGGTAGAGGTCGAGTAGTAAAGAAGAATTTGTAGTCCTAACTTCAACTCGTTAAACAAGACAATCTTAAACTTTTTTCCTCTAAAGTAGGCTATTCTTGTACGACGAACGTTAATAACTGTTTACAATTCTACGGGAATAACTTGAATTCTTGTCATTAAGAGAGGCACTGTACGCGAACATGAGGCGGAGTGAGGTTTGGCCTACAGATAACACTGATAAGAGATAAGGCTCAGCTGATTCGCCGCCAAAGTCACTTCAAGGTCACTGCGGAGACAACTTCATCGCCGAGTTTGCTTCCCAAACATCGTTCTCAGAATTTGATTACTACAGTCCGTTTCACTCTAAGTTGGCAGCATGGAACTCGTGTACAGAGTACCGGGTTATTTGAATAGGAGTTTAGACTGTAGTGTACTACTGCAAAAAAGTGTATCCATGGTACTACCTGCCAGAAACAAGTATTCCAAGATATTGTTACATTTTTTAGCAGCAAAATGATGTTATAGTAATTAGATTGCGCATAGATGCCATCACATGGTTGAGGCAGCAAAATCAACATAGTTCGGCAGCCCACGAACAGATAGCGCTTCCATCTCTCGTCGGCTTTCTCCCCCCTCGGCTCCACATGCTCCAGTTTGTCTAATATCAATAGGACCAAATCGTAAATTCCATCGCGTTAGTTTATTTATTTATTTATTTATCGTGGGACTTTTGCGAACGAACGAACTTTCCAGTGGCGTAACTAAGCCATCGAGCGCCCCCGCCAACTGCCGGGGTGCGCCCCCCTCCGCTATCAAGATACGAACCAACAAAACTCAGTCAAGTGACCTTTGTTTTGTTTTTTGCGCGTTATTTACGGTGATTGCGATGAGCTACACAGTAGCATCTCTTTGGCGTGGTTATAGATCAAACGAGCGTATACCTACTTTAACTACTGCAGACAACGGTTATTGACTGGTTATTGACTTTACCTGAGGAAATAAAAGTAAAACTTAGGTAAAATTTACTATATTACTCCTGATTAAATACCACCAACCATAACTATCTCCCATTTAAACGTTATTAGTAAAAAGTAACAAAGAACTTATCATTGTTACACAATTTCGACAATCCTCACTCAAAATTATTAACAATTGCTTTAAAAGTGGAAACAATTTTCCACATCAGGGAATCTGTTTACTATCAATCACAAGAGTGTGTCAGGCACTTGAAATCTATTTCAATCGCGTTATCAATAAATGATATCAGGAGTTAAACTTGTCAAGTGAATACTTCAGAGTTTCGTAACTTGATTAGTTAAACTGTCAGAGTTTCCCGGAGATATCAACAAGTTGAACATCTTATCAACATTTGTTCACAAGTTGATTTCAACTAGATTTGAGAAGAGAAGAAAATGTTGTTTTAACAAACTCAAATACTTTTTTATACAGAAGAAATATAGAACTCTTCAAACGTAGCAGACTTGATCCTTTAGCCTCTTTACATGATTATCCATCCTTTATTCTTCGAGTACGTTGCCATCACGTTAAATTATTCTACCGGTGGTTCGGAAGTCACGTTAAGCTGTTGGTCCATTTTATTAATCACCCAATCTGGGGAACAGTCGGTCACCTAGTTTGTAACAAGACTATATCTCATCATCCATCAAAACACTCATCACCGTATTCGCCTTAAAATACCCAAGAATGGTCGGTGTCTCAAAGCAGAGCGTAAGAACCAGCAGAGAAAGACGTTTCGGAATCTGGAATCTGATGCCGTCTTCAGGTGAAACGTAACCTAGGTAAGTACCTAGCACTAGGTAAGTAGGTTAGGTAAGTAGTTAACTTTTCAGAAATTATAGACTTATCAAAATCCAGATCCCAAAACTGTATTCTTTTCCACTAAAAACAATTGGAAACGTAAGTAATAAAATTTAAACTCAGAAATTCTTCCATCGTCAACAAAAAAATGTGGTTCGAAAGTCACGTTACGCCGTTGGTCCATTCCATTGGTCGTTGCGTTATTGATTCATGAGCCTAGCCCCCAAAGGAACAGTCGACCCAGCCTGTTACAAGACTACACCTCATCACCCACTGATCACAATCACCATGATCTCATATTCACCTTCAAATACCCTCTAAGAGTGGTCGGTGTCTCAAAGCAAAGTATCAAAGAATTAATAGATTTTAGTTATTGACATGACATGTTTCGTCTTTATTTATAGCAAATTAACACAAATAGACACTATTTAAGACTTGTAAAAATTATTTTAAATACTTTTTGAAGCAAAACTACACGTCGAAGTAAAATCGTCGTTGTATCGAACTCTAGGGGGGGGGAGGGGAGGAGATTAGTGACAGAAAAGTTGGCAGCCGTGCTTGTTAGTCAGCTGTGATGTTAGTCAGTTCAGTGCTGCCAACTGCCAACGCGATAACAAGTAAAGTCCAACATCAGCTGGTCCAATCACACACGGATACCAACTGAGATTTTACACAACTGGCAACCAATGTAACCAATCAATATCGTGACGAATTTGTTCGACAGTCGGTAGCATTTTTGTTTATTTGGTGTATGGATTTTAGCGGGGTTTGGGTACATTATGTCAATCATTTTTCTCGATGAATAATTCATCAACTGGTCATCATCACTGGATTATTCTTAGTCTTTTCGATCAACTACATACAGAGGTGAATTTGTATATTTAATCGGTTTCATCGTATGGTGTAGTAGCAGCCTTCAATATGGGATGTTAGCCTTTAAAAATAATCTGGTTTACGTATTTTTATCGATTTTCCTTTGGGAAAAATGAGATATTCATGCAGTCACTATGGTAAGACCCAAGCCTAGGACCATGAAGGGAGCACCGTTCCAGCCCCAGAACACGTTTTAAGCACTGTTTTGGCACTTTAAATAGATATAAATAATAATCTTTATTTTCCGAACAATATAAAATTGTGTTGGAACATTAACAATATTATAAGAAAACAAATAATCTCTACATTATGAGATTATGTGTATAATCTCTACAGGTTGCAATTTTTGTACGATTTTCACCAAATTTAGGACAACGCCACGAGTCCCGCAGTCGCCCTAGATGTTGTTGTTGTGTTTTTTCAGTACTGCTGTGGAATTCGGCAGATAGAATGTATTTGCTTGCAATTAAAAAATAGTAATAAAACAAAACTTTAAAATGGTATAACCTACTACGAACTTGGTATTTCAAAGACTCGACAATTGTAAACACGGAAGGGTTATAATATAGTATAGTTTGATGATCAACTACGCCGTACTGATCTCTGATTGGTCCACTCAGCACAGCTGATTGTTGCCGCAATGACTGCCGGGATTGACACGTCCGACGGCGAAAGTTGACCACTGTTGCGCAACTTCCGGTCCTTGTCTCTGCGGTTTCCGCTTTCCCCAATTTTCCCGCTGATCCCGAGAGCGTAGCAGCAGCCCTTTGTGTCTGTTAACTGTATATCACGCCGCTTTTGCACACGTAAATCACTATTTGAGATGCCGACCACTCTCATGAGGGTATTTTAAGGCAAATATGTGGTGAAGGATGAGTGTGATGAGTGGTAGTAATGAGTTATGAGGTGTAGTCTTGTTACAAACTAAGGCCGACTCTTTCTTAAGCTGGGTTTCCATTTCAACATTGAGATCAACATTGTTGGGCGCATGTTGGGCTCATGCTGGGGCAAATGTTGAAGAGTGTTTGCACTTCTTGGTTTTGCCAACAGTGTTGGGCTCTTGTTGGGCGCAATGTTGTGACTCGGTGGACTGTTTCCATTTAGTCTCGTTTTAGCAGTGAGGTTTCAACAACCATGGCTGAACAACGTGCGACAGCAGCGTTTTTGGAGATGATGGGAGCTTATATTAAAAGTAACGGAAAGCGTAAATTGCCACGTTGGTGGGTTTGTTTTTTTTTAGCAAAGCGTGAAAGTGAGGGGCCTAAGGGAGTTTGATGTTGGATTTAAAAATACAAAGTGGCTATACAACATTTGTGAGAATGACTTTTACAGATATTGAAAGTTTGCTTAGTTTAGGTGGTGGTTTTTTATTGATAATAAAAAACAATTGTGTTCGAAAACCAGTATCACCTGCCGAACAGCTAGCTACTACTTTGAGATACCTTGCAACGGGTGAGCTTATACCGGTGCAACGCAGTTTGCAACACTGCGACAGGTGGGAAGGCGTTTCCATTGTGTTGAGCGCGATCTTTGCGCCGCAACATTTTTGTCCCCAACAATTTTGCCCGCAACATTGCGCCGCGTCAAACTACTGTTTCCATTTCAACTTTGTCCCCAGCTTTGAGCCCGGCTCAGCATGGCACTGTTGGGCGCAGATTTTATTGAAATGGAAACGTAGCTTTAGAATGGGTCATTAATTAATAGCCCAATGCCCAATGGAAATATAAGGATCAACGGCTTAACGTAACTTCCGAATCACGCAGGTCATTGTCTGATATGTCTTAACGTTGGTGGGAGTCGCGGCGCCTGGGAACGTGTAACCTGTAGGTGAGTTGATGCGGATATCATCAGATGATCACTGAGACTATATGAGCCGCTATGGACCTATATCATCCTCAAATCCTTACTAATATATAAAATGAGATGGTGTGTGTCTGTCTGTTCCTCAATGCAAATACCATAGAACCAATTTTATTGAAATTCAACAGGAATGTAGCTTATATACCTGGCCAACACATTGGCTATTAACATGTTTAATAATTTAATTACCATCAAGATGGCGGTCATTAATAAGACCTCTCTACATGTGAAAGTTTATAACCTCAATACTGTCACTTAAAGTTCTAGAAAAACCATAACAGATATTTAATTTTGACCTTTACGCGCTTTAAAATTTTAACCTACACAAATGGTCCAGAGCACTTTTGTCGTATTTCCAACCGTTTGCTCGGAAAGCTTGCTTCAGCGTGGAAAAACAGGCTCATGATGCGCGCCGCTGCTCGCTCAAACTCGGCACTTCCACGGGTTGTACCTCTCCTCGGCGCGTCAGTACGTCTGACCGACAGTGTTTGTTGACCATATTACTTACTAGAGATGGTGAACTAACAGGTAAACTAAATTGTTTTCCTAAGGACATAATTATAGGAACCTTATTTTTTACTTGAAACTTACAATTTAAAAAAAATATACACACATCTAATGTTAACAAAGCCCTGAGGCGAAGCGCGGGTACTCTCAGCTAGTCCTATATAATACGAACATTATTCTAACAGCGAATTGCAGAGAAGAGATGCTGTGAACGTGAAAGTGCTGCATCTACTGTATCCGGGACAAGTAAAGGTTTACAGAGTAGATTTACGTGAGTGCTGGATTATTGGATAACGCCTTCAACTGCTGTGATACTCCCGAATAAGCACGACTCCATTGCACTTTGCCTAATGGTTTCTGCAGGCGCTGGCCGTTCTAGCAGCGCTATAGTAGATAGATAACGCATAGATGCCGAATGGCTGGGGCCGGGAAATCAACATAGTTGCGGCAGCTCAAGCACAGATAGCGCTGCGATGGAGTCTCAAGTAGAGCCACTGACGCACGCGGAAGTTCGTTCGTTCGTTCGCGAAAATCGCAAGGTTTGGTCAAATTTGAATCGTAGACATCGGGAAAGCTCGAGCGAGGGTGAAGAAAGCGAGAGATGGCAGCGCTGTTTATGATTGGGCTGCCGCAACCCCAAGTTATGTTGATTTTCCTGCCTCAGCCATGAGGCATCTATGCAGTATCTACCTTCCTAACAGTACTGTCTATTAATTACTTACCCGTTATCAAGTCCTATTCATTTTCATGTGTTGAAACTACTATACAAATTAACTTATACGTTTAAAGTTTAATGAAATTTGAAGCCTTATAGACCTTATATGGCATTGCTCTTTAGGGTTACAGTTTGTCCAGAACAGATAATCTCTTTATCCTTCAAAAAAAGAGCAATACGAACAATATTTTATTTAAATTAATCACTGTTTATGTAAAGAGTTGTTCCGAAAACACAAAATCCTATAACGTCCGTCAATATATATGCTAGAGACACTATTTTTCGTCAAAACCCCTTCCTAATTCCTATAACCTAAGTAAATCCCAATCTCAACTTGCGTAACAGAAGCAATCTTTCAGTACCAAGACACCTGACAACCTTTTCTGAACTCCATCTTTTGCAGTGTGGAGTGCGACTTGTTAATGTTCTACCTGTCTCTATGAAACAAGAACCTAACACCGACTCGTTCAAAGGCAACTAAAAAAAGGTCCTTCTAGACCATGCCTTCTATAAAGTCAGTGAGTTTCGGATCATGTCTGGTAGAGGACTGAGTAGGCTCGATGAACTGGGTACCAATTGTGTATACATTTTGACGTGCCCATGTAAATAGTATTTAGTGGCAATACAAGATTTGACTTTTACGTTTGATTCGACATGATTACGTTAAAAAATCAAATAATCAAACATAAAACATTAACTGCTATGCCTCGTATCACTCTATTCTCCTAGCCTTGAAGCAAAATCGCGCCTAGAAACAAACACCGTCGTTGTTATTGCATTGTTGGGCGTAGCAGAATAATGCGCCATTGCGCCTGCGCAGGAATGTTAACCGACAGGTATCACGTGACCTGCCACAGCTCACAGCTGATCCGACACAGAGTATAGTGTAATGCATAGAGGTCAAACCGCGAGCGGAGAGAGCACAGAGGTATGCTGATGAGATCAGTACTGTATACGGACACGCCCGAACGTACGCGAGACTTTCACTGCGGTTCTCAAGCGATATTAAGTATAAAAATAATATTTCTAAAAAAGAAAAGTATTAGTAGGGCTCTATTGGCAACACAGTCGGTAATTTATATTACAAATTAGCGCATAGAACCCTGTTCACGCACGCCAAGCTAAGCAAGGCCATTAAGTTCGGGCAACCGCCCCCTCGTTCCCCTTTTTTGACCGATCATTCTTAGAGGGTATTTTAAGAGATCGCAGTAACTTGTGTTTCGAAACGTACTCAACGAATAGCCACTCCCCGTGGTCCGGAAGTCACGTTAAGCCATTCCATTGATCGTTGGGCTATTAATTAATGGCCCCGTCTGGGGAACAGTCGGCCCTTGCTTGTAACAAGACCTCACCCATCAAACACTCATCATACTCACCATCATCCCATATTCACCTTCAGAGTGTGTATCAAAGTAGTAGCCGAACATAATTTCGTCCCTGTATTATCTTGGATCACCATTCGCCTAGAGATTCAATTTGACTTGTAAGTTGTATGAAACTTTGTTGTAAAGTGCATTAATTGTTTTAGTGGCTCCGCTGAGCCGATCTTCTATTTTTGCACACATAAAAACAAGACATTATTCAAAAAATTGAAGAAATGTTGTATTTGAATTTTTACAACAAAGCCGTTGCAGGACATTGCCGTATTTCTAATAAAACTTATATAAAAAACGTGTAGGAAAATTAATTAAGATAGTGCATGTTTTTACATTGTTCTTATGAAACTAAAAACAAAATGGCCGACATTAAGGCCGACCTTAATGTTCATCTTAAGGTGAACATTTGATGGATGATATAGTTTTGTTACAAACTAGGGCCGACTGCTCCCCAAATTGGATAATTATTTAATTGTCCAATAAATTCGAAAAGGCAAGGCAAACAACCGGCCTTAATTCAAACACAAACATTAAAAGAGCTTGGATTTAATATAATACTTTGACATTATCGCGTTGGAACAGTGCATTTGCAAACCGCTGCGGGAGTTATCTACCATTGCATCTGTCCTTGCAACAAACAGTGTTAATTTCGCCTGTTTGCCGAGTCTGTTTGCTCGGGACCACGAGTTGTTTGTTACATTTACACAGCGGATAATAACAATCAAACAAACTAAATGCGAGGCAGTCCTTATTAACATGAACACGTTCTTCGTTACTGTTATAACAAGATGATAATTTCAAAATACATTTTGTTTAAATTAGTGTCATTTATCTGATGAAGAGTGTTGAAAACGCTTGAAATATAATAAGTTCAGCTCTTTGAAAATTGAGTTTTAATTTAGCAGACGAGTTTGCAAAGTAAATTTCAAAATACATTGTTTATTTTTATTGAGCATGCGCAAAATATGGTTGTTAAATCGTTATTTTTTCACAATCGAGAAATTGGAGGCACAAAATTAATATACTAAGCCAAGTCCATGAAAACCACCGATACCAATTTATTTTGTTTCAAAAGTTGCTTTGACTTAGAGTAACAATGAGGTTTTGTCCCACAACGGTTAGCTAAAGAAGGATACTTTGATTTGAGACACTGACAACTCTAAAGGCGTTACTATACTACACGTCATCACGTCACGTCACGTCACGTCACGTCACGTCCACCTCCGTCCACCACCGTCAATTCCAGAGGTGTGGCTATACTACACCGTCACGTCACGTCACGTCACGTCACGTCCCGTCAAGTACTGTTCTTCGAGTACCTGAATGGACTACGAAACATTTTGTGAACTTCACAATTTGATAGTGTCTCACATAATAATAATAAATTCTTTATTTGTACATGGTGAATTACAATGGTGTACACTATACATAAACACAATTCTCATCCGTTACAGTGATACAATACTCAGAGGTTACAAAGTACAAAGAAAAAAATAGGCCCCTAGGACAATTTTGTCCGATTAGGGTTCCATCAAAAATATTAAACAAATGTAAAGAAAGAGCTCAGGATCATACAAATAAACTAATTATATCCTAAAATTTCCTGTCAGCTGTTTGACCGTCCCCTCCCCGCCCGCACCGACCTCCACACCCAGCCTAACTAGAACTGTATAATGGTCGGTAATTTCGTTTGAAGCACTTCTGTTACACAATCAATTTCATTCTTGTTTAAAAATCTTACAAATACGTGATCAATGCAAGTTTTAGATAAATTAGTTACCTGGTCGGTTCATTAACTAGAGATTCTAAACCAAGACAAGCCATTGATATTTTATAATTATCATATGGATAATAAAATGAAAAGGCCAATATATATGATAATTTATTCACAAGTGCTTCAACAGCTACGCTGTCATCTCTGGCAAGCGAAGTTACAAGAAAAATTATCACTATATATTGGCCTTTGTTGTTTTAAAAGTACTTGTATGAATTGCCAATAATCTCCGCTTCAAGAATTATATCGGCATTGTTTTCTGCACATCAAATATATGCGTTGAAATCCCAGAATCAACAAGTTATAAAGCTACGTTTATTCTCTACTTTTCCAAATAATCATGCAATTCATTTACGAAAATATTTACCGTGAATTGGTTTATAAACAGCTAACAGCTGAAACTCTCTTTCATTATATAAAAATTTAATTCTTAATGTATCTGCGGAGGCAAAAGTTGGTGTTTCCTGTTCCAAAATATTAATATACAAAAATAAAGAGAAAACATGCCCGCTTTCGGACACCTATTTCTACTCAAGAAAACTAGCGGTCTGTTTAAGGTATAGTAATAATTACATATTTTTCGTCTTAAAAGTTTATTATTAAAACGCAATTAAAAATTACCCACAATTTTCTTTTTTTATTTTTGTTTATTTAACATGACAAATTGTTTAGTAGGTAATAACAAAATAGACTAGGTTAAACAAACTAATGAGTTATAACACAAAGTATAATCAAAACTTACACCGATTTACAATAATTACTACGAAGTAGACTAGGAAAAATGAACTAATGAATTAAAACAACTATTAAATCACACGATTAACAGTAATTACAACGAAATAAACTAGGAAAAATATACTAATGTCTTTTTACACATCCTTGTGCCTTGAAACCGGTTCCTACCCCTCTCGGAAAGTCCTAGTTGCATCGATTTTGGCGAGTTTCATCAATTCTATGATACGCTGGACGTTGCTTGACGGTGAGGGTGGCTATACTACACCGTCACGTCACGTCACGTCACGTCCACCGCCGTCATTCCATGCCTCAAAATGCGTACGCTAGAATTCCGGCAGTGACGTGACGTGACGTGACGGTGTAGTATAGCCGGTTCCATTTGATTACACAGGGAGCATACAATTCCGGCAGTGACGTGACGTGACGTGACGGTGTAGTATAGCCGCGCCTTTAGAGAGTATTTTTGCTGTAAATATGGAGCGGTGCTGAAACGTTTGTCATATTTAACGAGGCGAAGTTAGGAATACAAAGTCCTCTCTACCATTCAATCTCGACCTTAACCTAGCGTTACCGTAAAGTCACATTACAAATGTAGGCGGTGACTGCGGGGATCGAACCCGCGCCAGCGTAGTGATGAGCTCTGGAGTCGCGCACGATTACAACCCGTCACGGGGGTGTGGGATGATGGTGAGTGTGATGAGTGTTTTGATGGATGATGAGTTGTAGTCTTGTTACAAACTAGGGCCGACTGTTACCATATTCGTCGCCCCCATAGACGTCAACAGACTACCAAATTCGTTCAAACATGCCCCTGAGCCTAAGGCGTCCAAAGCTCGTTTTAAAACAATTTTATCTCTCAAGCATTTTATGATACAGACGAGTTTATGGCATTCAATTGGGAGAACGTATGATTAGCTAACTCATTAGTGGCTAGAGTGGTTACATTCGAATGTATGGGAGAGAGTGAGTGTAAAACACTGTATGTTTGAATGGGATTTTGATGTTAGAATGAAAGGAAAATTTTAGATACACAAAGATTGACGATTGCGATACATTTATTGTAAATGTCGGTAAGCAATAAAATATTTATTTATATTGGGTCATTAATTAATAGTTAATTAAGACTAATGTCCGCATTGGTGTCAAAAGTGTCACCTCTGAACTTAAATGAAAGGATGGAAAATATGAAATACTCTTGAGGGGAGTAGAGAAGGCCAACATCAGCGGGAATTGTTGGCAAAAGAGTTTCATTGCGGCAAATGTGAGAGACTTGAAAAGTCTCCAAAGAGAGGCAATTTATAGGGCTTACCATAAAAACCTTTTGATCCGACTTTTTTACTTCCCCATTCGGTTAAATCCCCTTCCTTCATGAAATTAGATAGTCGCGAAAGAGATTTTTTTAACGAAAATAGAATTGTATTTAATTTATTTCACGATGGAGTAAAAATTGCAAACGAGGATTTTAACCGGAAATTAAATTAAAACAGGTTTACAAAGAATCATAAAGCTATTGAGGCTGCTGTATATATGAACTGTATAACGTATACTTTCGTCAAACAATAAATTATTAATTACGTTTATTAAAAATGAATTTTCCCATCAGAACATAGAAGGAATCGTTAAAGTATTTTGTTTAGCAAGAAAGTTTTACGTTTTTGCTTTTATAAAAAATGGGCTCTACCCGGCGGTCTCTTAAACAATTTATTCGCGTGCTGTTTTTTCTTAGTAGGCCATCGTTAGAACCATCATACATTATACAGTAGTTACAGTAGTACCATCGTACTGTTGTATACAGCAGTTTAGCACGCCGTAAATCCCGTGGAGATTATTTTATAAATATAGTTTCACTGGAAAACTTCACTTCAAACTTCGCGAAGAAAGAAGTTTGCAAAGTCCACTCGTGCGGTGTGAAAACTTAACAGAAAGAAAAGAAAAGTTGGTTCCAACCGATATGAAATACCTTTGAATCATTTGTGTTAAGGTTGAACCACTAAGTCTAGTATTTGCGCCAACTCAGTATTACAAAACTTAGATTAATTTACTACTTTAATAAATTTATTTGCAACATAACTCTTAGGCTTTCGCGGCCGGTGTCGCAGCTATAATCTAGTTCTTCCGGTTCGAACCACGTCAAAACATCATTATAATTTGCTGGGAATATTTCATTCACGTAGTGGAGAACCATCTTCAGTCACTGATTGGCTGGAACTGAGCCACTGACGGTTGGAAGCCCTGTGACCAATAGGACAGCGGACAGCAAGTAGCTCAGTTTCAGCCGACCTGTGACGGAAGATGGGGCTCCACAGCGAGACCGAAATATTGCAAGCTAATTATTGGTTTAAGGTTAACGGGCTTAAACTTAATGAGGATAAAACGCAGTTAATAAAATTTTGCACACCTCAATTGAGACAATTAAATGTTAATGAGTTGGATTTTGAAGATATAAAATTGCCAATACTAAAACATGCTAAATTCTTGGGACTAGAACTTGATATGAATTTAAACTGGTATAAATGTATTGAAACTATTTCAAAAGATTAAACTCAGCATGTTTTCAAATGTTGGTTTTAAGAGATATAGTAGATTTAAAACCCGCATAATGATATACTACGTATATTTTCATTCCATTCTTCAATATGGTATTGAGTTATGGGGATTTTATCCGACATGGACAAAGTCTTAATAATCCAAAAAAAGATGTTGAGAATAATGACCTTTGCACCGTGGAATTGTTCTTGCAAACAAATTTATACAGAGCTTAAGATTATGACTGTGCCATGTTTAGTAGTTTTAAAACATTATAATTCGTACAAACTAATTATGAGAAATTATACAGTGGAAACTTCATGCACGAATATAATACAAGGTTCAAAAATAATTTTTCAATACCCTAGACACCGACTTAAGTTAGTAGAGAGAACACCATCGTATATGGGGAAAAGGCTTTTCAATAAGTCACCTGACAACATAAAGTCTTTAATAAATACAAACAAATTCAGAAGCAGCCTTACTAATCTCTTGTTAGAAACAATTATTATAAAATAAGTGAATTTTTTAACGACTCATTGTAATTACTTTTAGACTATATTTCACGTATAAACTGTAAATTTAAAATTGTATAACAAATTTGTATAATTGTGTAAAATAAAATTGTATTGTAGTTATTTTGACAATGTCGCCTGTCTTAGTGAACTTAGCTTCACCATGTAAAAGATGTATTTTGTGGCAATAAAGTACTATTCTATTCTATGATGTTTTGACGCGGCGGACCGGAAGAACTGTTTTATAATTATTTGCAACATTAGAAGAACGTGATGCTTGCCGGAGTGGAAATCGTTTACACAGGTAAAGACAACATCGAAGGGAAACTCTGTAGAAACCACTTTGAGTGGCGCTGGCAGCTTCATTTTCTCTGTTTCCGCTTGTCTTCCTCTTCGGCCCCGATAACTTTCATGAACACTAACGTCGTGAACGATATAAAGTATTATCGATCCGCACAAGGAACACACGACACCGCGCACGTAACAACTGGCTAAACAACGGACCTTCTTTCAACTGATGCCGCCTAACTGTCAAACCCAGCGCTTGCAAATGTTTATAGCGGCCCGTTTTCACTTGTGGAATTAATATTTACATGATTCCGGAAACCCGTCTTGCGACACCAACCGAAGCGAGTACTCAACAGCCACGAAGACACTTTAACTACAGAATAACAGAATGTTCTGCCACACAACCTACATTGTACCTGTAGCAGTACTCGTAAACAAATACACAAAGGAACACTATCAAGAACGAGAAATAAATAAACGACAAGCCTCGTGGCCCGACTCTGAACAACAGTGTGATACTGCACTGTTATCTCGGTGAAAGGTTATGTGAGCCGTAACCACGTGCGTTGTCACCTATCTGGCTTAGCTGCGTTATACAGGGTGTCCGGTAATACCGGGATCAAACTTCACCAGCTGATTTTCCAGGTCATAATAATAAACAAAAAATTACTTTAGCATATCTCAACAACATAAGACCTTGTTTATTATGACCTGACAAATCACCCGGTGAAGTTTGATCCCGTAATTACTGGATACCCTGTATAGTAGTGAAATTGAGCAAATTGAGTTTCAAATATGTCCTAAAAGCGTTTAGAAAATTATCAACGCGATAAACGTTAAGGGTTTCGCTTTTAATTTCGGACCAAGTCCCTCAGCCTACTGTACTTCGATTAAATCTATCTGAGAATCGATTTTAATTCTTCCAAGAAAATTACAGGTAAAATAATTGCATACATCAGCAACGAATTAAAATTACCAGTGATTAGAGTGACGAAACGTTCAAATTACCTTTCAGGAAGAATTTACAAATAAAAACGCACAAGTGTGCACCCGAAATTCTTCCCATTTTCTTGCCTTTTCCTCCTTAATTGGCCATTGTCAAGTGCCCTCACTTTCGCTGAACTTTGAATCAAAAGGCTTGAAAGTCTAATCGATACAACAGCATTAAGAACATCAGACCATCACCTACGTGGTTCGGAAGTCCCGTTAAGCCGTTGGTCCTTGTATTTCCATTGGTCATTGGGCTATTAATTGATGACCCATTCTAAGGAAGAGTCGGCCTTAGTTTGTAACAAGACTACACCTCATAACTCATTACTACCACTCATCCTTCACCACATATTTGCCTTAAATATCAAATAGTGATTTAGTGATTTGATCTTTGATACACTGGCTGGGTACGGGAACAAAATGTTTATACCATGATTCATCGAAGACGCATCATAACCACAGTTTGTACAGCAAAAACTCCATTTTTAAGTTGAAACCCCGCCCGGCGTACCAGGAAATTCGCTAGGATTGACGGCAGCACGTATTTCTTACTTTGGTCAAAGTTTACTGATACTATAGACAACGGGTGATGTGAGATGAGATGTTGTTAAGGGACTGGGAGATGGACAGGGCAGTGGGCGGGACAAGGTCACGAGATGTCAGTGTGACCTTCCTCAAGGTCACTTCACTTCCTGCAGATAGTGCCCGCACCTTCACCTTTGTCATCATCTGAGCTCATAACATTGGCTGTGTCCATTGTCTCAGTGGCCACTTCTCTTGGTTCGGAAGTCACGTTGAACCGTTGGAACTTTCCATTGGCTTAATGAGGGGAACAGTCGGCCATAGTTTATAACAAGACTACATCATCCGTCGAACACTCACCATAATCACTTATTCACCTTAAAATACCCTCTGAGAATAGTCGGTGTCTCAAAGTAAAGTATCAAAGTCATATTCAAAACTAAAAAACATAAAACCCACACTGTGCGTGATGTATGGTTTTTATTTTATACTAGCTGTGTACCCTTGCTTCGCCACGGATAAATTATTATAGTATCATGACTTTAAAGTATTTTTTTACAAAAGGAAGGCTGTAGTTCGGGGGTCCAAAGTATAAAAACATCAAATAACCAAAACCGATGGATTCTTTGTAATGTACAGATAACAGTCTTATTTTATTTATATAGATAAGCTACCTAGTCATAGTACTCCCGCCATTACATTTGTTTTAGAACTCGTTTCGGCTGTTTGCAATTTATTTTGAGGGTGTTATATGGACATAAAATGTAGCAAGACACGGAGTGATTAGCTTAATGCGGCGTTCTACTAGCTCAGGAGAGCGTCGTTGCAGAGGTTTGCGGGTACTAAAATGGAGACGTTAGTATTAATGCTATTTTGATGCAACATATCTTAAATGAAAGATAAACAGATTATCTAGGTTTGCCTGTAATCAATTTTTCTAAATTTTTATTAGGTTTTATTTTATTAACGGTCAAAGTTAGAAAATATAGAGTGTTTTTAAGACCTTATTAAAGAAGCTAAAAATAGGTTTATCGAAATTCTGATTACAGGCAAACCCAGATAATTTCTTTATCTTTCCATAAAAATTAACATATCCGAATTTAACCTTCAAATAAGAGCGCTAACTACTTACGACGAAACCCTTGCACGCTCTGAAAATACCACCGTACAGTGGCGCAGACTAGCGGGGGCTCGTGGAACTTGTCTTTTTCCTCCCGCTGATTTCCCTTTCTCCCTGCGATTTACCCCGAAACCCTACTTTTAATTTTGTGAATAATTGGCATTTGTATTTGACGTTTAGCGTGCCTATTACGAACTGGCTAAACAACGGCTCTTCTTTCAACTGATGCGGCCTAACTGTCAAACCCAGAAGCTTGCAAAAGTTTATAGCGGCCCGTTTTCACTTGTGGAATTAATATTTACATGATTCCGGAAACCCGTCTTGCGACACCAAATTAGAAATACTTAGGTCAAACCGAAGCGAGTACTCAAGACACTTTAACTACACAATAACAGAATGTTCTGCCCACACAACCTACATTGTACTGTATCAGTAAACAAATACACAAAGGAACACTATCAAGAACGAGAAATAAATAAACGACAAGCCTCGTGGCGGTCGTTGAATTATTTACCCCGACTCTGAACAACAAGTGTGATACTGCACTGTTATCTCGGTGAAAGGTTATGTGAGCCGTAACCACGTGCGTTGTCACCTTGCTGCCTTAGCTGCGTTATACAGGGTGTCCAGTAATTACGGGATCAAACTTCACCAGGTGATTTTCCAGGTCATAATAATAAACGAAAATTTACTTTAGCACATAGGCATATCTCAACAACATAAGACCTTGTTTATTATGACCTGACAAATCACCCGGTGAAGTTTGATCCCGTAATTACTGGATACCCTGTATAGTAGTGAAATTGAGCAAATTGGGGTTTCAAATATGTCCTAAAAGCGTTTAGAAAATTATCAACGCGATAAACGTTAAGGGTTTCGCTTTAGTTTCGGACCAAGTTCCCTCAGCCTACTGTACTCGATTAAATCGATCTGAGAATCGATTTTAATAATGCTTCAAGAAAATTACTGGTAAAATAATTGCATACATCAGCAACGAATTAAAATTACCAGTGATTAGAGTGACGAAACGTTCAAATTACCTTCAGGAAGAATTTACAAATAAAACCCATAAGTGTGCACCCGTTCTTCCCATTTCCTTGCCTTTTCCTCTTTAATTGGCCACAAGTGCCCTCACTTTCGC
The DNA here is from genome assembly GCA_018831715.1 of Matsumurasca onukii. Classification (NCBI taxonomy): domain Eukaryota; kingdom Metazoa; phylum Arthropoda; class Insecta; order Hemiptera; family Cicadellidae; genus Matsumurasca; species Matsumurasca onukii. The sequence continues at coordinate 1,555,264 of CM032065.1, forward strand.
TGAACTTTGAATCAAAAAAGGCTTGAAAGTCTAATCGACAACAGCATTAAGCATATCAGATCATATATCCGAACCTACGTGGTTTGAAGTCACGTTGCCGTTGGTCCTTGTATTCTACTAGTCATTGATAATATTACTTAATGACCATTCTAAGGAATAGTCGGTCTTAGTTTGTAACAAGGATTCACGGCAGTACGTATTTCTTACTTTGGTCAAAGTTTACTGATACTACAGACAACGGGTGATGTGAGATGAGATGTTGTGTAGAGGACTGGGAGAGGGACAGGGCAGTGGGCGGGACAAGGTCACGAGATGTCAGGTGTGACCTTCCTCAAGGTCACTTCACTTCCTGCAGATAGTGCCCGCACCACACCTTCACCCTTTGTCATCATCTGAGCTCATAACATTGGCTGTGTCCATTGTCACAATGGCCACTTCCCTTGGTTCGGAAGTCACGTTGAACCGTTGGAACTTTCCATTGGCTTAATGAGGGGAACAGTCGGCCATAGTTTGTAACAAGACTACATCATCCGTCAAACACTCACCATAATCACTTATTCACCTTAAAATACCCTCTGAGAGTAGTCGGTGTCTCAAAGTAAAGTATCAAAGTCATATTCAAAACTAAAAAACATAAAACCCACACTGTGCGTGATGTATGGTTTTTATTATTAGCTGTGTACCCGTGCTTCGCCACGGATAAATTATTATAGTATCATGACTTTAAAGTATTTTTTTACAAAGGCAGGCTGTAGCTCGGGGGTCCAAAGTATATAAACATCAAATAACCAAAACCGATGGATTCTTTGTAATGTACAGACAACAGTCTTATTTTATTTATATAGATAAGTGTTAGCTACCTTGTGAGAGTCATAGTTACTCCGCCATTACACCCGTTTTTAGAACTCGCTTTGGCTGTTTGCAATTTATTTTGAGGGTGTTATATGGACATAAAATGTAGCTTAAGACACACTGAGTGATTAGCTTAACCCTCAAACAAAGTTTCATTGCCATAGTTTCAGCCGTTTTTGACTTAAAACCAAAACAAGTACAACGTCATAAATAATTAGCGGACCGTGGCGGTTGGAATCGCCGCGACCTCTTATGCGGGTTCGATCCTCAGAGTTACATCTTACAATTTGTAACGCTAGGTAAAGGTCGAGGCCGAGTGGTCGAGAGGACATCGTAGTCCCGCTAAACAAGACAAACTTTACCTTTACCACTTTCTTTTTATAATTCTGAAAATTTTGAAAATTTAATTAAAATCACGCCTTTATAAATAATGAAACGAACCTAATGTATTCTCCGCTGTCCAGCCATGTTTCAATTAAACCATATTGACGCCAGAACCAATAACCAGGCTGTCCACCACAGAAACTGGGCGAAGTGATCATTTAGAACACGCTGACAAGCAACAAATCAATTAGTGGCAACAAACTGACCACAGTATCCAACAGTTCAAACTTTATAATATAAATTAAATTCATTCAAAATAATTTGTATTTCAATCTGATTTTATAATTATTTTTAATTTTAAACTTGTTTGTCGTTCATTGTCAGTTTTTATAGGGAATTTATTGGATGGCTGTATAATCTTCAACCTTGTAATGTAGCTGATCCAACAGACTTTTTCCTGCCCACAAAAAACATATGTTGACAAATACTTGTTGTACTAAATACGCATATAATAAAATGCTTTTAAACCATAAACAGTTTCTGTCATTTTTGAAATTTCTCTTAGATTTTCTTTATTTTCTTTTCCGTGAGAACACACTACAAATATTAGAAATATGAATCTAATACCGTCACATCAGTGAAAAACTCAAGTTACGCCATTTTCAACAAAAACTTAATTCATTTTAATATATTAAGATTCTATTCCGTTCAATGGTTTCGTTTTCTATTAATACCCCAGCAACAATGGTAAACCCCCCAAAAGCAATTATGAACAAAAATAAACTAGAATTAGGTAGTATAGTTATAACCCAAAATGAAAGACTTGCTAAAACGGCATTATGGGAGAACATTTAACGCCTGCTATTCTTGCGATACATACAATGCGACAATACTGCTTAGCTTGAGGTATCTTGAGAATTGAAGGCGTTCGCGATCAATCTACCGGAATAATAATTCAAATACTAATAATAATTATTATTAGAACTCACGAGGTCTTCAGTTATTAATTTTTTATGTTTGTTCGATTGTCTTGTGCTTATTCCTCGACTATTTTATGGGAACGGCCTCCGAACAGTTATAATTTTCTAAAAAATCTAATTTGGGTGAATTTTGTTTTCAATGCATCTCTCTAAGAAAACTCTTCCATATACATACGTTGAAAACAAAAGTTCACCACCATATCCTTTAGGTAAAATAACAATCGCTGCTGCCTAGGAAACCAAAACGTAGCTTTAAGGGTCCACCTCATTGGTCGCCTTTAGAGATAATGAATAAATAAATAAAAGTTTGTACCATAAACAGCAAACAGTTGCAATAAAATTTCAATTATTTTGAAAGATAAAATTTTGTCACACATACTTACATTTAGAACACATTCATACATACAATATTTACGATCATACTGGCTCGTACTTACTTAAGCATCCGTAGGCCATTTCTCACTAGGTCTCCGTCCGCCCAAGGAATACACAACACCGTGCACGTAACAACTGTCTAAACAAAGAGCCTTCTTTCAACTGATGCGCCCTAAATGTCAAACCAAGCGCTAGCAAGGGTTTAACGGTGGACCGTTTTCTCCCTTCAAAATATTTTTTTATATTAATGACATATTTGGAAACTACAGTTTTAGTCTTTTCAAGTCCATTTTTCCTTAAAACGCATATTTTGATAAAATTCCCCATACGCGACTTAGAAAACTCCTCTAGTTTCCAAATATATATCATATTTATTAACGTAAAACCTTGTATTGACGCAGCTGAGGCGGGCCCTTAAACTACTCTTTCCAGCCTGACGCGGGAAGTCAGTTACAAAATATAGAATATGTTTGAACAAAGCAAGGCTGTGCAGAAACAATGCAGATATCACAATAAAAGACTCACTCACGGCTATTGTTCAAGATTAATCAGACGACCTTGGCTTTTGTTTTGTTGCCATCAATGCAGTTCGCATGGAATCAATTGTATTTTATATAATAAATTTGTGTTATAAGTGGTTTGAGATTTCTGAGCTAAATAGTGCGTAATGTGATGTATTTGTAGCATTACTGTAGGCCTTGGTGAGCGTGTTCAGGCCAAGATATCCGGTAGGCAGAACAGGTATGGCGTTGCGCCGCTGATATCCTCGGCAGGTGTGAACAGGCTGCGGCACAGGCCAAGATATCCTCGGTAGGTGTGACCAGGTTATGGTACAGGCCAAGATATCCTCGGTAGGTGCGAATAGGCTAAGGCACAGGCCAATTATCCGGTAGGCGTGAATAGGCTATGGCACAGGCCAAGATATCCGGTAGGTGAATAGGCTGGCGGCACTGGCACAAGATTATCCTCGGTAGGTGTGAATAGGCTTGCGGTACAGGCCATGATTATCCTGGTAGGTGTGAATTATGGGCCATGGCGTTTGCGTCAAGATATCCGGTGGCGTGAATAGGCTATGAGCACAGGCCAAGATATCTTGGTGGCGTGAATATACCATGGCAACAGGCCGCTGATATCCCGGCAGGCGTGAATATTACGGCACAGGCCGGGCGATATCCCGGTAGGCGTGAATAGGCTATGGTAAACAGGCCAAGATATCCTCGGTAGGCGTGAATAGGTCATGGCATTGCGGCCAAATATTCGGCAGGCTAAATAGGCTATGGCAATATGTCAAATATCCCGGTGGCGTGTATCAGGCTATGCAAATAAGGCCAAGATCTCGGTAGGTGTGAATTAGGCTACGGCACAGGCCAAGACATCCTCGGTAGTGCGTGAATAGGCCATGGCACATACCAAGATATCTCGGTAGGTGCGAACAGGCGCTGCGGGCAGGCCGCTGATTATCCCCTCAGGCGTGAATAGGTCAGGCACACAAGATATCCCGGAAGGCTCGTGAATGAGGCCGCGGCAAGGCCAAGATTATCCCGGTAGGTGAATAGTAATATGGCACGGCGGCCAAAGATATCCCGGTAGTAATGCGTGAACAGCTGCGCTCCGGCACAAGACATCCCGGCTGGTGCGTGAACAGGGGCTGGCTTCAAGGCCGCCATCCTCGGCAGGTGAATGTGGCCATGGCACAGGCCAAGATATCCTCGGTAGGTGAATAGGCTGGCGGACAGGCCAAGATATCCTCGGTAGGTGTGAATAGGCTATGGTACAGGCCAAGATATCTCGGTAGGTGTGAATAGGCTATGGTACAGGCCAAGATATACATGTCGGTGTATAGGATAGGCGAAGTTGTGAAGGAATGCCTCGACGTGGGAGGAATGCAAGAGTCTATGACCTTCAGCGTGACAATATAAAGACACTTGTAATGGTGTGGGTAATTTCACTCGCATAGTAAAAACGCAAAGAAATTACAGAAAGTAAAGCTCTCATACTTGAACGAAAAAAGCTAGAACTGAATAAACTAAATAACCTGCGTAGAATAACATCGTATAGTAAAAAGCAAGGAAAGGAAGTATACTTGCGGCCTAAACATTTGCCGAAAGTTTGTATAATAAACCCGAAATATCTTTAACTTTCTTTTAAAGGACATTTAGATGTATTTTAAAATGTACAATTTCAATAAAGTAATTCTTTTTTAAGGTACATATAACCAATTTAAAAGTGAAGTAGAAAAATTATATTATGAAATAATTTTGTATTTAAGGTAGAAGAGTTATTTATATTTTATGTTGGTAATATATTTTTTACTGAAGATTTACGAAGAAAACAAAGAGCGGCGATGACAAAGCGGAATCGATATTGAGAACAAAAGCATCATGAGAGTAAACTGGGACAACACCTCTCAGCGAGACTCTTGCCGGACAATCTTTCAACAAGTTCCATGCCGGGATACGTTTAAGGGTGCGTTTCAGTGGTCACCGCAGAGAAAGGCTGAATTCGCCCGCACAAGGGGTCACATGACACTAAATCACTATTTGAGATGCCGATTACTCTCATGAGGGCATTTTAAGGCAAATATGTGGTGAAGGATGAGTGTGATGAGTGGTAGTAATGAGTTATGAGGTGTAGTCTTGTTACAAACTAAGGCCGACTCTTCCTTAAACAATAATTAATAGCCCAATGACCAATGGAAATACAAGGACCAACGGCTTAACGTGACTTCCGAACCACGCAGTGATGGTCTGATATGTCTAAACGATGGTGGGAGTTGATGCGGGTATCATCAGATGATCACTGAGACTATCTGAGCCGCTTTAGACCTATATCATCCTCAAACCTCCCAGCCATGCAGTCCGCGTTTTAAAGTTTAAATTCGATATATTTTTATGGAGAGTTTATCTATGTTTGATTGTGATTAAATTCTTATAAACCTGTTTTAGCTTCTAAAATAGTTCTTAAAACCCTTCTATTTTGCTAACTTCAACCATTAATTGTGTAAAAACAATAAGACATATTGACAAATTACAAACAGGCAAACTTACGTAATATGTTTACTTTCATTTAAGAGTTGTTTTGTCAAAATATCATTGATAATTACGTATAAGTTTTATTTCCCATAAACATCCACAACGACGCTCTCTCAAGCTAGTAAAACACCCCCCTAATGATCGAGAGATTATTGTCAGCTTACACAACACAAGTGAGATACTGTACCATGTACCCAGACTAGACACTTGCGGTGATGACCACATAGACTACAGCTCGTGCACAGAGAGTAGGCGGACTCATGCATCATGTATGGCAGGGGAGAGGTGGGCGCTGTACACGTGATCAGACTGTAGAGCAGTCTAGCCTTGGAGACTGGAGAGTGATAAGTTTCAATTGCTTTACGGTCGGGGGAAAACTGAACAGGTCACTAGAAAATAGACTGTGGGAACGACTTTTTCTCAAAATATGAGTGTATGTAATCCAGCTTCATGGAGGGCAGGTTTTGAGGATGATATAGGTCTAAAGCGGCTCAGATAGTCTCAGTGATCATCTGATGATACTCGCATCAACTCCCACCATTGTAAAGACATATCAGATTATCACCTGCGTGGTTCGGAAGTCACGTTAAGCCGTTTGTCCTTGTATTTCCATTGGTCATTGGGCTATTAATTAATGACCCATTCTAAGGAAGAGTCGGCCTTAGTTTGTAACAAGACTACACCTCATAACTCATCTCTGCCTGCACTCATCACACTCATCCTTCACCACATATTTCCCTTTAAATATCCTCATGAGAGTGGTCGGCATCTCAAATAGTTATTTAGTGATACCGAAACGTCAAGCTCTTCTTGTTCACTAACGTCGGAAAATGTCCACAATAATATTTCAAACTCGAATATCAACACTTTCTATAATAAATTGAATGTCCTAAAAATTCTTTGGAATTCTCATAAAATACTCTTGGAAGACTTGTAAAGACTCACGAAATTCTCTAACTTTTCATTGGTTCCAGAATGTCCTTGTCCATTGCAAAAAAATCTCGTATCGACTATTTGCACCCGATCATTCAAAACTCCAAGTAAGGCCATATTTCCCTTCCTACAGATCAATTCCCGAAACTAAACTTCCAATTTTAGCCACTTTGCACAAAACAGGAGTTCGCAATCAGACTCCGAGGCTGAGGTTGAGGAACAATCACTCTGCCAGCTGTGAATGTAAACACTTCCTAGCCCAGATGACGGGGAGTCGCCGGTGACCAAACAGGGAACTGGTTTTGTTGAGTCTGCCGGGCTGGCAAGGTCGTCGGAGCACCTGGTCAGCGTCGACCTGACCGTCCTATCTACTACGTGTTACTGTTGTGGGATTTTCAAGAAATTCATTAGTTTTTGAATTTTTAAGATTATATAGGCAGAAGAAACAAGAACAATAAAATATTCAGGAAGCCTCATAAAACTCATCCCTGAGGGACACTGTTTCTCAAAATGCATTGAGCATTATGCACAGTTCTCAAAAACCATCTCCCGCGCAAGCCAAATGCCGAAAGAATTGTTGTGTTTAGATTTTTTTATTAATATGGTCAGAAGGAACGGCAAAATATATGGAAAACATAAAATGCTCGACACTTATGTCGTAACATATCTTTGAGGGACACCCGAAGCAAACTTGCGTGAAAATAATTGTTTCTCAAAATGCATCGCGCAATTTTGTCAACACATCGCCAGCCAGCAACAGAAATTAATCCATTGGTCTTGCGCGCACATCTATTCAACAAGAAGCCGAAAGCATCTTTCATTAGAACCTAACCTTTTTTTAGAATTGACGAAGAAGGCTTGAAGACCCTCCAATCTTCTAGATGCTTGAGGGTACAGAACAAAAACTCATAGGAGTTTCCGAATTCTCCTCCGACCTTCCGCGGCCAGCAAGCTGGAAACAGCTGTTCATTTAATACCACGAAGTAACCCATACAATTTCTATAACTCCTACGCGCTTTAGTGATGGTGAAGGAAAAACTGTACTGTAAAATATGTGTTGAGAGAAATAGTTTTGAACAAATAAATTTTTTGTCCCGTACTAGAGATTTAAAAAATTGGGTCATCACAGCAATACGTGAATTATGTGGGAGACAATTAAATTGGCCATCAAAAGATTTCCAAATGAAAGATGATTGAGAAACCCGTGAATTTCAGATCATATGTTTCAAATGTATGTTTATTTGTTCAACTTTATCAAAGCGTAGTAGGTAGGCAATACTACCATATCCAAAATAGCAAAGACCATCAATCGTTGATCTAGCAAATTCAAAAAGTATTTTTAGTCCCTAACGTTCCAAGTTTATTGTATACGCCCTACAGAATACACAATGCAGTGAGTTGCATACTGCCACTCATCACATTGGCCAGACTCGGAGTTAAAAGCACTATGATGAAGGTTTATTAATGATGGGGGAAGAAGTGAGCTCTAATTGTCTGCGTCGCGTGGGACATGACCTTGTTTAACTGTAGCATCTCTGGTTATCATTCGCTGGAATTCCTGAGCAATTCTATCGTATATGAAGCCATTAGCCAAAAATTTTGGGAGGGGACCTCTGTCATTCCCAATAATATCTCCAATTATTTAAACTATAATACGTTTTATGACAAAATTAACGTTACACTCATTGATACAACCCTCTCGTAAGAACTGCGCACATATCCCTAGCTACAAGCCTCCATTGATTCGTCCACGGAAATATGTTTCCATCGCTTTTTCCACCCAAACGACCAGGAAATTGCAGCCTTGTATTGTGTTTGGGAGCTGGTGGTGTTGAAAAACTTGCTGTGAATGATTCACATTGTGAACGAGGGCGTACAATGCTGGCCTCGCCAAGGTCACCAACACGGTTGTTACAACAGCTGTAGCAATTGTCACGTACCCGTGTAACACGGCTGTTACAATGTTACATACCCGTCAAACAACACGCAGTCACGTGTAACAAGAGAAATTTAATGTAGCAAGTAGTACGATCTTAAGACGTTGTACGTAATTTTGTATAAAACACCAATGCGGGCTTATAGGGACTAATTTGTTCAAAACTCAATATGCCCGTGTTATTATATTGACATAGAAATCGACGGACCTTTCTACGTTTATTGGGTTTAAAACTTACACAACGTTTCGAAAGGTATGAACACTCCTCTCGTCATCAAGGAAATTTAATCATAGTCTAATACTAAAGACTAGTTCACTGTTGTAGGCTACTACAGAAACAAATGACACGTCGCTTACAGGTATATGTTGATTTGAAGATTAGAATATGACTTACTTTATAGTTTTCACTTGATGACGAGAGCAATTTTCATACTTCTCGAAACGTTGTGTAGTTTTTAGACAAAATAACCGGGAAACAAGTACATAGTTTCAATGTCAAGAAATCGTTGAGGGTTTTAACAATTAAAATACTAAACGCCTTAAATTAAATACATGAAAAATCAAGTTTTAAGATCAAAGCCCGCTTATAGATTGGACATGTGTTAAAACTGAAGTGCATTAAATAACACTTGGTTAGCCTAAATTTAAAACAGACGCTGTTTGTTTTGCGAAAGGTTGACCTTGCCTGGGGATTAAACAGCCTTGACACCTTCTTACTTTGTCCACATTATTATCACATTAGCGCGAAAAAATAGCCTGACACATTTTATATATAGTAAGGTTTCAGTACTGAATATTCAGGGTGATTCTAAAACAGGCCGCCTTACAGCAAGGGTAGATTTCTTTTGCTGAAACATTCCGAAAATGCTTAGTTCATTCTTTAGCCTAATCCATGGAGGTTCCAAACCCGTGACATTATATAACTTTTGATTTTTTTGCGAAGTTTAGATCCCTATTTAGGAGTCACTCAAATATTATGGCGGGAGAAGAACCGTAGGCCTCTTGAAACAAGGTGTCACAAAAATATGCAACTCGCTATGCAGAACCGGATTCCACATAAAAAATTAGTCGGAAATGTCAGCCAAAACCTTTTGGATTTCGGCTTAGTTTAGACGTAATCCGCCATTTTGTGATTTTTTAAAATAGTCCATAATTCAAAAATCCTTTGAGAGATTTTTGTGAAACTTGGTATCACCTTAATTATTTTCCTAATAACATTTTCCCAAAATATTGTTTCTTTAACTTTTCAAATTTCGAAATGGCGGCCATAGTAAAATTGAATCAAATTGGAGTTTGACTTTAAAATTTTGGAAAGTCTTATTAGGAAAACAATTAAGGATTATACCAAGTTTCACAAAAATATCTCAAAGGGTTTTTGAATTATTAGTTACTTTCAAAAATTTAAAAATGGCTGATTACGGCTAAACTAGGCCGAAATAAAAAAAATGACTTTACATTTTCAACTTACTTTTGTATTTAGAATCCGGTTCTGCATAGCGCGGAACAAATTTTGTGACACTCTGTATATTTAATGGACACATTCCGAAAAGTTAGGTACAATCAATACTAAAGTAATTAAGAGGCGTAGAGAGATTTAATTTCTGTTGAGAATTTATTACGACCACAACTGAACAAAACAATTCAATAAACACGCGATGATTTGCATAATCATGTAAAATCCAGAACCGTACATTTCCCTCTACACCATTACATTCATTTCGATAACATGTAAGTGATGTAATCAATGCTTCTTGTTTTGTAGATTAACCAAATCACGGTGCAATTATAAAAAACCTGTAAACCCATACTTTTAAAAGTTATCAAATAATTTACTGTAATTTTGTTCTTGAGACACCGACCACTCTTAGAGGGTATTTTAAGATGAATGTTGAGTGTGATGGTGCGGTGTAGTCTTGTTACAAACTAGGGCCGACTGTTCACCAGTGTGGATTATTATTTAATAGCCCAACGACCAATGGAATGGTCTAACGTGAATTCCGAACCGCGGAGAGTGCAAAAAATTTGCAGGGCACCGGGAGTTTAATTCAAACCGACAATCGTTTCATGACAGTAAATATGAAGTGAAACGTCTAGGTTCCGCGAACTCGAAGGCGGGGATGAAATTGCAAAGTTTACCCCGGGGACAGAGATGAGCAGAATACAAAACGAATAAGCAAGCAAAATGTCGACCTCTCAAACACCCGAGGTGCGTTGGTGCAATCTTAACTTTCACCTCTACTGTGCAATTCGACTTTGAATACGCGAGCGGTTCAAGTGAAACTGTTCATCAATTCATGGATGTGCTGAGAAATTTCCATCTTTAACTTCATCAGCGTTTCGTTTCGTACATGTGAAAATCTTACATACTTTGAGACACCGACCACTTCTAGATGGTATTTTAACGTGAATATGGGTGATGAGTGTTTTTATGGATGAAGAGGTGCAGTCTTAGTACTAACTAGGGTCAACTGTTCCTCAGATTGGCTCATTAATTAATAACCCAACGACCAATGGAATGGACCTACGGCTTGTGTTGAGTGTAAATAATAATAACACATGCACTACTCGCGTTTCTGAGTGATCGAGAGAGGTTTATGAAACTCTTTGTAGATACTCGTTAATCTAGAATTTATATAAGCTATAATAGAAGATTGTAGGTTTCGCTAAAATATTCGGTAACGTTTGAAATTCTCCAATAAGTAATGATAAAGCCAATAAGTAAGTTGATTGTGAGGGGAATCTATTTGGATATACTGAACAAGATGTAATTAACGTGTGACAAACACAGAGCATTATTTATTCAACGAGGCAAATAAACTCATTGAGTTGATTTCAGACGAAATTCACGTTCCCGAAATCTGTTTGAGTTTATTCTTCGTATTTATATTATGTTTAAAGATACATTCGTGACCCTCAACGATTAAGTATAATTTAAGAGTGCGCAGTACCGGGCGGCCATTTTGGTTTTTGTCCCATAGGATCAATCATAATCAAGAATGTTTTGAGACATCTCAAGCCTGCAATTTTCATCAGACTTGTTTGAAATAAATTTTATTGGGAAGATGACGAAGTACTGCAGTGAATTCGGTGACCAATATTTTGAAAATTCTGTTTGTTATATAATAAAAACAAGACATCCACATACAAAATTTCGTTATTTTTATGTTACGGATTTTTAAATTAGAAAATGGAAACTAATGTCAGTTGAGTCCTAAAATAATTAATTAGCCTACTATAAAGCAAAGTTTATAAAACAAAAATCAGATGAAAATTGTAGGCGTGAGGTGGCTCAAGAAAATGCATATTGTTCTTCGTTCTTATGGATCGAAATTCAAGACACTACTGCGCACTCTTAACACGGAGATCTTTGTTTCCTACGACAAGGAAGACAAACACAAACTTTACAACATCAGGACAAAGCTGAGATTGTAGAACTTGGTCCGATCAACAGCGCAAAGTTTAACAAAGAAGAGGTAATTAAAGTTTGATGATAGCGGAGTGGTAGTGGAATGGACCAGGAAGAGAGTGGGAAATGTACCGTACACTTTTAATCGGCCAAATCGATGGTACGCACTATCGAATGCTGGAAACCGAACGGTTCGACTATTCGTTAATTACTACTAACTATTCTGGAGTCTTGACTTTGGCGCTGTTAAAAACAACAATGTCAATATATTTTTGTGAAATATTTCCACATAATGTCCTTTAAGAAAAAGGCGAATTTAGTGAACATGAGCAATTAGGTACAAAGAAAAGATTAATGAATTTTCGAACCAGTTGAAAGTGGATTGTTGTGTTTGAATTTCAAAACGAGCCTATGGTCATGTAGGGATTTCAGGGGGGAAAGGCAATTGGTGGGCGGCCTAGGCAATAAGTAGGTTGGGCAATAAAATAATTGGCTAATAAATTTTATTCATATGAATGGCTTAATTCAAATAGACAGATTGTAACGGACTGGCGGAATTGGCTAAATTTATCAAAACGTCAACAAATCGAGATAATAGCCAAACCAGAACGAAAGTCGGATAGGTTAACTATCGATTTGACCGATTGAGAGTGTATAGTAGCCAGTTCGGTCCACCTCCGCCAGGTTAGCAGAGGTGGCGATATCTATTGTTGAGTTGGGAAGAGTGCCAAACGTTGTAATCGTTTGTACCCCCTCCACCTCCCCCCGCACATGCCTCTTCCCGGTAAAAACAAACCAATTTCCCAATGTCAGACACGGTGGGGAACGTGTTTTTCACTTTCATCTGTTAAAGAGTCTGGGCTAAGAAGTCATTTTGTCATTCTTCCTAGGGAAATGAGTCCACGGAGACAGTTATATGTAAATGTTAAATCATGCTGTATAAAAAATACTTTTGTGGCAAAAACTATAAAGGAAATATCAATAGCTATTTAAAGAAACCCCTTAGATTGAAATCGGGTTGGATATACGAGTAGTATTCTTCAGTCAAGAAAATTCGCCCTTGGCCCTTTCTAGCTCCAAGATTCAAAATGTACACGATGGTTTTGTCAATTTATATATTTTCTTGATTCCCAAAGACATAATTATATCTATAACCATGGATCAGGTTTTAACCTAGGACAAACTGGCTTCAACGGTTCCGTTTTTTCATTGTTTTGCAATTTTTTGCTCACCTACAAAAGTTTTAAAACCACATGTCTGCAGACCCTCAGATATATTTATACAATTTGTACAGACAATTCAATTATGCCAATCAAAATATCCCATAATAATTTACTACTGGTTACTTTTATATATATTATTCAAACGTTATAAGTTTCATGATTCACAATCAAAAATTCATTATTGGGAGCCAATACAAGTTATTTTTGTCGCACAGAAAAAGGATAACCGCTACGACTGTATATCTACAAACTAGACTAGACTATCATACACAAACCCATTACAGTTCTCTGTTTTAGCAAACAAATTGATATTGCCTATGAGAAATTAAGAGTGCGTAGTAGTGGATGTGACCTTGAATTTCGTCCCAAAATAGCAATTAAAAACGTACATTTTCTTGGGACACTTCACACCTACAGTTCTCTTCGGATTAGTATCAAAGATTGTTATATAATAAACTTTGTTTTAAAGTGCATTAAATGTTTTAGTAACTCCGCTAAGCCGAATTTCCATTTTTGCATTGATAAAACCGTGGCATAAATTCAATAACTAAAGAATCTTTGTATTTAGATTTCTCGAATTTTCTTATTAAATAATGACAATTAAAAAAAATATCCAGCGAAGTCACTGAGGTACATTGTGATCTCTAAAATTATCCCTATTTCAAAAAGATCCGATGAAAATTGTAAGCGTGAGATGTCTCAAGAAATTGCTCGTTTTTACATTGCTCTTATGGGACACAAAACAAAATGGCCGACAGGTACTGTACACTCTTAACTTCAGGCAGTCAGGAATATCCCCTTACGAAACAAACCCAATGTTAAATAATTCTGACGCAAATATATTCAAACACCTCGCTTGCTTTCAGACGGGTCGGCTAATTATTACAGGTCTAACAACATATAATTATTCGCAGTTGAGGTCAAGGCTGTGCTGGTTGGTACACGTGTTGTGTTGTGTTGGTAGCCCTGCTTCCACAACAACTATTGTCTCGCTGGATATTGCCGTTCCGACCCAGCTACCAGCGAGAATTGGGTTTGTATAATATCGCGGTGGAAACAGCAAAACAGAACCATCTTCGGTGTAACTGTTTAGGTTAGCAAAGTGCTTTAAAAGAAGTGTACTATTTTGAAAATCTACAAATAATCAGTTTTTTATTCAAAGGTTTAGGATATACAACATTATTGTGTAACAGCTTGTTCTGTTCATTAAATCATAACGATAAGCGAAAAACAAACACTAAATACTTTTGCCACTAAATCCAGATAAAACTGAAAACTACAGATTCTAAGCTAAACATTGTAGGTAAAAGTGGTGTTAATACATTTTGCCTTCAGTATTCTTTTTCATTTATCCTAAAGCCTCCTACAGTGTAGATTTTACAATAATATTTTACTGGCTAATTAACAAAAAATGGGATTCTAAGACTTTTCAAATAACGTTTTTTAATTCTTTAAGCTAAACGTACTAATCCTTAAAACATTTATCAATTCAAGTCCCAGACAATTTTCTCTAATTCAAATTTACTCCTGTTATATAATTGGTGTTAATAGTCAAAATATTCATATTTTGTTTATTTTACAAGGTAGTAAGGCTAATGCCTGGTTAATTCCTTTTTTTAACCTATTGTACTAGATATTTGAGGCACCTAGCACCCTTAGAGGGTATTTTAAGGTAAAAATTAGATTAATGGTGAGTGTTATGAGTGTTTTGATAGATGATGACTAGGGCCGACTGTTCCTCAGATCGGCGACATTCGCAATAGCCTAATAACCAATAGAAATCGACCAACGGCTGGCTTAATGTGACTTCCGAACCAATTTCCTCTGCGCATTAGTACGGTTACTACCCCTTAATTTTCCCTTGATTTCTCTACAGTGAAAGGTATTGTCCCTACACAAAGCAAAGCACATCAGCCCGGCTAGTACCAGCTCGTCTGTGCCCTTTACGCCTGAAGAAAGGCCGTGTGACATTTCCCCGACCCTGACGACGAGGTGCGAGGTCGTCCCTTCCCTAACCTCGCGCAAGCACTCGCGTCCGCGCAGATATATCAGATATATATATGCTGAATCACCGATATATCAGCGATATATATGCTAACTCAAGTGTTAACCTCATCAGGACGAGTCCAACGCTCTGGATTTCCTTCAAATCTGGATTTGTTACGTGATTTGTAAGGAGGAATGGGGTTTGAAAGTTGTACCTGCTTAATGGACTGTGATAATTTGGCACGGGTAGTAAGTTATGCACTGCAAGTAATGCGAAGAGATACAAATAAATAAATAAATAAGTTTTGAAAAGTGTAAAAAAAGAGGTAAAGTTTGTCATGTTTAACGAGGCGAAGTTAGGACTACAAAGTCCTCTCTACCACTCAACCTCGACCTTTACCTAGCGTCACCGTATAGTCACATTACAAATTGAAAGTGGTGACTGCGGGGATCGCACCTGTGCCACCAGAGTGATGAGCTCCGGAGTCGCGCGCGATACCTATCCGCCAAGGATCCGCTTTATTAATAAAGTGCCAGTTTAGCTAATAAATGAATAGGAAGCAGCAAAAAAACGCAATCATAATTTTAGAGATTTAAAATATTTAACAATTTCTGAATTAAAATATCTAGCGAACCTTTTTCCTATAAAGATTAGTACACCATTATAATGAATCTTAGTAACAAGAACAAAATGTTTAGACAATCTTGATTAAGTCTAGGAGTAATCAACTCCCGCGAAAGTCTGAATAAATATTAACCCAAAGATAATTATGTTGAAAGTTTATACATTTTTAATTACTTTTAGCTACGTTCCTTGTTACCTTCTATTGCTGTAAAGCTTTCGTAAACTGGAAAGTTATAGATGAATAATGAAACGCTAGCGTATACTAATAAATCAGAATAACCAAAGATTATGCTGTAGTAGGTAGATAACGCATGAATGCCGATTGGCTGAGGCAGGAAAATCAACATAGTTGCGGCAGCCCGAGTACAAAAGGCGCTGCGGGGGGATTCTTTTAGGCGTGTCAATTAGATCCACTGACGCACGCGCAAGTTTGTTAATTATCAAAAATCGCACGATTTGGTCACATCGGACTAACTCGATCGTGTGGAGCCGAAGGGGAGAAATACGGCAGCGCTATCTGTGCTTATGCTGCCGCAACTAAGTTCCTACCTCAGCCGTGTGGCATCAATGAGCTAACTACCTACCACAACATAATCTTTGGTATATCTCAACTTCATTGGGGTTAAAGTTGGTTGCAGCCTACAATAGTTAACAGTACTGATTGGAAAATCTGTCGACCTATGGATATAATGGTATAAAATTAAATCCAATTCTACGTAATTTCTCTACGTGTAAATACCAAGAATCAAAAATATTTTCAAAAATCAACAATAGGCCTATTGTCAAAAATCAAGAATATTTCCAAGAACCAAGAATATTTTCAAGAATAACAAATATTTTCAAAAATCAAGACTATTTTCAAGAATTAAAAATATTTTTGATAGGTGATTATTTTAGATCTCAGATGGGGGGAAATCCTTTTGATCTAGACCGTGTGTAATAGATTTAAAAACAAAACCCAGCAATGCAAAAGTTTATTTCCAACCAAAACTTCGCGTACACAAGCAGAACAACAACACTTCACCCGAGTTTTATTTTGTCAAGCAAGAACAACAAACGAAGTTTTTGAAACTAGGTCAACTTTGTGCAATAATGCTTGGTCACATGTAAACAAATCAAATTAGACGTTTCCTTCAAAACACAACAAAAACTGGTCCAAATCAACAGCTGTTTGCTGATAAAGTACCGAACTGACCTGAAATTACGAGGAAATAGAAATTTATATACGCAGGAAGTGACTAAAGACGTAACTCTTGCCAATTTCACAGCAAATGACAACTGTCAAGTTCGCCTTGGTTTGACGGTTTATGCTAAAGTCTACTCAAGGATTGAAGTGCATTCTGGTCTAAATTTCGATATATGCAGGCATTTATTTGCTTAGTTTAATTTAGTTCAAGGTGCGAATATATAGAGGCTATTTATACTTCAATGTCCAGAGAAATTTAAGGAAATCGCTTTATGAACGCTAAAATAAGTAAAAATCTATTGATAGTGTCAGTCAATCAGACTGAAATTTATAGCGTAATTTTAAAAAGAAAAACTAATTTCTATTAAATAATAACGGAGCTTATCAGTGGTGCGGGTTTGATCCCCGCAGTCACAACTTACAATTTGTAAAGTGACTAAACGGTGACGCTAGGTAAAGGTCGAGGTTGAGTGGTAGAGAGGACTTCGTAGTCCTGAATTCGCCCCGTTTAACAACTCAAACTTTTTTTATAAGAAACAATTTTGATTTGCCAAATAGTGTACGATTGCCTAATAGAATATAGGTTGCAATGCGATTACTCAAACGTTAAAAAATAATGATAATAATTATTTTTAAATATTAAACAAAATTAAGGTTAAGTCCGAAATTTATGTTTGTATTTTAAAGTTAAATTGTTCATGAACACTCACATTTTTGGTAATTTCACTAATAAGGCATTTTAAATTTAATGCAGTCAGATTTAAATTTGTTTGAAGACAGTGAATTTTCTAAATACTAATTATAACTACGAGTATGTATAATATATTTTCATGAGCGATCGTTGGAGAATCAAGAGAATTATTGTATTCTAATCAAACTATAATAATTTTAAAATTAAAAAAGATTATATTTCTATTAATTTTGTTCATTAAATTACACAACATTTATATTGCACAAAATGCTCATAAACTTTCTTGAAACTTAAACCAAAGTGAGGCATATTTACCACTTAAAAAATAATTTCACTGGACAAAACGCTACGGGCAAAAGTTACCTATAAATACAATAAAGTCATGAGAATTATTTGATTTTAATCAAACTT
The DNA here is from genome assembly GCA_018831715.1 of Matsumurasca onukii. Lineage (NCBI taxonomy): Eukaryota > Metazoa > Arthropoda > Insecta > Hemiptera > Cicadellidae > Matsumurasca > Matsumurasca onukii. Next base: position 1,573,224 of record CM032065.1, read on the forward strand.
TAACCGTTTTGAAAATCGAAAAAGTGCAGATTTATATCAATTTTGTTATTTAAATTGCACCGAATGCTCATAAAATGTCCTATTGCGAGGCAGATTTCCCTGGACAAAACGCTACGGGACGAAAGTTACCTACAGACGCAGTGACTCCCACCAACGTTTAGACATATCAGACCATCACCTGCGTGGTTTGGAAGTCACGTTAAGCCGTTGGTTCTTGTATTTCCATTAATCATTGGGTCAATTAATGACCCATTCTAAGGAAGAGTCGGCTTTAGTTTGTAACAAGACTACACCTCATAACTCATTACTACCACTCATCACACTCATCCTTCACCAAATATTTGCCTTAAAATAGCCTCATGAGAGTGGTCGGCATCTCAAATAGTGATTTAGTGATTAAATGCATCACAAAACATCAGCTGGCAGAGTTCTAAGAAGCACTACATGAATGCACTCCTCTCTTCAATGCACGTTGCACTGAGCTCTCTGCCAAGGGAGAACTCTGCCAGTTCCATTCTCGTCACTTTCAACAGCAGTTGTACTGTCTTACCTGCTGTATATGGCAGTTCAATAACTTTCTTAACGGGGGGAAAATTTTCAAATTTGTTTATGAAACTCTGCAGACAAATTGACGTTGTCGTTCCCACAAATGTATCAAAAGTCAGCAAAATCAATTTGGTTTGCTCAAGATGGCGGCTGAAAATAGTTTTTCGGATCTTAAAAGCATACAAGGGACCCCCAAATGAAGGGTACTTCAGGCTTAAATTATCCCCTCGTTAAAAATTCAGTAGGATTCACGTTAGCGCTTGCAGCCTTATATCTTGGTGTCATCAACATTTTTTATTTTTTACGTATTTCTGGACGAACAATTTAAGAAAACCTTTCACTTTGCCGTCTCTTTACATTCTGGAAACTCTAACTTTGTCAAACCAGAACCAAATGCAAATTCAACTTTTCAATCAATACTCCTTACAGCTTCCGTAATTCCAGTCGTTTAGCATTCCTCAACACTCAACCTCCTTTTTCAAAACACCTAGTGTACAATGGCATAAAGCCAAAGGGAGTTCAATAGCCTCCTTCATCCCTCAACAGGAACCAAATACCTCAAATTCAGGAGCTTGCTCAAAACCGGCTGTTGAACCTCGCTTGTTACAGTGTCAAGAGTTCTTAACTTAAAATGTACATAGCGAGTAAAATGAATATGCCCTATTATTAAGAAAGTGCTGTATATCTTTTGTGACTTGGCTAATGCATTGTTTGTTAATTTTGGCTCAATAAAATGATTTCTGATTTCTTGCAAATATAATCAAGGTGATTTTTATTAACTATGCAATATTTAGTTCACTCGCTAAAACCCCATGATAATCCCTTACGATCAAACGATGAGCGACTTTGTGCTAAATCTTAACGAGTATTTAACCCAATTTCTGCACTTTATTTAAAACATCAATTACATTACCTATGAACTCTTCATGAAAAAAAAATTTAAACATGGTGACTGATTTAGAACCTTTCAGACAAATCAAATGCACAGCATTAGCGATTGTGTTGTCCTTATAACTTCTATACATTCTGTTTGGGCCTAAAATAAAATTTTACTTCAACAAGAAACTACCGGATTCAATACAGTTTGTAATATTAGCCTGGTGCATTAGATTTGTTTTTAAAATTCCCTCGTTTTCGAGAAACGTAACACGTGAAATTTCTTTATTTTACAGGTTTTTCCTGACCACGGAAACGTTGAGTCAAAATATTGGGTCAAATTCATAATAATTTTATAAACAAACTTTAGTAAGTCACAATTCACAAACAAATTGGTTTTCCTAACAACGCAACGTTAAACGAAACTATTACCTCCTAACAAGGCTTATGTAACCAAAACAAAACCTATATAAACAAACAAACAAAATTAATTCCTTACTTCCACTTTCCACCAAACAAAGAACCGCACAAACTCAAACTAAAAAAACACAACCCGCACTGCCCCTTTTCACAGAAATATCGAAATGCACAGAAATCACACACAGGATATAACGTAAAGTCGGTCGATCGTGTTGTTCAGAGGTTAGTTACACGGCCGGTAAGCACCGAGGTACACTGGCGAGTCGAAGCCGAGAGTGGAGAGAGCAGAAGCGCCAAAAATAGCCCCTTCGAGTTATTGGGGGGAGGGGTACCTCACACTGAGCATCGGTAGCCGGTCACGTGAACAGGGTCACGTAAAGATTTAATAAAGAATAAAAATAATTCTTATATTTGTATTTAGGGGCATTAAATAAATGTTGTGGTTTAACAGGGAGTCCAACGTTCAGGAAAACAATATTCCCGTATAATTCCTGGAAAATGTCGCTGATTTTACGGATACTTTATGAGTCATAGTTACTCCCGCCCTTTTCGTCTATTTTGACGAAACAACGACTTTTAGTACCGTTCGCGACGAAACCACGATTTCGATACCGTTCGCGACTGGGGTGGCCATAGCTCAGTAATATAGTGCGTGATTCGCACCAAATCCGCTCGGGTTCGATTCCCGGGCACAGTGATAACTTAAAAAAATCAAAATGGACGACCGGTACTGGGGCACCTTTTATTCATTGCTTTGACCGATCTATTAATTTCCACACATTGAACTGTAAGTTCAAATTATTGTTAAGGTTGAAAAATGTTAATTAGCTCCTGAAATTCTGAGCCGACATCGACAAAAACATCTATGGGACATTTTAACATTGTATTTGAAAGTCTAGGCAGTATATTTGATTTTTCTGCAGTAATAGACAAGGAGCATCCAAAAACTCTCGACACTTTTTGAACAAATTTAAAGTGACGTCAAAAATGATACGCATGAAATAATCACCGTAAAACATAAATCCGCTTCCTACCTACACAATATGTTAAGGTTAAAATTCAAGGAGCACATACTGTAAACGGATGATTTTACATCCTGGAATTGTGTTCTGGTCGTCGATTATTATCATTTTTCACGATGTTAACTCTCAAATGTAGACGTCTTGTGTACGTCGCGGGTGTTATTGTAGATGAGTGACACTAACCTTTTTTTGAACGCTGATTTTCTCCACATTTGACGAAGTTGATCGCTAAAAAACAAAACAAAAATCGTTTATTACAGGGGCAAATCTAATCTAGGGAAGTTAGTTGTTAATGTGTAACATACCATTATACATGCACAATTGTAAATTTCAAGACTTATTAATTAATAGACTAACAGTTTCGTTTTAACATGCGAATTTTCGTCAATGGTATTTTATGTTAGAAGATTGCCAAAACATAGCAAAGTTGGAACTGTACTCCCAATGCTTTGGTTCTCACTATATCTACACGGCTAAGAATTACTACAACTTAATAAGCCCAAAGATTATGTTCTGGTAAGTAGATTGCGCATAGTAACCACATTACTGAGGCAGAGAAATCAACATAGTTCGGAAGCCCAAGCACATATAGCGCTGCGAGGGAATTCTGACGCACGCGGAAGTAAGTTCGTTCTCAAAACTCGCACGATTTGGTCACATCTAAGTCATCGACATCGGACAAACATGTTGAGCCGAGGGGGGAGAAAGACGACAAGATACGGCAGCGCTATCTATACTTGGGCTGCCGCAACTATATTGATTTTCCTCCCTCAGCCATGTGGTATCTATGCGCAATCTACTTACAACAACATTATCTTTGACAAAACGTATAACAAGCGGCTGGCGAAATTTCATAATGAGTCTGTGTGTTAGTTCTGATGAATAATTGAGCAAATGCAACTAACGTGAGATTATTTAATGCGTGATGATCAACTAGGATTCAAATGCATCTAATTTCCGAGCCATGTCACTAAAGATGCATTTTTTACTTGACAACTCAGTTCTTCCTTAGAAAAGAGGAGGCAGGAGAACGTTGGAGCGCAGTAGAGAACTTCAATTGAAGAGTTAGGAAAAAACTTCCTATAAAATAAAGATGTTACACAGCAAATGAAATTACAAGTAAAAGTTTCGTCCAACTTATTGTTATTGCAGACAAAGATGGCTAATTAAAGAGCTAACAAGCGTTTACGACGTTTCGGAATCTGAAATCTTCTTTCGTCCTCAGAGCTCTACCAGAATATTCAAGGAACTCAAGAGTTTCAAGTGCTTTACTGTTTACAACAATTAGGCCTCCTTGAAGCAAAAGGAATAAAATCGATGTTATTGGCATTTTTTTCTTTGTACTCGTATATTTATTAGTGGATTCGATGCAAATATAATAACCCTTTCGTCCAATGTAACATTTCGATTTGCGGCTTGTGTTTTTAAAATCAAATATAAGATGAAAAATACTATGCAGAGTTCCTGATTTCAACTTGAAAGTTGTGAGTTTGAGCGCTGGAAGTAGTGAAGTAGTGATAAATGGTGGAGAGCTCGCTGTAAACAAATTGATTGGTCAAGGTCGTGTAGTGATAAATGCTTTGTGGTAGGTTAGGAAATTGATGAAGAGTCCCACCATAGATCACGGACAAGCTAGCGGCTTTATTGAGCTACAAGTAACTTAAATGATTGTTACAATATTTATGGAGTTGTATTAATTTAAGATCGCACGCAGGTGTAAGTGTTTTAGCGATTTACCATGTACAGGCCGACACGCAGCTAAGCGCTAAAGCGCCGCTGGCATGAGTGAATAGAATTTTCTTTGTAATTTGTTACTCTAATCCGCTACGCTCACATCCTCAGGCTTATGGGTTTTGTACTGGAATTTATACTGCATATATTGAAAGGAAAACAGTTTAAATTTTAATGAATCCGGACCAGTCATTCCGCTGTCATAGCGAAAAATAACTTTTTTGGCCGCTACTTTGAAACGACTTGATGGGTTTTCAAAACCAATTTTAATATTTGGTGTATTGATGTATAGTAACAAAATACATATTAATTTAAAATTCCATAGGAATCGGACGAAATTTTAGATGATTAAAACTAAATTTGTTGGTGAAAAGTCTCTCCAAAAGAGATGAAATTTACCGTCCGATTTTGCTGGTTAACAAACTCGATCGAGATATTTAAAACAAAGACCTGGTCTTACCATGCTGACTGCTTGAATTTCTTATTTTTACAAAGGAAACTCTGTACAAACAGATAAACTCTTCCATGGTATAGGAAGCTCTTTCTTATTGGAAATTACATAAATTTAAGAGACATCTGCATATTGTATTCCAATAATGTGAAATTTATTAGGCTGAGGCCTTTCAAACACCAAGTGTTCATCTTCAGAGGCACATCAAAACCTCTGAAGATGAACACTTGCTGTTTGAAAGGCATCAGCCTGATAAATTTTACATTATTGGAATATATGCAGAAGTCTCTTAAATTTATTTAGATAAACTCTTATCGGATGTTAACATTTTTCTATCCTCTTTGTAAAAGGTAGCAAGAAGTATACAATATACTAACAGAACTGTAGATCGAGACTAAGTTATTTTGATCAGATCTCTCGAAGGAAGGAAGCCGGCGGCGAGGTAATGGAGTGGAACCCGCATCCACATGTTTGAAAGGGAATATAAATGATTCTCTTGAGTAACTTGCTGGACGATTGATTCCCTTGTTGTCAAGTGACAGCCTTGATGACGCCTGGACAAAGACCGAAACGTCGTGATAAACTGGCCCGTGCAAGCCTCTTTGCATGTTTCTTTCAACAGAAGCAATTATTTGGGTGATTCGAGCTGGATAATAGTTAACATTAGTGGAATCTACGGAGATTAATTTAATAATCTAAAGTGGTTCGTCGAACAGCATAACAACTAGAAAATATGCCAATGTAATTTGAATAACTGATATGAAACATATTTATAAAGAAATATTTAGTTTTTGGTACTGTTTAGTACCCTAAGTAGATCTAGATGAAAGATGAGTAAGTCAAAAATTATAATGTCATCAATCAAAATATTGTCACCAGTATCAATATAACGTTAGGTCTACCATCCCCAAGATCTTATCGCCCAGAACTACATAACAGCCTAACTAAATATAAAACTACTCAATCAATTAAAGGTTTCAACATTAAATACAATCCTTAATGATATTGGCGAATTTAATTTTCTTTTGACAAAAAACCCATAAGTTATTTGGTTTAATCGGGTAGACTTGTGGAATCTTCAAAACTTTTTATTTTCTTTCTTTTTCAATAGACCTGAGCGAAGATTAAAAATGTAGACTCCCTAAGACATTTTTGAGTCAACCGTTGTTTTGAAAATTGGCGACAGATTTTCAAATTCCAAATTGTTTAATCGTCGAGGAAAATTAGCTTAAGACCTCCAGTTGAATTCTTAAAGTTCATATTTGCTTTGAGACACCGACCACTTTTAGAGGGTATGAACAAAAAAAGGTAAAGTTTGTTTTGTTTGACGAGGCGAAGTTAGGACTACAAAGTACTCAACCTCGACCTTTACCTAGCGTCACCGTGGTCTATAACTACACCGTGGGCCCTGGTGCAGGAATGTCAGCTGGTACGACAGGTACACTGAACTGGTTCTCCTGATGCAGCCCGGGGCACACAACTCCTCTCACATCAGCTGAGCGATTACCCAACAAGCTCAAACACGCTGAGCTTATCTCAACACTCAGTCAACACGCAAATATTGTTGCCACTGTGCCGCCACGTGGCCAAACTGGCGTTGTTCAGAAGGGAAAAAGTGCCGATGCTGGCAAACGCCGCTAAGTGCTGAGAGTTTAGAGGATTGACTGGGACTCGTGGCGTGGTCCTGTAATCCAGCTTCAAGGTCAGGTTTTGAGGATGATATAGGTCTAAAGCGGCTCAGATAGTCTCAGTGATCATCTGATGATACCCGCATCAACTCCCACCATCGTTTAGACATATCAGACCATCACCTGCGTGGTTCGAAAGTCACGTTAAGCCGTTGGTCCTTGTATTTCCATTGGTCATTGGGCTATTAATTAATGACCCACTATGAGGAAGAGTCGGCCTGAGTTTGTAACAAGACTACACCTCATAACTCGTTACTACCACTCATCCTTCACCACATATTTGCCTTAAAATACCCTCATGAGAGTGGTCGGCATCTCAAATAGTGATTTAGTGATCACAAAAGGAAAAGTTGCTCAAAACATGCTCTCGTAGTCCCCTGTTTAGAACGCTATTTTTGGTGTAGAGCTTAGAGAAGTTGTTTTCCATGTTCTTAAAGTTTGTCTCTAGGTTTGTATAATCTGTTTTAAAAATTTCTTACTCCAATATTAGCAATAAATAATAAAGTTGGTCAAAACAGGCTGTTTAAAAAGTGTATTTTTCTTAATTGTATTTATAGTGTTTGCTTTTTTTAGTATAAGGAACATAAAACCACCCCTACCCTATCATATAAACCCGCATTTGTAGGTTTCGGTTCATAAACGGCGTCGGAAACAGGGGACTAAGAAACCATGTTTTGCCACTTTTTGAGTGAGCAGAGCAAAGTTGGAATATCGCTACTACCATTACTCTTGATTGGCAAGGTCGGCGGCACGCGCGAATCCTTGGAGAACTGATCCAGACAAGACAACCCTACTTGAGCCGATGTTTTTGAAACACAAGATCAACTTGGATTTCCCCCTACCCCTCGGCGCCCGTAGATAAATAATCAGCCATTCGGCATACATGCGCCATCTACCTATTATAACATAGTCTTTGGTTTAACTTCCTCTTATACATCACGAGACAGCTAAGTAATGATGTACAGACGACGCACGAGAGGAGAGAGAGATGACAAAGAAAACACACTGCGAAGAAACAACTCAGTGCCAATTGGCAAGAGACCTGTACGGAACAAATATGATTTGCAATTAAAATTCTTACGCGCAGAAAACAAGCACAGCGCAGAACTAACTACCGACATAATATAGTGATAGTATAATAAGTGACACGAGAGTAAGAGTCAAACAGAGAGAAAGCAGTGTTTGTGTTATTTATATGCAGATGATACAACTCTCATGTATACTTAACTCTTAGGCTTTCGCGGCCAATGTCACAACTGTAATGTAGTTGGTTTCAGCCAATCAGTGACTGAAGATGTTACTCCACAGCGAGGCAGAAATATCTCAAACTAATCACGAAGTTTGGAACCCCAATAATTCAAATATTATTTTCAATTTTAAACTTGAATAGTTAGTCATATAAACTTACTTAAAACGATAAAGATCTTTCAAATTTGATTACTGTTTAAAAGCTTTTCTGGTTAAGGGCCTGCCTCAGCTGCGCGTCTTTAAAGCAATTTTACAAAATCGTGCGTTTAAGAATTCAAAATCTATTTGAAAACCCTAAAATTTGGACAGTTTCAAAGTTTATTTGTGAAACTATTTAACAACTTATGAGAAACTGGACTCTATTCACATGTCGGAGAGCTCCTCTAGTTCTAAATATACGACGTTTATTAATGTTAAAATTATTCTGAAAGGTGAAAAACGGGCCGCCGTAGACCCATGAGAGCGCTTGGTTTGACAGTTAGACCGCATCAGTTGAAAGAAGGCCCGTTGTTTAGCCAGCTGTTACGTGCGCGGACCGATTCGGCCTTTCTCTGAGGTGACCACTGAGGCGGGCTCTTAAAAGGGTCTGTAAAACACCCTGTAAACACCAGCATTGCGCCGAGCAATCATTGCATTCCAAGAGACTCGGGACCGCGTGTTATTGACTTGTTGACACTGTGTTGAGGTCGAGAGTTAGATTGATTGACTCAACGTCGCCGACCACTTGACTCAATTGAGTCACTTCTTCACTGGGTCATGTCTTTCACGTGACATCTCACGTGACAGATAGCGAATCAAACAAGGGCCTAATAAAACAGATGATTGAAAATTTGCTTAGTTAATTTTTGATCGATAGCTTACCATAGACGTTCTAACGGTTGTACGATCGACTAGTCCCTTGGTAGGTTCACAGTACCTGTGGGCCATTTTGTTTTTGTCCCTTAAGAACAATGTAAAACAAACATTTTCTTGAAATACCTCACATTTATTATTTGTTTCAAATAGTTTTGAAATATGTTTGATTTGAAAGATGACAATCTACTGCAGTAACTTCATTGACTATTTTTGTGTGTAAATTCTATTAGTTTAATAGAAAAACATAAAAAATTTCTTCTATTTTTATGTTTTTATGTCACGGTGTTTTAAATGAGAAAATGACAATTCGGCTCAGCAGGGTCACTAAAGCATTTAATACATTTTAAAACATCGTTTACTTCATAAAAATCCGATGAAAACTGTAGGCATAAGGTGTCCCAAGAAAACGCAAGTTTTTACATTGTTCTTATGGGACGGAATTCAAGGTCGCGGCCACTACTGCGCACTCTTAAACAGAGGAACGGTAATTTCTTTTTGATCAGCTAGTTTTCAATTGATACACACAGAACGAGGTTTGTGCAAGCGCTTACAGTACCTTAGTAATTTGGTCGTAACTAAAAACTAATATTTATCTTTCAATGTTCATTTTTCGAGAGAGCGCAACGTTTAAAAATTAGAACACTAGACATCTAAAATGAGAATTATTTGTTCCCTTCATATTAATTGCGAGCTGCGACCTACATTGATTTTTAATATCTAGTTTCAAGACATTTAAAACTAGAAATGGAAGACTTATAATTTACTCAAATTCTTCCTTCTTGAGGATAAGAAAGAGTACAACTATATCGAGTCAGAACAAAACGTCATAGGCAAAACCACTAAGTAAAACCACACGACTACCAACATTACTTGGAAACATTTATCTTGTAAGGCCTAAGCGGATACGTTATCTGCACGACGTGTGAAGAAAGGTATGTAAGCTACTGCTACATTGAAACCAAAGCCTCAACCTAAGCTTGGTTAAGCAGCAGTGCAAGGGGCGCATGTAAGGATGCCATTGATCAGGATTACGCAGGACATGACGACTCGTACGCCTTCAGGATTAGCAGGACACAGGATACTCGAGGGAAATAAACATGAAAACAATTACTGGCTTTTACCCAAAATCCGCAGAGACAAATAAAGATGGTGACAAAGAAGCTATTTAAAATTTTTAACTATTTAGAAGACTTTTTCTTGTAGAACTTAATTTTCCAAGCAAAGCTCCTAAGAGCACATTTTCTTTTTCTTCAAGAAACGTTAATTTCCTCGTTACTATTGGAGTGTAACTTTGGACTGGAGATGAGAGAGAGAAGCCTTGACGAAGAAGACTGTCAAATGCACAGATAAACGACCCACGTCAGCACATCTTTACACGATTTCCTTTTCAATATCTTTCAACAAACCTTGATGATAACGTTGCTACTTACAATCACAATGCTACAATAATAGAAACACAGAACCGACTAATCTAATGACAGAACCGACTAATCTAACGACATAACCGACTAATCTAATGACAGAACCGACTAATATAACGACAGAACCGACTAATCTAATGACAGAGAACCGACTAATCTAATGATAGAACCAACTAATCTAACTTTCGTATCGGATGTTTTAAAACATCATAATGATTAGCTTGAGGTATTTCGGTCTCGCTGTGGAGTACCATCTTCAGTCACTGATTGGCTGAAACTGAGGTACTTGCTGTCTGCTATCCTATTGGTCACAGGGCTGCCAACCGTTCATTGGAAGTGACACTATAGAAAATACTTCTTCAGGACTGGTTGCTAGCTTCTTGAAATTTAATGCTGTGTACTTTGTATTTTTTATTATTTCAATGGTTTCGATTTTCTAAATGTCAGTCACATTATTACTCGAGAGTCAACCGAGAAACCATTGAAAATATCTAAAAACGATAATAACTTAAAAAAGACAGCTTTATACTTTCAAAAGGCTGGCAACCAGTCCTGAAGAGGTCTTTTCGTAACTGTCACAGCTAATGACAACATCGACAGTTGGCATCCCTGCTCCAATGGACGGTTAGTAACCCTGTGACCAATAGGATAGCAGACAGCAAGTACCTCAGTTTCAGCCAATCAGTGACTGATGATGGTACTCCACAGCGAGACTGAAATATCTCAACCTAATTAAAGAGGTATGGACGCGGTGTGAACCGGAGAAACTAGATTATAAATGAAATTGATAATCGGTTGATAATTGGTTGATATTGAATAATGTCTCTAGAGGTAATATTCAGTGTAGATACTCTCAATAGCCAACAGAACCATTGTGTCCATCCATTCAGAGCTTTGCAAGCCGATCATTTATAGCCAACTAAACTCTAAGCAACGTCAACTTGAGCAATTTCAATCTAAACTAATACTTTGACACTATCGTAAAGTTGGTCGCCAGAGCCAAACTTGTGCTTGCTAGCGGTAAAGTTTGCCAAACTTTGCTCCAAGGGACTGGATTGAGACTGATCTCATCAATGATCGAGTAAAATGTCCTTGAGCAGATTGCTGCTTGGTTTCACACTTGTTTCATCTAGGTCAAACCGCTGTTTACTGACCTCTGGTCAATACTCAGGCTATATTTAGGTTTGGTCAATTGTTTCAAGATGTTTCGTCGAACGGGTTGTTTGCGGATTAATTTTGGTAGGAAATATTTATGATTTTAGTGTCAACCATGAAAAGATCTGGTCGGTTTCGGGTTGTAAAAACGCATTGACCCGTTGGCATTCACGCGGGAAATTGTATTCATACAAAGCTAATCCATAAGACAATTGTAATCACTAAATCACTATTTGAGATGCCGACCACTCTCATGAGGGTATTTTAAGGCAAATATGTGGCGAAGGATGAGTGTGATGAGTGATAGTAATGAGTTATGAGGTGTAGTCTTGTTAAAAACTAAGGCCGACTCTTCCTTAGAATGGGTCATTAATTAATAGCCCAATGACAAATGGAAATACAAGGACCAACGGCGTAACGAGACTTTCGAACCACGCAGGTGATGGTCTGATATGTCGAAACGATGGTAGGAGTTGATGCGGGTATCATCAGATGATCACTGAGCCGCTTTAGACCTATATCATCCTCAAAACCTGACCTCCATGAAGCTGGATTACAGGACCACGCCACGAGCAGTCCAAATAGTACTCAAATAATTACACACCTAACGAATTCGTCTTGAGATGAGATAAATAATTTTTCGCCGTGTTTAGAGGTTTAAGATGCCAAGTCTATTTACTGAGGTGAATTTGTGGTGCCGCTACTGTTTAAACCAAATCAAAATTGAACTCAAAACCATTTTCAATAATCAGAGTAACTTTTTCGGTTCATACCAGGTATTTCGAAACGTATTTCCAAAAACGCTTCCGGTCAATATATATATATTTTTGAACTGTTATCGTCCTATTGGTTAATTTACCATTATGTCTTTTTTCTTAACTTCCAGAATCGAACTAGAAACTTCAGAATTTTCTAGGACCTATCGTCGACTCCTCACCAACCGAACTACCTTACACCACCCACGCCCAGCCACCTCACCTCCCCACTCTCCTCGCCTGTCTACCTGCCTGTGTGTGTGTGGGAGACCTTGTCAGGATAATTAAGCAGTAGTCGCGGGATCCAAGGTCGTGTGTACAGACAAGGCGTTCTCACACCGACCACTTGTACTGTAAAAGTATACAAGCTGCAACAACACTTCAGCCATTCAATGGTACTCCACAGCGAGGCCGAAATATCTCAACCTAATGGCTATGTAATCTTTAAACAGGTCGCATTTCTGTTATATTTTCCCGAATTAGGTGTACATAATGATTTTGCAAAACTCTAGGTTAAGTTCGATAACCATCATAATCTAATTACCGGAAGTAAAAAAGGTAAAGTTTGTGTTTTTTAACGAGGCGAAGTTAAGGCTACAAAGTCCTCTTTACCACTCAACCTTGACCTTTACCTAGCGTCACCGTTTAGTCACATTACAAATTGCAAGTGGTGACTGCGGGGATCGAACCCGCGAGTGATGAGCTCCGGAGTCGCGCGGGACACCAATCTTGACCCAAGTTTGGGGAGCGTTTCCATCAAAGAATGGGATTACGGAAAAAATACTTTCCGCCGCCATCTTGGTCTGGCTAAAGTTAATACAGTTCTTATTATACAATACCCCAAAAACCTAATTCCGGAGAAAACATACCTTTCCTCTAAAAGAAAGGTACTTCCTGTGTAATTTCCCCTAGGAAATTCGCTAGGAATCACGGTAGCGCTGGTACGCGTCAGCTATATTTTATAAACAATCTTCCGACTTTATCCCAAACGGCCCACTACTTCCAGGTCGGCGGACAGACAGACGCCTACTATCCCTCAGCGATGAGGAACTCGCCTGACGACTGGCTCGAGTTGCAGTACTTGCACTTCCTGTCGTGCCAGTAATGCATGCAGCAAGTAATGCAATGTAAGTGTAGTGTACAGTAATGGATGGCTACGGCACGTGTTACTGCCGACCTTGCTGACCTAACCTCTCTCAACAACCCTTCCCCCCTCACCCCTCTCAACTACCCACTCAAAGTAACTGAGTACGATGTGAATACTATATGACAACGCTTTGGTACTTTACTTTGAGACACCGACCACTCCTAGAGGGTACTTTATGGGGTGAAAGTTTTGATGGATGATGAGATGTAGTCTTGTTACAAACTAGGGCCGACTGTTCACCAGATTGGGTCATTAATTGGTATTATAACCCAACGACGAATGGAATGCAACGCAGGGAATTGAACCCGGACAAAATTTAGCACCGGATAAATTTCCCGAAGATCCTTTTCATACTTTTGACTTGAGACACCGATCACTCTTTGGAGGGTATTTTAAGGTGAATATGGGATGACGGTGAGTGGGATAAGTGTGTTGATGGATGATTAGGTGTAGTTTTGTTACAAACCGGGGCACACTGTTCCCCAGATTGGGCCATTAACTAGCCCAATGACCAATGGAAGTGAACCAACGGCCAACGTTCGCGTGACTTGCGAACCACGGGGAGTGGCCATTTTGAAAAAGTTGTAACTACAACGCCGGGAATTGAACCTGGACCTTTTTGGAGTGAGCATAATACCACCGAGCTATGGCTACCCTAAGGTGTGGTCCACTATTTTCTCATCTTAGCCCGCAACAACCCATTGTAATACCAATGATTACTAATCTACTCAATTAGTAATCATTGGTAATTCACATGAAAATCTCCAACTAGCCTGACTATCCAACTAATGAAGACCGCCACTCCTACAATGACGTACCCTCACCCACACCGTCACCGCGGGGTCGGCAAGGTCACGCTCATCAACCGCGGTCACCACTGACTCATCACTCATCACCATTGATCTATTGACTACTCGTACTTCCGCTACTGACCTCGCAACACCACATTGCCTTTCAATTTCCTTATTAGGCTCATGCAAATGTCAGAGGTCGGCGCGCAGTCCTTGGTCGATCAATTGAAACAATTTAGGAAATAGCTTTGCGGCCGGTAGCTGATGTCAAGTACTTCCGTTTGATTTTTCTTTTTTTTCTTCTTTAGTTTGTTTTGTTCCTGGGACGGAATTGAAATATTTTAATGTGGCGCAGGCGGTGGGGGTTGTTATTTAGTTTTTGCCCCACGGTTTACTCATTAAATCCCTGCCTTAGTTAAGCATCAAGTGACTTAAAATAGGTTTTCAATTACCTCCGTCGATATCCAAAAAAGTTGTGTTGGTTGTTACATCCCCGAGACGTTTCGACGTGAAGACATCATCGTCAGACGTGAAGTTTTCACATCGAATGATGTCTTCACATCAAACGTAATACGGGACGTAATAACCCTCAACACAACTTTTTTGGATATTGACGGAGGTAATTAAAAACCTATTTTAATTCAAATTGATATATAAGGGGCAAATAATGAATTTTTATAAGCATCAAGTGTTTTGAACCTTCAATTAAATTATGCATTTGCAAAATTGAAATAAATTATTGAAGTACATTGTGTTACAAAACCGATTCTATATCACTATTTGAGATGCCGACCACTCTCATGAGGGTATTTTAAGGCAAATATGTGGTGAAGGATGAGTGTGATGAGTGGTAGTAATGAGTTATGAGGTGTAGTCTTGTTACAAACTAAGGCCGACTCTTCCTTAGAATGGGTCATTAATTAATAGCCCAATCACCAATATGGAAATACAAGGACCAACGGCTTAACGTGACTTCCGAACCACGCAGGTGATGGTCTGATATGCCTAAACGATGGTGGGAGATGATGCGGGTATCATCAGATGATCACTGAGACTATCTGAGCCGCTTTAGACCTATTCATGCTCAAAACCCTGACCTCCATGAAGCTGGATTACAGGACCTCGCCACGAGTCCCAGTCAAAACGGAAAGAATCTATAGAGTCATTTTAATCATGTTTAGAGACCTACGAAAGAATTTGAGTCAAACATTGATCGATTATTAGAAATTTGACCGAAAATGGATTTGGACAGCTTTTTCTAAAGCTTGCGAACCTGTAAATTAAGTTAACTTATTAACAATGATATTGGCGTTGACAATAACTTTATTTTCACACAAAGTCAAACGCACACAAAAAACAGATAATTTTTTCCAATCAAGCAACTTTACCCAAGGGGAAAATAAAATTAGTGATGATAAGACATGATTCAAAATATGTCTTTTGTTTTAGGGTAAATTTAAAATAATTTAGTTGAACAGAGAACAAAACGATTAAACTTCTGTTAAAGTCGGTTGCTATGTGTGGTTTCACCGGTCGCGTGTAAAACACATAACAAAATAAAATAAATAAATTTTATAATCCGTGCCAACACGTACTGTTACATTTTATACACGGTGCTACAACGACACGGTTGAATACGCAAGCGCGGGTCGTGTACGGTACAGCATTGTTCTCAACAGCTGGGTCATCATGACTGGTATCATCTGTGGACCATAGATACTCTGTGGTCACTGGTCAGCTGATTCACACGTCGCAGATCACAGTTATCTGCGGTCTACTCACTGTATTGTGTATTGTGCTCGCTCTACCGTGTATTGTTGCTTCACGTTCTACTTCGCAGTAGATCCGTACTGTATAGGGATTATGGTGCAGCTTTAACTATGGTGTAAAAGTATTGTTTACTTAAGGTATTTACTTAATTTACAATACCGTAATTGAATACAAAGCTCACCCTGTATAGTAGAGTTTTACTTTCTTAACCGATCAAAACAACTCCCGTCGCTCTAGATCCTACCGTTTTAAAGTAATTTATGTTTAATTATTTAATTCGAATTTCTTCTGCACTATGACATTCAGAGCACCGGGCACAAATTAAGCTGTTATATAATTTACTAGCTTATGTTTCTTTTGATACACAAAGTAAAATGTATAGTTTTTCTTGTTTAACAAGGCAGAGTTAGGACTACAAAATCATCTCTACCACTCAACCTCGACCTTTACCTAGCGTTACCGTACAGTCGAGGTTCCACACTTCATTCACACTACAAATGTAAGTGGTGACTGCGGAGATAGTGTATCAAGGAATTGCGTCTAATTTCAAATAGAGAAAAGAAAACTTATTCTGTTTTATTGAAAATTCGCTAATATTCACCGTAGCGCTTGTGGCTGCGTGTCGGCTATGTTTTATGGATCTTATCTAAAAAGTGTCCTGAGGTTACTGATTTTCCTTGTCATAATTGTACGCAACTTTTTGCAACACGTGACTAACAACAAAGACGAGCTTTACTCAACAAGTCCATGTTCTGGCAAAGTTTCACATGACGCTAAGTGACTATTGATCGAAAAGCCCGTGACTAACGAATGACTAACGCGAGTTTCTTGGATAAAGTGGTCTAGAAGTGTTGCACTACAGACAACCACTGTCCACCTGTTTGTTTGTTTGCACAATACCAACAACAGACCTCTTGCACAACTTCTGTAGCACTTGTTCTGTCCGTTTCTCGGTTATTATTTTCCTTATTTATTAAGGAAACTAGCAACATTAGCGGATCCATGGCGGATTGGTATCGCACACGACTCCGGAGCTCGTCACTCCGGTGGCGCGGGTTCGATCCCCGCAGTCATCACTTAAATTTGTAATGTGACTAATACGGTGACGCTAGGTAAAGGTCGAGGTTGAGTGGTAGAGAGGACTTTGTAGTCCTAACTTCGCCTCGTTAAACAAGACAAACTTTTCCTTCTTTTTTCTACACATTTCTAACATTTCTAAGTTTTGGCAAATGTTATTAGGAGTACAATTAAGGAGTATACCAAGTTTCACAAAATATCTCAAAAAGGTTATGAACTATTGGTTATTTTAAAAAAATCTTTTAAATGGCAAAGTACTGCTAAATTAAGCCGAAATCAAAAATATGTTACTAGACATATCGACTTATTTTGTATATAGAATCCGGTTCTACATAGCACGCTACACGTTTTTATGACACCCTGTATATGTTTTAGCGTGAGATATATGCTATAAAAGGAAAATACAAATCCTACTACACCAGTGTGCACTATTGTTGTGTACAGCGCTGCGTAGCGGCCTTGGCGACAAGTAGCGCTAACGGCATAGAGGAAGAGAGGATCATGTCACCGTCACTTTCGCTTGATTATCTGCACCGCTACGCTACGCTACCACCCCGCCACGAACCTAATCACGCTCACAGATTGCTTTCCATCCTCCTCTTCAGTGTTCAACCGAACCTGATACGCGTTCTCTGTGCCGATTTTTACAGGATTCGGCATATTGGCCGGAAGTAGTTCGTCAATCGTATAATGTGGATCTTTTTTGTAACTACAGTAACGAGTCCTCTTCAGTAAACACAAGACACTGTGCACCTTCTTTCAAATAATGCGGGTTAAGAGTCCGCCTCAGCTGCTCGGGAGAGCGTCGTTGCAGAGGTTTGCGGAAATAAAATGGAGACTTTAGTATTAACGCTATTTTGACGAAACAACACTTCAATTAAAGATAAACGTATTATCTAGGTTTGCCTGTAGCTCATTTTTTTAAATGGCTTTTAGCTATTAACGGTTCAATATAGAAAATATAGTCTTTTAAGACCTTATTTAAGAAGCTAAAAATATGTTTATCAAAAGTCTAATCACAGGCTAACACAGATAAACTCTTTCTCTTTCCATAAGAACTAACATATCCGAACGTAACTTTCATATAAGAGCGCTATCTACTTTCTACGAAACCCTTGCAAGCGGAGGGTTTGACAGTTAGGCGCATCAGTTGAAAGAAGGCCAGTTGTTACGTGCACGGTGTCGTGTGTTCCTTGGGCGGACGAATTCAGCCTTTATCTGCGGAGACCACACTGAGGCGTACCCTTAATTGTCAAACCGAGCACTAAACACATTACACACCAATTTTCAAACTTCATACGAGATTTTTGTACTCTTCTTTCGAGCCAGACTTTCATAACTACTTCCACAAATTCACTTCAAAAACGTTCAATTTTCCATATTTTGAAAGCCAAATTGTAATCTTGGTAGGAACAACTTGGAAAATAAATCTCTATACACGCGCAGATTTCCTTGTGTTTGTGGTGGTTGTAAATTGTAGTCTCGGCGTCAATTTAATCTTAGCTAATTAGAATTTAACTAGATCAATCACATTGGTGCCGTATTGGGGAAACCCAATCAAACCGTCATTTAGAGAAGAAAATCCTGTTGGTTCTTTATGCAGAAAATTTTTGCTTCTAATTGTCCTTAGCATATTCATCGTATACTCATCACAAATCTTCACAATTATGAGAATTTCGACCGTTGAGGCATAGAATAAGTATAACAGTATATGCTTATTCTATGGTTGAGGTCTGAGGAAATATTGCGTAAGGCCAATTCAGTTTTACAACAAAGTGTGCAGCAGTAAATGTCAAGACGACGTAATCTATCGTAGCCCGCGCGGAGCTGCTGTGGAATAAAGCCGGTAGTTAAACTTCAGCTGTCGTTTTCTCAACTTTATGTCGCCTCCCTTTCTCTCTCTTTACGTGACTTTGCTGTCCTTCAAGAAATATTATATGAAAAATATACAGTCTTTGGGATAAAAATATTGTAGGTACGACTGGGACTCGTGGCGTGGTACTGTAATCCAGCTTCATGGAGGTCAGGTTTTGAGGATGATATAGGTCTAAAGCGGCTCAGTGATCATCTGATGATACCCGCATCAACTCCCACCATCGTTTAGACATATCAGACCATCACCTGCGTGGTTCGGAAGTCACGTTAAGCCGTTGGTCCTTGTATTTCCATTGGTCATTGGGCGATTAATTAATGACCCTTTTTAAGGAGAGTCGGCCTTAGTTTGTAACAAGACTACACCTCATAACTCATTACTACCACTCATCACACTCATCCTTCACCACATATTTGCCTTAAATACCCTCATGAGAGTGGTCGGCATCTCAAATAGTGATTTAGTAATTTCGAAGACGATGTAGCCATCGGAAATACTATTTATGAAGTTAGTTCTTAATAAGCACTTCTTGAGAAACCAAGAACCGATCTCGTATAACACATGTTTCTGAGTTTGAAATATTATTAGGCACGTTTTTCATCATAAGTGAACAAGTAGAACACGACGTTTCGGGATTTGTTATCATACTTCGTCTTCAAGTAAAAAGTTACTTAAAACGCAAAACAAACAAACATAACACTTACAGGAACACACATGTTGTATGGTCAGCTTAAGCTGATTACTTTAGGCTAGCTCGCTTTCTAATGTTCTGTGTTATGTTTCAGGTTACTTTTCACCTGAAGACGGGATAAGATAGCAGATCCCGAAACGTCGTGATCATCTTGCTCACGATGGAAAATGTCCGTAATACTAGTTTAAACTTCTTGTTAAAACAAGCAATTTTTCTCTAGTTAAAAATTTACGTGGTCTAAAAATTTACGATTTTCTACATTCTGTCAACGAAACTGTAAATTCAAAAGAATCACGTCACAGTCACACAAGGCTCGGGGAATCACTGAAACCGTGCTTAGCTTCCCGGAAACAGACGAGTACGAAGAAGCATACTGATCGATCCTATCACGTCACGGACACAAGACAATGTTGGAGTACATGTCCCTCCTATGTCTACAAGGTGCAGCTTTTCCGCGTGGAGTGACAATATTTCACAACCTCGTAGTTCTTCCGGTTCACACCGCGTTCAAACGTCATAATTAAGTTGAGATATTTCGGCCTCGCTGTGGAGTACCATCTTCAGTCACTGATACTTCACGACTGAAGATGGTACCCCACAGCGAGACCGAAATATCTCAACCTAATTAAGAAGTTTGGACGCGGTGTGAACCGGAACTATAGTTGTGACACCGGAAAGTTAAAAATCAGTAACTGCACGAAAAATGTCATTTTCAACAAAACACTGCCAAACATGACCAATAATATCCGGAATACCGAGACTGAAGCGCGAAGCTAGGCTAATCAGAGTGTGTTTAGCCGGTATATACGGCAGATAAGAAGTGTGGATGAGAACTGGTCAGACCGGTATAATGAATGCAGGAGCAGGACTCGTGGTAGAGCTTGCGTCATCCATTCAGTCCAGTGAACACGGGAGTCGCAGATATCTTGTACACGGGGCGAGTCATTCATCTAACTAAGGAACAATAGGGGAATTGCTGAGATGAAAGTCAGAAAAAGCAACCCAATGAAATTCGAAGTCACGGCTCAAAAATGTTTTTGGTAGCTTTCACATCAAAATGGAATGGAGAATTCCCTCGAGAAATCGAGATTTATCTATTCGTTGCAATGACTTGCCCACAGACTTAATTTAGAGTGGGGATAATTTTTTACCAAAATGAAATCCAAACGAAATTCATTGAGAAGACTTGTTGTGTTTCTATGTGATTAAAACGTTTGAAACAGCTGCCAAAGTATTGGTTTGCTAAATCAAGCATACCGCCTAAAACAAAATTGAAAAAAACTATTACAAAAGTAGTACTTTGAAAGACAGTAATAATTTTAAACACCAGCTGCGTTCAAGGCAAATGAAGATTAATAACTTTGGCTTCCTCAGATTTAGCTGAGAATATTCTCTTGGAATAAACCGAGATTATTCAGAAGATGTTCTAGAGCTCACAAAGACTAAGCCAATCATAAGTACAAAAGTCTTGTAGTCCGAAAAATTTACTTTTATTTGCAATGCTTTAAACGTTAACTATTATGACCCGTGGTTTGGAGTTCACGTTAAGCCGTTGGTCTATTAACTAATAACCCAATCTAGGAAACAGCCGGCCATAGTTTGTAACAATACTACACCTCATCATCCATCCATATTCACCTTAAAATACTCTCTAAGAGTGGTCGGTGTCTAGTATCAAAAAGTGAGGTAATTTTACTTATATGCACCAGAAGACATCGTCGAATGCATTTTTCCGAAACATGAATCCCCGGTTTCCCAATGGGAAGAGCAAGAGCAGGATGTAAACTGATCGACCACAAATCGACTGAAACCGCCAGAGTAACGCAGAGCTGATGCAATACACAAGGAACATAATACCCTGGGAGAGAGTAGAGGGAACACACGTGACATAAACTACTGAAGATACGTCTACAAGATACCGTCTTCAAGATACTGTCTTCAAGATACCATCTACAAGATACCGTCTTGTATCAAACCCTCTCTTTCCGCTGCTGGGGCAAACCGTGAAACCCTTCCCCACTTTAGTTCTTTGTGGTAAACATTTCCCAGGGACAAAAGGTTTATTTTCATGATCATTTCCTCCCTATGGGGAAAATATCAAATTAATGATCTTTATGCGGGATGGGCATTAGGTGTTCCAATAGTTTTGTTTGATTGAAGTGATTGATCTATTGTAAAGAAGTCACTAAATCACTATTTGAGATGCCGACCACTCTCATGAGGGTATTTTAAGGCAAATATGTGGTGAAGGATGAGTGTGATAAGTGGTAGAAATGAGTTATGAGGTGTAGTCTTGTTACAAACTAAGGCCGACTCTTCCTTAGAATGGGTCATTAATTAATAGCCCAATGACCAATGGAAATACAAGGACCAACGGCTTAACGTGACTTCCGAACCACGCAGGTGATGGTCTGATATGTCTAAACGATGGTGAGAGTTGATGCGGGTATCATCAGATGATCACTGAGACTATCTGAGCCGCTTTAGACCTATATCATCCTTAAAACCTGACCTCCATGAAGCTGGATTACAGGACCACGCCACGAGTATATTATAAAAACGATATTATAAAATATCATAAAAACGACTGATTGCAGTCCGAAAGGAAATGACGAAGAATGCAACTAGAATAGTACAGTGGTTGCATGTCGTTTTTATCTAGCTCCGATTTAATCCGAAGTGTTGCATTAGAAAGACTCGTATGGCACTAAAAAATTGTTAAATGAATCTTCTCGAAAATGTTGAGGACAGTAACTCCTGCTTGAATACGCAACTTTGTCAGCAAAGCCGTACAAGCACAGATACCTTACACAGGTAAAACTTCGTGAGACGTTACCTTTAACCACGTCAGCTCATTACTAGTATCCCGCCTTTCTACAGCAAACATCGGACACACATTATGCATGGGAAACCCGTTGAAAGAAAGCGTGAAATGGCAAAACTAGCGAAGAAAACATAAGTGTCGCCTCGGCGATATCCGCGGCTGATTCTACAGCTTACTTTTACTTTCCTAGAGTGAGTTTACATACTGTGCAATTCTTTGATTGAAGTTTTTTTGTTGACGATTGTAGACTTTCTGAAGTTGAAATATTATTACGGACATGTTCCTTAGTTTTTATTAAAAAAGATAACACGACGTTTCTAGATCGGAATCAGATCCGTCTTCAGGTGCAAAGTGACCCAAAACATTAGGTCATGAATTGGTCTAAAATAATCATCACGCTGACTAAAATTAATGTCACTGGGGTGATAACTTTGAGGCCAGTTCATTTCCTCATGTTTTGTGGTTTAAGGTTACTTTGCTCCTGAAGACGGGATCAGATGCAGATCCCGAAACGTATGCAACGTACCCAAACCTAGAGACAACCTTTGACAACATGGAAAACCAATTTTCTCATCTCTACACCAAAAATAACGTCCTAAACAAGGGACTACGAGATCATGTTTTGAGCAACTGGGGTGATCAATCCTCTTAAATATTTCTAATCAACCAGCTTTTCCTATATTGATGACCAACCGACCTTTCGAAAATCTAACCCGTCTCGTCATCAGCTAACAATAGTGATCACACATGTACATATTATTCTCTACCACCAAGAGAGTCTTTGGCTCAGGACTCGCCTACCTTGGACTGACGTCTCGCCTGGGAGTGCGAGTAGGACCTGTGCCGGGCTCGCTCCACGATCACAGACGGGCTCTCGGGTATCACGGCCGAGTAGCGCTTGTTGGGGATCACCATGGCTTGGTTAGAGCGCGTACTTTTCGAGCGTCGTAGCAGGCGCAGCATCTGAGACTTCAGAGTGGCGGCGAGGGGCATGCCTGTGCACAGCTAGGGGTTACATCCGCACTGGGGTCTGAGCGGGGTGGTGACCGACCGTCTGCGCAGGGGTGTGAAAAAGGAGAGGAGGTACTTCAGAATACTAAAAACGAAGTAAAAAGCAACTCTTAAGACAAGGCCCGGAGAGCCTTTAAATTTACAAATAGTATTTTTATAAGTTAAAGAAAGCACAAAATGATTCTTGATACTGGTTAAAATATGCAGGGCATTGTGCAGACGGTTGGTCACCCTGAGGACACTAATATTGGGAAAGTTCATCAGTGGTCAGAGGGGAGATCCTTCTATTTATGTTGGAATGGTCAAAAAATATTATAATAGGTTGGGAGACGAAATACAAGAAATCCTTTAAATTCTTTTGGAAAATGATTCCTGGGGTGTTTCCGAGGTCAATTCCTACCCAAATCAATCAAGTTAAATTCACTAAACACCACTAAAATTGCACAACCCGTGTTTGGACTTCGTACACGCGTCACTACACGTACACACGTCAAAGAAAATACGTTCCAACCCCACGAAACACACACAACACAACCACAATCACCAACTTTAAAAACTACAGACCAATTTCACTCAATCACGCCATCTCGAAAATTTCCAAAAAACGCACACCGAACATCCATTATCACTTTCGCACCACCGTGTAGAACTCCACTCTGACCACCATTGCTCGGATGGGGATGGTTGACGATGGGGTACCTGGGGAGGGCGGCGGAGGGGACGCGTACAGCTTGCTGCCGCCGAGTCCTGTCACTAGATACATGCATACGTCTCCTCACTACATGCCGCACGACACTTCACTCTGAACTGACTGTACTGCGGGCATGCGGCATGCCAGGATTGCTGCGGCCCCCCACCTCTACCTTCCACCGGCCGCCAATGCCACGCCGCTGCGGGTCTTATCAGGGCTTCCTACTTAGCGTTATGTCATCCGCGTAACCGCGGCATCGATCCCTGTGAGTCCCTTCCTCTGCTGTACTTCCTCGCTTGTTTGGTTAAATATTAACTCATTTCAGCGGGAAAGCGTGGGCATATTTAACTTAAGAGGATTGATCACTCTAAAAGAAGTTGCTCAAATCATATTCTCCCATTTAGGACGTTATTATTTTATGTAGAGATTAGAAAGGTTGTTTTCCATGTTCACAAATGTAGTCTCTAGGTTTGTATAACCGGGTTTTCTAAATCTTACGCCAATATTAGCAAACAAATGTTAAAATTGACCTGGTTTTTGCCTTTTTCGTGTAATAAGGAACATAGAACCACTCCTAACTAATCATATAAACCCGCATTTGTACGTTTCGGTCCATAAACGGCGTCGCAAACAGGAGACAAATGCTTCATTTTCCAGTAAAATTCGCTGAAACTCTATCAAACTCTCATTTAGGACTACTGTATTCCCAACAATGCTAACTCTAAACAATAACGTATTCAACTAAAGTAACGAGAAATAAGATAACAACGCGGCGGTGAGACAAAGGTGAACTAACAAACTGTCAGTGAGGTCTCGTATCATCAGCGTATAACAGCTTTATGTAGCAGGTCGTAAAGCGCAATAAACCCTAAGACAGCTGGGCGGAGAGAGGCGGACAGAGTCATATGTAGCAGTAAACCTAGTAATGAGGTAATGTGGAAAAGCTAATATACACTCTTAAGAGGCCTAATCAACTTTTGCAATATCGATCATTAAAATTATCCGATTCGACTAAGGGATAAAAAAAGGTCAAGTTTGTCTTGTTTAACGATGCGAAGTTAGGACTACTAAGGCCTCTTGCTCAACCTCTACCTTTACCTAGTGTTGCCATATAGTTACATTACAAATGTTGGTGACTGCGGGGATCGAACCCGCGCTAGCTGAGTGATGAGCTCCGGAGTCGCGCACGATTCCACCCGCCACGCTGGATACGACTCAGTAATCAACCAGAACGTATTTTATGCAGCATAAACCGTAGTTATCAATGGGGAGACGGATTTAGATAGACTAAAATAAGAAAATGTACATATACTAAAATTCATCGATATCTAATTATAAATACAATCTTCAATCATGGCATAAAACCCATTTTTGGAGCAACATTCCCACAACCACGAAAAGGTTTCTTCCGATGTAATATATACCCCATTTTTAGGAAATTCGCTAGGGTTCACGCTAGCGCTTGTAGCTAGTGTTGGCTACGTTTTCTATTGTGGCGGTCAATTCGAGAACGTCTTATAAAAAACTAAATGTCATACAGAAAAAATCTTAAATTCAATTTTCTTACTGCAAAAAATTAAATCAAAAGTCCGAGATGTTAAAAATTGTTTAAGAAAAATAATGCAATGTTTTGTACGACTTTTATTGACTAATTTGTTGATTACAGTTTTAGTTACTCATCAACAAAAAGAAACAAAAAATGTCCGATTGGGAAATTTCAAACCGACTCAATAACCGTAGAAGACAAACACGATACTAAGACAGACAACAATTAAAGACTACTGGTCGAGTTAAGTGGTGCTGGCGGGAAGGTTATACACTACTACTAAGTACTGTAAATTGTGTGAGTGAGCGAGGTTGGGGTGAACACCACGACTAACCAGGAAAGCACGCCACAGTTACACAAGAAACCTCTCGTCACGTGATACAACTGATGCTGTGCTGTACAGTTCAGAAACGTCGAGTGTTGAGTAAAACTATAGAAGCCCAACTCAACTGGGCCCAAAACATGCTCTCGTTGTCCCCCGTATAAACGTTATTTTTTGGCGAAGATATTGGAAAAGTTGTTTTCCATGTTCTCAAAGTTTGTTTAGGTTTGTGTGGCATGGTTTAAAAAATGTCTTTACTCCAAAATTCACAAAAAATGTTAAAGTTGGCCAAACATAGGCTGTTTGAAAATTGCATTATATTTTTTCACATAGGGTTTTGGCTTTTACGTGTATAAGGAACATAGAACCACTCCTACCCTATTATATAAACCTGAATTTGTACGTGGCGTCGAAAAAAGGGACTACGAAACCATGTTTGCCACTTTTTGAGTGAGCGGAGCAAAGTTGGAATACCGCTACTACCATTTCTCTTGACTGGCATGGTCGGCGAAACTTCAAAGAACTGAGCCAGACAAGACAAACCCTAGTAGAGCCGATGTTTTTGAAACAGAAAATAAACTTGGATATCTACCTATTCCTCGTCCACCGGAGAGAAATAATAAATACTCCGCCATTTCCGCGGTAAACATGGGTTCTTGCTTGATTGACTAATCCTCTTCGAGGTCCGTGTCAATGGTCACATCAGAATTCATCCGCCCAAGGAACACACGACACCGCGCACGTAACAACTGGCTAAACAAAGGACCTTCTTTCTACTGATGCCGCCTAACTGTCTAACCAACCGCTTGCAAAGGCTTTTGCGGTCCGTTTTTCACCTTTCAAAATAATCTTTACATTAATAAACATAACTTCTTGCATTGAATTAAATTGTATGCACATAATTTAAGTAATGAAATACGTTAAAAAAAATTACCTAGCCTTAAAACCCTAACCGTGGGCAAAAATTCGTGAAACAAATTCCCACTAAACCCACATATAGTATAGCTATCTTATGGAGCGGTTTTCAGGGGAAACTAGAACAGGGATGACATTTACTGTAAGTGGAATACCGTGTTGTGGGACCATAGTGTTTGTCCCTTCGCGGAAACCCCTATCCAGACCCACTTGTACACACACTACTTGACTGTAAGTGGGTCAAAATCCAGTCTTACTCATGATGTTTAGCTTGGGAGTACTAAATCACTATTTGAGATGCAGACCACTCTCATGAGGGTATTTTAAGGCAAATATGTGGTGAAGGATGAGTGGTATGTATGAGTGGTAGTGAGTTATGAGGTGTAGTCTTGTTACAAACTAAGGCCGACTCTTCCTTGGAATGGGTCATTAATTAATAACCCAATGACCAATGGAAATACAAGGACCAACGGCTTAACGTGACTTCCGAACCACGCAGGTGATGGTCTGATATGTCTAAACGATGGTGGGAGTTGATGCGGGTATCATCAGATGATCACTGAGACTATCTGAGCCGCTTTCATCCTCAAAACCTGACCTCCATGAAGCTGGATTACAGGACCACGCCACGAGTCCCAGTCAATACAGTATGCATTTGTTGTCTGGGCTTAGTTACAATTGCCGGATTTATATTTCATGTTAAAATTAGAGTTTATTTCCCCTTATGTATGTACCGAAGTGGTAAAAAACTGACGATCATTTCCAAAAAAATATAACACGAGCCTTTATATTATATTTCATAATAAATATTCATCGACATCGAATAAATGAATTTTTGATCAATATTCTGTAAAGGCCGCTTAAAGAATAATCAAGCGTAAACCAGGCGAGTTCTTAAATAATTATTTTTCATATTGTTTCATAAAAAAGTTGAAATTAAACTATTTTTCATAATTTTAAAGTTTTAATTTAACCTCATATTTTAGTCTTGTTTACCGTTGACTAACAGTTTAAAACAAAGGTTTATACTCGTAAATGCTTTTAAACATATTTTGAAACTATCAAAAATACTTATGAATAATTAAGTAAAAATTGTCATAAATCAAGTTTTTACTAAACTGACTTACTTCAAAGCACGGATAGAGCGCGCTGGCGCATAAAACATCGAGTCACATAACAGCTGATTTCGACGTTTCAGAACGTCAATCCTCACCGAGGCCAGAATTCCGTACTTTTGGGACCAATTGCCCTTCCTTACTCGTCAACAAACTAATCCAGTTAATCCTCACTTAGAATTTTAATTTAGTCCACCAAGCATTTTGCGGTTATCCCCACAACCAAAGCATGGAACGTCAACACAACAAACAACAGCTGTTCGAAGGTCACTAGGAATGAAAGTCACGTGACCTTGACTATACTGATACAGTACGAGTACAGGCACTCCAACCAACACTTGACTAGATGGAGATGGAGATAGGCAACTTCTATGTACTTACTTGTGACCCGGACGACGAGCCAATGGTTAGTTCACTCAGCTTCTTGATCTACGGAAGATACAAAAACAGCTGATAATTTTTTATCGCACCAGAATTATTTCGGTTAGGTTAAATTTAGATTTATTGGTTAGCAAGCAGAAACGAACCATGCGCATAGAAACTAACAAAATGCACCGTAAAGGAAATTTAACGCCAGAGGGATATAAACGTAGAATTTATAACATTTTCATTTTTGTAGATAGGTGCATTAAAATACGTGTTGGTTTTAATTTATATTTATTGGTTAAACAAGCACAAACTAACCATGCTTTATGGAAATTAGGGTTTATTTCGTCGGGTTCTTATAAAATAGCAGGCTGGAAAAACTATAAAGGAAACATAACACCAAAAAATAACGTTGAAATTGTAACATTTTTCATTTTGTATATAGATGCACCAAACGTTCTGTAAGATGTAATCTATAATCTAGATTTTCCGGTTCACACCGCGTCAAAACATAATTAGCTCGAAATATTTCGGTCTCGTTGATGAGTACCATCTTCAGTCACTGTTTGGCTGAGATATTTGCTATTCTCTATCAGTCTATCAACTGTCCATTTTATCAAATTTCGCGAAAATTTGATAGAAAATACTATTTATTGAGTGGGCGCAAATACAAACGGTCGTTTCCAGTGTAGTTCCTCATTGAAATTCTTAAAATTCACGGTAGCGCTTGCGTCTGCTATGTTTACGATTAAGGATGCTTAAAGGTGGAGTGTACGTATAAATATGCATGGAGCCTTGTCACAGAGTGACGTCACTTTACGGACAGTTAATGACGTCACGAACATAGGTGACACATGCGCGGGGGTGGGGCAAACATACAATGTAACATTAATATACTGCAGTTTGTGACAGTCATATCTAATGTTAAGCTGTAAATTTAGACTTTAGCGATAATTTATGTGTGAAAAATATAAACTTTTTCGGCTTCTAAATAAATAAAAAACGTTCAGGTGTCGTGATAATGTTTCGTAAACGCCTTCTAAGAGGGCGTTAAGCTCTAATCTGAAATTAGGTTCAAGAAAAGGTTTACACTAAGCGGATCCGTGGCGGATAGGTATCGCGCGCGACTCCGGAGCTCATCACTCCGGTTGCGCGGGTTCGACCCCGCAGTCACCACTTACAATTTGATTTGTAATATGACTAATACGGTGACGCTAGGTAAAGGTCGAGGTTGAGTGGAAGAGAGGACTTTGTAGTCCTAACTTCGCTTCGTTAAACAAGACAAACTTTACCTTTTTACACTAACAACCATCAAATTAAGATTTCGGCGATTAGTTAGGATTGAGGATTTTCTTTTTAAATAACGAGATAATTCAGCATTCCTTAAATTAAAACAGCCCAATCAAGGTACTGATGACAGCGTATTACGGAGTAATCTACCCACGCCTTCCTCCAAATTGACATAAACAGATTGTATAAAAACAAGAATTTCCAAATTTCTTTTTATATAAAATTGCAGTTTGGACGATTTTAAAACTGCAACGGAAAAAGTCGTGCTTAAAAGACCAGTATTTAACAATTTTTAAGTTGTTCACATTCCTTGCCTTAATATTTTGGAAACGTGTCTCTTTAGTAGGTCAATATCGTAATGCGATCTCCTAAGAGGAGGTGACATTCACTCTTATGAAACTAGAGACAGGGAGAACTACCGAACCGGGAGGTGCAGAACGGTAATACACGAACCTTCACTGAAAGGAGTTCAGTTGTTAAAAAAAGATGTCAAATTCGATTAAGACAGTCTTATCGCTAAAAGCGTTTAGTATTTGTCTTAAAGATTTTCCAATCGACAGAACTAACGCGAAACTGACAAAATAAAATTAGGACTAAAGTTGAAAAAATTCGAATAGAATAGTTTTTAAGATTAAATACAAAGCTTTTGTTTACCCAACCAATACTGACGTTGTAATCATGAATCCTGCAATTATTTATTCATTTAGGAACCGAACTTGTTACCCTCCTCTCCCCGCCTCCCTGGCTCAACCATGTAGCATCTATGCGCAAACTACTCATTATAACATGATCTTTGTGAAAATAGTAACTACTCGCTTCCGTCTGGTTGCGAATGCAGTTACATCGGAGCAGAGAAGATATATAACTCCGCACTAACATGGCTTTTATTTACTACTGCCAGACATATTCATCATTCTACATTCTCCCAATGGATTAACCGCAAAAACTTTCACCTCGTTTGTGCCGTTACAAAATATTCGTACTTTGGCTGTATTTTTATTCAAATATTTTTTACATAGTCAGTAGAATACAGCTGTCTTATAAAAAATAATACATTGTACATCTGAACTTTCGAGAACACCCAAAGTATCCTACGAAAGCGTTTAGATGTTAACTATTTAACGCAAAAATATTCTTCTGCATTTACTTATTTCGGAGATATCACTAAATCACTATTTGAGATGCCGACCACTCTCATGAGGGTATTTTAAGGCAAATATGTGGTGAAGGATGAGTGTGATGAGTGGTAGTAATGAGTTATGAGGTGTAGTCTTGTTACAAACTAAGTCCGACTCTTCCTTAGAATGGGTCATTAGTTAATAGCCCAATGACCAATGGAAATAAAGGGACCAACGGCTTAACGTGACTTCCGAACCACGCAGGTGATGGTTTGATGAGTCTAAACGATGATGGGAGTTGATGCGGGTATCATCAGATGATCACTGAGACCAAGTGAACGCTTTGGACCTATATCATCCTCAAAACCTGACCTCCATGGAGCTGGATTACAGGACCACGCCACGAGTCCCAGACAATTATTCGTCAGAACCCCAGTAAAAAACCTATTTCCTGATAAAATCCACCACATTCTCTAGAAAACGTCACTCCCAGAGACAAGTAGACTACAGGAATAGCGCAATAAAGATTGAACCTGTCCACCAGTATGAGAACACATGTAGCCTAGACTACACACGGTACAAACCCACACACTTCCCACTGTCTACCCACTGCCTGTACCCATTGTGTCGCTGTGCCCGTCCTATGGTGAGTAGTACGATAGTTATTGCTGGAAAACAAGAGGTACTTAGCGTAGAAAGTGAGTGTATTGGGCTAGCTAACTTCTAAATGGGTTTGGTTAATTTTCACCTGAAGAAGGTATCGGCTTTTAGATCCCGAAACGTCGTGTTCTTGTCCACTAAAATACGTTTGAAAAGGTTTGTAATAGTATTTCAACATCAGAAATTCTACGAAGGTCAACAACGAACTTTAAGCGAAAAATTCTGAAGTGAATTTTGGCTTGTGATAAACATAATTATGTACTTGAATAAATAACGGGGGGCATTATAATAGGTTAAATCAAATGAATATGATCTTACAAGTAGAGGCATTATATATACCAACTATAAACAATTTTTAAACGGGCCAACTTCGAAAAAATCACAAAAAGTTAGGAAATCAACACTTTTAGGGTCACTCTCCAGCAGCTATTTCCATATTGGATTAAAGATTTCATTTTGAAACTCTCACATCAAGTTTCCACGACGGTCTGCAATTACATCAGACGATGAGTCAGGGAGGTAGATGATGGTAGGTTGGGTTCTGCAGATGTCAACGCAGAGAAGGTGGAGTGAATAGAGTGATTGTGACTCTGTGGAGTGAATAGAGTGATTATCACGTTAGCCGCTCTTGCGTGTGGGGAAAGCAGGAAGAGATTTCAGAGGAAACTTCACACCGCAGAATCTGCCTATCGACCTTGGCTTTCATTCCAAGACCAGGTTTGTAAAACCATAGTCGGCAAGAAGCCAAGAACGCTACCGTGATTCCTAGCGAATTTGTCATGACGGAAAAATGTTACTCCGAAAGTGATCTTTTTCCTAAATATTTCTTTTACAACGCGCTCCAAAAGTCACTTCTGACGGTTACGAATCTTTCTGGCTTTGCAAACTTACCTAGCGATTTGAAAAAGAAATGTGTGTACCAAATTTCTTGCAAATCGGACATCAGCCATTTCAGTGTCTAACTTAAGGGATCGCCCTTTTAAAAATTGAGATAGGAAAAAGCAAAGGTCACTCCCATTTTTAAAAAGGGCGATCCCTTAGACACTCAAAATTATCGGCCAATTTCAATTTTGCCAGTGTTTAGCAAGACCTCGAATGCTTGAGTCGTTTGAAAGAAATTTTTCGTCCATTGGCGAAGAATTTCGTTCGTCTGAAAGAAATCTAGATGTATACGAGAGGAAAATATTTAGTAATAGTAGTTCAACTAACTATTGTCATGCGTGTAAAACGTTGTATATGAAATATTCATTTGATGAGCGACTTGTGGTGATGACTGATGAGCGATTATGGGCGAGACGCTAGAGGTAACGGTAGACAGTGTCGATGAGGCAACAGAGGAAACAAATGTAAAGGGCCGCGGCCGCGTTAAACCCACTTCCGGTCGCGCATGCGCACAACAACACACTACACAGAACACAGATAAACAAGAACATATAACGTTCTGCGAGGTAAGGTATAATAGTTCCCTTTCACCGTCACTTGAGTGAGCCAAACGAATAAACATGTTGAACTTGTGTCCAACTTTGATGGCCACTCACCGTGGTTCGCAAGTCACGTTAAGCCGTTCGTTTATTAATTAATGACCCAATCCGGGGAACAGTCGGCCCTAGCTTGTACGTTTTATCATCCCCCCTCCATCAAAACACTTATCACACTCGCCATCATTCAATATTCACCCTCCAAGAGTGGTCGGTGTCTCAGAGCAACGTATCAAAGTATCAACTAGAACTTCTTGAGCTATAAATATAGCAATATTAGGCCTATGTCAGAAATTCCCAACATATTAACTCATTTTTAGTTAAATTTTCACTTCACAGTTCAGTCCAAATATATTATGACGAGCCACGTTTTTTATGTACCATATCAAATTACAATATTTAATTTGATCGATTCTTCTACTATTAAGATACAAGATTGTCAATAGTAATATAACTAAAATCACGTTGAATTAAACTTTGATTAACATTGAAACAGTCAACGTAACTGCTGGAGCAGGTTCGATTCCCGCAGTCACCACTTACATTAGTAATGTGACTATACGGGGACGCTAGGTAAAGGCCGAGGTTGAGTGGTAGGGAGGACTTTGTAGTCCTAACTTCACCTCGTTAAACAAGACAAACTTTAACTATTTTACCTTTTAAAATTGAAGAAATAGTCAAATCAATTCTAGAGTAGAATTTCGCTGCATCACCAAGACAAGGAGAGCAAATATCCCAGGAATATTAAGCTGAATCTAGGGAACTAATTGTCGGACTCCAATTAACCCTCAGAACCCAATATCTGAACGAGAGGACATCACAGAGACACAGTTTCCTGTTCTTGGTTCAATATCAATATCCGTGGCAAATACCAGCTTTCTACTCCTTCGCCTCTTCCATCCTGAACCACTTTACTTCATAGATTGGCTTGCATGCAGTAATAAATGTTTATATTTAAAAATAAATTTAAAGTTAATTTAAAGATGTAATATGAATTGCATATACTATACAAACGGACTGATTTAAAATGCTATAACTTTGCATCCGGGTCGATTTGTTCGACATGGCAACATCGCGTTTGACCCATCTTACCTTCAATATTTAAAAGTAATAAAACTTCTTCAACAAGAAAACTCCCCGAGGAGGTTACTACAAAAGGGTACTTTCGGTACTTGTTTCCTTTTCTTTACTTTATCCTCTACATTCGTAACTAGGCACCTCGAGAATTCGTCCATATACTCATGTATATAAAGTGTTGAAAACAATGCTCAAAACGTAAACGTGTTCCGAAGGTCTGGATTGGTGCTCATTCTTTAGAGTCCTCTTATTTATTTTGCATTTTTTTAGAAAAATTGACAAATACAGTAAAGACAAACTTGCTTATTAGAAAAAACACTTTGAAAGTAAAGAAAATTTAGAAAAAAATTACTTTGTAGACAGTTTATAAATTTCAGTTTTAATTGGGGAAAAAGCGCATTTCACTCTAACGAAGCTAGCTTACAGTTCGTCTAATATTTGTTAAAAATTTTGAAGCCCCTTATGTAATCCCAAAACTCCCAAATTAAAACTACAAAATACACTGCAACAGTAAAAAGGTCGAAAATAGTGGGGGGACGCCCTTAAATATGTACCACCCTGTTACAACAACGGTATCCCTGCTCCACAACACGAAAACATGAAATAACACCAAATACAGTTTGAATTAAGACAGATTTATACTTTTCCAACATAAATCAATAAATCCCAATTGCATTGGTACAAACATATTGATAGTGTTAAATTACGATTGTTGATACGTAAGAAAATATTGAATTGGAGTGACTCCTTCCACTGGTAAATACAAGAGATGTACGACGAAGACTGGAAATTGCCGGTTATAAACTGCAGGCACTGGGCAGTAGGTTATACAGAACGTCACACAAATGTACAGTAGGCCTATACACGTCGTTATATTGTAAAATGACCTCTAATGGCAATAAATGTATTTTTCTAAAAAAGTGAAGTTTCATAAATGAATTGGTTAATCTTTCTACAACTATTTTTACCTAGTTTTTCATCATTACAATAAACTAAACCTATCGGACCCGTGGCGGGTTGGAATCGTGCACGGCTCCGTAGCTCATCACTCCGCTAACGCGGGTTCGATCCCCGCAGTCACCACTTACATTTGTAATGTGACTATACGGCAACGCTGGGTAAAGGTCGAGGTTTAGTGGTAGATTGGACTTTGTAATCCGAACTTGGCCTTGTCAAACAAGTCAGACTTTACCTATTTACTTTCTGTATCCAAGGAAACATAGGCTAGTAAATCATATAACAACTTAATTTATGTCCAGTGCTCTGAATGTCAAAGTGCAGAAATTCTGACTTAATAATTAAACAGAAGTTACTTTAAAACGGTATGTTTTAGAGCAACGGAAGTTATGTTTAACGGTTGAGAAAGTAAAACTCTACTATACAGGGCGAATCTTTTATTCAATTATGGTACTGTGACTATAAGGAAACGCTAGGTAAAGGTCGAGGTTGAGTGGTCGAGAGGACTTTGTAGTCCTAACTTCGCCTCGTTATAAACAAGCCAAACTTTACCTTTTTTAAAGTGCTTTGTAACGCTTTCCTCAAAAGTGGTTTTAACAGAAATGCACTAAACCTTAGTTTAAACTAACTACAGGATCAGAGCGAGCCGGTTACACACAGTTACGTGGACAACGGTTACGTTACCACTCCGAAACTGTTACAGTGTAAAACGTTACTTCAGAATAACGGTTGCAGAACTCACTCACTGTCATTTCCTTTGTTGCGAAATCACAATTGTTCGATATTTTCACCGAATTCTCCCCAAGATTCATTATTTAACAGAGAATATCCATTTGGTTTAAGAAACCGAACTGTTTGAAAACGAACAAATGCTGTTTTAATGTTTAGACTGGGACTCGTGGCGTGGTCCTATAATCCAGCTTCATGGAGGTCAGGTTTTGAGGATGATATAGGTCTAAAGCGGCTCAGATAGTCTCAGTGATCAACTGATGATACCCGCATCAACTCCCACCATCGTTTAGACATATCAGACCATCACCTGCGTGGTTCGGAAGTCACGTTAAGCTGTTGGTCCTTGTGTTTCCATTGGTCATTGGGCTATTAATTAATTAATGACCCATTCTAAGGAAGAGTCGGCCTTAGTTTGTAACAAGACTACACCTCATAACTCATTACTACCACTCATCACACTCATCCTTCACCACATATTTGCCTTAAAATACCCCCATGAGAGTGGTCGGCATCTCATATAGTGATTTATGTTTTGTTTTTACGTTCGAATGCATTATTTGTCAAAATCAATACAACTTGACTGAACAAGAATTACTGAATTTAAAGCTGTCGTATTCCATATTGACACAGATCAAAACACAAACACTTTGATTTACATAAAGTAGCTTCGCTATTACATTGTCCTTTGATACAATAACATGCTAATGGGATTGTATCATTCAAGCCGTATTCAATCAAGTCATGTTCTGCTAGGGACTCATCGGAGCCGTAAGCCAGTTTGAATAAATTATGTAAACACTGTTAAGCTTTCAATTTATAAGTTAACAACGTGGTCGAAGCGGCAGAGAAAAACCAAAAAGTGAAATTAGGTTAGGCAGATGAGATGTATTAATGGTATTGATGGGATTATTAAAGTTATAAAATAGATTTTCTATATCTTCCTAATATTCTTTGGCGCCAGAGGAGTTATTATTTATCAATAAATAAGCATAGAACTGCGCTAACTTTGTTTTTACCAAAGATAACGTTATGGTAGGCAGATTACGCATGGCTACACGGCTGCGGCATGAAAGTCAACATAGTTCGCCAGCCTGAGTACAGATAGCGCTGCTAGGGAATTCTCCACTAGAGCCACTGGCGCACGCTCACGCAAGGTCGTTCGTACTCGAAAATCGCACGATTTGGTCACATTTAATAAACTGACATCGGACAAACTCAAGCCGAGGAGGAGAAAGACGGAAAGAGATGGCAGCGCTATCTGTGCTTCGGTCCGTGACGGGTTGGAATCGTGCGCGGCTCCGGAGCTGATCACTCCGCTAGCGCGGGTTCGATCCCCGCAGTCACCGCTTACATTTGTAATATGATACGGTTGACACTCGCTAGCGCGGGTTCGATCCCCGCAGTCACCGCTTACATTTGTAATATGGCTATACGGTTGAGTGGTAGAGAGGACTTTGTAGTCCTAACTTCGCCTTGTCAAACAAGTCAGATTTTACATAATTACTGTCTGTGTCCAAGGAAACATAGGCTAGTAAATTATATAACAACTTAATTTATGCCCAGTGCTCTGAATGTCAAAGTGCAGAAATTCGGAGCATCTACCCAAAAGCTCAAAGAGGGCTTCTTCACATTCTGTACCACAAAATAATGTAACACCCAAAAACGAAATCCAATAAATCTTCATCCGATAACCCCGTCACCATTCCCAGTCCAGGAAGCAAGGAATGTCACAGTTCAGATTGAGGTGGGTTAGTGGATGAGATCGGCATGATAAATGAGGTTCGGACAGGCAAGGAAGCCACGCCTACACGAGCAGAAATCTGCTTACTGGTTACCGTTGTACAACAAGGCA
This sequence comes from Matsumurasca onukii, assembly GCA_018831715.1. NCBI lineage: Eukaryota > Metazoa > Arthropoda > Insecta > Hemiptera > Cicadellidae > Matsumurasca > Matsumurasca onukii. Next base: position 1,610,695 of record CM032065.1, read on the forward strand.
CACGCTACTCGTGTGTACGGGGTGTCAGGCGCTCAACCCTCTTAACACGACACGAACCTCTCGCCTTTCAGGAGTTGTAAATAAATCATGTGCTCAAGGTGAATAAATGGCCAAATGACTGAACAATTTCTTTTAATATTAGCCTATCGTCGTTTTCTTTTATTTATAGATCCGACGGTCGATTTCAACAAAAGCATTGCCATTACTACAAATTAGCGTATTGAACAGTTCGTTTTTGGAACAAAAATGTTCCTCCAAATGTTTGCTTCAAAATTTATCAAATTTTCTGGGAGCTGACCACAACACTATAGTATAATACTACAGTACTGTGTTATGAGTGTATTGAAATAAATCTTTAGGTTTTAAGACAGAAATGTCCCCAAAACACCTAAAACCTCACCATTGTGCATAAAAATTCACCAAGATTCCAGCATGGGGCGGACTTTCATTTTGCTGAGAGTATTCCATACCCTGCTGACAAGGCATGAACCTCTGTTATATTTTCAGTAATTCTAAATAAATCACGTTATAGAGATGTATAAATGTGCTAAAGTTGTAATTATTAGAAATATTTTTAATACCGTAGATATAGGATTTTTTTAATTGTCGTCGTTTTCAACTATCTATAACTATGTAAAGACCCACGAAATCAATTAAAGATAAATAATAATAAGAATTTTAAATCAGTCGTGTTTAATTGAAGACACGTGACGATAACTTTTCAATTGACAATTTGAATTCACATTGTTATTTTTATTCAAATTTTATCTTTTAGGTTGACAAAATTATTACCACTACCACAACGGTCCAGTATCGCAGAGCACTTGTCCAAACACGAGACCACGTTGTGCATCCCAATCCGGCTCGGGGGAATCAATGGGATATCGATTCCAAACCGTGCCTAAAGAGGTAGTTACTGTCGCCGTCCTGCGCGCTGCTGTTATAGCACTGTGACACTGCACTCACGCTTGACACTGTGACACACGTCACGACACAACACGCGTGGTGACACACTCGCACGCACGCACGCACACGAGCAGAGGACGAGCAGGTAGCAGCAGGACGGTGGCGTGGAGGCGACTGCAGCGCTAGCGACAGTGCAGCGCTCTCGCGGCGCACGCCTCAACTACACACTACAGCCAGCTCAGCTGAGAGCCGGGGTATTGACAAGTGTGGCGTGTTGCCTACCACTGGCGGCAGGGGCTTCGTCCTTCATCCCCGCCAGCACGTCGCACGTTTGCATAACCCACGCAACGTTTTATTCCCTCGGATCTATCTCGTGTCGTTTAACGGACCGCCTCAGTGGTCACCGCAGGGAAAGGCTGAATTCGTCCGCCCAAGGAACACGACAACGAGCTATGCGACCTAACTGTCAAACCCTCCGCTTGCAAGGGTTTCGTAGAAAGTAGATAGCGCTCTTATGAGAAGGTTAAATTCGGATATGTTAATTTTTATGGAAAGAGAAAGAGTTTATCTGTGTTTGCCTATGATTTGTTTTTTGATACACATATTTTTAGCTTCTTAAATAAAGGTCTTCAAAATACTGTATTTCCTAACTTTATTACCTACCATTAATAATAGCATAAAAAAAAGACATTTTGAACAATTGACTACAGGCATACCCAGTTAGTATGTTTACCTTTTATTTAAGAGTTATTTCGTCAAAATATTTGTAGCATTAGTACTTAAGTCTCCATTTTATTTTCTGCAAACCTTTGAAGGGGGCGTTCCACCCAAAAATGGGGGTTTATGCTATAAAACCTGTTTTTGGTGGGAAACGCCCTCACCTTTAAGGTTACTACCAGTGGAGCGAATTTGCTGGTTATCCAACTTAACAAAGAGATTTCTTAGAATTTTCAAGAAATCTTCTTTTGCAATAAAGGTCATAGAATTTTCTTGTTAATACTGTTTCATCTTTTTGTTTCGTTTAACTTTTTTTTCTTGTCATAGAAACAATTTATATTGTCAAAATCTGACAATAAACTTATAATTATTTACAAAAGAAACGTGTGTAACAAAATTTGTTCAAAATCTTACAAAAAAGCCATTTTGTAGAGGTACAGTACATACATCAAGTTTTTCCATTTGAGTCAGGAGATATGGAACTAAGAACTGAAAACTGTTTTGATCTATGAAATTTTGTTCTCTTTGACAAGAGAAATGAATATCCCTATTGGATAAATGTGCTAATTAACAATTAAATCAAAGGTTCAATTAAATTAATTTGGTTGAATTAAAGTTCAAAATTGTAAATGCAAGTGTATACAACCAATATTATAAATCTTGTACTAAACTAAATAAGGATGTAAAATCAATGTTTGTGTTTTCCAAAATGAATACTAAATTGTAAAATACAAAAAAATGTATTCCCATTCTTGGAAAAATAGAGAAAATAAACTGCACTTTACACTAATTTATGTGAGCTTTTATAACAAGAGCGTTGAACAAATGGGCAAAGTTTACTGGGGATGATGCCATTTAGGCAACCAGCCACTATTAACAACTTTTAATTACTTTTACTGCTGATGGGGTAATATTTTTAATCCAAATAAAATTCTGGTTGACGACAGCTTATAAACCGATGACTAAACTGTAGTATGACAAAAAACTCTAATAGTTAATAACGGACTAATGAAATTGATTGCCTACTTCAATGTTATTTGAATTAAGGGTCCATCTCAGAGAAAGGCTGTATTCGTCCTCCCAAGGAACACAGGACACCGCGCACGTAACAACTGGCAAAACAACGGGCCTTCTTTCAACTGATGCAGCCTAACTGTCAAACCAAGCGCTTGCAAGTGTTTACAACAACCCAGTTTTGACCTTTCAAAATCATTTTTACATTAACAAACATGATTTATTTGAAATCTAGAGGAGTTTCCAACACATGTATAGAGTCTGATTTCTTATAATTTCTTTAATAGTTTCACAAATAAAATTTGAGATTGTCTAAATTTTAGTGATTTTTAACTCTATTTTGTACACTTAAAACCCTTAATAAAAAAAAGCTCTATACATGTGTTGGAAAACTCATCTAGTTTCCAAATATATCAGATTCAATCATGTAAAAACTATTTTGAAAGGTGAAAAACAGGCCTTCCACACAAGCGTCACCTGCAAAATTAGAGCTGAGCCGCAAAAATTGAAATACTATTACAGAACGATACCACCAGTAACCAAGTTTTAAACATATAAAGGAAACCGATGCCTTGGAATGGTTCTCTACCAAGGCTGTTGTATTATGAATCCTGCTTTCCTACACAAATAGGAAGCAAGGAAGGACACCCGAGTAGCGGTTTGCTATAAATCTATCCGAGTGATAAAACTTTATTGAAAACATAACCATTCCGACACTCTGTTAAAGTTGTGCAATACTGCAGATTGATTTGATTGCCTGGATATATAACGCTAGTCTGCATCACAAGGAATATTGAATCACTTTATTCCCAAGATATGTTTATGGATGAGTTTAAGCAAAGTAGACTTTCTGGAGTTCTAAAATCGGAAGGAAATAGAGATCCACTTTGTCTGTTGGGCTTTTGTTTTAATAAAGTTTAACAGATTTATTAAATAAGCCAATAGTTTACTATTTGTGGCTGGAAAAGATGTTGAACTATAAAATATAGTTTGAAGGCATAAATAGTTGGGCCGGATGGTGTAGAGGTCAACATTACCGCCCGGCAAGCGCAAGATCTGGTTCCGGCAAGCGCAAGATCTGGTTCCGGCAAGCGAAAGATCTGGTTCCGGCAAGCGCAAGATCTGGTTCAAGTCCCGGTTTGGTCCAAACCTTTTGTCTTCAAATTTCTCCAGTAATAAATTAGCTATTTAGCGCTTATGCAAATTAGGACTTATATATCATAAATGGTTTCATCATTCATAGGCCATTATGTAACTAAATTTTAAAAATTCATAAAGATTTCATTTTTATACAGTATTGCAGTACATGAATTGCCAAATACACTTGGGGCAGTTTTTTCAATTCAGCCGTAACACTATCACTGCTACGGGTGCCTATGGGATCCGTGGAATTTGCCTATGGGATCGCAGTCAAAGTGTTAACGGCGCCCAGCCAATAGGAAAGCTGGATATTTTTGAGGTTAAGTTCCATTTTGCCTGTTTTGATTTTGCATTTAAGTGCTTCAGTTTGTAATTAACTTTTTTAGCATAACGTACACATTTTAAATTCAATACAGAATGGAAAAAGAACACCTTTATTATAGGAATAAACTTCAATAATTCATTAAAGTGTTTTGAACATTGCATGAAAATGTAAACGTCGCAGACTGTAAACAACTTAATCGGCGGTTAGGTAACCAGCTGGTTAGCAGGCAATTGAAAAAACAGCCCTTATTAGATAATAGAATGTAAAATAAGAAATATGAAAACAACAATCAAAATACAGAACCAGTTTTAAAAGAGTCATGTATGGTATGTTGTTTCAATTTTATGATTCTTGAGTTTACGAAGGTGCTACAACACCACATGAGAGAGCTTACGGACTAGGATAGGTTATTCCGAGGTTGAATGGGGTTAACTGTAACTTTGAAATTCCCTTAACGGTAGATGCGTACTTCCTAATTCGTTTCACACAAGTTCAAAACTTTAATATAACCGGTCAACTCAAATAGTCTCAGTGATCATCTGATGATACCCGCATCAACTCCCACTATCGTTTAGACATATCAGACCATCACCTGCGTGGTTCGGAAGTCACGTTAAGCTGTTGGTCCTTGTATTTCCATTGGTCATTGGGCTATTAATTAATGACCCATTCTAAGGAAGAGTCGGCCTTAGTTTGTAACAAGACTACACCTCATAACTCATTACTACCACTCATCCTTCACCACATATTTGCCTTAAAACACCCTCATGAGAGTGGTCGGCATCTCAAATAGTGATATAGTCAACCATCTCGCATATAAATCTGACAAGTACAAATGTAAAGCGTAGAGAAACACACACCTATTTATCTCCCACTCGACACTCCCACCGGCGGGAGCAGGCACGGAGGGAGGGAGGGGAATCCTTGACTCATCCTCTCGACATGCAAAACCTGAGTAAATGTCACTCCTACGCCATTATCTATCAGCCGACACTTGACACTGGCCATTTGTTAGTCAACAAACCTCGTCGTGATGCACTTACACACTCTTCGCCGACTCGATGACAGAACTGACATTGCTAAACTTGACGAATAAGCAAGTTGGCGAGGAATTTGTTTTGTTAGATAAAGTGTGGTTGGAAGATGAAAAATACAACATCAAAAAATTAGTACTTTAAAGATTAAATTTGGTTTTAGAATAGAGTTTGCTTAAAAAATAATAATTAACTTGTGTACTTTTGTTAAGTAGCAAAATATTACTAAACCTATTTTCAATGAAACATTTTGGTTATTTTTATGAGACTTTTAGGACCTATTGATTTTCTTAAAGTGAATCATTAATAATAATTATGGCCCAGCCACTGATGGCCTTACTTGGATTCGTCTTGTTTTAATAACAGGTTTGGAGAGAAGATCCGTGGCGGATTGGTATCACGCGCGACTACGGAGCTCATCACTCGGTGGGTTCGATACCGCAGTCACCACTTACAATAATTTGTAATGTGACTATACGGTGACACTAGGTAAGGGTCGAGGTTGAGTAGTAGACTTTGTAGTCCTTACTTTGCCTCGTTAAAGAAGACAAACTTGACTTTTTTATGTTTTAGCTTAACATTATTTGAATTATTATTATTATGTAGATACATACATATTATTTTGGAAACAATTGAGAGCAATTATCTAAGAAAGTTTTACCTGCAGCACCAAAGATTGACCCTGAGTAATTTTGGTGTTTGTATCATAAAAAAAAGAATATATTTTTCTAAACCGAATTCTTGCCGTAGGTATTATTCTTCAGGTATTATATTTCATTATTTGAATTTAATGTAGTGTATTCAATTGATAATTGTCCAGTTCACATCAGTTTAATTTGCCCTATGAATGATAGAAATTAGATAAAATAATGACAGCTTAAAAAAGAGCATTTTATAAAAACTGCAGGTGTTATTTTTTTAGTTCTAGTAGTATTAGTTTTCACTAGTATTTTTAAACAAATACCTAAAAAATTATCCCATTTAAAATGGCAAAACGTGACCTTTGCATAATTTATGTAAAAACCACTTCTAAAAAATCTTTCACTTGCACCAACGACTCAATGCACCGAGTGTATGTTTGGTTAATTTGTGTTTTGACTCCTAATCGGCCGGGGCCGGGCCGGGCGGGAAGAGGCTAGCTTGGGCTGTCTCCAAGGTCAAGGCACTCCTGATATGGCAGCTTGTCCTAGCCTAGTTGTCAGTGTGTCTGCTGCCATGCTGCCACCTGGCACGCCATACGCACTCAATCCTCTAGTCTACAGTCTACACGTCGATAAATCATCCACACTTGGACTTTCGATACGCAAGTTAGCTGAATTGGAGAAGGAAATCGTAGCCTGATAAATCTGAGTGCCTACTAGAAATACATGTTTCAATATCCTGTTTTTTCTAGGCCTTGAAAAAATAGTCTAAATCCTAAATGGTAATAGTTTCCTATATATCTTTAGAAACCCCATTTAGTTTGCCTGTTAGTTCACCATCTTCTCCTTTTAAGTCTTAGTTACTCCTGCTGTTCAGTCTTAGTTACTCCTGCTGTTCACTATAGGTTTTACCGGTAGGATGCAAAAAAAATATTCAGGGTCAAGCAAAATACTCAAGACGTGGTCAATAATATACTTCCAAATTCGATCAAAAGTGCTACAGAGCCAAAGGCTTTCAAAGCTCGTGTAAAACCAGTTTTGGTCGCAGAAGCATTTTACAGTTCAAACGAGTTTTTGACACACAATTGGGATATTGGAGAATCAGACCCACAGGGGTAGGACTGGAAAAATTCGAGTAATTGGGAATTCAATAGTACGAATGTAAGTTATGTATGTTTGAAAGGGATCTAGATGTGGATGAATGCAAAATTTTATATCAAATATTAGACGATTGAGATACATGCTTTTAAACGTGTCAATTCAATAAAATATTCATTTATTTATATACGTTCAAGGGTTTTAGGATTCATCACCCTAAGATTTTATTGGTCTAATTATTTGTCAACAGCCGATGTATTTTGACCAATCAATGCTCGAGACGACTGATTCTGAGAAACTTCACTCATTTAACCACATGTCACGGCTTCTAGAGTCAAGTGCAGTTCATGTGTTTATATCCACTCACTTCGCAAGTTGCACAACATCACTTGGCAGACTAGACATGTGCCCAGGAGGGCAAAATTTCAGGGATAAATAATCTAATTTTAATGTAGGCCCCACAAGTTTTGATTTTACAAAAGAAATCTGTGCTATTGTCTTCCTTAAATTTTGTTTTTGACTGGGACTCGTGGCGTGGTCCTGTAATCCAGCTTCATGGAGGTCAGGTTTTGAGGATGATATAGGTCTAAAGCGGCTCAGATAGTCTCAGTGATCATCTGATGATACCCGCATTAACTCCCACCATCGTTTGGACATATATCAGACCATCTGCGTTGTTCGGAAGTCCTTGTTAAGCCATTGGACCTTGTTTTTCCATTGGTCATTTGGCTATTAATTAATGACCCATTCTAAGGAAGAGTCGGCCTTAGTTTGTAACAAGACTACACCTTATAACTCATTACTATCACTCATCACACTCATCCTTCACCACATATTTGCCTTAAAATACTATCATGAGAGTGGTCGGCATCTCAAATAGTGATTTAGTGTGATTTTAGTGATTTATTTTACCTATGTAACCCCACTACCGGGCGCATTTCTTCCTTTACACAACATTTTCTATTCCTTTTGTACGAAACGTACAGATGTCTTCGCAGGGCATGTCAAGTCCAAATTCAATTTCACAAGTTCTTACGTTTTCACATTAACTACAATTTTATCCTAAACGTCATCGCCAACACCTTGACATTTAACTGTTATGAAAAACGCTAATTTTTCCACAAGAACTGATTTTAGCAGCCATGGGAGCCTTTGCCAGAAACCGAGGTTGCCAAGTATTTCACTAACAAAATACACGAGTCATTTAAACGCAAAACATTAGTAGAAAGTTTCCTTCTATGTATTTAAATATTTTAATTTAATTATTGTAGTTTGAAATTACATGGATTGCAAATAGACCAAATACAATTATTGAAATAGAACGAACACACCAAATTAAAATGTAATACATACTGAAAGTAGGTCAACCCATTTGTTCAATGATTGGATATCTATGACACGTCAATTATCGTTCCTTACTGATTTTTATTAAACAAAAATAATGTAACATTTTTGTTTTTACATTCTAATTTCTCATGTGTGTGTGTGTAGTTAGAGTAACTTTTAAAATTTAACTACTTATTTTTAAAAAGGTATCATAAAAAAAGATAATGTTACAGCGTAGGTTACTTCCTGGTTAAAATTAAACAAAAAACTACCCTAATACCTCAATGAAATGAACTATAAACAGCCATATTATAGTAATTTTCTGTTACATCTTTTCTAGTTATATAACCCAACTGCTTTTCTATTGGTCATTGGTGAACTCAACAGTTAAAGCTAAAAATAAGGCTAAAATTTGAGATAGTTCCAATAATTTTGCACTTATTCTTAAAAAATTAAAAATACAAACTTCTTATGTGCATTTAATCGTGGCTGAGCTATTGATAGCTTTGAAAAGGCCAAAATAATTGCAGCTAGATAAGAGTGTGTTATCATCAGATATGAGGGATTTAGCAATGTATTGCCAACATCAAATATATACTGTACTGTACGTCGTCAAAGTAAGGTTGAGAAACAATACAAATATCGGCAAAAACCAATTTCTGGAAATTCTAGTAAGTTATCATATTCTACAATAAATAAGACTATACACACGAGAATAAAACCGAACTACGCTTCTGTTTACAGAAACACTTTAAACCAAAATAGCTTTTAAATGTAAATTTTCTGTTATTTTTGCTTCTGGGTGGATGTTTAAAACTGGTTTCTTGAGATGTTTGGATTTTTATTAACTCCACACAATAGAAACATAAAAGCTATAGTTGAGGAAACGGTGCAGAGGACTGCAATGGGTAGAGGAAAATCCTCCTAAAGTACAAAAACATGTGCCGTCCTAACAAATATCATCCTACGCGTTTGAGCGGTAGGAAAACTAGTGCTGGTACCCAACAATAACCTTTTCCTCATTTGAAGTTGTAAGTACCTCCTTTTTTATGTTGATACACAACAACTGAAGGCTTTTAATTCTAATTGAATGTTAACTGGTTGAATAAATTAGTTTCTAGTTCCTACCCTTACCTTTACCAAGTTATCTGTAAGACTTAGATTCTTACTTAAGTTATATTAAGTGACAGAATAGATAATGCAATAACGACACACTTTAACTAATCCTAATTAGGCTTTACGCAGATAAGATATTCAAGTACAACTCGTCACAGCAGATTGTTCCGTGGGCTTGTTAACCATCGGTCGTTGACAGTTTAGCAAAAAAAATGTTCATTACATTTCACCTCTGCTTGAACACAAATTTGGCTTAAATTTAATAAATTGTGGCTTAAAATCAATATCATTTGGATTGTTGATATTTAAATATTAATTAATTCTTGCATCGTTGATTCTTATGTCACTATAGATTCTTTTAATGTAACGTCGTCTGCTATCTTTACGATTTTTGTTATCTATTATTGTTGTCGTCTATTTATTATAATAAATGTGGGCATCCGTTTTCTGTCTACAACTTGCAATGAATGTACACGAATAGAAATGGTTTTTACTTTAAATAAATAATTGATATATTTGTTTAAACATTATTTCATAAGAGCGTGATTTTTATTATTCATGTCATAACAGTTATTTCTATGGTAGATGATGACAAATGTTTTCTAGACTAAACCAATCTCTAGTACACATTTTTAGAACTTCTTCAAACAGGAGATAGTCTATTGTTATACTGTATAGATGTTTTTCAACAAAAGTTTGTTATATCTACATACATTTTTATTAAGTTAAAAACTTAACACTTTCCAAAGAAAGCTGCGATCTTGCAATCAATCGACGACGTTTCGGAAGGGGTACCAACCAACAATTCCGAGATCATGAAAATTCATTAGTCTGTCGTAAATAGATAATTAGTCATAGTTGTACAAAGTTTAAAGAAAATAAACATAGCACCCAGTTTCAAAAATTTCTATTCGCGACAGGTTTTGGTTAGTTATCTTCGTTTTGAAAAAACACAATTGTAATGGTTTTAAACTCAATTTCACACACAAACACACAATCCAACAGTCTACAAAGCAGTTTCAGTTCGGACAGGCAGATGCAGGAAGGATCTTGAGGAGGAGGAGGTGGAGAGGGGTTGCATGCCATCGTGTTCTGCACGACACGCTCACGTTGGCATTACTGACGTGGTCTGCAGGGAGGGACTCCGGCACAGTCTGGAGCGTAGTCCTCATACTAGCAGACATCTTGCGGCCCTACCACACCAACCCTTAACATTGGGTCATTTCTGTAACACAACATGTGAAACGAATCAGTAAGATGTCAACTAGAATATAAACTAGATGTAAAATATAACTTTTAAAACCAAAATTTCCTTTTTTTGGACCTTTGTAACCACTCTGGGCAATGGGGTCAAATGAATTTTTTGACATGTTCTCCCTAAATTTGGTACAAATGTTATTTTTGTAGTTAATTAAATATCTAGGTTGATTTTGTTAGCCAGCAGATCCACCGGAAGTAACCTGTGTTTTTCGCTGCCATCTTGGTCTGGCCAAACAAATTTTGTTGATTAAGTTTAATGAAAATCGGATTATAAACACAGATTTTATAGCCTAAAACCCCATTTTTGGGGAGAAACATCCTCCCTCCTAAAGGTCACTTGCGGTTCACATGCGGGAGAACAACAATTTTGCTGGTTAACGAGCTTAACCTAGAGATTTACAAATTAAACAAATTTGGTACAAATCAGACTAAGCTACAAATTAGCTCATAGGTCAAACACAGGGACATTATTTGAAGACACTTCTTTTGAACAGCAGTTCAATGAACGCAATGTTACAATGTTATCTAATAATTTACTTATATATGATCTTTGTTCTCGTTTACTTGAGTTGGGAAATGTGATGATGGGTGCTTAGAACCAAGAAACAAGCACACTAAGCTAAAACCTCGCCGTTGTAATTGAATGGGGGAGTCGCAATAATATGTTTAAGAAAAACATAAATTTTAGAGTTAAAAATATTACAATTAACTTACACATGGTACAGAATGAAATAAAGATTTGTGTTTAAAGGTAAACTTGCAAATTTAAAATTTAAAAACATTTTATATTCTAGCCTAGATTGTATCAACTACAACAGAAAATAAGACCTTTGGGTGTTATGTGGCCAACAGATCAATAACCTAGATTTATTATATACAAGTCGCTGGAAACCTTGGAACCATAACAATACTACAACATACTGGAGGTTGGTTCGTGTAAAAGTTACAGTAAACTAAACTGCCTATACAACACAGCCACCATAGCTAATCAATCAGTCACCACAGAGTGCTAACATCTCCACACTTTCTCTTTCAGCGTGATCCTGTATAAACTCACGGTCCTAAGAGTCTGAACCAGACTATAAGTCCTGCCCGGATAATACTCTAGCAGTTCCAACGTTTGGACTAAATTGTTATATTGTATAACCATAGACCTTAATGCTCCGCCTCAGCTGAACATAAAGAAAACATCTGCATTAATCCACAATACGTCGACACGATTAAAGTTAAGACGGAGTTGAAAAACACTAAACCTTGGACAATTTTAAAGTTTATTTGTAAAACTATTAACTATAAACAATTATGAGAAATCAGACTCTATACACAGAAAGTGTCAGAAATTTCCACCAATTTCCAAATATACCATGTTTGTTTATGTACAAATTATTTTGGAAGCGAAAATAGTACCAAGCGCTCAGTTTGACAGCTAAACCATATCAGTTGAAAGAAAACCGGTTTCTTTTGTGGAAAAGTATTCCTTATGTGGACAAATTTAGGCTTTTTCTCTGAGGTTACCTTAATAATTTGTGGCATAGTAACATTTTAACAAGGAACTGGACACTTTTAGTTTTTAGAGGGATTAAAAGTAACTTACTAAATCCCTACTAAGCATCCAACAGCAGGTAACACTCGGAAAGAACAATCAGCCTAAACCCTTTATGTATTCTATCAGTCTACAATTTGTTACTAACTATAATTTTTTTAAGATGTTTGCTTGATGCAATAAGTTAGATTTCATATTGGCTTTTGCCTGAGGGAGAAGCTACGGTAGCTAGCATATATTTTTCCACATAAAAATAAAATTAGATTCTACACGACGACTGCCAAGACTTAACACACTAGTTAACACTCTGCCACGGGATTGTTAATTGCTGAAAGGCAGGTACCTATTTTCAAAGCACTTGTTAGCAAATTTTCTTCGGTAATTAAGCTATATATATTACTGGTAATAATCGCTAAATAGAACAAAACGTCGTAGAACCAAACAGTTTGCAGTTTTGAACTTCCCAACAACAACCCCCTCATTCAAATGGAAAACTTTATGTTTAAGCTAATAACTATTACTCTTATCCCATTGTACGAAATTCACTAGGATTCACGGTAAGCGCTTGTGGCTAGGCGTCGGCTATGTTTAGACTTATATTGGACGGTGAACAGTTCAAACAAGTATCGTGAGACAGTAAATGCATCGATGATTTGAAAGCGAAATAATGTCCAATAGTTATTACACATTCATTGTCAACACATTTTTTGCTAAACAGGATTAAAATATTCATTATTTTCACCCATATTAAGTAAAAACATCACTTCTAAAACTTTTTGTCCATTTATTTTTTTATAAAAGTTGTTTCAAAAAGCATATTCCTCTCGTGTTAGTTACTAGTGCCAAGGTTTGTACGGCTAAAGAAAGATTAGATAAGAAGTAAGCTGACTTAACTACTATAGAGAAGAACAATGATCTTCATAACTAATGAGTACAGGGCCTGGTCCTATATTATAAATACAGGATTGCAAGCTGCAATGAATGAAAGAAAAAGCAAGGCAGTTGCCAGTGACACCCTTTCAATAGCTGATAGCCGGTTTGCTTTACCATTCATAACTCAACTTATAAAAAAATCAGTGGAAAATGGGACTTTCCATCAAAACTAAAAACCAAGCATTTTGCAATCCGTGGAAAATAAATCAGCCTACTAATGTTACTCATGACTTCAGCAAGCAAGTATGACTTGGTAGCTTTTATTATGAATTAAGCAAGAAATTAACTGAGAGTCATTTTGTATCTCCACAACAGAGTGCAAATTACTAATGGTGAAAACTAAATAAAACCTAGGCGTGCCTTAAGAAAGCTGCCTGGGACCTGAGCTCTTCAACATCTACTCGTCTCCCTAGCTGCGTGAAAAACTGCCCCGTTCATTAGTACATAGGTGATTGCTAGTTGCACTTGTCCTATCTTTAGAAGAGGCTATTTTCCTCATCAATTCAGACTTGATAAAACTAACAGAATTCACTGGTATGTCCTGAGCATGGCAACCCTGCTGTGTACCTGTCCTTCACTAAAAGAAGACTGATCTAGTCTTTGGAGCCTAATTAGGTATGTCATTAATTCTCAGGTTGTGGGCCTAACTAATCAAGGGCTGACCATGGAAGGTCTAATGTATAGGGTTAGACAGGGCGCAAACTGCATCAACCCCGGTCCTGCTCCCCACCAGCACCAGCGATCACCCGCACACTACAACGCCCCACTCCAGTTTGTTCCTGTCTTTTATGTGACGGGTATAGATAAATTTGGGACATATCTTACTTTGGCAATTGAACTGCTTAGTTATTTCAGATTCAATTCAGTGATTTGGTTTTAAACAAGTGATAGAAACGGTCAAATTCCAGTATATTTCTTATTACCCCGAGGTAGGCCTAAGCTTCTTAAAGACAGGAACATAAAACACAGTTGATATACTGGGGAACAATAACTTTGATTGACTCAAAATAAACCAACATAAGACTCACTCTGACAATTGTAAATGGAGAGACTGATTTGGGTGCGCAATAAGCCTAAGAACAATGTAAAACTTGATTGTTGTTATTCAAACGAAAGCCTAAAAGAAATCTTTGCGGCCCGATGTTAGCCTTAGTGACTGGTTTTCAATTACTTATCTAAAAACTAATTGTGAAAGATATTTATTGTAAACTGCCTTCATAAGGTTAGGACAAGTACATTTATAACCACTGTAGCCTACCAAGATGACATTGATCACAGGCTGCCAAAATAGCAGGTCAAGTACACCCTACCAACTCAACCATTGAAGTAAATCGAAACTCAAACATCTTAAAATATTTACGGTCAAAACCTCGTTGCAAATAACATATTGTATAGATTCTAAGTTCAATTATAGGCCTACTTCAAATTTAATTCTAAATAGGACGTGAGCAACGGGTAGACGGGGCACTCTTTCTCCGGAAAATAGGCGTACACAATATTAAATATCAAAATGTTAACAAACGTATGTTGTACTTAAATTATGAATTGTTTCGCCCTATTTCAGAAGAAGTCTTGATCATTGCAAATAGTCGACTCTTACATAAAGTAAACATAAAGAATTTAGTGAAAATACAATTCAACACAGCGTTGAACCGACGACTTCGAACAACATTTAGGACCTCATAATAGTTCGTATTTACAAAAACTAACACTGTTACCTTCACATGACACTCACTAATAATATAATAATCACAATCTGACCACATACAAGTATACTAACCACGGATAATCTTAATTTTGCACATAAAACTAATACAACACTCAGATAACTACTCACATCAATCCAAGATGGCCGATTTTTCCTACCTTGCTTGACGCAAATTATTGTCACTGCGCAACTCTCAGCCGACAAAGTGTCTACTGCTATTGGTTCAATCTTCTCAACGTCACTTTCATACAGTGCGTTGATATAGTATTACATCTCTACTACCATTCATAAGAAATTTCGTACAAAAGTAAAAACAGTTTAATATTATAATAAATAAAAATAGCTATTAAAGAAATAGATTTATAAAAGGTCATACTTTTATTGGCAATTAATTAATTAATAAGTGATATTCCTGTAGCTAACTATCATATTTTTGTACATACTAGACGGACGATATGGTAGGACCAAAACTGTGGTCGTGGGAATTAAAATGTTTACTGATTACTCCGTACTATACACATTTCATTTCAATGGGATCCCTACCGGGTGAATACATCCAAAACTTATTTCAGTATTGTATAAATTTTAGCTGCCTTCAGTGGATCGAATTATTTAAGATCAGTAGGCGTAGGGACTGGAACCCGGGACCATGAACGATCAATCCACTGAGGTGGCGCGACAGGCATAGAATGCAATGAATATTAAATGAAAAGTAAACGAAAAATTTACAGATAATACTTTTTTCAACCCTCCGGGCCTTCAGTCGGCTGATTTTAGCGGCGCGGCATTTAATTTATAAATCATCTAGTTTTTATTCTGACACACACAAGTTTAAACCATTCGTTCCAGTCCCATTCATTCGGATCCTCCCCACTCTAGCCTCATCGTCAGTTAGCCAATTGATGGCCTTCCCAAGTGTACGTCATTTAATTTGTCTAGTTTTCAGAGCAGAGGCACTCTCAGTGTCAAAATTGTTTTTAGACGGCTGTTAAACTCCTTTAGCATTGTGGCACTTTTAATTGAATCCGGTATCTTGTTGATCAGTTGAGCTCCTGTCTCAAAAGGCAAACGTTCATTGACTACCGTCCTGTGCCTCCCAGCACTGTGGTTCTCCGTGTCTAATGACCAAAGAGTGCACATCACTGCTTATTTTGACTTGAAAAAAGTAAATATTTCAAAAAAAATAAAATATCGGCTTACAAGACTCTATCTTGATATTTCTCAATCGTTTCAGACTGCTTTTGTTTAAGATCCTGGAAAAATCTTCATTTGCGCAACTTCCCCACAAGACTAACCATAGAGCTAGAGGATTCGTGTAGATAGACCTATTTGCCTCTAAACACTCTTTAATCTAGTAGAAAGCTTTATTTACTGTCTGAACGTGAGAAGCTTTAGTTCTCTCACAAAGTTAGGTAAAACTCTGAACTACTGTACGAGAAGGTTTTAAGAGTGTGTTTTCTTATGAGAAAGCTTACACTGTATGTCTCAAACCTCTATCTGAGAGTGGCTTATTCTGCCTTCTTCCACCCACATCTTGAATAATGGAGTCCTCCTCTGGAGCCATGCAAGCTGTTGACCAATTACTGCTCACCATTCAAAAGAATATAGTGAGAATTATGTCCGAAGCACCTCAAAATGACCACTGTAAGTCAGTGTTTCTACAATGGAAACTCCTTTATGTGGTTAACCTATACATTATCAAAGCCGCCACTTATATAACAAATCTTTCCAACTATAACCTCCGCTCAGCCAGCCACAACTACAATACGAGGCACGCCGAAGATATTGACATTCCATTCCTAACGCTACCTAAGTACAAAACAGTTTCCTGTATACCGGAATGAGATTTTTTTTCGGCTTGTGCCCTGCCTGCAAGCGTCTTTAGCCAGCGTGTGCACCAGTGGCTTCTTGAGAATCCTTTCTACAATTTCAAAGAGTTTTTCGAAGAGGTTGCAAAACTAGTTTAAGTCAAAAGATCAAGATTTTAAGTCAGGGCCATATACAAGTTGATGCAAGCTATGCTGGAAACCAAACCAGTCTCCGATGCAACCTACAACTACAAGTAACACAAGTAAGGCAGCTTTCAGGCGTTCGACTTTTAGCGTCGCTGGATATGGCAAGGCGCGATTGAGTTTGATTACAATGGCAAGCGGCTGTGGCCGGCAAGTCTGAACAACTCCATATGTTGCTATTGTAATCCAACTCACTAGCGCCGTGCCATATCCGGCACACAACAAATCGTAACATTTGGAAGCGGCCTAAGAGGTTAAAATAATTAGCACTCATATTAACGGTATTTGATGTAAAATAATTTATTTTACCAGTTTAGTTTTGTTGATACATGAACACTAATAGTAAGTGCATAAGAAAATAATTTTAGACACTTTTCTAAATCAAAATTGTTTGTTCAAAGATATTCCTGCATACCCTTTGTACCTAGTCACCTATATTATAAGGTTGTAGTATATCTTTAATAAAGCCCTTTTGTTACTAATAAGAACAGTTATGATTTATAAAGAACTCATATTCAATGTTTAAAAAAAGAAATGTTTATAGAGCTGTACCCTAATGTTTCAGCGTCTTCTACAATTTGGTATAAGGATCAATACTTTCTTCGATATTTAGAAATATTTTATTCAGGTAAAAATTACAAACACGCTAAATTACGAACAAAATTAATTTACACTTGATGAGAAATCCTCAGAGCAGAATTTTTGAATTTAGACTATTGTCAGGATTGATGATCAAGATTTGAAGTATGTCAAAGAAAGGCTTCTAAATCTTATGCTATTTAGCTGCCATCAATGAGTCTAATACTAAACCTGAAATTATACGCTCCACTTTTCAAAACAAAAACTTAAAAACTTCATCTACACTTAAATTAGTTTTCTTCTTAGACCAGGGAAAGTTTGAAATTATCACCTTTTAACTCCACCAGTGGGTTTTCTGCGAACAAATCCAGACATCTAAGTTCAGAGTGTTAACTAAAATAACTAACTATCCCACATTAAAACACTACAATTCATACAACACTTATATGTCAAATATGTATTACAAAATCTCCAAGGACCTACATTAACTTTATGAAAAGCAACTGTGCATCCTTGAGTATTCAAACATGAAAAAAGAAGTAATAGAAAAGTAACTCCTCATCAAACAAAACGCTCACAGGGCAGAGCTTCAGCTGATAGATCAACAGTGAACCAACTCTACTTAGGTGTCAAAATCACTATATCACTATTTGAGATGCCGACTACTCTCATGAGGGTATTTTAAGGCAAATATGTGGTGAAGGATGAGTGTGATGAGTGGTAGTAATGAGTTATGAGGTGTAGTCTTGTTACAAACTAAGGCCGACTCTTCCTTAGAATGGGTCATTAATTAATAGCCCAATGACCAATGGATATACAAGGACCAACGGCTTAACGTGGACTTCGAACCACACAGGTGATGGTCTGATATGTCTAGCGATGGTGGGAGTTGATGCGGGTATCATCAGATGATCACTGAGACTATCTGAGCCGCTTTAGACCTATATCATCCTCAAAACCTGACCTCCATGGAGCTGGATTACAGGATCACGAGTCCCAGTCAAAAAGCTTTAATCAACTCGGTACCACAACTGACCTAACCTAACCTGACAATGAGGCTAGAGTGGAGCGATCCAAATGAATGTGACTGGAACGAATGGTTTAAACTTGACTGTCGGAATAAAAACTAGATGTCAAGACACGATCGAATCAGTGGCGGCACATCAACTTTTAATTCCCTGATAGAACTTACAAGCTGTAATGACTAGTTTCAATTATTTACGTAGTTTTCTAGAAATACTCATATTATCGATAAACAATGTATCTTGAATTTTCTTTCCACGTTTTAAGAATACTTATTTAAACATATTTTTCTTGTTAAATAGTGGAGTACAGCTGATTTGCCCTTCAGCTTCCTCTAGGCTCATGAGCCGCCACTGAAAACTAGATGTCAAGACACGATCGAATAGTAAATTTTAGTGATAAAAAGCAATGTAAAATTGCTCTATAAGAAAATAATTATAACAGCCGACTGAAGGCGAAGAATTAGAAAAGTATTGAATGTAAATTTTTCTTTACTTTTCAATAATAATGGCATCCTCTGCCTGTCGGGCCCCTCAGTGGGTTGATCGTTCAGGGTCCTGGGTTCGAGTCCCTACACCGACCCACCTTAAACCACCGTGATTGGCGGCAGCTAAAATATATACCGAAATATAACTTGGATTTATTCACCCGGTAGGGATCTTATTAATGAACTGTATAAGAAACTACACACCGATTACCGAGTAATGTGAAAACATTTTAATTCCCACAACCGCGGTTTCGGTCTTAGCCAATCATCCCATGATTAAGTTATCTATAATACAAAATATTATGAAGGTTAGCTAGAAGAATATCACTGGGTTTTCTGTGATATCACTCATTAATTGATTCCCCGCGAATAAAAGTATGACCTTTTATAGGTGTATTTCTTAAATAACTATTAGGTGAATTTTACAGGGAGAGAGAGGGTAGTAGCTAGCTTACCTAAGAAAAACAAGTTTAGGGGCTTACATTCATTCACCAATATTCTTTGTAAAATTCACCTAGTTTAGCCATAAGGCTCTTTCTTTCAAACCTAATTTTATTTATTATACGAGGAGGTACCCAAAAATAACAAGAATCCCATTATAAAACCATATTTTATTTTTTTTTACAAATTTACATGTATATTTTCAGTATACTCTCCATTCAGTGTAATGCATTTGTCCATTCGATGCTCCTACGGCTTAAAGCACCCCTCATACTCTTTACTCTGAATGGCTGCACGCTCCATCCTCGTTACCTTTTCCCTCCTTCATTTTCATCATAACGGTGATCTTTTATGTAATTTTTTATTTTGGGGATTATAAAAAGTTGTGTGGAGCAAGATTTGGTGAGTTTGAGTTAAGGGAAGGGTAGTCATGCTGGTATTGGCCAAAAACTAGCGCACTGAGATGGTTACGTGGGCAGGCGCATTGTCATGATGAAAGGACCAGTCTCCATATCACCACAATTCAGGTCTGGAATGTGTTGAAATTCGCTAAACTCAATTTCTACACTCTACAGACAGCAAAGAAGCATTATCAATGGTCTCTGACGATCTTCTTGCAATATTAACGGTTTTTTCTGAACAATTTCACCAGTCCGAGAATTTAAAGGTCGTCCAGGACGAGGCTTGTCTTCAATGAACATGGCACCATCTTGAATTTGGGAAAAATACTTGTTACACTCTGGTTTGGCTCAAAACATCGTCTTTGTAAGCTTTTTTTAATATGTAATTGCAACCCTTTCTGACGCGTTCTTAGCAAGAAAAAACAACACTTTACTCCTGAACTTTGTTCATTTAATTACACCATCAAAACAAAACGATGCAGAACAAAAACTACTTTTAGAAAAACGCATGGAACTCCTCTTCACGACCCCGCAGACTGACCACAGTGAGAGTCCTGAACTCAGGAAGAGTTGCGCTTTCATCCCCTAGCGGCCAAAAAGCGAACTATGCGCTCCCCACCTCGCCATCGACCGATTCGTGATACTTTTGGGTACACACATTACTAAACCATCTTTAGGTTCTTAAAGTTACCACAAAAGAATTTCTAAATTAAAGGGGATTGAGCCTCAAAATTAATAACCACTATCACTCTGACTCACCTTTAGCTCTTATGTCCGGAAATCAACTCTAACAGCAGTTCCTCTGTGCAGGTTATTCTTTGGGAAAAGCGGCTTGCAGAAGTCTGCTGTAAATCTCTATGTCGTCTTGCAGGAAAAGACAAAATATTACTCGATCAATCTGTGAAGAAAGATTCAAAAATATTCAATTCCACCAACAGTTTTTACAAAATACAGTAGGAGATTATAACAGAATATACATCAGTAGTATTAAGGTACTGCACTAAAGGATAGTAATGGGTCTAATTATAAACAAAATATTAATTCTATAAACATTTATAATGAGGAACATAGACTTAAGATTATCATGGAAAAGCATTAACAAAATTGCTCTGAAGAACAACATTCAGCATCTTCCAATAACGTGTTCGTTTACATTTTTTTAGTCTATTGTTTGAATAATTAATTATTATAGCGATAAAATATGCAACACACCAGACAGAAAGACTTAAAGAGTTTAAATCCTGATCTAGATATTTGGTATTTCAGCTTGTCAGTTCCACCTAGGGTAGTTTTTTTATTATGTAACTAAACTTAACGATGGAATAGGGAATTATTACCCCCTCAAGCCCTGATTTTAACAGTAGAACTACACCTACGGTCTCACTTTTCCCAGCCATTGAAGATGTCAATCCATTCCACTATTACCCACAATCTCAACACATACACCATTATTCAATTATAACTTTACTTATTCATAACACTTAATAACAAATCACATTTGTTTCCGAAACTAATAAAACAACTTAGTAAACTCCGGTAAGATTTGAAAACACAGGTTATACAACGTGACTGACAGCTGAATTTGATCGTGAAGCAAAACCGTTCTGTTTTGCTTTTTTCCTTAGCTGGAGTGGACAGAATAAAGGAGAAACAACTGAAAAAGTCAAGATATAATCAATACGATGTTCAGTAAAAGTTTCTATTCCGAAAAGTTCTAAATAAACCCACTAGAAAGCAGCATCTACCGGGACCGCTAACGGTCCTGTGGGCATACTAATGACGTTACTGTAATGGTTTAACACGCTGAGGGGTTAACAATTACCTAAATATTTATATGACTTATATCATAACCTTACTACTAATAATACTTTATTTAATATACTTCTGGTGGGCCTAAGTTAATTGAATTAACAAAGATAAGAAAAAATTTTTAAAACACTAAATTATATGATCAAGACTTCTATTTTAATTTGCAAACACCTGATGGACTATTGTTTTGTTTGTATTGTAATTTTGTCAAATAGGTTAGACAAGATTTATATGTACAGCACCGACGATGGGCTTAGCTCGAAACCGGTTGTGCTTAAATTGAAATATACAAGGGTACTAATGTTCATCTTTGTTAATAACATTAGTACCCTGTGGACGATTTCTGTTTAATATAATTGAATTAAATTTGATTTGTAACTTGTTAGTTCATATTGCTGTAGCTTAGGCCTAGCCTGCTGCAGTTTGACAATTCTGAATGTAGTATAAATAACTTAGTAACTAATATGGGCTAGTACCTAAATTTACCCTTGTGATGATTGTCTGGGTTTATTTAGTAAAGAACTGATGGAACCGGTAGAACCAATAGCCAAAACGCTACCCATCCCTTTACTTAACATAATCTTACTTACGGCATCACTATGTTCATCCAAAAACTTTCTCACAGTTGTTATTGCAACTTTAGCAGCATTTTCTTGCGGATAACCTGAAAACAAAACAACAAAATGTATTTGGTAGCAAAGAGACATTGACATGATAAAATTGTTGTTACTACAGTAGAATCTCGATTATCCGAGTATCGGTCAACCGAGCCTCCGGGTTAACCGAGCTAGTAGTTAGAAAATAAATGCTATTACAGGGTGGCCACAGACCGGGAAATATGCGTGAATTCTGGGTGTAACCGGAAAAATTAGCCCTTATATTGTGTTGTGGGCGTAGTCAGGTCCTCGGATCCTACTGCGAATATGAAACAACCGTCAAAACGTATTGCGAGGCGTAATATAGTGGTTGTAACATACCGCGGGTCTGAAACATCTCTCGGGCGTAAAAAGGTGATCTGAAAGTATCGTGGGGTTTTAAAAGACGATGGAACATACCGCAGGCGTGAAAAGGCGATCCATATGTATCGCGGGTATAAATGGGCGATTGTAACGTACCGCTGCGGCGCCGTAAAGGTGATCGGGACAAACCGGGTCTAAAATGACTCTCGGAACGTACCGCAGGCGTATAACAACAATCGGGAAGAGTCGCGGACTTTAAACAAGGATTGGTACTGACTGTGGGAATAAAACAGTCCTCTGGAACAGTGGAAGTGAACCGGGAAAATGTGTATATTGCTGGAAAAAACTGGGAAATATGCGTGAATTATACCAAGCTACTTCTGTGGCCACCCTGTATTATTAATTTATGAGTTATACGGTATGAAGATACCTCATTGCTGTACCTGCACAACTGATTGCAATGCTATCTGACAGCTAGTAAATCGAACAAATCAAGCTACATATACCATCGACTCAATTGCACGACCACCTGCATCTAGCCAGTATTGTCTCTCTATCGCTGGCGATACGCCGAGCCAACATCACTCATAAGTTTGTGTAAAACTCTTTTGTTCGGTTTGTCAGACTGGGGTTTGGTACTGTTTTGGTAGTTTGCATACCCAGGGCACATGTGCTTTTGACCTACTTGTACTGTATTTCAGTGTTTTACGGCGTGAGATTGTGTGTCTGTGCTGGTGCTGGAATGTCTGGGAAACAAAAATAGTTGTGGTTGTTTCTCTTTTAGGTACAGTACTCATATCAGTATGAAAATGTGTTTAAATTGTTCTTTTACTTTCCACAAAGTAAAAAAATATTTTTGTACTTTTAGTAGCACTTAACCTCCGTATTATCCGAGTTTTTTCATATCCGAGGTGGTCTTGGTACCAATTACCTCGGATAGTCGAGATTCTACTGTAATTTACACCCAGACTGTGTAAAATTTTTGTTCGTCTGTAAATGTTTCAACAATAACAAAATAGGTAAGGAGTGTAAAATGCAAAACTCACCATAAACACCAGTAGAGATGCAAGGAAACGCCTAAAACCACAAAAATAACACAATAATTTTGGGTTGAATTGAAACAACAAATTTTGACAAATAAGAATATTCTATTAGCGTACAAAATATTGTAAAGAAATGACCGCTAAAACAGGAAATACGGGGGTACCCAAAAGTATCGAATCGGTCGATGGCGGTGGGGATGATAGTTCACATTTTTTTCGAAAGGGGCTGAAAGCCCAACTCTTCCTGAGTTCAGTACTTTCGGTGTGGCCAGGATGAGAGGGTGTGAAAGGAGCTGTGCGCTTTTCTAAAAGTCACTTTTGTTTTGCCTCTGTTTGTTTTGATGGTTTAATTAAATGGACAAAGTTCAGCAGTGAGGTTTTGCTTTTTCTCAAAACGCACTGTGAAAACGGTTGCAATTATCAAAACAGCTTACAAAGAACTATGTTTTGAGCAAAACCAGAGTGTAACAAGTATTTTTCTCAATTCAAGATGGCGCCATGTCGATTGAAGACAAGCTGCCCTGAATCGACCTTCAAATTCTCGACTGGTGAAATTGTTTAGAAAACCGCCAATATTGCAAGAAGACCGCCGGAGGACCACTGGGAATATGTTTTTGCTGTCTGGAGTGTGTTAAAATGCAATGTAGCAAATTTCTACACACTCCAGACCTAAATTTTGGCGATATGGAGACTGGTTCTTTCATCGGACAATGTGCCTGCCTCTACGTAGCCATCTCAGTGCGCTAGTTTTTGGCCAATACCAACATGACCACCTTTCCCCATGACCCATACTAAATCTTGACCCACGCGACTTTTTATGTTCCCCATAGTGAAAATTACATAAAAGATCACTTATGACCTAAAATGAAGGAGTGAAAAGGCAAACGAGGATGGAGCGCAGGCATTCAGACTAAGGGATGAGGGGTGCTTAAAACCATGGGAGCGTCAAATTAACAAATGCATTACACTAAATGGGGAGTATACTGAAGGTATACATGTAAATTAGTAAAAAAATAATAAAATATGGTTTTATAATGAAATTCCTGTTATTTTGGGTCCCTCATACACCATTGCCCAGAATAATCTGATTATGCCAAAAGAGAGAGTGAAATTTCCACTACTCTTAACAGCTGCTGCATGCAATTTTCCTGCCACTGTATTTCATAGGTTAGTTTTTCTAAAAACCCAAACAATTTTTGAACTATTACTGGCTGTGAGCTTTGATTTTGGTAACTTTTTGACTAGTTAACATTCAATTGATTGATGTTTTGCAAAACACTGTGTTGCTAGCCATAGCGTTAAGTCAAAGAACTATGAACTACGTCCATGTAAAATTCCTAACTCACCACAGATCTCAGTCCTTCTTTCAATAGAATGTCTAGAGAATTTTGGTAACATTTCTTGAGTAGATCGGGCTTTTCCCCACGAGGCCCAACTGTATGAATAACATCTGCAAATTTAAACATTGTTTCAACTCATGTCAGTTGTATGATATCAATGTATTAAATGCTAAGTTGTTAGCACCGGTGATTACAAAATTAATGAAATAGACAACTTCAATAACTTCAACAAAATAAAGCTGGTGTATTTCAACATAGTAAGTGATATAGGTTTGTGGAATTTCTTTAAGTTTATGTTGGAAAAAAATTATAGAGGAAAATTTTGCGGAAACATTTGAAAATGACACCTTATAAATTACAGTTAGCACAACGTTTAAATGACAATGATAAAGTTGTACATATAAATTTTTGTCAGGAAATGTTACATTGTCTTGAAAATGTCGACACATTGTTAAATTGCTTAATTTTCAGTGATGAATGTACTTTTCACATTAGTGGAAAAGTTAATAGACATAATGTATGATTATGGGGAATAGAAAACCTGAGAAAGACTGTACAACATAAACGCAATTCTCTTAAAGTGAACGTGTTTTGTGCTTTGTCTGGTGAAACAGGTTTACAGGCCGCTTATCTTCCAAGAGCCATCAGTAACCGGAGTAAATATTTTCAATGATAACTTATAGAATTCTTCTATATAGTCATGTAAGTAATGATCTAAACTTTTAAATAATAAATTTTCCAAAGCTATCTAAACTGTCTATTTCATTTGTAATCACCCGGTATTTCAGTGTAGAAATAAAAAAACTTGAAACACTGACATTTTTTAAAGAATTTTGAAGCTGATTGTAAATTAATTCCATTTGAATGACAGTTTTTATGTTTTAATATAAATATACAAATTTTATAAATAAAGTTTTACCCTTTGACTCAGAAGGTATCGGTAGCTCGAACCTGCAAATTATTTTGTTCTTTGACGATTGTACGCTTTCTTCTAGGTTTTGTTTATTACTTAGACAATTTTTAAACATAACCTTTAACAGAATTAGTGGCATCTGATTACTAACACTTGGCTGGTAGTCTGTAGCCTCCGGTGAGCTTTGCTTCTCCTGTCGGACAGCCGTGAAGAGATGCACATTCTGCCTTCAGTTCTCTCCCTGCCGCTCTATGTATCGCTCCGTCAACTGCAAACATACAGATACAACAGGAAGTCAAGTAGCATGGATACAGATTCAAACTATAATTTGAATTGAATATGATCGTATAAAAACGGAATACAGAGGACAGCAGGCTAACCTGGATGAAGAAGGAACACATAGGAGAACATAGACTGTCAAATTTTTAGGTCTACTAAGGCCTTTGTCAAGACAAAAAGGCCCTTTCGCAGATGATTCATCCCTCTATGCTTTCGCAAACACCTGCTCAGGCCGGGGAAGAGGCGGAGCAACTCTTCAACTTTGCAAAGCAGTGGTTTGTGAACAATAAATTATGACTGAATGAGGCGAAAAATTAGAGAATCACCTGCTGCACACTGAGCAAAAGTTTTCCCTCAATAGACGACCCGGTAAAGTTACTTGGCTTCGTCTTGGACCCTAAACTAAGCTGGGAAGACCACATTGACAGTGTGTGTAATAGGCTCAATAGAGTGCTCTGCCTTTGAAAATCAAAACATCAGATCACTGATCAATATCTTATGGTGGCTCATCACAGCCTATTTCATAGTCACCTGGCATATGGTGTAATTCTGTGAGGACACTCTGCTCAGAGTTCTTCCAGAATTCTTCTGCTCCAAAAACAGGTCATCAGAGTTATAACTCATAGTAAAGAGGGAACCACTGTAAACCGCGACTTCATCACACTGAACATTCTTACCATCTTTTGACCAGTTCATCTTAATTAAGCCTTTACATAAACGAGAACATCAGCAGATGGAATAACCACAATGTGAGAAATGCGTCACAGCTCACGCCAGTAGGTGCAGATTGTCACAAACCAGAGGTAGCTTCCTCAATCGGGTTGAAATTCTTTTCAATGTTTGCCCGAGGGTGTTTGCAGTCTGAAGCCGGAAGGTTTAAAGCGCGGTAAAGAATGGTTGGCTGCTAACCCCATTTACACCAGTTTCAAGCTACAAGAGTTCTTCAAAAATGTAAATACGCTTAGCTAAGTTATGACGCCATCTTTAAATAGTTATATGAATATAGTTTTAAATTTAACACAGTCTATCTGACCCCGGTCAACGGGATAGGTAATAAAGTAATAAAAAAAGAGATTACTTGAAAGAGTAGTGTAGGCTTAACAACAAAAAACCAAGAACTACTACTATTTCAAGTGCTCTCTATTTGTCTTGACGAAGGCCCTAGTAAGGCTGAAAATTTTGGTTGACCCTGCTAAAAGGTTGAGTTTGCTATTCCTTTTTGATAGCATAACCTGGCCTAGTGCTTTATTTCCTAAATCTTTGATTGTCTAAAAGTTACAGTGCTGCTTACTTTCACTTTTAAAGGTTAGTAGGGAGGGTTTCTTGGCATTGGCAAAAGTACCATAAGGTCCCTTGGTATTGGTCTTTATATCTACTCGTTAAGTACCCACTTTTCAATTTAAGGTAGGCTTTTTTACGTTGCTCACAAACTCTATCTTAAGCAACTACTTTGGAAAGTTATAAAAATTCTGTAGGCAAAGACAATTTTTAAAAAACTAGCTAATTAACTACAATACAGGATTTAAAAATTGAATTTTTGGGATTGTGTTTACCTAAATGTTTCTAAAAACCTCAATGTTTGTGAAAATTAAACTGTTGGCCTGTCAGTTTACCATTTTGTAGTATATAACCAGGCCAACACGCAGCGTAGCGCTAAACCGCTACTGGTATGAGTGGAGAGACTTTTCTTCGCAATTTGTTACTTTTGAAACTTGAAAACACAAGAACAAAACTCTACTATATCTTCAGTTTGACTCACCTCCTCCGCCTCCGAGGAGGGATTCGTTGGCTGCGTTGACGATGGCATCAATCTCGAGAGCAGTGATGTCCCCGGCCCACATGGACACTTTCTCACTCAGAGCCGCATTTGCCGAGAACGGACCGAACCCTGCAAACACCATATGAATGCAGCTAAGCGAATAAACACATAATCATCCTTGACTGACCTTTGGTCAATGGCAAACTCAATCCGACATCGCCATTTCATCAATCTACTCCAATGTCGGACCTATTCTGACATTCGTTTATCGATTATATCTCGGTTAACATTGTGAAGTAGTTTCCATGATTGCTACTAGAGCGTTAGTGTCCCACAAGCTTCACCAGTTTACTGAGGCGATAGTTATACTTGTTGTGAGAATCACCACGCGGTCTAAACCGTCTGCTGACGAGCTGATAATTTAGGTTGCGGTTTTGTGGGTTTGTGTCCAGCAGCGGGAGCAATCCATATTAAGCTTACTTACATGTGGTTTAGTGATGGGGAGAGCCTAAATTAAACAAAACAGTGACTGGCAAGGGTGGAAGTTGCATATGGATTGCTCTAAACACCTGTTTTGCTACTTTGGCTTTGTATAAAGGACATCATCTTTGTTGTTTTTGAGTTTTTAAATTTCCAATAAGATATTGCAATAGAGCGTGTATGAGAAAGTCAAGGCACAAGTAAAATAAATAGAGTGAAAAGGTTAAGACATAATGCATAGGAGGGCAAAAAAAGCCAATTGATTGATTCATTTGATAGTAAACTATTTTGTGGAATTGAAATTATATTTACAAAGATTGAACTTGTAGCAAAACAAGGTAAGGGCCTGCTGGTGAGTTCTAAATGTGACACCATTCATACAGCTTCAGGATATCCAGCGTTAAAAAAACAAATTTCCCGCATTTTCTGGGTAAATTTTGCCAAACTCCCGGTGTTGGGGTACAATATTATTAGACTTTAACTAACACTTGAATTTAGAAAAACTGTTAAAACTTTGAAACACTATCTGAAGAGAATCATAGTTACTCTTGCCCATTTTGGCGACTTCTAGACTAGTTAGCATCCATGACGTAGCATCTAGACTGCTGTTGCATCAACGACAATATGTAGACTCCCGTTAGCACCGCGACGAAATAACGACTTTCGTTACTGCTTACAGTGATCTATGAACTCGTGACAAACTCTCTGACTTTTACAACCTCCCTAGTCAAAATTTCTGGGACAAAATTCCTGACATTTCCCATATGATAAGTAAAAAAGTCCCGCATGCTGGACAACCTGAGCTGGTCTTCAATGAAGAAGAATAAGACTTAGTGGCAATGGTTACTTACCTGCTTCTTTTAGTTTGGAAATGTTTGAAGGGTCTAATTTAAGAGAAGAATCTATATTCTCAAACTCTGCAGTCCAGGTTCTAACTTTGTCTAGAGTAACAAATTTGTTTTTGCAGTTATACAGTGCCCTTTTCTCATTTAGCGGCATTTCCAAATACATTTCTGAAAAAAACAAAACAAAAGCCAATTGCTATTTAAAACGTGACTACTTTAAGAAGAATTCAAAATACAGCTACAGTCTCAGTAGCTGATTTACTGCCTCAGTTTTCTTCAACATATGAATTGTAAATAAAAGGATTGGTTGGACGGCCCAAGCCTCAAGGCAGTAATAATTAAGTTTCCTTTTACCACAGGAAATAAATTAAAAGCATATTTAATTCCTCCTGTGCTAATGAAGTCTTGTAAAAAAATCATAGTCTTTCTTAACTATCGCTTTGATTAGCCTAGGTCTAAACTTATCAATATGAAGAATCTGCTAGTAATACAGTAGAAACTCAATAGTTCAACTATTTGTAGACTGAAGGGGAGAAGCTAGGTACAAGTTTTACTTAAATCCTTATGACTACAAGTTTTGTGCTTTGAACATTGCTTGCTAGATTGCTTTAGATGTAAGTAATTACTTGTGTAGTTAAAACAAATTTGCACATCAACATATAGTTTGCATAGGAGTAAGATATTTGCCACCATAAACTAAAAAAACAGCTAAATATGTATTTGGAATTATTTAACATAAATACCATCATATTTACAGCCTGTAAACCTTGTGTGGGGGAGCGAGTGTTTACATATCAAGGTCTTTAGGCTGTAAGTACAGTACATTTAATATTGTATAAGACTTTGAAACTAATTTAATATAAATTAACATGACATAAATATTCTACTCACTTCGGTTTTCTGAGATTGAGTCACTCATCTTTCTAAAGCGAAGCTTTTCTGATAGTAACCGATTAAATGATCTGTTAAACTTGCAAGTTTGTAGTATTACCTGAAAAATAACATTTGCAGATTAACCTTGCTCCAATGGCTAACTGAGTCCCACATCGAGCGAATGGCAAAAATAGTCTAGTCCCACCCATCGTTTATTGCATATAGGCAAAACGATAGGCTAGGACTAACTACACTAAGGCCCTAGCAGACAACAACAATACTACCATTCCCCTGACGCCAACTCACATGCAGTTTGACAGTCCACGACAAACAGCCGGTGGTTTAGTGGTTACAGTTGGCCTGTCTGTCATAGCGTGGGTTCATCCACGGGTGCTTCTGGTACGGTGCAATGCTGAGCATTGGATCATTCGGTGCTGGGCCACAATGACTGAGGATCACTGAAGAGAAAATGGCTCATCAAATCCAGTGAGGCGAAGTGGCACTTGATGCTTAAGGCTAAATCGCTTTAAAGCAGTGATTCAATGATTGGTAATGCAACATAATTGTAGAGCATTTTGCTGAAATTTTGCTTTACAGGGACTGGAGAAACCCATACGGGAAGTTTTTTTTTTGAAATAAATTAGAGCTTAAAGGTTAAGATTAAAAAATAGGTCCTACAGCAAAACGGCAAATTACAATATCATGTGGCAATCATATTTACAATGTGTGCAGTAAGTATAAACTATCAGACAATCAATACTGTGATCATGGATATTGCATTAATATGTTGCCTAGATTTAAAAACAATCATAAGTTGTAAATTTTAGGAACGGTTAGCGACAACGTTACCTTTTGGGAGGTTAGTGGTCTAGGGTTAAAATGTGAAGGTTAGAAACATGGTAAAACATAACGTTCAATAACCAATGCAATGATAAAAGTGATCACTTCAATGATATTGGAAATAAACACAATAGGGCAAGGAAGGTAGTACTGGAATGAATTGAGGAAATTTGTACAAACCCAGTAAACTAGGCTAGCCCTAGGACAGCCATAAGCCTATTTTTACAAGCGGTCTAACCTTCATCATATTTTGTTGAAATTATCGGGCCTATAAATTATTACTGGTCTAGATGACGATCTTCCCAAAATTAAGCTAGTGATGAAGAAAACATGTGAATACCTACAGTAATAATATTGGTGGTTTGATTTGGTTTCACTAGCTTTTCGGCGTGTCTTGTTTGTAGTTTGGTAAAGTACAAAATAAACTAACAGTAAAAAAAAGCTGACCACAGAGCAGCAACGAACGAACCGAACACGATTTTTTTTCATGTTTTGCAGCTTGCTCTATCGCGCACCACAGATAAACACACGATTGACCGCAGACGACACGGCGCCACATATGGTAACGATTGGGTCCGCGTTAGACCTGCGCTGCGCACTAAGTAAAATCAGTGAGTTCGTTCGTATTGATTGATGTAGAATTGGGCCCTCCTTTGCGTCCAGAAGATACACAATGCATCTCGGTCTACCTTCCTCGATGAAACGTTTCATGCCCATCTTTTTTACAAGTAAGAATAATTTGTATATTGTATCATATATAAATCTCGATACTGTATTTACAAAAATATAATGTGTGTAGGTCGAAAGAAATTGCGTGTTCCAATGACCGTACTGGCACCAACTGTTGAAGTTTGAGAATAAAATTAATTTGGTACTAGACATAATTTATTTATTGGCAAAATCTAATAGTATTTAACATAATAAAAACTAGTTTTATTAATTATAGTACACACAGAAATTGTTTTGTTTTGCGCCCAATTTAATTTCAAAATTAAAATACTGTATCATCTGAGGTGGACCACTATATCCCCACATTAGGTAGTACTTTACTTCTTA
The DNA here is from genome assembly GCA_018831715.1 of Matsumurasca onukii. Classification (NCBI taxonomy): domain Eukaryota; kingdom Metazoa; phylum Arthropoda; class Insecta; order Hemiptera; family Cicadellidae; genus Matsumurasca; species Matsumurasca onukii. The sequence continues at coordinate 1,642,595 of CM032065.1, forward strand.
AGTGTAAAACGTATTTAAATATTGAGTATATATATATATATATATATATAGACATATATTATACAGTATATGTTATGTTCTGTCACTTTTCAGTATATTCTGTTTTATTTTATTGTAATAAATTATCTAGAGTATTAAATAGAACTTGTTGATTATCAAGTTATTGAAATTCAATCATCCAAAGACCATTATAAAGAACACAATTACTTTTAAAAATTTTTGAAAATGATTTGGGATTTTCTGAAAACACAAAATTAATACAACTCAAAATTACAACTCTGTAAAAAGAGGGTGTTTGATACAAATAAAACTTCTTTTGTTCAGCCTATATCTTGAATTGCCTGGTCACTAGACAATGATTATTTGAGAGTTTAAACTATTATTGCGGACATTTTCCATATCGTTCGATGATAGTTTAAACTCTGAAATTCTCCCATCGTCAACAACAAACTTTAAACAAAGAATAATGTTTATTTTAGGGTCTGGTCCTGGTCCCAGATACTGTAATTTTGTAGAAGAAACTTTATTATGATTGTGTTGCTGTAGATTTATTTTCTTAACAAAATAAAAACAATAAATATTGAATAATCAGAACCAAACTTCATAATTTAATCCTAATACTTTCCATACTAATCTGTATAAAATAAAACCATACAACAAGGGAACACAACAAAAACATTTTAGGTTTGATAATCTTATACTTATTGCTTTTGACAACCAATAACTGGCTACAAATTCGGATTTTATGTTTACAGGTTTGTTGGTAGTTTCTTGGTTTGCTATCTGTGATTCTGCTAGTGCCAAGGGGAGTCGTTCTGGGCCTCCGACCTCGCCTCTTCCGGAAACGGTTACTTTAACTCCAGAAACTGACAAGGTATAGCTGGTCATTTTTACTTATTACTTTCTCTTTAATCACCTGACGATTATTTTATGTGACAAACCACAGTTAACATTTAGTTGTGTATGGGCATTTGTCGATACAACGTTTTCTGTTTTACTTTTTTTAGAAACATCAAAAACCTAGAACTATTCAAAAATGTGTTAAAACTGTTCTCATTAAATCATTATTTAATACAATTGCAGAGCTCATGAACCATTCTTTTTTACTTCTTACCAGTGGTGTTTGATGTGTTTTATTTTTTGACATGTAAATTGTTTACTCAGTTATATTCCAGGGATTCTACCCAGCCTTGGAAACTGTGAATTTGGCAGTCAAACCAAGGAGATTTAACATATCTAATAAATTGTATAGCAAAAATGGGTTTTTTTAAATAAATATTTTCTTTTATGTTCAAGTATACGAGTGGTACCCAATAGTTCAAACCCCTTAAGTGTTTGATACTTTTAAGTCAAGTTCCTTGCCTCCTTTTTCCCTTAATGATATTTGTGCTATTTTTCATCCAACTCAAAGTATATATTACTAAACTTAAGAGGTTAAAGTTGAAAAAGTTCACTTGATAAAAAGTCAGTGATTTTAAGCATGTTTTTCTTACAGGCAACTCTAAAAGCAGGAGATTTGAAAGAAGAAGAGAGCACAACAAAAAAACCTTTAGAAAAGAAAGAAGCCCTGAGGAAAACACCAACAAGTTAGTACTCTTAGTCTCCTACTGTGTGGTTCGGAAGTCACGTTTTAGCCGTTGGTCCTTGTATTTCCATTGGGCTAATAATTAATGATTATTCTAAGAATGGAGTCTGCCTAGTTTGTAACAAGACTACACCTCATAACTCATTACTACCACTCATCACACTCATCCTTCCTTAAAATACACTCATGAGAGGGGTAGGCATCTCAAATAGTGATTTAGTGATAAGATATTTATGATTTAATCTTCTGTTAACGCTCTTCTTTGTGAAAATGCTTTTTGATACAGTCTTCCAGGTCATAGTACGGTAGGAGGTTTTGTTTTACATGTATCGATATAGGTTTAAGTCACATGTTTTAAGTCACTTTTATCGATATAGGTGATAGGAATCAAAAACTGTAACATTGAGAAATAAAACAGAGAAATAACTCAAGTGTTTAGGGGTAACCATAGCATAGTAGTATAGTGCATGCTTCGCACCAAATTGGCCCGGGTTCAAATCCCGGGGCTGCAGTAACAATTTGTTCATGATGGCCTCTCCGTGGTTCGGAAGTCACGTTAAGTTGTTGGTCCATTCCATTGGTCGTTATGCTATTATTTAACGACCCGATCTGGGGAACAGTCAACCCTAGTTTGTAACAAGACTACACCTCATCATTCCATATTCACCTTAAAATACTCCCTTGAAGCGGTCAATGTCCCAAATCAAAGAAAGTTTATTTCATTATTTTATATCTAAAAAGAATAACTTATTTCCTTTAAATCTCAAAGCAAACTTAAATATATTGTTTCAGAATACAGTACTCAGTTTTCAAATATGATTATTTACATAGTACTGTTGTTGCAGCTACTCCAGTGCCTGTTGTAACGACCAAGACTTTGTACCGATTGAACGGGGAGAGTGGAACGGCTTGCATTCTGCTGAGGACCGATGCGTTGCTCACGTTCGAGTACACCACACGGTTAAAAGAGCAGATCGTAAGTAATACAACATCAACAATAACATTTTACACAAGAGTGATTTGTTAACTAGATGATGATGATGGTGGGAGGAAGCAGAAAAATATGGTATCACTGACTGTCGAGTCAGGTTTGTGTAAACAATCAGGAATTTGGCTCACCCCGAAGTTACATATCTGCAATGATTATGTTATGGTAGGTAGGTTGCACGTGGATGCTACATGGCTATGGAAAATTTACATAGTTCGGCAGCCCAAGCACAGATAGTGCTGCAAGTGAATTTTTCAAGTCTCAAGTAGAGCCACTAGCGCACGCGCAAGTTTGATCTTTCTCAAAATTGCATGATTTGGTCACATTTAATCATTGACATTGGACAAACTCGAGCATTTCGAGCCGAGGGGAAAGAGAGATGGCTGCTCATTCTGTGCATGGGCTGCCTCAGCCATGTGGCATCTATCTATCTACCATAACATTATCTTTGATACCTGCTACTTTGTTATTCCTGAATACTTTTTTTCTGGAAAATGGAGCATCAAAACCTTTTTATGAAATGAGTATCAAGATTATTGTTGCTATTCCCAAATTTGATGGCTTTATGCATTCAAAATAATTATTCCAGAAAATTCATACAACAAATTTTAACCAAAATTTCAAGTTAGTAAATCAATTTGATTAAAACGATAACTAAAGGCACCTATATGTTAACAATGTGTTCTGTACTGTTTAGAGCAGAGACATTTATGTGCCTGAGAATGTGGAGATAGACGGAGACTGCTCTGAAGACACGGCTCGTCTAGAACTCAAGTGGTCAGACTTCATTCTCAGATGGTATTTTGAAAAGGTTTGTAAAGTCTTGTATTTAGTTAAGTGCTGCATTTTAAAATTTGTAAATTCTAGGAGTAAACAATTTATGGTAGTTAATTCTTTTTAACTCAAAGTGTCACGGGTAGGGATTGAAGGGATTTTTTGTTGATAAGTAATCTGTTTCTCTATAAAGAGCGCTTTAGCATTGCTAAGCGCCCATAAGCATTTTTTATTTGAATATTCTCATATTCTATTTGATATATTCTCTAAGATTCCCTATTTCTAGAAGTATCATCGCGATTTTCTGTATCAAAATTAAAAAGTATCTCTTGAAGAAGGCCTTCTACTCCACACATGAATACATGATGGAAGAAATAAGTGAAGATTAGCTTTGTTTTCCTTGATTGTTCATTTATTTGATTGTTCTTTTTCATTTTGTGTGTGTGTATTTTTGGTTTTTCTATGCATTGTGTATGCCATGGATTAAATATTTCTTTCTTTCTAACGTTTGCTTCTTTTTCTAACTTTTGAGGTATTGATTAATGAATTTGGAAAACAAGTTTTGAAGAGGATACACAAAATTTAAAAATGCTCCCCTGTAAAACTGCTTGCATACTCCAATTATGGTGCAAATAGTTCAATTAAACAAATAATTTGATAAGTTTAAACTTATACAAAAATTGTTATAGAGTTATAGTGTAGCGGATCCGTGGCGGATTGGTATCGCGCGACTCGGAACTCATCATACGGTGGCTGGGTTCGATCTCATGATCACTTACATTTGTAATGTGACTAATACGGTGACGCTAGGTAAAGGTCGAGGTTGAGTGGTAGAGAGGACTTTGTAGTCCTAACTTCGCCTCGTTAAACAAGACAAACTTTACCTTTTTTTAGTTTTGCAAAAACTTGAATCCCTACCTTTCAGACTTTTCTGTGATAAACATTTAAAAACGTTCAAAAATTTTATTTTATTTAATGAAATTACTTAATTTCTCATTGAGTTGGCACTGAGGACTGTGTTCTTCTCCCAAATAATGAAGTAATGACTTAATAACAACATTATGCTATCAATAAGAAACAGAAAGGAGAGCAGGCTCACCTGGATAAAGTAGAAACACGTAGGAGAACACAAAACTGCCAAACTTTCAACCCTACCAAGGCCTTAGTCAAGATGTCAAGAGAAAGAGTAGTAAGCAAAGTATGCTCAACGATCTTACCTCCGTTAACTTTTCAGACACCGGTGGGGAGCGGTGGTTTGTTGACAAAATCGAGTTATTCTTCGATGCTTCCAACAGAAAACTGGAACATATAAGAAATCCTGGTAAGTATAGAACTTTATTAATCTAACATAAAAAAATCAACTATCTCAAATGACTAAGGTGATGAGAATACTTGGTGTTTAATCATCTTTTACAGTTAAAATTAATTAATAATTAGCCAGAAACTATACTATGCTATAAATAATAATCTGAACGCTGAAATTTTCTTTTATAATACAATCAAAAAGTTATGTATGCAATAAAGTTTCAACAGGAATCTTTATGGTCAGAAACCTAGCAGGTTATTGTTCCAGAGAGATTTTGAAAATAGCATATCATGGTATTGTTTATCCACATCTAAGCTATGGAACATGTTCATGGAAAAACTGTGATAAAACAAAAATAAGTCGGATATTTGTCTTACAGAAATATGCCATCCCAATCTTAGACAATCGCTTAATCTAAGAGATTCGTGCCGAAATTCATTCAAACGACTAAACATTCTTACCTTCCCATAAATTTAAATTTATTAAACTGTCATGTTCTGCCTCAATAAATGCCGTCTTGTACAATGCAATGAAATTCATAATGATGGTACGCGATCCGTAGACAATTACAGAGTTGAATACCATAGACTGGAATTATTCAAAAGGTTACCATCACAAGCAGGGATATTATTGTTTCAAAAATACCCTTACATATAAAAATTCTTCAACATTCTAAATTATTTTTTAAATAATTAAACAACTATCTTGTATCCAACTCATTTTATAGTACAGAAGAGTTCTTAGAGCACTCACTTACTTCTTAAAAGTCTGGACAATTTTCATAATTACAGATTACATTTAGTTTTAAAACTATTAGTATTATAATTTTAGTGGCTTATATAATAAGATTTTCTTGTTATTGTTAATGTACCTAGACAATTTAATATTGTTCGGTAATAAAGATTGTAATGCCATGTTTTTATTGACAAATGTCCTGTTCGCAGACCAGAAGCTGACCCTGTCGACTCCAAAGAGCCACAGTGCTCTGCTGTTTGTCACTCCTGTCGGACAAGCGTACACCTGCTTACGAGACGTGGAGATCAAACTGGCCAATCCCAAGTCAGACGTAACCGCACTGGTGCTACTTCGCGAACTGGAAGTCCAACCCTTCCTCTTCAAGAACAACAACTTCGGTCCTGGTAAGTTCGCTTGAACTGTACTTTAAATTTGTCATAGTTTGTTTTATAGATTTTTCTTGAGTACGTTTTCTCTAATCATGTTTGCATCAAGTAAAACAGGATAAACAAGAACTATTTTCTAACGACAGGACTTTCAAACATCTAGTTGAAGAAAAAATACCACAAATTACGGAACAATCAAGAGTAAGAAAGATGGAATTTCCTTACCAAATCAGCGGGAAAATGTTACAGATGTGGAATGAAAATCACAAGTGCACGTTTCAAAAGAGTTCTGTTCCAAGTGCAGGAAGATTGGTCATATTGGGAAAGTTTGTATGTCCCAGAACTCCAGGAGATGTTTCGGAGTAGCAAACAATCAGCGTAAGAAAAGTTTAGATAAAGTAAGAACTTCTTCGAAGGAACAACTAAGAGGAATATTGAATGTGAACCATGGACATTGAACGGAAAGTTAGATCAAGAATAAGACAAATTTAAGAGTACGGAAATCAAAAATAAAAGTAAACTAAATATTCAAATCCACATTTTTTACCTTTAGGGGTTTTTTCACTAACGGAGTATTATGAAAAAGCTTGCTGAAATGCTAAAAGTTCCATTGGAGGTAAAATGGAAAACAAAAATCATTAAATCACTATTTGAGATGGTCTATCGACAATCTCTATTAACACAGTTATATTTTTATTATGAAACATGTGGTGAAGGATGAGTGCGGGGATGAGTTGATAGTACCAATTATGAGGTGTTGTCTTGTTGCCAAACCGTGCCCACTCTTCTTAGAATTAGTCACACCGACGCCCAATGACCAATGAAATACAAGGACCAACGGCTTAACGTGACTTCCGGAACCACGACAGGCTATGGTCTGATATGTCCAAACGATGATGGGAGTTTTGGTATCATCAGATGATCACTGAGACTATATGAGCCTTTACACCTATATCATCCCCAAAACCCTGACTTCCATGAAGTTTGGACATGCCCAATAAACTATTTATTTATTTTGTTACAAAACCTCTTAATCCTCCAACATCTGTTGCAGAATACCGATGCCCTGCGCCGGGCCAAGTCTCTTACCGCAGTGAGACAGCGCCTCTTGTCGTGGGCAGTCTCCTCGCTGCCTCTTGCCTCGCGACAGTCACCGGATACAGCGTCTTCCGCTACTTCAAGATCAAGAAGGTTCAGTACGACACCATGGAGTAAAGCTGCTTACCTCGGCTCTCAAGTAGAGTTCAAGCTTGCAATGCTATGTAACATTACGTATTTTTAAAACTTCATCTACATTTTCGTTACATATAACAAAGACTAAAGATGGCATATTATACAGGGTAGCCCAAAAAAGGTACTCGTCATTTGATGGTATGTATTTCTTTTTTTAGCTATACAAAACTGGCTTTATCTTAAAACTAAATGCTTGATCTGTTTTCTGCTAATCTGCATGACATAATCCATATGTCTTAACATGTTTTTAACCTATCCTGAACATTCTAGAGGAATCCAATCCATTAGAACGGATGTTATGTTTTGCTTCAGATTTTGAATACTTTAAGGTGGTGGCCTGAAACTCTTTTCCTATAAAGTTCTCCACAACAAAGCATTAAAAAGTGAAAGATCAAGACTTCTCGTTGGGTATGAGAAGTCAGTTGAACAAGACACTAGTTTCAGGCCATTCCTCAAACTATTTAAAATCTGAATCAAAAATTTACATCAGTTCTAATAGATTGTACTCTAGAGAATGTTCAGGAATGGTTGCAAAGCTTCTAAGACATATGGAATGAGTCATACTGAATGTTAAAAAAAGTAAAGCATTTACCTTACACCTTTCTTCTTCGCCAAGACCCTTCGATAGGTTGTGTCTAGTATGTTTTGTATTTAGTTTTAAGATAAAGTCAGTTTTGTACAGCTAATGAAAAAAATACTTACCATAAAAGAACGAGCATATTTTTTTGGGCCACCCTGTAGATTGGTTATGAAATACAGCCAGATGATCAATGAAATAAATTGTGGGGAATCACTTTATTCAAATTTTAAAAAGTGGGAAATTTGGCCCTGGTGACTGGAGCACCAAACAGCACTGAGTACAACAACTACAGAACTTCTGGCTGTACCTGATGACCCATCTACAGTACCTTGTTATATTTAACTTGTAAATATTGCTTGCAAAATTAAGATTTTGGTACAACAGTTTAAATTGATGCAAGGTTGTAAGATTGTGAAGAACGAACATGGTTTTGACTCGAGTGTACTTAAGTACCAGAAATGTCTGCTTTTTGTTCCAAGCTCATCTACAAAAGTCAAATTTATTGCATTATAGCTTGAATTCTACCTATGAAATGCGTATTTTATTTTAATGTTAACTTTGATCTCTGCAATACTCGTAGTCGTTCTCAGATTTATCACTCGTAAATAAGATTCTGAAAGTATTCTTTAAGTGTGTAATATGCATTTATTGGTTTTACGTACTTACAAACGCTATTACCGTGAATAATAAATAATTTATTCATCTTAAATAAGCACATCGTGTACGTATTCAACACTATTTAAAAACTACACCTATTAATTAAGAATATGCACTTTAAATTGATTCAAAGCCAATTTTTGTTTGCCCCAATTATATTTTTTTGAGATGAATACAAATTTATTTAGTGAGAGAGCTATTTAAAGGGAAAATGTTTCAAAGGAAATGCTGTTCACCATAACTCCTGTTTTTGCCAAATCCAGCAGAATATATAAAAATTTAATATCTTGCCAAGATCTAGTTAAGTACAATATTTCATGATGTAATCATATAAATATTAGCACACGGTTTTGTTCTAGATCTTGAGTTTATATTTGAACCGTAAAACGATACCTTGAATTTCTTAAAAACATAGATTTATGACAAAACCTATAAGATTTATTTGTAACATCTTTATTCTAGTCAAATGTTAAGCACTAAAGACTTAAACTTTTAGACTGTAAAGTATTTACAAGAAATTAGCTGTGGATGTTAGTTTATTATAATATTGTTGATATTGTAAATGATATTTTTAAATGTTGGTTCCCCTGTAATGATCACAAGAATTGTTGTTTTAAAGTGACACATCATTATATCTCTAATTATTAGTTTTAAGGAATGCTACTTGGTCTAGGCATAGCTAAAGTTAAAGTTTAATTTCATTGTTATTGTTATCAATTATTAATAAAAATGTTTAAAATGATTTTATTTGATTTGTCAAAAAAACAGAAGCAAAATACCCTGTGTTTAGGTTTATATACGTACAAGTATTGTTACAGTTGGAATTTAATTGTGCAATCCTTACGTTTAATTTAATATTAATGTTTGAATCATTTGTTAGAGCATGAAACGAACCCATTACAAATCAGTTTGGAGAAAAGTAAACGCTGACATAAATTAAAGAGTTTACAATCAAAACTTTTAATTTTTTAAGTAGGAACAGAGAAAAATTAAACGTGCCTAGGCCATAAAACTTAAAAACTAAGTGTTGTTGTTTTTAAAGATGTATCCAATATTCATTAGAATTTTAGCATAATAACTTCTGTTCACCTATAAGTAGCAATTTTTAGAAATATGTTCCTTTGCAAAATTTTAATTATAATTTTGTAAGTTTAAATGTTCCAAACCCCTTTCACAAGACAGTTAAAAACTATTATTTTTGTTTATATTTTTAATAATTGTTTAGCCATTTTGAATAGTAATAAACAGAATATATTCGGTTGTTAACTCGTAACAAAGTAAGTCTAATAGCAATAGTGTTTGTAGAGGGTAGCAATCTACACAGAATATGAATAAATATATTTTGGAGAAATGGGTTGTACCGACGAAGAAAACTTTCCTGGATTAAAGTAACTAAATTCATTTTAAAGGTTTCCTATCAAGAAGTTAGTCTTTTAGTTGCTGAGGAAAATTTTCCGAGTGATTGGGGCTGATGTAAATTTTGAATTAAATGATCCGAAGCATTAACAAAAGCTGAAAAGTTTATGTGTTTTGGCTTTCAAAATGGATTCTTCAATTCAAAATGTACAACAGCCACTAAAAAAATCACTATCCGGAACTACAGTAAAAGACAAAAATTAAAGACATGTCTAATTCAAAAGTAAAGTCCTGAACCAGATTAATATAAAATTGTCAAAGGAAAGTTTATAAGAACTAACACAGAAATGTCATAGTCTATTCCCTAAACCATAATGTTTGAAATTTAATAAACCGTTAAAACAGGGTTGACTAAAATTAGCAAAATTATTGTCTGAAAATTGTAGTAAATTTACTGATTGGTTACGACAAAAAAAGTGTTTATAGTTTATTAATATCCAATCCAAAAAAACTCTGCCACTAAACCTTTAAGTAGAAATGTGTGTAAATGAAATTAAAACACTACGCTGTTGTTATTCTAAAACAATGCAATAACCATATTTGTATGATGTAAAAATACTATTTTGTGAACAAAATCTAAATACTTTGTTGAGTTTAAATTGTAGTTAGTTTTGTCAATCCGAAATTACAGTCCACCAGTTTAGAGGGTTGATAAATGATGCTTGTATATTGTAGAGGTGATAGGATCAGTATTGTGAATTTTCGGAGTAATGTTCTATACAGTAGATCCTCCTTTTCCAAAATATAAATGCTAATTTTTGTTAGTTAAAAGGTAAAGTTTGTCTTGTTTAACGAGGCGAAGTGAGGACTACAAAGTCCTCTCTACCACTCAACCTCGACCTTTACCTAGCGTCACCGTATTAGTCACATTACAAATGTAAGTGGTGACTGCGGGGATCGAACCCATGTACGGGTGATGAGCTCGGAGTGCGATACCAATCCGCGCGGATCATAAAATTAATCTTGACAACTGGTTAGTTTTAAAAATAAGGTCTTTATTTCAAAACATGATGTCCATAGATTACCACCCGAAATTTGCCAAATACGTATTTTTATGTGTGACACCTTCTTCAAATTATCGCACAACAAAAATTTACTTTCTAGTTTTTACATATGTAGCTTTAACTTAAATTGCAATTTTAATCCCACAAAGCTTCTTGGCCTATTGGAGGTTCTATTGTAGGCCTACAAATATTTTACCTATAAGTGTAGTTTGATATACAAAACTTAGAAATTGCTAGTTGTATTTGTAATAAGGCCTTTGCTTGTTTCACGTATTTAATAATATTTTGGACTGAACGGTGATAAAATATTACTAAATCAAAGTGAAATAAGTACAATGTGGTTTGAAAATGATGAACAAACTGCCAAAAATAGATTGACTCTTTTGATACACCACATTTTTTTAAATTTTAACCAAAGCTGCACAAATTAAATACTGTAAAGTTTTTATTCCTTTGAAATTAATAATAAAGATCAATGTTACTTGTAAATTGTTCAACTACTTTTTCTTTTTATTTTCTTTGTCCTACGGTGGGTCTCAAATTTAATATTTTTTTGTTTTCTTTAATTTTGCTGCTCAGTTTTCAAGCCACATTGTACACAGACTAGGTGCACTGTGAACTCTAAACGCATATCAGTTATACAGGGTGAGAAAAAAATCCTGGACCGCTTTATGTCTTTTGAACAATGCAAGATAGAGACAGTAAATTTGCTACACAAACACTAGTGATAGTGAACTACTTTTTTGACGATTAGTGACCAGAAGTCCCCCCGGGGAACACTCTGTATGAAGGTAAAAGAAAATCTTTAATAAGAGCGGAAAGTGTGGCAGAAACAAAATAAAGGATCAGGACACAGTTTCTTAATGGAGTTTTAAATTGATAAAGATCTTAAACCATAGTAAAAACTGTTATCGGATTGTTGGATTTACATATTTATTAATTCAAAATAAAGAATGTTAAGAGGAAAATTCAATACCGTGAATTGCATTTCAATAAATGACTCTTTGAAAATTAGTATCAGTTTTAAGTACTGTATGAGAACTTTAAAATCTTAAATGCTGCCAATTCAATTTTTGTTAAGTGATAATTTTTAACTCTGGTTTGCAGAATTATGATCTACTAAGATCTTTATTTTCATGAACATATAAACCTAGTTCCTCATAAGAAATGTCTAATTCTTTGGCCACCACATAGAATTTGGAGGAAAACTTGTTGGAAACAACTAACATCAAAATAAAAGTTTAGCTATTAAACCGCATTGCCACAAATTGGAGTTCAAAAGATTAGCTCTAAAAAAATAGCAGGGTTTTGAAATTTTCAGCTTTCAATCTTAGAATTGACATCATTTTTAAAAGGGCAAATCTGTTAAGATGTGGTTTGCGGAATTATATTTTCCTCACAACTTTTATCTTGATGTGCCAAAAGACTCATGCTCTCAAAAAAGATTTTCTTTTGCCTTCTCACGAGGAATTTCCTGGTGGTGACTTATGGTAACTAATTTGTACTTCACCACCAATAGAAGCAAATCATGTAGCGAATTCAGTGTGTTTATTTTCACCACTCCAAAGATACAAAACCGGTCCAGGAAAGTTTTGCCCCTGTATATCCGCAAACCAGTCAATTCTTGGCTTCACATCTTCGCTGAGAGCTGGGACTTGTATTATTAAATTGTCTTCCATGTTATTTACTTAATTATTGTCACTAAGTTATAAAGTGCTGATATTAAATAAAGAATTAGTGTTATGAATTGTTGTGGTTTTATTACAGCACGAGTGTTCGAAAGTCACGTTAAGCTGTTGGTACATTCCATTGGTCGTTGGGCTATTAATTAATTACCCAATCTGGGAACAGTCGGCCCTAGTTTGTAACAAGAAAATATTGTGCTGGGTATAATAGGCGATAGTTATCATCCCCTTGAACAATTCAGAAACGAACATACATTCAGAAAGAGGTTGTAAAACTGTTAATAAACTACGGAAATACAGGAAAATGTGGCTGGAAACATGGTTTTAAAAGTGCGCGTAGTTTTGAATATTTTGAAAACTAATGGATTCTCATTAAATGAGCCAAAATATGATTTTCTGACCAAAAATTTAAGTTTCTTTGTCAAGTGATATCAAATAGAGGCATACACGCTGATGAAGATAACACAAGAGCTGTACCATATGGCATGGACCCTGTGGACTTGACTCTCCAAAGAATGTGCCTGAAGCCAGACGTCTGTCAAAAATAACAAACTACTGAATTTCATGAACATCGGAAAAACATTCTACCTGTAGAGAGGTGACGCATACATTAAACAACTTCTGAGTTTCAGCCAATCAGTGACTGAAGATGATACTCCACAGCGAGTCCGAAATATCTCAACCTAATAATGAAGTTTGGACGCTGTTTGAACCGGAAGAACTAGATTATTGTTGTGACACCGGCCGCGAAAGCAAATTAAACAACACGACAACAATGAAATCCTCTTCCGCTGAACCCTTTCAAGAATCGAACTATTATTCTCCATTATTAACAAAACATGAGCGCGTAAAATATACTTTTTTACTTGGAATATGCAACTAGTGATTCAATCAAGGAAAAGATGGGATGTCTTCAAAAGAAGGTTCCATCTTTAATATACATTTTATCAATACTGTACATACTAGAAAAGGCTGAACAAAATGCCCAAAGCGTGTTCTGGCTGTCTGGATCGGTGCTGCTCATTTCATGAGCCGGGTCTGGTACTATATGTTGACGACATAAATATCCCGTTTTTCCAAAGAAAATACTCATACACAGGTTAAACTTAAACCAATTTTAGCTTGTAAAATGAACTGTTTGTGCGTTTGTATAAGATTAGTGCAATTTTAGGATTTTTAACAAAGCTTTAAACGGCTTAAAGTGATCAACTCCTCGGACACCTTCACCTTTACCATCGCTTGATCGTTGACCAGTCTTGACTGCGTCAAAATTGGTATACTAAAAATAAAATATTTACATATAGGTGGTGGATCATGATGTCCAAACTGAATATGGGTTTTCAACAAATTCCCTAATGGACTAAAGGGGCCTAGACTTTAGTTCCCGATTTAAGTTAGAGTGGGTACCTCTAAACAACGGAATAAATTACCACTTTCCGCTGAATTGCCCGCGTATTTTCATCCAAACATCTCAAACATTTAATTATCTTTCACAGTTGGAATACTTCAAACACCGGCGACAAGAGGTAGGGGTGGCAGGTACTGTGAATAGAGATTACCGGGGTGTCACGTGATGTGGGGGGATAGCACCAACCCCTCCTCCCCTTGTGTCGAGGGGATGTCACCTTCACAGTGTCAAGTTACCCACTCAATCGCTTATGAAATGGCGCAAACCCGTGTAAGCTAGTGGATTAGCACCCTCCGACGTCTGCTTATTCAATCACGTGACCCTAACCTAACCTCACTTCACTCCGGCGCATTGTTGTTGTTGACGCTCAGCTGTTGATTGTTTATTATTGCATCAGCTGGAGTGGCGGCCATTTTACTCATAGAGTAAAAACGGTAAAGTTTGTCTTGTTTGACGAGGCGAAGTTAGGACTACGAAATCCTTTCTACAAGTCAACCTCGACCTTTACCTGGTGTCACTGCATAGTCACTTAACAGATTGTAAGTGGTGACTCAATCGGAGTGATGATCTCCGGAGTAGTGCCATACCAAACCGCCACGGACCCGCTAAAATATCCGCACGATTCCGTCAAGGTTTTATTTATTTCAAAAATTTTCATTTGTAGTGTGTTTGCTAGATAGAGAATTTATGTGTAGAAATAAAATGAACGTAGGCGTAGCGTCCAATATTTTAGGTGGTTTGGGGGTGTGGAATATCCCTAAGCAGGAAGGTGGTATGGGGTTCTTCCCCGGAAAATGTTGAAAAGTAAGGATGGAATAATATCAAACCTCAGACATTGTACCATTGTAAACAACAAATTTCAAACAAACGATGACAATTAGGCAATTTTAAATTATAGTATTAATTTTTAAATGTTTTGGGTTGAAAGTGACTCGTACAATTTACCATTATACGTACTTGTATGAGAATGTGTACGAGTATTTTCATGCAAAGTAGGAGCGTCACCCGACACAGGCTGTGTTTGTGCTGGGGAAACTAACTTCAAAAAAAGTAGCTCGTTCAAACTTTAACGAAGTTAAAGGAAAATCTCTTGTTCACAATAACATTTCCAAGAATGGTAACGAATTATCCATTTTCATTCACGTAACCTGTAAGAAAAAACCGTCCTAATTTCATAGAATTTGGCATAAAAAGCCGAACATTCTGTAGATGAGAACAGCTGATAAGCTAATTCTCGGTTCTGGGTAAGTTGTTATCAACATCTACAGCAGCAGCAGCAGCAGGGGTTGACAACTGTGACGTTATCAGCAGCTATTGTGCAACAAAGCGGCTTATGTCACCTGACACCCCCCTCTCTCCCCCTCGCTCTACACCCCAAGCATTGCGCGAATAACACAACACCACGCGGTCGTGTGTGCTGGGCTGCTGGCTGGCTGGGAAATCAACTCAGAGCACCTCTGCTTATAGAGGGTGTTCTGCTTGTACAAGGCAAGCTTTGTAATCGAAATAGTAAATTTAATCGGAGGTAGGTACGAAAAAGCACTCTTAAGAATACAAAAGTTGAAGCACGTATTTATGTATACCTATATGTGTGTACTCTCTGCAGGTAGAAATCTGGCCCGAATTCAATACAATTTGGTATTTTCATAAAATGTTTCTTTTGTAAATATCTCGGCAAAGTTGGTTAGTTAGCAAAATCGAACTAACGGAAGTCCCTCTTGTTTTCATGATCTAAAAAATAGTAAATCTCACCTGATTTTAATGCTAACATTACATACGTTAAAACCCCATCAAGTCGTTTCAAAATGGCGGCCAAAAAGTTATATTTCTTTATTAGAATTAGAAGTCCGATTCAAAGTAAAATATTACGTAAGTCTGATAACGAAGGCCAAAGCGAATTACTAACGCTAATATTACAGTAACACACGTCAAATTGTAAAGGAAATTCGCTTCACTCATGCCAGCGGCGCTTTAGTGCTTAGTCGCCTGTCGGTCTGGTTTGAATTGTAAGTCATTTTGATTGAAGCTATAAGACAAAAAATACCAAAAAAACAAAGGCTGTCTGGTAAAAATCTGTCCGGGATATATTTAAATCGCATACACCGTCAAAAACGCAGTCTATCGTCAAACTTAGTTTTCCTTCAATCGTACAGTCAAGGTTAGTTTTGTTCAGAGAAAAAACATATAAACGGTGGTAGCGCACATTTCGGTGCCTTGTAGAGAAAACATGTACGCAAGAACTAAAAGATTTAAGCTGATAAAACCATTCATTGAAATCTACAAAACAATTAATGTTTAAACGGTCAACTTCTTATATATCCTTCAACATAAAACAAATCTAACTAAAATAACAGATGAGAGTAAAAACACCTATGTCGTATCTTAAACTAACAAATATTAGCGTCAGCTTATTCTGAGGGTGAAATATTATTATGGGCGATTTTAATCGGTTTGTAAGTAAAGAAGATAAATCTAATCTGAATCTAATCCGTCTTCAGGCAAAAATCAACCTAAAACATTAGGAAATTGATTTGTTAATGTTTTGATTAGCTTACTTCACCTGAAGACGAAATCAGATTTCAAATCGAAACGTTGGTCCCTAAAAAGTATGGAAACGACTTAATAAGCAGAAATTCTATTATCGTCAACGAAAAACATCAAACAAAGAGTCAGCTCATAATCTAAAGAGAGCTTTAAAAGGCTATACAATAGGCAGTAATGAAATTAAAAGTGCGCACGGACCTGCTAACAACAGCATTGTAACAGCTGATACCCCTCTCCCCCTTGCAAATAATAACTACTGTATCATCCCCGATTCTAAGTATACGGGTGGGAGGCAACTCTACAGGGAGCCAATTACGTTAGTTAGCTCTACCAACATACTGTTCAAGACACACACACATATATGCACATACGCATCTTTACTCACACAACCAAAGATCCAATCAATACTAATGATGTCTTAGTGTGCAATCAGTGTTGTATTTGTTGTTAATTTAACTTGTGTATGCAGTTTATGTGTGTATTTAGTATTTAGTGTAGTTTACTTGGATCTCGGTTTAGTACGGTGCTCGTTTTAGTACGTTTTTGACAATTCTGCCAGTTCCATGGTAAAACATGAAATGAAAATTCAAAATTTCCTCAAATTTGGATTTATGTCCTGGTTTGATAAATGAGAAAATGAAAATTCGGCTCAGTGGAGCTACAAAACATTTCATACACTTTAAAAAAAAAATTGTATTTTCATAAGAGACCGATCAGAACTGTAGGTTTGTTGTATAGGAGGTTGTAGGAATTGTTGTTCCGAGAATATGTATGTTTTTAAATTGTTCTAATGGGACGAAATTCAAGGTAACTACTGCGCACTCTTAACCCTTGGTGTATGTTGTGAGAAAAGTACCTGTACTTAGACAGGGGGGAGAGGTGCTGCTGGGAGGGGCGGAAGCGAGGTGATATCGCAGGTGATAAGAAGATAGGTGGTCGTGGCACCCGGGTGCTGCAGCATGATGCTACAAAGCAAGAGGCGTGGCTAGGTCGGTGCCGGTATACAGGAGACAGCAAGGTCCGGAAACAGAAGCTGTCAGCTAGCTGTGTCATTTTCACACCGATGCCGTGAGAGAGAGAGACAGGTAGGCACCCCTGAGAGGCGGCTAGAGCTGTTAAATAAGTTATAAGTAAGTTCTAAATCGAGGGGATTTTAAACTTGAATCTAACAGAAAACGCTTTTAATCGAATTTCCATTTGAAAAATGATATATTTATGCCGTCAGCATGGTAAGACCCGGGACCATGAAATGAACACAGATCCTGACCCCCGGAATATGTTTTGAGCATTTTTCAAATTTGTATATACATAAATGTGTATTATCTGTACAATTTGCATTTTGTGTCTGATTTTCAACAAATTGGGTATAAAATTTTCCTTTTGTAAATATCTCGGTTGAGTTCTTTAACAAGCAAAATTGGACAACCAGAACCCCGCTTTTGTGGGGGGTATTCATAAAAATTGAATGGACGTTTTTAATAATCTAAAAACAGTAAAACCCGTCCAATTTGGATGAAATTTAAAATACTCATGTATTTTGTTACTATACATACAGGTACTAAAAACTATGAAAATCCATCTAGTCGTTTCAAAAAATTTGCCAAAATTGATTTGTTTTATTATTTTGGAATGATTTGTCCGAGGTAATTGAAATTTAAATTGCGTTTTCTGTTCATTATATGTAGTATAACCTCCAGTAAAACCTCCCGTAAGTCTGAGGCCGAAGGCTGAAGCGAGCCTGTGAGCTTACCGAATTTGAAAAGGAAATTTGATTCACTCATGCCAGTGGCGCTTTAGCGCTTAGCTGCGTGTCAGCTTGTTTTATGTTGGTTTCCGCCAAAACCCCTTAAAACGCCTCGATACTCACCCGTTAGACAATCGGATTTAATAACCAAACAATTAAGACAAATCGGAATCTTTTTTCCAAATTTGGACTTATACTAAGGTTTTATAATTATATGGGAAATTCAAAATTCGTCAGCAAAGACATTCATGAAAATTTTATGAAAATTGCAAAAATGAAATAGTTAGATAGAGAAGATTCACATTTTTTCATTGTTCTTATGGGACATATTCCAAGGTTCAATAAACTTCGCGATTCTTTTAAAAGAAACACTTGTCTCTTGAGTGAAGACATACAAGAAATCAGAAGACAATTCTGTGGAAAATCACACGCAGGCTTTCCAGAAAAAAACATGGTACGACTTAAAAGTTGTGATATAGTATTGCCGACCACAAGATACTATGATTCATTTGGCTTATAAAGCTTATTATTATTGTTGTATAAAACATATGGTTTTAGTTTATGTTCAGTCTTGTTGTTAAATGGAAGTAAAATGTTTGTTTAATATTTGATTTCTTTTAATACATTTTATTGGCGACGAGTTATAACGAACCCAATTATAAAATGCCAAGGAAAGAAAGATGTGCAGCATTGAAACCTGACGAAAACTGTAATAACTCTTTAGTTAAATTCAGTTGTGAAACTTTTGATCCAGAAAGCATGGACATTGATGTATGGCATATCAAGTTTGAAAACAGTCTTCAATTAAGCCAGGTAATAGAAGACTCTTCTAAACGATCATTTCTCATCAACTGCTTGAATACTAAAGTGCTAGAAACCCTTGTAAATATTTGCAAACCGAATCAACTCAATGATTTTACTTACAACGAGTTGTATAAAAGTTAAAAAGTAATTACAAAATAACAAAGGTAGCGATTGCAGAGAGTTAAGTTGTTTTCTTTAAAACAAAACTATGAAACCATAAATGAATTTGCCAATATTTTGAGACAGTCAGCTAATTATTGTAATTTTCCATATCAGTTTTATCAGCAAGCTTTGATCACAGCCTTTGTCATGGGTGTTAACAGTCCTAATATTAAGGAGAGTTTGATGAAAAAAGACCACGAATCTTTATCAGAGGTTGTAGAATTAGCAAATACCCTTAATTCTATCCAAGTAGCATCTTCAAAATCAGCATTTGAACAAGATTGTAATCTAGTGCATAAGGGACCTTGTTACATTTGTGGAGGAAATCATTTGAAAAAGTATTGCCGTATAAAGTCACCAGTGTGTTACAAATGTGGGAGTAAAACACACATTACAAAAATGTGTAAAGCAAAAGTCCAAGTAAAAACAGTAAACCTGGAAAGTACCGGTAACACACAAAATGACACTTTTCAAGTTTCAGAGAATAGCTCAAATACACTTGGGGGTATTCATGATGTCTTAGCAATCAACAAAGGAGTTGAACCTTTTCCAATGTTAACGGTAAAAATGTTGGTCAATCACCAATCTGTTAATATGCTGCTTGACACTGGCAGTTGTGTATCAATAATTTCTGAGGTTACTTGGAATGAACTAGGGAAACCACTTCTTCAACGTAGTAGGCAATGTTTTACATCTTTTACAGGACAACCTATTAATCTTCTAGGGGAGTGCTATGTTCAAGTCAGTTTTGGAAATGTAGAGGCTTCTCTAAAAGTATATGTTACAAGTGGGGTGAAACAAAACATACTTGGTAGAGATTGGATTTTTCCATTACATTTGCACAATATGTCACTTATAGATATTCAAAACAATCGTTTAGGCTCCACTAACCACATGTTTCTTATCAAAGATTCAGAAGTTAAAATAACACAGTTGTGTAATGAGTTTAAAGATGTCTTTAAACCAGGAGAGAATAAATGCTCCAAAGTTCCTGCTAGTCTGTTTTTAAAAGCCAACTCTGTTCCCGTCTTCAAAAAAGCTAGACCGGTCCCACTAGCGTTACGAGATAAAGTTCGAGAAGAACTTGATCGTCTCATCAACAACGGAGTTTTAACTGAAATAGACCATTCAGAGTGGGCAGCACCTTGTGTTCTAGTAAGAAAGCCTGATGGGTCATTGAGAATTTGTGCTGATTTTTCAACTGGGTTAAATCAATCACTTGAAGTTCAAAAGTTTCCACTACCAACTCATGAGGAACTTTTTGCCAAATTAGGTGGCGGGGAAAAGTTTACCACCTTAGATCTGTCAGATGCGTATCTGTCCATTCCGATGGATGAAAATTCAAAGAAACTTCTGGTCATAAATACTATTTTTGGTTTGATGCAGTATAATAGACTGTGTTTCGGTGTAGCTCCAGCAACAGCCATTTTCCAAAAACGTATGTACTCCCTGCTTTGTGACCTTAAAGGCGTAGCGTTTCTTTTGGATGACATCATCATCACTGGCAAAAATGACGAAGATCATTTAAACACTCTGGAAGAGGTGTTCAGACGAATCGAAAAGGAAGGGTTTTGTCTGAATCGTAACAAATGCAAGTTTTTACAGAACAAAGTGAACTATTTAGGTTTAAGCATTTCAAAAGAAGGAATTTCAACCAATCCCAAGAAGGTGCAGCCAGTTTTAGAAATGCCTGAGCCGACCAACGTGAAACTGCTTGAAACCTTTATTGGAATGGCGAATTTTTATTCAAAGTTTATACCTAGTTTTTCAAATAAATGTGCTCCATTGAACGAACTAAGAAAAAAGGGGGTTTCGTGGAATTGGTCAACAGAATGCTCTAAAGCTGTCACTGAAATAAAAGAAGCTTTGGCCACAGCTCCAGTTCTGGTTCCATACGATAATAATCTTCCATTGGTTGTGGCAGCAGATGCATCTTCAGTTGGAATTGGGTGTGCAATTTTTCACCGATATCCTAATGGTCAAGACAAACCTATCGCTTTTTGTTCTAAAACCTTGACATCAGCAGAAAG
The DNA here is from genome assembly GCA_018831715.1 of Matsumurasca onukii. Lineage (NCBI taxonomy): Eukaryota > Metazoa > Arthropoda > Insecta > Hemiptera > Cicadellidae > Matsumurasca > Matsumurasca onukii. The sequence goes on from CM032065.1 coordinate 1,663,636, forward strand.
AAATTATTCTCAGATCGAAAGGGAAGCATTGTCAATCATTTACGCTCTAAAGAAGTTTCGTATCTACCTTTTTGGATCTCAGTTTTTGATTCAAACAGACCACCGCCCACTCTTATCTATATTTGGATCGACAAAAGGAGTCCCTATTTCAACTTCTTGTAGATTACAAAGATGGGCTTTGTTTCTAAGTAACTTTACCTTTGAAATTGAATATGTACCAACCAAACAATTTTGTAAAGTGGATTGTCTAAGCAGACTACCCGTAGGGAAAGATGAAGAATTTGACAATTTTGATGAAAGCTACCATACTGTAGTAAGTCTTATTTTTTCAGCGAGCATGAACAAGTTACCTATAACTTGTAAAGATATTTGTGAAGAAACTGAGAAAGACCCGGTGTTAAAAGAAGTAAAGAAATACATCTTGGATGGCTGGCCAACCAATTTAGATGTTCCCGAAATAAAACCGTATGAAGCAAAAAAGAATGATTTGACGGTGCATGAAGGTTGTATAGTTTGGGGTGTTAGAACAGTGATTCCACCAAGGTTTAGAGAGAAGATTTTGGTAGATTTACATGAAACACACCAAGGAATGGTGAAAACAAAATCACTGGCTAGGGAATACATTTGGTGGCCAAACATGGACCTGTCTATTGAACGCATATCAAAAGACTGTACCCTCTGTAACACGTTTGCCCCTCGACAACTACCTATCAAGTTGGCCTGATTGCAGTCAACCGTGGTCAAGAGTTCACTTGGATTTTGCAGGGCCGTTTCTCGGAAACACATTTTTGTTAGTAGTCGATGCATACTCTCGTTGGACAGAAATTATCAAAGTTAATTCTATGTGCTCAGAAACGACTGTGAAACAAATCAAACTCTTAATCTGTCGATTTGGGATTCCAGAAACGTTAGTTACTGATAATGGAACATCTTTCACTTCATCAATGTTTGCAAGTTTTTGCCAAGAATTTGGCATAAAACACATAACTACTCCGGTGTACCACCCATCTTCTAATGGCCAGGTGGAAAAATATGTTTGCACAATGAAAAATACCTTACGAAAACTTTGCCATGAAAAAACTCACAAAGGACTTGAAGCTGACCTTAACAATTTTCTGTTCAACTACCGCTTGACTCCTCACATTGCTACTGGCATAAGCCCGGCAGAATTATTCTTAGGGCGACGACTTCGATGTAAGTTGGATTTAATTCGACCAGAGAAGAATAGAGAAGCAGAGCCTTGTGAGGAAAATAGTTCTGCCTCGATGAAGAATTTCACACTGAACCAACATGTTTACTGGGCAGACTACAAGAACGGAAAAATTATCTGGAAATTAGGAATCATCAAAAAACGGCTGGGCAAGAACGTTTGGCAAATCACAGCTGACGGAAGAATATTCAAAAAGCATGCTGACCAAATCCGAGCCAAACTAACCAACAGCAGTGAAGGAGATCAGCCTAGTGAGGAGGTGTGATACCACAAGATACTATGATTCATTTGGCTTATAAAGCTTATTATTATTGTTGTATAAAACATATGGTTTTAGTTTATGTTCAGTCTTGTTGTTAAATGGAAGTAAAATGTTTGTTTAATATTTGATTTCTTTTAATACATTTTAAAAGTAATAACAGATAAATAAATAATAAATAAATAAATAAATATTTATTGCTATGGACAATAAAATTGTATGAGCAATTACAATGGAATTTAAAAAACTAGAAACTAATGTAATCTTCATAGTCTTCCAAATAATCATTGATGGCGTAATGTGTCTTACTAATTAGATAATTTTTTAATTTCTTTTGGAATTTCTTAAAGTTGTCTTCAAATTTAATTTCTTCAGGTAATTTGTTAATAAGTTTGATGGCGTTGAATTTTGAATGTTTTTCGTAAAAGCTTTTGTTATGAAATATATTTTCTAATAAATTTTTTGGTCTGATATTATAGGTTTTTAATTTTGTAGTTTCAAGTGTAAAATATTGTGGATTTTCTTTGGCAAATTTTATTGTTTCAAAAATATATATGTCTGGAACGGTTAATAATTTATTTTGTTTAAATATTTCTTCACAAGATTCTCTAGCTTTTAGATTAAAAATTGCTCTAATTGCTGCTTTCTGCAGAATAAATAAGGTTTTTAAGTTTGAAGTTCTTCCCCAAATGGGTATAGCATATTTTAAATTTGAGATAAATAATGAGTGGTAGACATTCAACAAGATTTCCTTGGAACAAAATTTGGAGAGTCTTTTAATTAGAAATAATGATTTTGATAATTTGTTTGATATATACTTCACATGATCTTTGTAATTCATATGTTCATCAATAACTAATCCTAAATAAGTGACATTTTTACTTTCTGTTAAATCTTCTTTTTGTATATTTATTTTAATCTGATTTCTTAAATTGTTTTTGTTAATAGAAAAATTTATATATTTAGTTTTTGACGAATTAATTTTGAATCCATTATTTGAAAACCAATCGATTAACATATTTCCTTCTTTACACGTTTGTTTTCAGAAAAACATCACCACATTAAATTAACTGTTGTGTGTAAATCTAACATCTAGTACTGTACAATACTCCTTTTTATCACCCCTCATTCCCAACTCCTTGATGTAATCAATCATTTATTTTCTGTCAATTATATCTGCGGACTTGCAGGAGGGTGCTAGAGGGGTGAGTGGGGGTAAGGGGGTGTTCCCGAGGGATAAACAACATTCTTCCTCCCCATAATCAAACCGCCCATCATATTCATACAATCACTTCACCTCAGAGACCCGGAGATAATAAGCTGTAAAACTGCACAGCTGGTTGCATTAGGGAAGTGTACTCCTTCTACTAAAGTTGTCGATTTGGTTTGTTCATACGAGGGTTGCTATTTATGTTTCTGGCCTAGGGTTGAAAATGCCAGAATTTAAGGACCTAATCGGTTTTATTCTTTTATTTAATGTTCTCCTTGAAGATAAATATACTTTTGCAGGCGTGAAACTAATTTTCAATGGACTTTTCCACTCAAAACTAGGCACTTCAAAACATGGGCTTTGAACGCAACAACTGTTTCTCTTACAAGTGTGGAAACCGTTGCCCACCAGTTTTCTTGATGTTCGGGAACGAAAATATGGCATTAGGTGCCAAATTATGGCTGAAGGATGAGTCATAAATTCAATGTTTTACCCTGTCAAAACTGCATTGCTTCAGCTGGTATGTGGCATCACTTTCATGTTGAAGGATGATGCGTCTATTCTTTGACTTTTCTCAAAGTTTCTCAAAGACGTCTGGCAAACAAGTAGTGGTGTACCATTCCAAATTGACCGTACTACGGTGCTCTAATGCCACAGACACCTCGACCGGTAATCCCGAAAAAACAGGCGATTTGCATTGATGCTTCTTCCGCGACAACTTTGGTCGGATTTGACTTGTTTTGAAAGGCCAATACGGTGGATTGCTGTTTTCAGGATAATATGATTATAGCCATGCTTCATCATCGGTTAGAAATTATAAAATGTTTTGATGCACCTTGTGTGAATTTCCTCAACATTTTTCTTGCATCATTCAACATGAGCTTCCTTTTTCACCATTTGCGAGGTTATGCGGTATCCAGCATAAACAAACCTTTTCACATGCAAATGTCCATGCAAGATCTTAATGATACTTGTCATACTAATGCCCGTAGATGCCTCAATCATGATATGACAATCATGCTTCATCAGCATGCACCTTCGATGTTTTCTGGCACAACAATGTTGGGCGACCTTCACGGGGTTTGTCCTGGGTGATCATCGACCACGACCGAATTCGTTAAACCAGTTCTTAAACAAAGCTGTAGGAAGGCGCTTCATCACTAAATAAATTAGGTTCATAAGTACATTCTTGTCGTATCAGGCCACGTCAAAAGTGACGAAACTGTATTAAACGAAAATTTCACGGTTAATTCTATTTTCACCAAACATCAAATTTTCAGCCTAATATCAAAACCACTAAAAACAATGAAATCAAGGTTTTTTATTGAGGTTGCGTTTTAAAATGTGAATTTTCACTAGAAACATCAACTGGTGTCTAGCACCAATCAGTCATACCAAGGCCAAAACATAAATAGCAGCCCTCGTACAAGCTTTATTCTGGACCAAGGTAATTACTATGTTATACAAGGAAGAGGTAAAAGCAAATATTATGTTATAATAAGGCGCAAAGATGCCTAAGGCAAAAATCAACATATTTGGCAGCCCGAGCACAGATAGCGCTTCGAGGGAACGTCTTGAGTAAAGCCACTGATGAAAGTGATGGTAGCGCCCATCTGTGCTCGGTCTGCCGCAACGGTGTTGATTTTCCTCAGATATTCCGACATCTATACGCTGAAAATACCAAATTATGCCATGAGTCTTTGAGAGTAAAATTGTGGCTGTGCGGATAACTGTCTTGCTATATTCGTAGACCGCAAAAGAACTAGTGAAATACCAAGTTGGAAATTACAATTAGACCCAATGAGTTGAAGTCCTCCTAGTTAGTTTTGGGCCAAGTCTACTATTTGTTATATGATCCGTTTCCCGATTCCATAATATCTAATGACTGGTACTACTGCACTAGAAAATGATTCCAAATCCGAAATGATTTTCTGTACCCTTCAATACTCATATATCTCTATTTACCAAGTCGACAAGAGTTTAATGACGTAATAGATAATTTGTCACAACAATTTGTAATTATATAATCTTCTGGCTCATGCAGAAAGTTTTCATCCACCCTGTAGAAAGGTTGGTGAGTGCTGTCTTGAATTTGCTCTAGATATTTCCGGAAGGAGGTTGTGGAACTTGCAGCTAATGTTCGATGATTTCCTTTCGTAGTTCATGGTTAGATCGTGAAGAGATTGCTGTCTTGAGGCATGTCTGGTGTTTTTCCCATGTATGTTTTCAGCCTTCCTTAGGCTGCTTTCTTAAGAGAGGACATTAAGGACAATTTCTACAATATAGAAGATAACAGCAGTACCATCTTAAATCTTTAAAATCTTCACCATCCTATCCCTTAAAATTTTGAGCAGTAAGAACGTCGAGGCTCACAAAAGTAGTTTTGTGATCAACAGAGGTTTCAGAAGATATATTTTTGATGACTTGCAGTGAATTATTGTACGGTTGGATTTTCTCGACAGATTCTACGGTGTGATACAAATTGATTTCAACTAACGTCCGTATATGCTTCTGAGGCTTTTTACTTGAGGACGATTTTTGTCTAAAACCAATCGAGGGATTACTTCTTCTTGTGTTTATATAGTCTTAAAAATGACTATAGACCTTTTTTGAGAGTCACAAGAAACATGATTTTCACTCGGTCTGAATCACAAAAGAACCTCTGCAACTTCTCAGCTGACGGTGGGTAGGTTGTTGGCTGCAGCTTCAGAATCAGCCGCTGTAGCTGCTCCAGCAGACTCAGGTGTCGGGTGGAGACTCAGGCCTCGCCAGGGTCAGCGGCTCCGGCAGCAGTAGTGCTGACGCACACTCCAATACGTACGTTCCACGCCTCAGCTCAGCGGTGTACAAGCTATTACAGTTTGTTGCTTGGCGTCAATAACAGCCATTGCGAACTTTCATATAGTTGGGGTAATAAGTTGATTTAATCATTGTGGAGAATTTTCTTGGAACATATTCATTTCTCTCGCCAAAATGGAAACGCGTAGAGAGTCGCAGTTTTGATTTTAGGCTTTAACACCTCAACCGCTCAACTTCGACCTTTACCGAGCGTTGCCAGCCCGCCACGAATTGCTAACAAAAGGTAAAGGTTGGATTTGTCTTGTTTAACGAGGCGAGTTAGGACTACAAAGTCCTCTTTACCACTCAACCTCGACCTTTACCACAAGCGTCTGTATTAGTCACATTACAAATTGTAAGTGGTGACTGCGGGGATCGAACCCGCGCCACCGAATTGATGACCTCCAGAGTTGCGTGCGATACCAACCCGCCACGAAACCTCTTATATCTCTGTCTCAGTGGAATCTCGTCACCGGGCGTCTAGATCACCAGCAGCGATTGAACGGCCCAATATCTCGAAAGTTAATGATGATCAATTTAATAATTTTATTTTTCTGGATGACACAATTATTGCCGATTTCTTAGGAAGATGGGTATATTCATGCAAATCACCATGGTAAAATCAGGGCTAGTACCATGAAGGCGAGGATCGATCCTAACCCCTAAAAGACGTATTTTAAACTTTATATGCATATTTATATATGTGTAATACCGCCTCTACGGCCGCATTTTGTCCGATTTCATGACATTGTGTACAAATGTTCATATCTCGGGCAAGTTCGTTAGCAAGCAATTGAAGTACCGGAAGTACCAACACTTTTGGGGGTTTGATAAAAAGAGGTATTAATGATCTACAAACAGTAAATTACATGAGATGTTTATGAGTTAACAAAAATGCCATTTATTTTCATAGTATTCATGCATGCTTAGCGTAAATTATTAAAATCCATAAAGAATCGTTTCAAAATGGCGCCATAAAAGTAATTTTTCACTCTAGCGTCTCAATTATAAATGAGTATTAATAAATGAGACATATTTATCACTTTCCACAGAATTTAAATTTTCAAAGAGGTAGGCATAAAGCTCGAAGCTTGGTATAAATTAGTGATGTTACGAGGCGTGTTTTAAAGTAAGTACCGTTTTGGAATTACGCCGCTGCTATGCTACGGTCGGCATTCCGCGCATGTTCGTTGTGTACCACCATCTCTTGGTCACGCCCAGACACCAATGCAGTAATTTAGCTGATGCGTACCCTTGCCTGTGACCGTTTAAAATGCCTCCGTCTATGAAAAGTCATAACTGTTAAGTTCGATCTGATTAATTTTCTCAGTGCCAAGGCCTGAAAGCAGTCGATGTTTATCGTGAGATCAGGGCAGTGTACGGAGAAAACATTGCTGAAGAAGAATAGTAAGAAAATGGGTTAGAGATTGTTAAAGATGGCCGCTCAATGTTTATGACAAGGAAAGTCAGTTCAAACAAACGGTGTCTGCCAAAAATCATGTGCAGTGTTTTGGGACGGAAGGGGGTGTTGTTGGTGAGTTTTGCCTCGTGGGGACACAATCAATTCAGAGACGTATTTAGGACATGACAGGGTTCGCCGTGCTATCAGAACAAAGGCGAACATGCTATTCTGAGTGTCCTTTTGCTTCACGACAATGCCGCCCATATGTCGAAGACTCAAGATTTTATGCGAAAATTTGGTTGGGACAATTATTTGAACACCCTCCTACAGTCCAGATCTTGCATGAGCGACTTCATATTCCTTCCTTGAAGAAGCACCTGAGCGGCATGCGCCACCACGACGAAAATAAACAAAATAAAGGCTGTCTGGTAAAATCTGTCCGATATATTTAAATCGCATACACCGTCAAAAACGCAGTCTATCGTCAAACTTAGTTTTCCTTCAATCGTACAGTCAAGGTTAGTTTTGTTCAGAGAAAACATATAAACGGTGGTAGCGCACATTTCGGTGCCTTGTAGAGAAAACATGTACGCAAGAACTAAAAGATTTAAGCTGATAAAACCATTCATTGAAATCTACAAAACAATTAATGTTTAAACGGTCAACTTCTTATATATCCTTCAACATAAAACAAATCTAACTAAAATAACAGATGAGAGTAAAAACACCTATGTCGTATCTTAAACTAACAAATATTAGCGTCAGCTTATTCTGAGGGTGAAATATTATTATGGGCGATTTTAATCGGTTTTAAGTAAAGAAGATAAACTATCTGAATCTGATCCCGTCTTCAGGCAAAAATCAACCTAAAACATAGGAAAAAACAGTAAGAAATTGATTTGTTAATGTTTTGATTAGCTTACTTTACACCTGAAGACGAAATCAGATTTCAAATCCCGAAACGTTGGTCCCTAAAAACTATGGAAACGACTTAATAAGCAGAAATTCTATTATCGTCAACGAAAAACATCAAACAAAGAGTCAGCTTATAATCTAAAAGAGAAGCTTTAAAAGGCTATACAATAGGCAGTAATGAAATTAAAAGTGCACGGACCTGCTAACAACAGTATTGTAACAGCTGATACCCCTCTCTCTCTCCCCCCTTGTAAATAATAACTACTGTATCATCCCCGATTCTAAGTACACGTGAGGCAACTCTACAGGGAGCCAATTACGTTAGTTAGCTCTACCAACATACTGTACAAGACACACACATACATACACATACGCATCTTTACTCACACAACCAAACATCCAATCAATACTAATGATGTCTTAGTGTGCAATCAGTGTTGTATTTGTTGTTAATTTAATTTTGTATGCAGTTTATGTGTGTATTTAGTGTAGTTTACTTGGATCTCGGTTTGTTGTGGCTTTTAGTATGGTGCTAGTTTTTAGTGTGTTTTTTGACAATTCTGCCAGTTCCATGGTAAAAACATGAAATGAAAATTCAAAATTTCCTCAACTTTGGATTTATGTCCTGGTTTGATAAATGAGAAAATGAAAATTCGGCTCAGTGGAGCTACCAAAACATTTCATACACTTTAAAACAAATTTGTATTTTCATAAGAGACCGATCAGAACTGTAGGTTTGTTGTAGGAGGTTGTAGGAATTGTTGTTCCGAGAATATGTATGTTTTTAAATTGTTCTAATGGGACGAAATTCAAGGTCACTACTGCGCACTCTTAACCCTTGGTGTATGTTGTGAGAAAAGTACCTGTACTTAGACAGGGGGAGAGGTGCTGCTGGGAGGGGCGGAAGCGAGGTGATATCGCAGGTGATAAGAAGATAGGAGGTCGTGGCACCCGGGTGCTGCAGCATGATGCTACAAAGCAAGGGGCGTGGCTAGGTCGGTGCCGGTATACAGGAGACAGCAAGGTCCGGAAACAGAAGCTGTCAGCTGTGTGTCATTTTCACACCGATGCCGTGAGAGAGAGACAGGTAGGCACCCCTGAGAGGCGGCTAGAGCTGTTAAATAAGTTATAAGTGTTCTAAATCGAGGGATTTTAAACTTGAATCTAACAGAAAACGCTTTAATCGAATTTCCATTTGAAAAATGATATATTTATGTCAGCATGGTAAGACCCGGGACCATGAAATGAACACAGATCCTGACCCCCCGGAACACGTTTTGAGCATTTTTTCAAATTTGTATATACATTAATGTGTATTATCTCTACAATTCGCATTTTGTGTCTGATTTTCAACAAATTGTATAAAATTTTCCTTTTGCAAATATCTCGGTTGAGTTCGTTAACAAGCAAAATTGGACAACTGAAACCCGCTTTGGGGGATTTATAAAAATTGAATGGATGTTTTTAATAATCTAAAAACAGTAAAACCCGTCCAATTTGGATGAAATTTAAAATACTCATGTATTTTGTTTTACATACAGGTATCAAAACTATGAAAATCCATCTAGTCGTTTCAAAGTGGCGCCAAAAATTGATTTGTTTTATTATTTTGGAATGATTTGTCCGATGTCATTGAAATTTAAATTGCGTTTTCTGTTCATTATATGTAGTATAACCTCCAGTAAAACCTCCCAAGTCTGAGGCCGAAGGCTGAAGCGAGCCTGTGAGCTTACCGAATTTGAAAAGGAAATTTGATTCACTCATGCCAGTGGCGCTTTAGTGCTTAGCTGCGTGTCAGCTTGTTTTATGTTGGTTTCCGCCAAAACCCCTTAAAACGCCTCGATACTCACCCGTTATACAAACGGATTTAATAACCAAACAATTAAGACAAATCGGAATCTTTTTTCCAAATTTGGACTCATACTAGGTTTTATAATTATATGGGAAATTCAAAATTCGTCAGCAAAGACATTCATGAAAATTTTATGAAAATTGTAAAGTAGTTAGATAGAGAAGATTCACATTTTTTCATTGTTCTTATGGGACATATTCCAAGGTTCAATAAACTTCGCCAGCATTTTAAAAGAAACACTTGTCTCTTGAGTGAGACATACAAGAAATCAGGAGACAATTATGTGGAAAATCACACGCTAATGCTTTCCAGAAAAAATCACGGTACGACTTATAAGTAATCACAGAAAAACATCACCACGTTAAATTAAATGTTGTGTGTAAAATCTAACATCATAGTACTGTACAATACTCGTTTTTATCACCCCTCATTCCCAACTCCTTGATGTAATCAATCATTTATTTTCTGTCAATTATATCTGCGGACTTGCAGGAGGGTGCTAGAGGGGTGAGTGGGGGTAAGGGGGTGTTCCCGAGGGATAAACAACATTGTTACTTCCTCCCCATAATCAAACCGCCCATCATATTCATACAATCACTTCACCTCAGAGACCCACAGCTAATAAGCTGTAAAACTGCACAGCTGGTTGCATTAGGGGAAGTGTACTCCTTCTGCTAACAGGTTGTCTATTTGGTTTGTTCGTACAAGCTTTATTCTGGACCAAGAGTAATTACTATGTTATACAAGGAAGAGGTGAAAGCAAATATTATGTTATAATAAGGCGCAAAGATGCCTAAGGTAGGAAAATCAACATATTTGCGGCAGCCCGAGCACAGATAGCGCTTCGAGGGAACGTCTTGAGTAAAGCCACTGACACAAGTGAAAGTTAATTAATTCTCGAAAATCGCACGATTTGGTCACATTTATGTAATCGGAATAGGAAACACTCGATCATGTAAAGCCAGGGGGCGAGTATGATGGCAAGAGATGCGCTATTCTGTGCCGCCGCAACGAAGTTGAATGTCCTACCTCAGCCATTCGGCATTTTTGCGCTATCTACCAATTATAACATAGTCTTTGGTAAAAGTGAGGCTGTCCGGATAACTAGAATTGCTCTTTTCGAATCCATGAGGAATTGGAGGAGAAAATCCAACTTGAAAATAAATAAATAATTTATTGCATAATTATATTATACATGTATCGCAATCGTCAGTTATTAGTAGCTAAAATTTTCCACTCACACACATCTAGATCTCTTTCAGACAAAAATTACAAATTACATTAATTAAAATTACAATTAGACACAATTAAAGTTGAAAGTCCTCCTAGTTAGTTTTGGGCTAAGTCTACTATTGTTAGAGGATCGATTCCCGATTCCATATCTAATATCTGGTACCACTGCACTAGAAAATGATTCCAAATCCGAAATGATTTTCTGGCTGCCCCTTCAATACTCATATATCTCTATTTACCAAGTCGACAAGAGTTTTAATGACGTCAATAGATAATTTGTCACAACAATTTGTAATTATATAATCTTCTGGCTCATGCGAAAGTTTTCATCCACCCTGTAGAAAGGAGGTTGGTGAGTGCTGTCTTGAGATTTGCTCTAGATATTTCGGAAGGAGGTTGTGGAACTTGCAGCTAATGTTCGATGATTTCCTTTCGTAGTACGTGGTTAGATGGTGAAGAGATTGCTGTCTTGAGGCATGTCTGGTGTTTTGCCCGTATGTTTCAGCCTTCTTTAGAGCTTTTCTATTAAGGACAACTTAAGGACAATTTCTCTAATATAGAAGATAACAGCAGTACCATCTTAAATCTTTAAATCTTCACCATCCTATCGCCAAATTTTGAGCAGTAAGATCGTCGAGGCTCACAAAGGTAATTTTTGTGATCAAAGTGGGTTTTCAGAAGATATATTTATGATGACGATGTGAATTATTGTACGGTTGGATTTTCTCGACGAATTCTACGGTGTGATACAAATTGATTTCAACTAACATCCGAAGATGCCTTCTGAGAATTTTACTTGATGACGATTAGGTCTAAAAACCAAACTGGGATTACTTCTTCTTGTGTTTATATAGTCTTAAAAACCACTACAGGTCTTTTGAACGTCACGAGAAAAAAGTCAAATTCACCCGCAGGACTACAGATGACAAAAAGAACCTCTGCAACTTCTCCAGCCTGACAGTGAGTAGGTTGTTGGCTGCAGCTTCCAGGAATCAGCCGCTGCCGCTGCTCCAGCAGACTCCAGGTGTCGGGTGGAGACTCCAGACGACCTCGCCAGGGTCAGCGGCCTCGGCAGCAGCAGTGCTGACGCACACTCACAATACGTACGTTCCCACGCCTCAGCACTCAGCAGTGTACAAGCTATTACAGTTTGTTGCACCCGGCGTCAGCAACGGCCGAACTTGCGGTTTCATATAGTTGGGGTAATAAGTTATTGTTTTAATCATTATTGGAGAATTTTCTTGGAACATATTCATTTCTCTCGCCAAAGATAAGGAAACGACGTAGAGAGATGCGGTTTGCAGTTTTGAGCTTCCCAACACCTCAACCGCTCAACTTCGACCTTTACCGAGCGTTGCCAACCCGCCACGAATCCGCTAATAAAAAAGGTAAAAGGTAAAGTTTGTCTTGTTTAACGAGGCGAAGTTAGGACTACAAAGTCCTCTTTACCACTCAACCTCGACCTTTACCTAGCGTCACCGTATTAGTCACATTACAAATTGTAAGTGGTGACTGCGGGGATCGAACCCGCGCCACCGGAGTGATGACCTCCAGAGTTGCGTGCGATACCAACCCGCCACGAAACCTCTTATATCTCTGTCTCAGTGGAATCCTCATCACCGGGCGTCTAGATCACCAGCAGCGATTGAACGGCCCAATATCTCTAGATGTTGAAATGATGAACCAATTTAATAATTTTTATTTTTCTGGATGACACAATTATTACCGAATTTTCTTATGGTAAATTTAGATATTCATGCCGTCACCATGGTAAAATCCAGGGCCGGTACCATGAAATGAGGACCGATCCTAACCCCTAAAAGACGTATTTTTAAAACTTTATATGCATATTTATATATGTGTATTACCTCTACAGGCCGCATTTTGTCCGATTTTCATGAAATTTTGTACAAATGTTCCTGTAAATATCTCGGTCAAGTTCGTTAGCAAGCAAAATTGGAGTACCGGAAGTACCCTTTTGGGAGTTGAAAAAAGAGGTATTAATGATCTACAAACAGTAAATTACATGAGATGTTTATGAAGTTAACAAAATATATGTATTTTCATAGTATTCAGCCATATAGCGTAAATTATTAAAATCCATAAATTCGTTTCAAAATGGCGCCATAAAAGTTATTTTTCGCTCTAACGCGTCTTAATAAATGAGACATTTTTAGCACTTTCCACAAATTTTAATTTTCAAAGAGCTAGGCATAAAGCTCGAAGCTTAAGGCATAAATTAGTGATGTTATATCAGGCAAGTCTGGCGAGCCTGTGAGCGCAGTGAATTTCAATGAAAAACAAATTTCGAGTAACAAATTACAAATAAAAATCGATTTCATGCCAGTGGCGCTTTAGCGCTTAGCAGATGACGGCATATTATGGAGTAGTCTTTCCACACCTTCCTACGGAGTACTGAGGAGGTGCAAAAGCTTTTCCAGAATTTTCATTTTACTGCTCCATTTTACTGCTTTTACTGTGTTTAGACTGCTCCAAAAACAAGCAGTCAGAACAATAGCAAAGCTGCAATGGAGAGAGTCGTGCAGGCCAGCTTTCAAAAATTTGAAACTGTTGACATTACTCTGCCTCTACATTTTGAAAACCTGCCTTTTTTCAGACAAAAATGCGACCCCGTAAGAGGGAGTGATATCCACTCTTACGTAACCAGGGGCAGGTAAAACTACCGAACTGTGAGACACAGGACGGTAGCTCATGAACGTTTGCCTTCACAGGCAGGAGTTCAACTAATCAACAGACTTCCAAATTGGATTAAAAGTGCACCTATGACAAAGGCATTAAAACTCGCTTGAAAAAATTTTGGTCGCAGAAGCATTCTATAATATAAACGAGTTTATGGCACACGACTGGGGCTCCGCGTAAACAGACCACGGACCAAGAGGCTAGAGTGGATCAAATTCGAGTGAATGATAATTGGGTGAATGCAAATACTGTATGTTTGAATGGGATTTCGATGTGTATGGATGCAAAATTTTAGATACTAAATACAAATGACGGTTGCATGACATGTATATGTTTTACGTAATAAAAGATGTATTTATTTATTTTATTTATTTAGCTGCGTGTCGGCCTGGTTTGTCTTTACTATTACAGATGTAGTTTGGGAAACGAACTACACTAGAAAGTTCTCAATACTGGCCCACTGATAGCAGCAACACCTCTGAATAGTACGTGTGTATTCTTCTCGCAGCTGACCAACTCATATTCTGACCCAACAATAAAACTTCTAAAAAGTATTAAAATTAAAATGTTTTATATGCATAAAAATGAGTATATGAGAATATGAAAATAGTAAATCAAGACTTTTCTAGCTGAAATATTGATTCGTCCAGAAAAAGCAATGGATTTGCGATTTGCAGCGAGTGTGGCCTTGCAAGGTGCACAGTTTTCCAGCTGCGATATTTCAATACGATACAACCCTGCAGTAAGCAATTCCCCTGAACATAGTGCAATCACCAGTTCGAGTATGTACACAATTATTCAGTATAATGTACCCAATTACAAATGAATGTGATTTTTGAGTAAAAGGACCTCTTTTAAAAAGGGTTCAGGCACTCAAAACACGGAGCTAGACTTTGGCCTTTGGAAAAGTCAGTCTTAACAGAACTAAGTTACAACACGAAACATGTACAGTAGAATTTGACAAAGCCAAAGTATTGGCAAACGTGTTATATTATTACCCGAGAGGCATCCGAAAAACCATTGAAATAAACAAAAATGATCATAGCTTCATCAAAGAAAACAGCATTAAACTTTCAAGAAGCTGGCATTCAGTCCTGAAGAAGTCTTTTCGATAGTGTCACAGCCAGGGAAAATCGACAGTTGGCATCCCAGTTCCAATGAAATGTTGGCAGCCCTGTGACCAATAGGATAGCAGACAGCAAGTAGCTCAGTTTCAGCCAATCAGTGACTAAATATGATACTCCACAGCGAGACCGTCATACTTCAAGAAAATGAAATTGATGCTTTGACGCGTTGTGAACCAGAAGAACTATAGATAATATTTTGAAGACAAGTTATGAAAAATGCAAAAACCATAAAAAACTAAAAGGCACGTGTACAAAGTTGACGCGAGGTTCTAACCTCTAGAAAACATCTACTTTACGCCCGTGGACCAAATGGATCAGATTCATCGTTACTCTGTATACCGCCTGAACTACGCAATCTTGAAAGCTATATTTTAGAAGTATTATAGAATGTGTTGAAACTCACCTCCGTCATGCCGCTGCAGTGCTCTGCTGCCATGAATTCCCTGGAAACAAAGAGAACTACATAAGATACATTGTCTAAGATATAGTCAAAACCAAACTGATTTGTTTCCAGTCAACTCTATGATTGTCCTTCGCATCTTTTAGTGAAGGTCTCTGCCATTTGGTAGATTAGTATTCGCTCAGACCTCTGATAAAATCAGACTGCCGTAAACTCTTGCAGGCGGTTGATTTGACAGTTAGGCCGCTTCAGTTAAAAGAAGGCCCGTTGTTCAGCCAGTTGTTACGTGTGCGGTGCCTTGAGTTCCTTGGGAGGACGAGTTTAACCTTTATCTGAGTTGACCACTGAGGCGGACCCTAAGGCTTATATTTGGCTGGCTAAAGTAGTTCATGGGTCATGGGCGTAGATAGCGGCGGTCAGGGCCAAATCGGCCGTAAGGTACTTAGATACATGTTCTCGCCGCGGCGCTATGGCCGCTCCCAAAAGAAAAAGAATTTTCCAAGTAGCGTATGTCGGTGAGATTGTAGCTATTTACTATTTCTTATTCAAGTTATGAAAGAATTAAATACGTTTTGAATTTACTGTATTTACTATCCGGGACATGTCGCGCGCTTCCACCGTGGCAGTGTTGCCAAATCTAACCGCTGCGCTCAGGCAGTGTGTTCAATTTTTGAACTAATCTTGTACTGCATTAAAATAATAGGTGACTATGCGCTAAGAACTACTACTATGTCATGTATTTGAGTAGGTTAAGAAGTCATAGTGAATAAGTAATTTTATTTTAAAAGAATTTATTTCATAAGTTTAAACATTTTCTTACTTGCCGACCTGAAAATTTGCCGCTCTAGGCTGCAGCCTTTTTAGCCTATTTAGAAATACGGCCCTGCGCGTGCATATAATTTCCTTGGCTTTTGCAGTAAACTGTGTGATATACAGATGAGAGACAGCCACACCGTTGTCAAGACAGACACTTGACTGTGTGAGTGTGAAGTGTTATTGACAAAGTGGCACGTTGTCAAGATGAGCTCCTATTGACAGATTGGCCCGGTGCGTCTCACATGTCCTCCTCTGACACATGTCAGCTGTCTTCACAACACTAATTATAACTGGTGCAATCTGTCTTCACACTCGGTACAGAAACGTGAGCTTTCTACATCCATTCCTTGGTAAGATCCATAGGAAATAGAGCTTTTCATTTCTAACACAACATACTGCAACATACTCGCAACGTAGGGTGAAACGACGCAACATACTGCAACAAATTTCGCAACATACTCGTGAATATACTGCAACGATACCGCCGCAACGTAAGGTGAAAACGCAACATACCGCAACGTAGGGTGAAACGATTCAACATACTGCAACATACCGCAACGTAGGGTAAAACAACGCAACATACCCGCAACGTAGGGTAAAACGACGCAACATACCGCAACATACCTGCAACATACTCAACAACAATTTGCAAACATACCGCAACGTAGCGGCAGAAACGACGCAACATACCGCAACGTAGGGTGAAACGACGCAACACTGCAAACATACCGCAACGTAGGGTAAAACGACAGAACACCGCAACTAGGGTAAAACGACGCAACATACTCGCAACTAGGTGAAAACAGTAAACATGACTGTAAACATACCGCAACGTAGGGTGAAAGATGCAACATAGCAACGTAGGGAAACACTTTAACATACTCGCAACGTAAAGTGAAACGACGAAGAACGTAAAGGTTTGCAGTTTTGATCTTCCCAGCACCTCCTGAGTCAAATGTACAATCTTTGCGCTTGTTTATAATTATTTGAGATTTGAGGTCATAAGTACCTTACTTTATTCTGTATTTAAACTGCTGACATTACCCTGTCTTTACTTTTGTGCAACATGTCTTTTTAAATGTAAGCGCGACCTTGTAAGAGGTATAAATTTACACTAGCCAGAGAGAGGGAAAACTACCGAACTGAGAGACACAGAACAATAGTTCATTAACCTTTGCCCTCTGCTCTGTGCGTGAACAGAGTTCCAAAATAGTTTAAAAGTGCCCTAGCATAAAACCCCACTTGAAGGGGGGCGCCTTCTACCCCTGTCCCAAAGAGCACTTTCGGTTTAAATGGACTTAAATAGGACTTTGCAAACTGACCACCCTTCAAACTCAAAGGTAAGGAACCGTTCAAGAATATTGCCTATTGTAAAGTAAGTTTAATATACTAAGCGTAAAAGTTTGGGTAGATTCAAGTGAAGGGATACTCTCTGTGAATAAACCCCGTTAAAGGAAATGCACTGTAGCGCTGTAGAGCTGTAGCACTGTAGCACTGTAGCGCTTGTAAATATATGTAGAGTGTATTCTGTTTGCTTCATTTATTGAAAAGTAAAACTGTATTGTAAAAATTCTCAGGCTAATTAATTATCATAGAAAAAACTGGAGACGAAATGTGTGGAACTAATTGGTACTTGAATAACGATGTCTAATTAAAAACATAAATTAATTTAATACAAAATTAAATAGTTGTCTTCAGTAAAAAAGCAATGCATTATTATTTTTCATTACATATAATTTACCATTGAGGAAT
This sequence comes from Matsumurasca onukii, assembly GCA_018831715.1. Classification (NCBI taxonomy): domain Eukaryota; kingdom Metazoa; phylum Arthropoda; class Insecta; order Hemiptera; family Cicadellidae; genus Matsumurasca; species Matsumurasca onukii. The sequence goes on from CM032065.1 coordinate 1,681,350, forward strand.
CAGAGTTCATTCTTTGGACTCGCATCGTTTTAAACTGCTGATAACAAAGAAACCGAGATGTAAACAAACAAAATGTTTTTATTGCAAAAATGGTATACTGTGGTTGCTAAGTTACAATATTCAACACAAAACTATTATTATTTAGTGTAAAGATAATTATGATTGTGTTGAAAGCAGAGACGACTTTATCTACGCAAACGTGTGGTACAGAGCCGTGAGTTATACAATTTAAGTTTGTATTTTGTAGAAATGAAATGAATCACTTCATAGGGTGTGAAATAGTGGTTAAATTGTAGTAATTGTATACAATCTGGGACATCCATTGCAGCCAAAATAAACGTGCTTAAGGTATCCTTGGTACGAGGTCTAGAATCAAGCTTATGTCCTTCATTGAAAAGTCAAGACTTGTTTAAAACATAATACCTACATTACAGTTATTATAATAACAAGATTAAAGAGTCGTTTTCTGGCATATTGCTATATTGAAATTTTTGGAAAATCCCTTAAGTAGACGTGATTTTAAATGACGACCGATAATGTTTTTGGTGATTTTATTTGCCAGAGAGAGAACTATTATGGTCTTGATTTGATTCACAAATTATTATTTTGTACCATTCATAACTTGATTTCGGTACAGGCAAGATAATTAGACAATTCTTGCAAGAGATCTTGCTGAAAGATTCTCTTTCATTTTACTACTACTTACATCCTTTGTTGAAAACCAACATAACTTTGCACAGTGCTTAGGCACCAATGAAATTGGCTGAGACTTGAAGTTCGAGTCGCTTTAAAACTAATTGTCTACTATTTCGATAGCAACTTTTCAAATGGAAACATTTAGTTTTTAGACCCTTTTTACGTTTATATCTTTATAACATTTAAAATTTGCATACAATAATAAATTCTCCAAGGTGTTTTTGTGTTTTGTTTTTCTAAAAACTTCAACGATGGGACTTTGCAAGCTGACCACCCTTCAAACTCAAAGGTAAGGAACCGTTCAGGAATATTGCCTATTGTAAAGTAAGTTTAATATACTAAGTGTAGAAAGTTTGGCGTAGATTCAAGCAAAGGGATACAAATATATTAAAAAGTAAAATGAAAAACAAGCAACATTTAGCAAACTGAAATACGATTTCTTATATTCAAAATTTACTTTTTAACTCAAATTGTAGACTTAGGGGAAGCTGACTCTTTATTTTAATCCAGAAAATGTTAAAACTTGAACGGATTTTGATTCCAGTATAGGAATCATTATTTCTGTTGCTCTTCATTTGAGCATTGAAGAAAATCTGATGTAGCCTACAACAATTTGATGCAGGTCTACTCAGAATAATTCTGGTTGAAATATGGAAACCAATAGTGATGAGTCGCAGAAGAACTAGAGTGGATATTCCGATTGAATAGGAGCGAGCGAACAAACGAATGTATATCTCAATAGGAATGTACGTCAGAAATTGAGGACGATTTTAAATGTTAAAGATAAAGTTGACGATTGCGTAACATGTAAATGTTTCCGCAATAAATGCTTGATTTATTAGTTGCTTCCCTGCAATACAGAGTAGCCTGAAGTCCCAGAGTTCAACCAGATCTGTACAGAGTATAGATATAATTACTTGTTTACTTTTGATTTGCCAAACTTCTACGGGTTTGTTGTATTTGTCTGTTGCAGGTTCAACCAATGGACACCTGCACCAATGGACACAATGGAGCCCGCCGAAGAACTCCTAAAGGGTGATCGGAAAATTTTAATTCATGAGGGCTTTTATTCTTACGCCGTTTTTGTAAACTTTACATCCGCAACAGTTGCATCAGGTGTGCAAATACATCTACAACGTCCATTAGTATCGCCTGCAATTCCTGCAGCAGAGATAGCGGCGAGTCCCTCAGGGAGACTAGGATACTCGCCTGACAACCTCCTGTGCTCGGTTGAGACTCTCTTTAGGTGCTGAGGTGGCGGGGGAAGGTCTCGGTATCTCCTGTATACGACTCACTGTCCCGTTAAGTTGATCCCTGAGGAGTCAGTGGGGAGAATGATGGCTGTGGATTCGATGTCAAGGAGGAAGGCGGACATGATCGCTGATCGCCTTGGAGTGTACGATGTAGATGTAGCCATCACCCCAGGTGTACCACTGCTATCTCTACTGCTGTCAGTTTGTCCGTGTGTACATTGAGGGGTTGAAGCTCACTGTCTCTACTAGTAAGTCTGCACTCTTGGCTAGTGTCCACAGTAGTGGGAGGTTCCAGCTGAACAGCCGCTGCCTGCAGTTCGCGGAGGATCTCTTCGTTAGTCTACCTCTCGCATGAGGCACGCAGATACCTCGTCAGTGACGTGGCATGGTGGCATGAGTGACAATAGATGAGCCTCGGCATTGGTGGCAGTCGGCCCGCAGGGGTTTGTCGGGTTCTTCATGTAATGCACAATCATGTTGCTGGCCCTAGCTGTCCTGGAGACGCTGAGTACATCGGTGTGTCATCGTGACGACCTCGTGGTTGTATCAGAGCTTCTTGCCTCCACGAACCCATGGGGCCTTTCTCCACACTTCTCGGTCGCTCCGGTCACCCTTGTTTCGTCCGGTATCGTGTTTCGTGCAGGTACACGTGCCCTCTCAGCGGTGACGCGGGTATCATGCAGGTACTCGTGGTGCCGAGGCGAAATGAGGGTGACCGATACGACCTGGATAGTGTGGAGGCGTAGTTCACTTCCGTAGGCAAGCTTCTGATACAACCACGAGCTCGTCACAATGACATACTCGATGTACTCAGCGTATCCAGGACAGCTAGGTACAGCAAGAACGTGTATTGTGACATGAAGAACCTGCCAAACCTTTGCGGGCCGACTGCCACCGGTGCCGAGGCTCATCTACTGTCACTCATACCACCATGCCACGTCGTTGATGAGGTCCCCTCCTTTCGTCCCGGTATCACGTGTTTCGTGCAGGTACACGTGCCCTCAACGGTGTCGCGGGGTATCATGCAGGTACACGTGGTGCCGAGGCGAAATGAGGGTACCTGCGTGCCTCATGCGAGGTAGATTGACGAAGAGATCCTCCGCGAACTGCAGACAGCGGCTGTTCAGCTGGAACATCTCACTACTGTGGACACTAGCCAAGAGGACTTACTAGTAGAGACAGTGAGCTTCAACCCCCTCAATGTACATACGGATTAACTGGCAGCAGTAGAGGTAGCAGTGGTACATCTAGGTGATGGTTACATCTACATCGTACACTCCAAGACGATCAGCGATCATGCCCGTCTTCCTCCTCGTCATCTAATCCATCGCCATCTCTCTCCCCGCTGATTCCTCAGGGATCAACTAGGCGGTGATTGTTAGTTGTGTACAGGAGGTACTGAGATAGACCCCTGCTGCTACAACACCTGAAGATATACTTGCCTGAGCACAGGAGCTGTTGCCAGGTGACTATCCCGGTTACCCTGAGGGATCTGCCGCAATCCCAGTTGAAGGAATTTCCGGCGATGCTATTGGACTTTATAGAAGTATTTGCACAACTAATGCAACTTTCTTGTCTTTTCGGATTTTGTTGATTTTGGTAAACGTGGATTATACTAGGTGTCAGCGGAAACTGACTATAAATGAAGCGTTTTGGCATAAACTCCATTTTGGGGAAATGCTCTATCAACAGGACACTTTCGTCAATTTCCCCGTTATTCGAAATTCACTGGGATTCACGATAGGACTTGTGGCCTCGCGTGTCTTTTCCTCCATACTTTTCCCCTTTTAAATTTGCGATTTTTAATTACGACTGCTAGGTGCTTCTCCCCCGTCGACGATCCGTCGTCAAGACTGCCGCCTTCCTAGAGATCATCATCCTCATCGTCGCAGCCCCAGACCTTCTGTTCCTGCCGTGGACCTGGCTGAGGACCTGGCGGGACGTCATGAACTAGAGTGGACACTGACTGGAGACCAGGAGCAACCAGGATGACCTCTATCTTAACGGTTAGTATTTTTTCAATCAACAAAACCTTGTATCGTTTAGCCTTTTGAAGTGGTTGGTCAGTTTGCAAAGTCCCTTTGAAGTTAATTCTAATAAACAACTACCTATTTATCTTTTATGCAGATTTGAAATGTAAAGTTGGTAAAGTGTATGAGGCGTTGATGTGGTAGGATATTATTATGTATCTTTATTGTTTCACGCGTATGCACGGTTTAATGACGATAGATTAAAATGAGACAAAGCTATCAGAGTTGCTAGAATTTTGTCAAAACAGGAGTTCAAAAGAAACTGTAAAGGTCCTTCGTTTGAGCCGAAATTATTTCAACTCGGACTAAACTATACTAATCTGGGTCAAACGAATTTGAATGGACCCCGCGTATAGCGTTTCATGAAATTGTCAAGGTTTAGTAGGCCGCCTTTTTTAATTAGAAGAAAAACTATGTAAAAAATTCACGTTTTAAAAGATTTTCTAAAAGAGCTTAAATTGAGTTTGGCATCATATTGAAGGTCTTATATAGTTGAGAACAATGCTTTCAATTTGATCTCCATCGGCTTACTCTTGTATATCCAAAATGGCGTAATTTCCAAGTTTTTGCGACTTCGATTCTTACTTCACAGGCCCTTAAGTTGACGTATCCCTTGTCTAGGGCCTTTTGAAGTCACTACCGACTCATCGCTGACCCTGATTTCAAAAAACATAGTTCCTATCAAAAATTGTAAAAAAGGGCCGGACTTAAGTTAGGACCTAGCCTACGTAACTTGTGGTTCTCTTGCTAATTCTATACTTGGTCTCTATGTGCATCATCACAGAGAGCTCTGTCTCGAGGATGTAAGGGAAGTAGAACCAAACACGTAATTAAACTTTATACAGGAATGTCACGAGGAAGTGTAATCTAATAACACGTGGCCACAACTAATTAGAAACTCTTTGAACAAAAGTACTTTTGTAACAGTGGAGAATCAGCAATTTAGGGAGAGCTTCACACACACTTGGTTTGAGGTTGACACCAATTAATTCTTCCTGAAGTTAATTGTTGCAAACGATCCTGGCCTTTTTTTCTGTTTTCATAAAATGCATTATTTGCATTATAGGATAGGTGAAGAAACCAGGTTTGTACGCCTATAACCAGGGCAACTACTGCAAATCAAGCTACCGGTCACTGTCTTGCATTTTGCCTAATCCCAACTCAGGATTTATGGGGATCTTTAATATTTGATTAAACCAGGTTCATAGAGAAGGCCTAAATTCTAATAAAATTGGATCGGTTACATTTTTGCACGGGTCAAAACCTAATTTGACTTTAGATAGAACTATAAACTGTGTTTTGTTCTAAAAATGTCTTTTCTCGATGGTGGCCCCACCCATTTTTTTCTGGTTGGCTTTAACGATTTTGAAAAACTTAGCCATAAAAATAAATTCAGTGTTTTAGTTATTAGTATATGTTTAATAAGCCATTATCACCCATACTCGTATTACCGACTTTACTTTGATTTGAGACACCGACCACTCCTAGAGGGTATTTTAAGGTGAATATGTGATGCATGGTGAGTGTGGTGTGGTGTTGATGGGTGTACTTAGAAACTAGGACCGACTGTTCCCCAGTTCGGGCCATCAATTGACAACCCAAACGACCAATGGAATGCCTTAATTTTCCAATTGGCTACCGGTGTTGGGTTAATTTATAATATAATCGGGTTTTTAAATTTATAATTTCATTGCCAAAGTCAAATCACAAATATTCCAAAAAGAGCACCTATATACAATTTTAAAACCCCACGTCACTAATTAATTACCGTTACCGAAGAAAATTGAGCGGAAGCTTTACATTGTCCAATTAGACAGGGGGGTGCATTATTGGCCGAAGATTGTGCGGGGAAGGGGGTGCAGGGGGGGAAGGGGAGCAGGTAATAAACTAAAGAGCTGGGTGAGTGTAACCTCATCCCCTTGTACAGAGGGTAATCACAGCACACAGCGCGCCAGGCGGACAATAGTGCAATTACTGCCCAAATCAGCAACAGTCGGCCTCGGTACTCACTGCTCTCTGCACAGATGTTTGCTGTTGTAGCCGTCAGTGGCTTGTCTTATTTAATCATATCCGTCCGTGTATATAGGGACTGAAAACTGGCCACTGACGCGATTAAAGAGAATTTTCTCTACGGTTTTTTAAAGGTCATTAGATCTATACTCATATGATCCCTCTACAGGCCGCATTTTCGGTCAGATCTTAACGAAATTAAGTAAAAATGTTCCTTTTGCAATTCTTAAATAAATACATATATACTATATAAAGTGTTGCCATTTGACTCAGGAGGTTGCTAGGAAGCTCAACACTGCAAACCGCACCTTTCTACTCTAGGTGAGGTGTCCTTCTCTCTGGCGAGATAAATGAATTTTCAAAGTAAAATTAGCGAACGAAAAATACACATATTGTCAAGGCTTAATTCTTTTTCATTTTTCAATATGTCTTTAAGTTTTTATGCAATTAGTGGTTGATGTTAGAAAAAATAGAGTGTTTTAAAGACCTTATTTAAGAAGCTAAAAAAGGTTAGTAAAAAATCTGAAAACAGGCAAACACGGATAAACTCTTTCTTAGGCCATATAAATGAACATCACCTAAATTAACCATCACATAACAGCTATCTACTTTTTACGAAACCCTTGCAGGCGCTAGGTTTGACAGCCAGGCTGCGGCATTTGAAAGAAGGCCCGTTGTTACTATCACTACTAAATCACTATTTGAGACGCCGACCACTCTCATGAGGGTATTTTAAGGCAAATATGTGGTGAAGGATGAGTGTGATGAGTGGTAGTAATGAGTTATGAGGTACACCTACAGTCTTGTTACAAACTAAGGCCGACTCTTCCTTAGAATGAGTCATTAACTAATAGCCCAATGACCAATGGAAATACAAGGACCAACGGCTTAACGTGACTTCCGAACCACGCAGGTGATGGTCTGATATGTCTAAACGATGGTGAGAGTTGATGCGGGTATCATCAGATGATCACTGAGACTATCTGAACAGCTTGAGACCTATATCATCCTCAAAACCTGACCTCCATGAAGCTGGATTACAGGACCACGCTACGAGTCCCAGTCCCAGTTACGTGCGCGATGTTGCGTGGACGAATTCAGCCTTTCTCTGCGGTGACCACTGAGGCGCACCCTTAACGTAAACCTGCTTATGACTACTTAGCGTCTACAAGATAAACAGAACGATGGGGGACGGCCACTTGTCACCAGTGAGGCTGAACGAGGGGGTTGTAACACAAAGTAAGAGGATGATGGGGGGAAGGTTCTTCTGAGCCACGACCGCGAGATTTACACACATCTGTCCGTTATAGGGTTAATCAAGAAGTCGGCTTCTTTGCTGCGCGCGGCTGTTTCTTGTTTATACTGCCGCTGTCTGTGTAAATAACAAGTTCAGAAAAGATTTATCTACTTACAGTGACACATAGGTTTAGATAAAGTCTCCAGAAAGGTTCCAGCGTGAAATGAAATGAATGATGGCTTTTATTAGTGGCGAAGTTATGACTATAAAATCTTCTCTTCCACTTGTTGTGTGCTTTCGAACCAAATAAGTGAAAAGAATGTATTTTAAAATGGTTGTGCGGCCATGTGATAAGGTTAGTCCAGAAATCTATGGAGGAAGGTAACCTGTTTAATTCACTGGTTGGTCATTGACACCAGGTTTTAGAAAAATGATTGGATCGAGAGCAGGTTTGGGGTAGACGCAATATGGAGTCAGTAGAAAATCGTTACAAAAACACTTTTAAGGCGTACTTTTAGGAACGACCGTCGCGAAGAAACCCAACGCGTAAATTTATGAATGACGTTCAAACCTCATTAAATTTGATATAATATTACACCTCAATTTGGCCTGTCCCGGTAGCATAAGGTTTATCATATTTTATTTTCATCATTTTTAGATTTTGTCTAACGTTTTCTTACTTATAGTTTGTTTTCAGTTACCAATAAAATATCATTATTATTTATTGGACGTACTATATATGTAATTGGACACTAAGCTACTTCCTGGGTAGATTAGCCACAAAGGTACCTTACAAAGGTACAAAGGTACCAGCGGATCCGTGGCGGATTAGTATCGCGCGCGACTCCAGAGCTCATCACTCCGGTGGCGCGGGTTCGATCCCCGCAGTCACCACTTACAATTTGTAATGTGACTATTCGGTGACGCTAGGTAAAGGTCGAGGTTGAGTGGTAGAGAGGACTTTGTAGTCCTAACTTCGCCTTGTTAAACAAGACAAACTTTACCTTATACCTTTTACCTTTTAGGTACATAGGTACCTCCAACGCAGAGTATCGATTGGTGGCTGACCGCAGAGTATCTCTACCGTATTAGGCCTACTGGAACACATCGACGATACGAACTGTTTTTTTTCAAAATCACGGTGTTTTTTTTTATTTTTTTAACACTTTGGATTACCGATCAGAGCGTTTTTACTCGCACGGTTCATCCAGCACATACTAAGAATGTCCAGCAGATCATCGACCTTAGCAGATCATATTCTCGATACTCGTGCAGCAGAAATCAGTGTCATCTTTCGTTTACCAACAGGTCGACTCCGAGATGCAACCCTACCTTCACACTCGAGACTCAGCCAGGGTTCCCACAGAGCAGAAGCTGATGATTGGGAATTCTTGCCGATGATAACAATGGCGGCTGCGGAGTTCCAGGAAGTGTTTGTGACGGATAAGGTTACTGGAGGAAGCTGTTGTGCGCCATTAGAATGTGATACCGAGGTGTTGCGTGGTGATATACGCAGACAGACAAGCCAGATGCACTACTACGCTCATTGAAATGTGAGTGCGCGGCAGATATATGGGCAGCTACTGCTCCTGCGTCTACGGTGTCGTGTTTTGTGTCTTCAGATATGAATTTGGGGTGTTGGGACACTAAAAATATCATGGTATATTTTCTCCGTTTGTACAGTTTCGCTAACCCGTAGCAGGTTGGAATCGTGCGCGACTCTGGAGCTCAACGTTGGTTCGATCCCCGCAGTAACCACGAACAATCTGATGAGGGACTTTACCGGTAACGCTAGGTAAAGGTCGAGGTTGAGAATTAGAGAGGGCTTTGTAGACCTGATTTCACTCAGTTAAACAAGACCCGTGGAGGGTTGGATCCGGAGCTCATCACTACGCTAACGCGGGTTCGATCCCCGCAGTCACCACTTACATTTGTTAAGAGACTATGCGGTGATAATAGGTAAATGTCGAGGTTGAGTGTTACAGAGGGTCTTGTAATCCTAACCTCACCTCGTTAAACAAGACAAACTTTACTTTTTTCGTCTTCTATGAGCTGTATAACTACATGACTAAATCAGGCGAGATCATTTCTTCACTCAATGACATAAACGTTTGGGTACTACCAAATGAGATACAAACTTGATACAGTTTTCCAGGACACTCAATAATTTTACCTTCTAAACGGCACGAGCCATAATAATCTAAGTCCACAGAAAGCCATACGCATGGTAAACGTCAAGTAGGTGTGCCAAACTCCAAGGTAGTAAGTTCATAATTTCAGAGTTTAAACTATTATTGCAAACATTTTCCATCGTTAGTGAGCAAGATGATCACAACGTTTCGCGATCTGCAATCTGATCCCGTCCTCAAGTGAAAAGTAACCTAAAACATAACACAGGACATTATAGAAAACGATCTAGTCTATTTTAGTTCTAATTTTCTGAGTTATGTGTTTTGAACTTTTCATAGACTCAGATTGCAGATCCCGAAACGTTGTGATCATCATGCTCACTGATGAATATAATAGTTTAAACTCTGAAATTTTCCCATCGTCGACAACAGACATTAAACAAAAAAATCATAATTTTCATATTTTCTTTGCTATTTATTACTATTGAAGTTACAAGGACCAAGGTTTATTTTAAAACCAAGATCTCATTTGCTATGCCACTAATTATTTTATCCAGAAATTCATAATGTTGTTTTTATTTTAATCACGCCCATTTAAAAATTATACTGTTATGCTAGAGTTCCATTAAAATTTGGCAAATCTTGTCCCTACTTCTTCGCTTTGCTGCTTATGTAAAAAGTCCAAGAAGCAAACTACACAAACACCATCTTACCTAAAGAGCCCACAAAACCTCAAAAATAAATAAATAATAAATAAATTAGTGCATTTTCTACCCAGGGCGTTGCAACTCAAATGTAGCATCGCCCCTGACACAGAACACCGGCAAATAATTCAACCCTTACAGCCGCGGCCTGTCGTCTAAATAGATTTACGATGAAAACAGTGAGGACGGTTCATTTGAAGGGTTGCGTCAAAGGCGCGACCGCGGCGGAGCACTTCATTATGTCGCGCGTCTAATTGGTGAAAAACTCCGACATTCCGGTGTAAATAAGGTCGCTTTTTTCTGTTTTAAAGATCAGCTGCCGCGACTCGACTCATCTGGCCGCCCATTTGTCTCCCCCCAGTTGGCCAAATGTCATTTTTTGAAACTTCATCCTATCCACAGAGTAACTAGGTGTGGTTAGAGCGTAAGCGTGGCTATGATTGACTAATCTAATTTTTGCCCAGTGCTCTGAATGTCAAAGTGAAGAACCACCTGACATGTTAAAATAAATACGGTGGTTTAATTTGGAGATACAAACACGTTTCCTCACAGCAAACAAAATTTCAAACCGCTTAAGCTTCGAAATGTGAGAAAAATTCGCTCGCTCGGCGCGATTTTACGAGGAAGGCGCGAATTCGCTGAGCAAGTGACGAGTATTGGGGGGTTATGAACTTTGCGGCCCGTGCCCGGCTCGGTTATGTAACTCAGACAATACGCAGAGGTCAGTGACCTGGCCCACAACATTGTGGTACTACGCTACATACAACCTGCAGTACTATTGTACATATTGTGTAGGGGTGCGCTTTCCACGCCGCGCAGGTCATACACCTTACACGTCCGTCACACTCATACGGGCACACGTCAAAATGTATACACTATTCAAATAGGTGGTACTGAGTTTTTCTAGCTTTCATGGTCCAGAAACTCACTGACTTTATAGAAGGCATGGTCTAGCAGAACCTTTTTTTAGTTGCTTTTTTAATGAGTTGTTGTTGGGTTCTTGTTTAAGAGAGACAGGAAGAGCATCAAAAAGTCGCACTCCACACTGCAAAAGATGGAGTTTAGAAAAGGTTGTCCGGTGTCTTGGTATTGGGAGATTGCTTCTGTTACGTAAATTGAGATTGGGATTTACTGAGGGTATAGGAAACAGGGAAGGGTTTTTTGACGAAAGTTAGTGTTTCTAGGATGTAAATTGACGGAAGTGTTAGGATTTTTTACTTCGGAACAACTCTCTACAATGATCACGACTCTTTAAATGGAAAATTGTTCGTATTGCTCTTTTTTGAAGGATAAAAAGATTATCTGTACTGGACGAACTGAACCCCCAAAGAGGAATGCCGTAGCCTACGACAGATGTGGAGCGACAATACCATAGTAAACTTTGAGGAGATTTTTGCTATTGAGTTGATCTGACAATCTTCTCAGAACGAAAATTGCTGAACTAACAGATCTCGCTACCTTTTCTACATGAACTGAAAATCTAAGGGGTTTGTCGATGACAAGGCCAAGATACTTAGTGGAATCCTCAGGGTTGACCTCCGCCTCTCCAAAAAGAGTATATTCAACTTAATATGAGAGTTTTAATTTTCACATCTTGTTTTCATTTAAAGTGGTACATCCACAAAACTCCATATGGAGAGAGCACATCCGTATGAGAGTGATTGAACAGGACTGTACTGTGAAAATACTGCTTTTGATATATAAGCAAAGACAACTGTGTATGTATTGTCTTTGATATAAGTATAAAACTGTTCGTAGCGCTGTAGTATATTTCACCACCATGTATTATATGTATATAAACATTTTTATGTACAGTAAAAAAGTTATATTTTTTATATACCGAGTGTCCCACGAAGAGGTTTAAACGTTTAATTTTATATTACGTGCCTATTCATGCACCGAACTTTTTAAACTTTACACAGTTTACAAAGTAGGTTCTAAAAATATTCTGGGAAAACTTCAGCTCCCTAACCTTTGCAGAAAGAAAATGGCGGCATATTGAAAAACGATACTTTAAAACATTTAAAGGGTGTTTTGGTTTTATAAAATATTTTTATTGTTACATTCTAGGGCAATGTGACTTTTAAATAAAAAACTAGAACATAGCCTAATGAAAAACCTTCAAAAATATAATGAAAACCCTAATGAAAAGTCCAAAATTATTCAAACTGTAACCCATCCACAGCAACACACTGATAACAGCGCGATTCGTAAGCTCTTACAAAGAAACTCCGCGGTATCCGGAGAAGTTCCTCTTCTATTGATCGTTTTAGTTCCTCATCATTATTGAAGCTATGGGTATAAACTTGTTCCTTCAAGTAACCCCATAAAAAGAAGTCACACACAGTTAAATCTGGTGATCGGGTGGCAAATCTAAAAAATCACTTCCACGACCAATCCATCGGCCATGAAGGTTGTCATTTAGTAATTGCTTGACATGATTTGCGAAATGAGGTGGAGCACCATCTTGTTGGTGATTGCTTGATCCATTTCTGGTACCGTCAACTGGGGCAAGATATGTTAATTTAAAACTCGTGCATACCTATTCCCAGTCATTGTATTGCATGACATTTTACAATCAAACAGCTGTTTTTCAACCATGAGCATTAGAACCGCAACGTAGTAAACAAATAAGATAATAACCATGAAAGTAGTTTTATAGGAAGCAAATTGGTAACATTTTCAATATGCCGCCATTTTGTTATTACAAAGGTTAGGGAGCTGAAATTTTCCCAGAAAATTTGTAGAACCTACTTTGTAAACTGTGTAAAGTTTAAAAAAGTTCAGTGCATGAATGGGCACGTTATATAAAATTAAACGTTTAAACCTCTTCGTGGCACACTCGAAGCCATCATGGGGCATCATAGAAGATGCAATTTAAAATAGTTTTTATTTGCCTAGCAGAGATCTATTGTTATCTATTTTTGCGAGATTTATTGGTATCTACAAATTAGGTTCTATTTTACGTCAAGGTTGACACTAGCATATGGTTGTACAACTTGTATGTTTTTAGAAAACCTCTTGACGTGTTTTAGGTGTTCATATCGATTAGAATTTAAAATGGAACACCCATATTGATTATGTTTGCCAAAAACTATCTTCTGGCATTTTCTTATTATGATCCATGCATTGTCATTAATTCATTTATTCCCTCATTTTCCTATGCAATTAGCATATGGGGCTCTTGCGCGGAACACAAAGTCTAAAGATTGTTTATACTGCAAAAAAGGCTATCCGAACTATCTCAAAATTAAACTATAGGGATTCATGTCGGTGATGTTTTTCAAAAGTTAGGGACATTTACTTTGCCTTGCTTGTATATTTATGAGACTTTAATGTTTATTATTATAAATAAGTGTTCTCTACAACAAGGCATCGACACACGGTTATGGATGCAAATAATTAATAATATTATAGATTAAGTTTCCTATACAATTTTCACATGCTTGGTCCTTTCTATACTAGTGACTTTATTTTTCATTTTTCGTTTGTCAACACAAAGAAAATTTGTATATTGACGAATAAATTGGTATTTTATATCCTAAAATAAAAGTTTTAATTATTATTATTAAAAAGTAGTACTTTTTTGATACTTTTGCTTTGATACACCGACCACTCTTAGAGAGTATCTAAAGGTGAATATGATATGATGAGTGTGATGAGTGTTTTGATGGATGATGAGATGTGGTCTTGTTACAAACTAGGGCCGACTGCTCCCCAGTTTGGGCAATTAGTTAAAAGCCTAACGACCAATGGAATGGCTTAGCGTGACTTCCAAACTACGGGGAAAGTTATAATGCCAAAGGACAATGGACTTGACTGGGACTCGTGGCGTGGTCCTGTAATCCAGCTTCATGGAGGTCAGGTTTTGAGGATGATATAGGCTAAAGCGGCTCAGATAGTCTCCTTAGTCATCTGATGATACCCGCATCAACTCCCACCATCGTTTAGACATATCAGACCATCACCTGCGTGGTTCGGAAGTCACGTTAAGCCGTTGGTCCTTGTATTTCCATTGGTCATTGGGCCATTAATGACCCATTCTAAGGAAGAATCGGCCTTAGTTTGTAACAAGACTACACCTCATAACTCATTACTATCAGCACTCATCACACTCATCCTTCACCACATATTTGCCTTAAAATACCCTCATGAGAGTGGTCGGCATCTCAAATAGTGATTTAGTGAATGTTTTACCCCAATAGGACACAAATAGGCGTAACTCAAACAAAACAGGAACAGACACAAATCAATAAATTGCGATTCCCAAACAAAGAACCACTTTGTGCTCATTCCCAACAGGTAGATTGTGCAAGCACACCTCGTATTTCCAAGAACAATGATGTGATTGGTCGGCCAGATAACCGAGTCTCGGGTATGAGCTGTCAACAATAGAAGAATCACACAAATCAACTGGTGTCCGATATTGTAGGAACCTCATATCCACATGATACTTGACACTCGGGAGTCTTCCTTCTACTGAATTTGGTAGTTTTCGTGCGAAGTGGATCAAAACATACGAGTCGCTGTGGTCTCGGGTGACCACGTTGGGAATTGGGACAAGATGCGCAGAAGTGGTGTTGTTGTAGCAGAAAGTTCCGGCGAGAAATTTGTGTGGGAGTTGCAGCATTTTAAATACACGCTATGTTCAAAACTCTCTTCCCAATTATTTTTGCCAACTATAGATTTTCTATATATCACAATTTGTTTTTAATACGGTTAATTTTCTCCTCTTTATTAGAATCTCGTTTGATTACTAAAAAAATTTGAAGACAAAAGGGTTGGAACGAACCTGGACTTGAACCCAGGTCTCTCATTTCCCGGGTGGTTTTGCTGACCACTACACCATTCATGAAGGCATAAATAGTTGGAACGGATGGTGTAGTCGTCAGCATAATCACCCGGCAAGTGAGAGATCCGGGTTCAAGTCCCGATTAGGTCCAAACATTTGATCTTCAAATTTCTTTTGTAGGTAATAAATTAGCTATTTAGCGTTTATATAAATTAAGACCTATAGGAATCTCATTTAAGATATTGAATCGTTCTTTGGGGTTCTACATATCACAGAAACTGTTAACGTTTTTCGTTTACAAAAAGAGCTATCCGGATGGTTACAGGAACATAGTTACAGAATTGTAGAAAATTATTCAAATCTTTGGGCTTTTAAAACTGGCATCAATATATATTTTGCAAATTTTGATGTACACAAATTTAAATCAGAAACTATTCTCACTGAAGAATGATATGGGCTAATATGGAACAATATGGAATTATTCTCATTTTATGGATGAATTTTGGATATATGAAAGAAGATGAACAAATTTTATTTATCGGCTTTAATGACCTATTTCTATGCTTTTACTTGTATTTATGTTTTACGTTTTTTGTTTGTTTTTTGTTTTAAATTATGTGTTACCCTTATGCCTAATGCAATTTTATTGTTTGGCAATAAAGTATTAGACCCTATTATTATTACTGGTGTATAGACACGTATAACTATACAACCCGGCATCGGTTTGGCCACGGAAAAACCTCTCATCGATTAGAATTTACATCTAAATTATTATTTAATACATTAAAATTTCATAATAAATGAAAATTCGCAGCCAAAATTTAAATTGTTGCTAACTACATTTCTTCTGGAACGAGTTTTTTACTCTGTAACTGAGTTTTTAAACCAACATTAATATATTTAACTATCCTATGTACATAATTGTGAAATTTAAATAATTTTACCAGTAATCTAATTTAAGTTATAAAGATCTAAATGCCCGATTATTTTAATATGACGTTTGTAATACAATGTACGAGGTCTTACTTACACAGAAATTCGAATTTAATTGAAAAAGTCATCAAAAGTGACAACTCAGCATTTCAAGCGTATGTCCAGAAAATGTATAAGAAAAGGTCTAAATTCGTCCGCCCAAGGAACACAGGACAACGCGCACGTAACAACTGACTTCAAAACGGGCCTTCTTTCAACTGATTCGGCCTAACTGTCAAATTGAGCGCTCGCAAGGATTTACGCATTGGATTGATAAATCAATATATTTTCACCGCAGTATAGCTAGTGATATACTGGTGATATATAGCTAGTGATATACTGAGTGCTATGCGTGTTATGCTAAAACGTGATTCACGTTTCGATTGTAAGATGAAAGTTACTGGTAAAGAAAGTTACAAAGCAGTGTAAATGTGTACATTTTGTGCTACAAGAGGCATTTTTATCGTTATATTTATAATAACAATAAAAGTATATTCATTCAATAATGAACGGTACGATGCATTTAAAAGTACAGGGTGTTCCAAAAAGAATGGACTAAAAATAAAACGATATACACCCTTTCTTATTTAAGATACAAATTCAACTTTATACACATCTTATTTCATAACTGTTCAAGTTTTACTGATATAGTTTCATCACCTTATCTCTATACGTGTTCTCCTTTATTTTCTCGAAGAACGGCCAATTATATGATCTTCGAACCTAATATGGCAGTACGGACCTTTTTTAGAATTATGTTTCCACAGAATTGTTCGTAACATCGCAGAGTACTGTTCCTGGACGGAGGGTCACGATTGAAAACGTGTATAAATCCTCTTTGCATTATTTTCTTAGATTTACTCTCATTAAACCATTTAATGGCCTGAGTTTTAATGAACTTTCATAATGCAACTTTCTGGTTATAAGGTTTCGAAAAGAAATTCATGCAGGCTATAACAACATTAAACATCCGATCATAAGGAAAACTCTTGACAGTACCAGCTTAAAAATGAGCCTTAGTAGAGGTTTCTACGATTTATAATGTAACTTTCATCCATTCTTTTTGGGACACACTCTATTTATCGTTTACCTACAGTCACAACACGTGTTCTTTGAGATACTAATTTCTGAGCTGGGAAAAAATTAACGCAGGCTAATGGTGAATTGCCTTCGTAAATAATAATCCAATCATTCCATTTTTGGTTATATTCCGAAAACGATGGTTATGGATAGTGTGATTTTTGGATTACGTATAAATTCTAGAAATTGCATCACGATTTCGACCCTTTCGAACGAACTAACACAAACATCTGTCGCCAAGAAAGGTCTTTAGCCCCTTTATATTTCCATAAATGCCAAAACCCACGCTCCTACCCCAGCCACAGCCTCGACCTGGTTTCTGCGAACTGTGAATGGAGAATCGCGACATGCGTAATCCTCGGGTGTAGCAGGGGCGATAACAAAATGAAATTCCGTTTTTACATCCCAATTGAGCTGCCAACAGGGTTTAACAACAATAGAAACAGACTGATAGAGGCGTGAGAATAGAGAGCAACAACAGAGGGATGACACGTCGTTGACAGACGAGCAGACGACAGTGAACAGCTGATTGCGGAGGGAGGTGGTGGTGGGGGGCGACCAATCAGAGCGAGGCCCCGCCCCCTCTCTTGACACCATGGTGAGATACCCGCGCTAGTTTGACGAGCGGACATCGCCGCACCTGTAGCGCATCTCTAGCCTGGCTTGCACCCCTAGTTCGAGCCACAATTCTCTATAAAATAATTTTTTTTCGTAAATTAAAATTATTAGTTATTTTAATAGTGATTTTTTTAAATCTACTTCCGAAGTGTGAACGTGGTGTGAATAGTTCGGTGTAACTGAGCAGTTAGGTTGGGATGCTCGCAAGATGATGGCATCACCGCTCTCCAACCGTTTATCCCCCGGTAGCTACTCGTCCGCAGACATAAGTGACTACTCGGGCTCACCAGGGTCGCCCCCCGTGCTCGGCCACATGACTGACTACCTAACAGCCCCCAAGAGACACCTCTCCTTCACCTCCGAGCAGGTGGCGTGCATGTGCGAGGCCCTCCAGCAGACAGGGGACGTCGAGAAGCTGGCGAGGTTCTTGTGGTCGTTACCTCCCAACCAGCTGGTCAGAGGACACGAGTCCGTCCTGAGAGCGCGCGCGGTCGTAGCGTACCACAGGGGAGCGTACCACGAGCTCTACGCCATACTGGAGAGCCACAACTTCGACCCCAGGCACCACCCGCAGCTGCAGCAGATGTGGTTCAAAGCTCACTACAAGGAGGCGGAGAACATCCGCGGCAGGAATCTGGGAGCGGTGGACAAGTACAGGCTGCGCAAGAAGTACCCGCTGCCCAAGACCATCTGGGACGGCGAGGAGACGGTGTACTGCTTCAAGGAGAAGTCGAGGAACGCGCTCAAGGAGTGCTACGAGAGGAACCGCTACCCCACGCCGGACGAGAAGAAGAGCCTGGCACAGACCACAGGACTCACCATGACTCAGGTCAGCAACTGGTTCAAGAACAGGAGGCAGAGGGACAGGACTCCGCAGCAGAGGAGGTGAGCACTACTTAACCTTACATGTAGAATGTATTTAACTTCTTTATTTTCATTTTTAAATTATGCAAGGCGATGTTAAACGCTGTATATTTTTTCAAGAAGAACATGTCAGAAAATGATCACGCGCAAGATATTTAGTCTCTTCTTTAACCAATGATACGTACAAGACGAGGTTAAACGCTGTTCAAGAAGTTAGAATCGCTCATACGCCAAAGATCAATACTACCCCTAAACCAATGATAATAACCCAACACCGGTATTCCCTACTCCATAAGCCGCTAAAGTGCAATATGTAGAGGATCTTATAAAAAACAGGAAGTTCCTAAAGTCGTCTCGGGCTGAGCGAATTGTGAAAACGCATAAACGAATTGTGTGTAGTGAATTTATTCTAGTAAATAGATATTAGGCTCAAATAAAACCTTTAGTAACGCTGATATATATCATATAATTCATAGGATTTGTTATAAATAACAAAGTGCATTTCCAAAAGTTTGTTAGTACCTGACTTAACCAATGATTTCTAAGTCACTCATTGCACGTACAATTCTATTATGTCTCCATGTATAATTACTTTTTACGCGTTATATTTAGGTGCCAAAGTTCTAAAAACCCGTGGACTTTAATGAACTTCAAAAATTTTATTTTAAAATGCAATCTCTTTACGCATTTTATAATTTACTAGCGCACTATGAAATTTCCAAAACAATGCGCTGTAAATTTACAACCTTTGATTTTTGTACTTGTACACAGTTTACATTAATTTATGAACCTTCCAATAACAAACACTATACAGGGTGTCAATTAAATCTGGAGACGGTTCAATAATTTTTGAACAACCTGGACGCACCAAATGTCTAATCCCGTCTCTAGACATAATTGACACCCTGTATAATCCCACATTTTGTCTTATCTAACCGCGTAAACGCAGTCATGTTAAGCTAATGACGGTACGGGCGGTAAAAAATGGCGATATAATGTGATCCATTTATGTATTATACTGGTTTAAACGGCGAGCGACTAGAAACTGCAAAACTAAAAATGAAAACTAATTTTAAAATATCAAAAAACACTATTGATATTTTAAAATTAGTTTTCATTATTATGTTCAATATTGAGCACGTTCTGGCTTTAAGAACTGAGAATTAACGCGGTTGGCTGGAAGCCAATTTTTATTTTAAAGTTGCTTTAAGCGAGCTCTAAAATTACGGTATAAAAAACATTTATTTTTCTTAACACAAACAATAATGTGAAAACGGGGGTTTAAAGCGCTTTTTTGTACCATATTGACTTTTCATCTAAGACTTCAAAATTTAAAGTTGAGCCTTTTCAACGTTGTGAACCTCTGCATCCTTATTTTCATATCAATAATTTTACCCAATTTTAACTTTTTTAAATAAATGGAAAATAAAACATCATGGCGGGTAAACAATACACGAGCGAGAACGCATATAATTCGAATTTAATACTAAACCCTATTTATTTAAATGACTAAAGTGACTGCTTTAGTTTAAATGTTCACTAATGTAGTACAGTATAAAGTTAGGTCAAGCCCTCGACAACGAGAGAAGCTTTTCAGCTGCCTAAACATGTTTCCCCTGAGTTGCCGGAAAGTTCCGAGATACAATAATTGTAAATAAATATAAGATAGCGATGGTTGTGACTACGCCGAAAATTGAAAGAACCCTCTGATGGAGGGCCCCATTTTGTTTAAAGGGTTTTACGTCTTGGAGCTGCCCATACCACGGAATTAATTGAATTCCCTACCTAACTCACCATTCCACCGTGAATTTTAAATGCGTACGAAGTGTCTGGCGCATTTTGGAATTTTATATTGGTAACTTTGAACGTTTTAATAATCGTCAAAGTAAAATATTTATTGCGTTAAAAAGAACTTATTTACGTATCTGAGACCATATCTTGTGTGAATATCAAAACATTGTTTAAGAGTTGTTTCATCAAAATAGCATTAGTACTAACGTTTCCATTTTATTTGCCGCAAACCTCTGCAACGACGCTCTCATGAGCTAGTCGAACGCCCTCTTAACGCGCAGTCGCACCTTATATCAAACTCGAGTTTAATAAGATGCTTTGTGTTCCGACAATTCATTAAAGACAAAAAGAACTATCAAAATTTCGCGGTGTATCAATTAGAGCATCAATCTGTATAGAATTAAAAAGAAATATGAAATTTAAAATTCAAATATTGTATACAAAGTAATTGCATCTTAGATTATTCGCCCGTGTAGGTCAAGAATTATGATGTACGACATTAACCCTGTAGAAAAAATACGCGGAAGCATTTAAAATGTATTTTTCTTTAATATTCTAATTGCGCGCCAGAATCCATTGAATTTTTAAAAAGGTGCAAAACTATAGCTATAACTAATATGTTCACGGGAAAAAGACAATAAAGATTCAGCATCCACTGAGCAGAAACCACTTAAGCCACTAATGTGGAGCTTATCAGTGGTCAAGCTCGTGTGACCTTGGAGCATTCATTCGTGAGTATTCGTAATCTAGGCCGAGTGTCGGACCTCCAGATCATCACATCATTAATTGCAAGGCCATCCATAGATGCAATCTCATAACCGTGGACCAGCCGTGACCACTCGGAATTCACGTTAAGCCGTTGGTCCATTCCATTGGTCGTTGGGCTGTTAATTGATGACCCAATCTGGGGAACAGTCGGCCCTAGTTTGTAACAAGACTGCACCTCATCATCCATCAAACACACTCAACTGTCTATAGAAGTTTATCTGGGTTATCGAAGTATTAAACGTGTAATATTCCATATTTAATTAATATAGAGACATAATTACGCTAAGGAATAAATACACTGGCGTACGTTCTGGCATTAAGAGACGAAGATTGAAATTATACGACAATTTTAAAGGAACACAACGTCCTAGACTAACAAACATATTTTAGTATTTTATGAAATTCGACGTAAGGTGAAAGTAGAAACGATTAAATGGTTCGCGACCGTTTTAGAAGATTTAAAAGTGACGCGTCTCACAGAAAAGGATAGTTATGATAGACTCGCATTAAGAAAAAAGTGTTGGAAAAGTTGGTCAGAAAGATGTGACTAAAAAGGTATGAGTAGCCTGGACTGTTCATCATTTATGCTTTGACTTAATTTATCGAGTTCATAATCTTGATATCACAAAATGCGAATTTTATTTTTTTAAAGTCTGTTATAACCAAAGTTTGTACAAATTGGTTTAATAAAATTAGCTAAAATCTTTTTATAAAGGCACTAAACCATTATTTATTTCTAAAACAACCAATTTCTGTAAAAAAAAAACTAAAAGCGTTATTGTTTGTCTTAAATTTCAAATTTTTGCAGGGTAAGCACCAACCTCCCTATTATTTCATAACGTTCGCAGGCCCTTCAAGAAATAACCCTTCCCTAGCACCATCCTGAATACGCTTATATGGTTTTGAATTTTGAAGAATCGACATTTAACATTTTCTTCGACCTTGTGAGTGCGCTTGCACTTTGCAGTAAGACGTACGACATGTAACCGTGCCCGATGATGAACTTGACGATTAAACTAGCTTTACAACTAAGAATTGGACGTCTGTAGACAGTTTCTATTATCAGTGCTACACGTTATCCACACCATACAGTCATGTACAAGATTATTCTACACGCATTTACAAGTTTACAGCGCCGAGTAGAGTAAAGTGAAGAGGTTCTCTACTACAGAAGTGGTCGGCAACACTCTATTCTGCTGCAGGACAAACATTATTGTAACGGTGAAGGGTGGTGACAGGGACACAATGTGTGTTTCCACGCCGACAAGTAGCTTTGCTACCCTTCACTCACACTCACTACCGAGAAGTGATCATCTGTGGTCTGAGCAAACAAACACCTGTTCCTGCGCGCCGACACCACAGAGTATCCACACAGATCACCGCCGACACAGCTGATTCCGTAACGATTGGTTATACAGAGTGTTTTTAAACGCAACCCAACTTTCAAACTATAGCAAGTCATTTTTTACGAGCGCTATCTGGTCATACATTGTATCATTGGTTTGTTCACTTCAATATCCATCAGATGGTATGTATTGTTGCAGTAATGTAGTGGTTTTTATTTCCTTATTTGATATTATTGTGAAATAAACGCAATCATGGTTTTAGCAAAGATTAAACGTGTTTACTGTTGAAGAAATCTTAGAGCAAGATAATTTGTTTTGTCAAGAGGCGTTTAAGATCAAGTTTACAGGTGTAGTATTCCAAACAAATCTGAAATTCACAGATTTGTTAAAAGATTTAACGAAACAGGTTCCGTACGGAACAGAAAACATAACAGAAGGTGGACTGTACTGAATGAAGAAGTGATGGAGGACCTGTTAGGGTTACCTTACAAATTCTGTAATTTTATGAATGTTGAAATAACAAAAGCAAATCACCTTTGACAAAAAAAATATCTTCTCTTTAGTATTCTTCAACAAAAACACTCTTTGATCTTTGCTAAAAGTCACGATTGCGTTAGGAAATACAAACCACTATATTACTGCAACAATACATACCATCTGAAATATATTGAAGTGAACAAACCAATGATACAATTTATGACCATTTAGCGCTCGTAAAAATTACTTACTATAGTTTGAAAGGTTGCGCTTAAAAAAACTCTGTATTATTGGGGCGAAGTTAGGTCTTATCTACACACTCAATCTCGATTCCCGGGGATCGATCCCCGCGCCACCGCAGTGATGAGTTCCATAGTCGCGCGCGATACCAATCCGCCACGGATCCGGAGAATCCTGAGAGAAGAAACCTGATTTTGATTTTAACTTAACTTCTCACCTCTCTTTACTAAACATTATATAACACGCAGAGTAGGAAATTTCCTTCAATAACTTACAAAACTTTGACGCATGTCAAGTTTATTACAAAAGCATTAGTGTTATTATGCTCCGGTCCTAATTTTATTGGGGTTGTCTACGCTTCAGAATATTTTTAGGAATCTTCACAAATTTCACAGAACACAATTTTTTTTCTAGTTGCAAAACTTAAATTATTTTGTTATATCGGTCATTATATAATTTATTTGTTACAAAAGCAATAGTGTTATTATGCCTATCGTACAATATTTATTCACCGAAATATTTTCTGGATATAAATGGATTTTGAGTTCCCTTCCGTTAAAAGTTCCAAACTTTGGATATTTAAACCTATTTCACGCCGTGTTGTCATTTTTCATCACACACCAGCCTGTATTACAGAAGTTTGGAAAGCATTTCGAAATAAAGTTTGAACTTTAAAACAAATCGCCTTTTCCAAATCGATCACATCATTGATCAAAATCCTGATCAGTTGAACACACAAAGTTATACCAGCTAATAAAAGCGATAGAGCCACATTGAAAATGTTTTTAAATTATAAAAACGGCAAAGGTAATTTTGAATAGCCTCCTTTTGCTAGTTCTTACACATCTCTAAAGCCTTTTCGTTGACAGTTTCTAATTTTGAGAATGGTTCTCAAGTTACAGAATGTAAAACCAAGGAATATCCAATATTTGAGAAAAGTCTGTAAAAGCTGCTAACTATTGACTATAACAACTGTGGCTAAACTACTGAGTTGGTTTTGAAATTTGGTATCATTTGGCGTCAAATGTAACAACATTTAGTTTGAAACCTAAAAACCGTTGTTACCTTTGGAACAATTTTTGAGTTGTACGAAATGACTATAAAAAGTACCGATATTTTGTGAATTTTAGGTTACAACAAGTTAAGCACATGACAGAATTTGTCGCAAACTCAAATTTAGAGCGCCTTTTTCAACACTGCATTATTTTTAGACACCACAGCCTTTTTGAGCCAATTAAATTTGGCTATAACAAGAGAAGATGAAAATAAAACTTTAAATCATACATTTAGGATTACAGTACTTAATTTCAAGGTAATGTTTAATTTGTCTTGGTAAGTACTAAGTAGATTGCATATAGATGGCGAAAGGCTGAGGCAGTAAAATCAACATAGTTGCGGCAGCCCAAGCACAGATAGCGCTGCGAGGGAATTCTTTGAGAGTCTCAAGTAGAGCCACTGACGACCGCGCAAGTTTGTTCGCCCTTGAAAATCGCACTATTTGGTCAAGTTTAAGTCATTGAAATAGGAAAAACTCGAGTATGCGGAGCCGAGAGAGGAGAAAGACGGCAGCGCTATTTGTGCTTGGGCTAATTTAATCTAATTAGTCCACCAATAAAAACAAATTATAATTTCGGTGGACTAGTATGACTGTAGGATTTCTTCAGAATTGCCAATACTGCCAACTGAAGTGAAATAGAGTATAGAACTTACTGTTGCACTAAACTACTGGCCAACACATGGACTGGCTTGACCACGTGTTTAGCCCCACACGTGTGTATATAGCTCCTTCTCTGTCACTCTTATATATGTTATATATCACTCTCTCTCTCTCTCCTTAGCTAATCTGTGTCCACTACCACTTAGTCACCGTCACGCCACTACAGTATACAGGGTGCCGCCACTGAAGCGGGCGTGGCTATTTTTTACAAACTAGAGCCAATTTCGGCGCGATTTACGGTATGGGTTCTGATTATTTCGTTGGGGACAATATTTCGTTTGTCAATTCTGATTTTTACTTGGTCCAGAGGAGAGAATAGATACGTTCAAACTACTTTGTCGAAAACAAAAATAAAATACACAAGGCTCACTAACTTGTTGATCTGAATTGCAGAAAGTTATGTAAGACTGTACGTGCATAAAATGTTGTCACATACGAGTATAATCGTGGGGTTTTAACATTGTCTCTTTCTATACGAGTAAGTTATTATAATTTCAGGTTCACAACGACGAGGTGATTGAATGATTTTGGCACACTGTTATGATCTTTTACTCTTGCGAGGGTGATATATCCGTAGCCAAAAGGATGAAAAAAGGTAGAGTCGGTCTTTTTTAACGAGGCGAAGTTAGAACTACAAAGTCCTCTCTATTACTCAACCTCATCCTTTACCTAGCGTCACCACATAATTGTAGTATCTTTAAAAACCTATGCGGTGTGACTTATTTATGTATAAGGTGATTGCGGGGGTCGAACCCACGCCAGCGGAGAAGTAAGCTTCGTGGTCGCGCACGATTCCAACCCGCCACGGGTTTGCTTATAATACCAAGCCTAGTAATACTTCAAATAAAACAATATTTGAGTTCAATCAATTTTCTGAAAATCACATAAGTTTTTTGTTTTGCTTTTATTAACACTTATTTTTTGCTAAAACTTTAATTTTGCAGTTAATCACGTGTCTTTATTTAAAACGGTAGACGCAAACATAGAGATCAGCCACTGTTCTTCCGAAAAACTTTTCACATTTCACTACAAATGAAAGTTCACGGTCTTATTACCGCCGTAAAGTAGCGTTAACTGCACCCAAGTTACCTAAAGCTTTGGAAAAGCAAAAAGTTTGTCTTGTATAGTCTCTCTACCATTTAACCTCGACCTTTACCTAGCGTCAAGGCATAGTCTGTAGACAAATGTAAGACGTGGTAACTGCGGGGATCGAACCCACGCGACTAGAGTGACAAGCGCCACGAATCCGCTAGAAAATATAAGTTACAAGTTGAAAATACCCTTTTTAAACTTCAAGACAAAACTCTATCTCACCGAGAAGGCGCAAGTTAAACAACCTACCTCGACCTTTACCTAGCGTCACCGCATAGTCAGTATACAAATCGTAAGAGTCGACTGCGGGGATCGAACCCGCGTGACTGGAGTGACAATACTCTATCTCGCCGAGAGAGAAGCACCTCCAACAACAATAAGACGGATTGCTGCTGGGTCAGCACACTTTGCTGAGGCGCCGCGAGAGCAGTTCCCAGCACGCGTAGACGTGCTCAGCACGCTGCTCAGTGCTACTGCTGATACCTGACTCCTCAGCACTTGCTGCTGCTTACCGAGAACTTGACAATCAAACTGTTAAATGTTTCCCCGGAGACACGTACAGCACGAAACATGGATGGTTTGTGTAAACAGAAAATTCAACTGAAAAACTATTCTTTGCTAGATGAGTTCAAGTTTGACTATTTCGTTCTTTATCACCCAACATTAAGGGTCCGCCTCAGTGGTCACCGCATAGAGAGTCTGAAGGAACACACTTTGATTTGAGACACCGACCACTCTTAGAGGGTATTTTAAGGTGAATATGGGATGAAGGGTGAGTGTTTTTATGGATGATGAGATGTTGTTTTGTTACAACTAGGGCCGACTGTTCATTGATTGGGTCATTAATTAATAGCCCAACGACCTATGGAATGGACCAACGGCAACGTAACTTACGAACCAAGGAGAGTGGCCATAACAGTTATTACTGCGTCCGGGAATCGAACCGGGGCTGGACACCGCGCACGTAACAACTGGCTACACAACAACGCGTTAACAACTTCTTTACACTGATGTGGCCTAACTTGTTACTCCGCTTTGAACTTTGTTACTCTAATTCGCTACGCTCACAGCCTAGCTTGGCCTCCTGTATAATCAAGGGCGTTACGAGGCTGTTCACTGCGCTCACAGTCTTGCTATGGCCTTCGGCCTCAAATTTACGAAGTTTTTATTGGAAGACATACTACATAATTTGAAATGAAATCACATTTTAAACTTCAATAAAATCGGATTACTCATTTCAGTGTTATAGTGAAAATAATGTGTTTAACCGTCATTTTGAAATGACGACGGATTTTCATAATTCGTTGTATATTGATGTATAACAACAAAATACATATTTATTTTTAGTTTCATCAAAACCAGACGAAATTTACTCCTTTTTAATGATTAAAACCCTTGTTTTGGTGAAAGGTCCCCTAAAGGATTCAGTAGTTCGATATTACTGGTTAACGAACTTGACAGATATACTCACAAAATGAACAATTGTACTAGATTTAGTGTAAATCGGACAAAAATTCGACCTGTTGAGAGTACACATACTACAGTATGTGTATATAAAGTGTTGAAACATGCTCAAAACGTGTTCTAGGGGTCAGGATCAACGCTCATTTCACGGTCCCGGGTCTTACCATGCTAACGGCATGAATATCTCATTTTTCCAAAGGAAGTTCGATAATAACGACAAACAGCAAGATTCTAGCACGGGGCCAATCCCCCTTATTTAGAAAATATAGAGGTACTTCTTTTAAGGCTTAATGCGCTAAAACTTTCAATTAATTCAACCTTCTGGACATTTCTAATTTCCTGATGTGTTCTTAATAAACAAAGAAACATAGATAATAGAATTTCAGTGGGTCTCACTTTGCTGAGTG
The DNA here is from genome assembly GCA_018831715.1 of Matsumurasca onukii. Classification (NCBI taxonomy): domain Eukaryota; kingdom Metazoa; phylum Arthropoda; class Insecta; order Hemiptera; family Cicadellidae; genus Matsumurasca; species Matsumurasca onukii. The sequence goes on from CM032065.1 coordinate 1,709,037, forward strand.
TAACGGGAGTCAAGTTGTCCTCAACGTAAAATATAAATTTCCTACAGTGCCATTCGAAAGTTACTGGAATTCTCTACTTAAATAGCACGACAACCAATGGAATAGATCAACAGCTTAACGTGACTTCCGAACGACGGGAAGTGGTCATCGTGAAAAACTTGTTACTGCGTCGCCGGGAGTGGAAGCCCTGTCGACCCCAATTATTGCAAAGCCCCAAATATACAAATTCGATTGAAAGCCGCAAAGGTTGTAACACATTTTATATTAAACACAATTACAACTAAACTAGAAGAAAAGAAATATCACTAGCTAGGTGTGTTTGTATGGTTCACTTACCACCACCAAGTACAGGATGTAGACAGTAACTTGATAATTACCTGAAAACAAAAATTAGAAAACACTAATATAATTTTCAAAATAAAGGTAACAATTTGAATAAAACTTTAACCGGGATTATAACCATCTGCAAGTCAGACGTGATCGACATCATGATACTCATCATCGGTCATTGATACTCATGCAAAAGTTGAAACTTGTTAGTTTTGACAAAACATTTTCCTCGGGGAAAGGCTTAAAGGCAAGGAGCCAAATGAATCCAGACTAGATTGAGTTAAAGTTCTCTTGCACATACAATTCAAGTTAGTTTCTGAGCCCATTGTGCCGGACAAGTCACAGTTCTGCTGAGATCAGAGAGTCAACTTCGGCAAACTTCTTATAATTGAAAGGTATACAGAGTGTCACAAAAAATGTGTTGCGCGCTATGCAGAAGCCGGTTCTGCATACAAAAGTAAGCCGACAATGTTTAGTGATACTTTTATTTCGGCTTAGTTTAGCCGTAAACCGCCAGTTTATAAAATTTTGAAATAAATTAATAATTCAAAAACCTTTTCAGATATTTTTTGAAACTTGGATTCTGTTTTCCTAATAACATTTTCCAACAATATTTTTTACCTAACTTATCAAATTTCAAAATGGTGACCATTTGAAAAATGTCAAAATCAAAGTCCAATTTGATCCATTCGACTTTCAAATGTTTAAATGTTTGTGACCCTGTATAATGGTCTTGGTCGGTGGCAGATGTGGACGGAGCAGGTCAAGAATGGGTCAGTGGTGATTGTTTTTTGCCACAGTCAAGATGTGGGGGTCAACTTTTGGAAGGGGAGGGTGGCACACGTCGGGGCAAAAACTTAATAAGCTATGGTCCGACACCGGCAAACGCGTACTACAAGGAATGTCAATCCCCTTCCACCCTCGTAATCTGTAGCAGATTTGCGAAGAAATCACTAATCATTTAAGTTTGGCAATTTTGTGCGAAAATATTTTTACTCGATTTAGCCTATTATTTTTATTTTAGTAATGCCTAAGTCAAGTCAAAATAACGTTTATTTTCCATTCAATATTACAATAAAAAAATACATTAACTTTATATACAGCACATATAGACCATACAAATATCAGTTAACACATAGGACAAATATGTTTGTACACTAATCTAATTGAATTTACATGTCTAACTATAATACAATAGAGTATATCTAAATTTACCGGGATCGAACCAGGGGAGTGATAAGCTCCAGAGTCGCGCACGATTCCAACCCAGTCCGGCTAAAATTTAGACCAATGATTACTAATCTACTCAATTTAGTAATCATTGTTTAGACTTTACAGACGCATGGATTTTGTTCTTCTTTTTCAGTGGCTGCTCCTTTAGGGCATCCTCCAAAAGCGTACATTGAAATGTGTGCATCATCTAAAGTCTTAATTCCTCAAATTTCATCTGTTTTATCAACTCTTTTCTCTTCTCTTATAAGTCCTTTATTTAGAATTTACAGTCACATCGGGTGTTGTCTTGGTTCTTATCTTTCAGTGGCTGCTCCTCTGGGACATTCCCCAAAAGTATACGTTAGAGTTTGTGCAGCATCTATCGATCTCTCAACTTTCATCTTCTTACTCAATCCTTTTTCTTATCTTGAAAATACTTTATTTAGATTTTACAGACACATTGGTTGTCTAACTTGTCTTCTTTGTTCTTTTCTATCAGTGGCTGCTTTTTCATGGCGTTCTTTAAAAGGAGACTTTAAAGGTTCTAAAAATCTATCAATTCTCAACTTTCACCTTCTTTCTCTTCTCTTGGAACTCTTTTATTTATACTTTACAGACCCAAAAGTAGTTTTCTTTGTTCTTCTCTTTCAGTGGCTGCTTCTCCAGGATGTTCTCCTTAACATACATTAGTGGAGGATGAGCAGCACATCCACAAATTTCATCTTCTCTTGGAACTTCTTCACCCTCTAACACTTCCCTCTCTGTGTTTCAGCGAGCTAGTCATCTCCAGCGACGCCACCTGCATTCTCAGCCCCTCCTCCGGCAGCCTGCTGGACCTCATGTACAAGGACGCTCAGGTGAAGAGTGAACCCTTGACCGCCCCCGGCGCTGCAGGTCTGCCAGCCTCCTTCCACCACATGGTCGCGCAGAGCTACCACCACCACAACTATGAGCAGCTACTAGCCAACGCGACACACTCTTGAGACTTGGACTTGCTAGTGTACGAGTGAGTGTAGGTAGTGCTCGCAGATCTCATAACTTTAGCGTGCGGTCACTTTAATGAGGAACTCTAATTATAAACACCGTTCCATTTTACGTAATAAGCTGTGCGCGTACGGAATAGACTTTAAACATTTAAAAATTATATTATGGTAGGTTGATAGCGCAAAGATGCATGACTGAGGCAGGAAAATCAACATTATAGTTACGGCAGTTCAAGCACATATTGCGCTGCGAGGAAATTCTTTTGAGAGTCTCAAGTAGAACCACTGAAGCACACGCAAGTTCGTTTGTTCTCGAAAATCGCATGATTTATTCACATTTAAGCCATCGACATCGGACATACTCGAAATGAAATACGTCTTTATAAGTGGCGAAGTAGGACTTTAAAGTCCTTTCTTTCACTTGTCCATAATACAAAAATATTACAATTGATATAATTATAAAAGAAAAGAATAAGTAATAATTAATATATAAACATACAATTGAAATATATACGATAAATTTACAAGCATGTGGAGCCGAGGAGGAGAAAGACGGCAAGATGGCAGCGCTATCTGTGCTCGGGCTGCCGAACTATGTCGATTTTGCTGCCTTAACCATGTGGCATCTATGCGTAATCTACCTACCATAACATTATTTTTGCTATGATCATATTTCTGATCTTCTGTAACTTTTCAACCAGTTACTCCACGTTTGTACATCTTTATGTTTTGTAAGACTGCAATATTCTTTGTCAATATGTTTAGTAAAAATGACTAGTGTTGTTTTATAGGACGTTAGATATATTACTGTTAGACTGTAGGTATATATATTTTAGTTACCTGAAAATCTAAGATAGTTTGTCGTTGTAAATATATAATATAGACGAGTATTTAGCGTACACCATGATATTTGGAACACAAGATAATTTATTGTACAACACACAAACATATTGAACGTAGTACAAAGTTAAGTTGCGTACAATAAACGTTTGACTTTACAATAAAACTTGAAATTTGTGTAATTAAATTTTATACATGTTCAATTTCTTTTGTAATGAGTTTTCAGAAACATTATTTAAAAAACTTGAGGCAAAAATGATCCTTGAAGTAAAATTTCTCCAGGAAACAATTAACATTACGAGTACTAATGTATTTATGTTAAATTGTTTTTACTTATAACCGCATGCCTTCTTTTAATGTGGTTCAAGTACAATGGCTTAGGGACTTTTGAATCACCCTGTAGTTTCTTAAACATATGTCACAATTCCAAAAAATATATATAGGCCTACTATTGACCTAAAATTTGTGAGTACAGTAAATTCAAATATCATGGTGCCTAGTCAATGTTGTGTAAATATAATAGTAATAATTGTACTAAAAAATTGTTAAACCAAAGATCTTTGTTTAAAACGTGTAAATACAGTAGCACAAAATCAAACTGGATTACTTCATTTATATGAAAAGAAAATTAAAACCGTTTACTTGTAAAAAACGTGGCCAATGAACCTAAAGTTATGTACAAAAATTAAATATTTGCAATTTTTGCTAAAGTTTTGCATTCTTTACAAATTTTAACTAGTTATGTTTAGTCTAATTATATAGAGATACAACGTTTTGTTGGATACATATGTTATGCATGGTTGGAATTTATTTTTTACACAAATTGGAGACAGTTTGTTGATTTTAAAATACGTGTTTATGAAGACACAAGATCTAAATATAATGTAGAGAATTACGCATACGGGATACAAGTAAAGTTTTGCAAAATTAATTATGAAAAAGGATTAAAATATGGTCTGAAAACATAATTGCAAGGCTCTCTTCTAAGATTTGTATTGTTTTATTTTATTAGGCTACGTTGTAGTAAATTTATAAAAATGAAGTTGTTATATTCGTATTAGTTTTCTCTATTAAGTTAGACATGCTTTGTTTTTGACTCAAATTGATTTTTTTTAAACCTAGAAGAATTAAAGTACTTCGAAGACCACGAAATTTCAAAATCGCGCCCATTAATATTTCTAAAAATCTTACTGGAATTTGCCAGTAGGAAAGAGTTGTAAAATTTGTTATTTATTTGTTAATAAGGTTGTGAATACATCAGATTAAATAGCATCAAATAAATGTATTGTATTATAACTTGTAACTCAATATTGTTTAATACATTTTGTTACAAAATAAACGTGGTTAATTTATTCTTTCCTCTCGGTTTTTGTGGTGCAAGGTGGTAGATTGACATCTTGTTATCGGATTACAATGGTTGGCTCTAAAAACTATAACAATCTCCTTTCATTTTGAACCATTTTAAAAATTTTACCAAGGGAATTTTACTGTTTCTAATTAATTTTAAGAATTCTACAAAAACTGAGGATGCAGTTTTAGATTAAACTCACTCCCTCGTAGAAGATTAACAACGATATAGATTACTTTAGATTGAAATTCAACAACAATATGTTAGATGATGTTCGATATCAAAAAATAATTTAAGTTTTGCAGCTAGAAAAAACTTCTTGTTTTAAAGCTTACTAAGAATACTAATTGAAGTAAACATTTCTCATAAAGCTAGAACCAAAGATTTTTAGATGATTTTCATTTGCAAATAGCTTGTATGTTTCTTGAACGTTCAGTTAAGGGTCCGCCTCAGTGGTTACCTCAGAGAAAGGTAGAGTTCGTCTGCCGAAAGAACACACGACACTGCACACGTAACAACTGGCTATACATTACACAACTGATGTTTTCTTTCAACTGATGCCGCCTAACTGCACTTGCGGGGTTTACGTCAGCTCGTTACTTATTTTTCAAAATAACGTTCACAGTAAAAAACATAATATATTTAGAAAATGGAGGATTTTTCCGATACAATGTATAGAAAGATATTTACAAAAGGAACGTTTGTACCAAATGTTTCATGTAGATCAGACAAAAGATGCGACCATTAGTGAGTACACACATATACATTTATTTATTTATTTAACCATACAAAATATTTTGTTTTGGTATAACAATAAAAAAAAAAATTGTTATTACATGTAGCCTATGTACGTAAAAGGTACATTGCCTATGTATGTCTTGAAAAAATGTTCAAAACGTGTTCTGGAGGTCATGGTAGGTGCACATTTCACGGTCCCGGGTCTGGGTCTTACCATGCTGACGGCATGAATATCTCCAAGTCCATTTCGTAACTCTCTATTTACGTGTCGGAAAACTCCTCTAGTTTCCAAATGTATCATGTTTATTAATGTAAAATTATTTAGAAGGATAAAAAAGGCCGTCGTAAATACTCGCATCAAAGCGTCGTCGCGCAACTGAGGTGGAGTTTTTCTCCAGTTTGAAACTAAATTCGGATAGATTTTAAACAACCCAACCAGTCATGTTTTGTGTTTATTCTAGTGAAACCTTCACTGTATACTGTATATGTAGGTTCGGCTGAAGTAGCCTACTGAAGTACAAACCGCGAGTACCAGGAAAGATGTGTTTTCGTATACTTGTACTTGTAACTCAGCTGCGTGGATGACCTTGACACTACTTAGCAGCTCGTAGTGATAACGCAGTTCCTCCGCAATCCGGGCAATCCGTTATCCGGCTGCTGATAAGTCACGTGACCTGTGTAGCCGCCAGCCGGATCCGGCCTAGTCAGAGAACTTGTCGGCCATTTTGTTTTTCGCTCCATTAGAACAATGTAAAAACGAACATTTTCTTGGGACACTTCACACCTACAATATTCATATGATCAAATCAATGGTTTATTGCATAACCCTATCACTATTTGAGATGCCGACCACTCTCATGAGGGTATTTTAAGGCAAATATGTAGTGAAGGATGAGTGGTAGTAATGAGTTATGAGGTGTAGTCTTGTTACAAACTAAGGCCGACTCTTCCTTAGAATGGGTCATTAATTAATAGTCCAATGACAAATGGAAATACAAGGACCAACGGTCTTAACGTGACTTCCGAACCACGCAGGTGATGGTCTGATATTTTTAAATGATGGTGGGAGTTGATGTGGGTATCATCAGATGATCACTGAGACTATCTGAGCCACTTTAGACCTATATCACCCTCAAAACCTATAACCTAAAACCTATATCATCCTATAACATTTTCACAATTCATGGCAATTGTTAGTTAAAATATGTAAATAACATTTTCATTCATTCGAACACCGAGAACTCTTTTAAACATTCAATTCAATATATCTTTATTCATAAAAACAGTATCATTAGATACAATAAATAGTGCCAAAGAATACATGCAAATAATAACATTACAGTTGGCCTACATGATTATATGAAATACAAAACTTACATTTACATGATTATTAATAACAATATTCTTCAATAGAGTATAAAGACATCTCTATCAAATATTTTTTAGTAATTTTTAAAAGTTTTGAAACAGTGTTCATTTTAATGTCAGGAGGCAGATGTTTTATAAATAGCGATCCCGCACAAGTAGGTTTTTCTTGTAAAATTCTAGATTGTGCCGAAAGGTAACTACAGTATATATTTTTATGTCTAGTGTTGTATGGATGATGTTCAACTGGTTCCATATTAGTTTCTATCTCGCTATACATATAGTTTCAAAATGTAAAAAAAATGCAAATGTATATTTGTGTGCACTTATTCATACGAATTGTTTCTCCCTAGCTTTTTGATCAGATCTCTCAATTGTGTACCAAAACTCCTCAATGGTGTAAAAGCTTCTGCGACCAAAACGTGTTTAAGCTGAGTTTGAAATGCCATAGGCATATGAGCACTTTTATTGAATTTGGAAGCCTGTATTATTTGCGCAACATAACGTCAAACAACAATCCGTAGGAAAGGTGTGAGTAGATTACTGTACTCCGTAATAATCTATTCAAATAAGTGAATTATAACTCTTATATTATTACTACACAAAGGGATTATAAAAATTATAAATATAATTGTTATCCAATATATTACAGTGACTCCGTAGACCACTTTTTTGAAAATTTTATTAGTATACTATTAGTATATTATTAGTAATAACAAAAAACAGGAACTAAGTTTCTTCGATTTTGTTATGTACGCCACTGTTTTATAAACGAAAAATGGAAATTCGGTTCAGCGGGGTGTCTAAAACACTTAATAAACTTTAAAATAAAGTGTAAATTCATAAAAATCCGATAAAAACTCTAGGTGTGAGGTGTTCCAAGAAAATTCATGTTTTTACATTGTTCCTATGTGACGAAAATCAAGGTCATAGCCACTACTGCACACTCTTAAGTTACGGGTTGTTCGAAGATTTGAAATAAAATTCCAGACCTATCAAAAACTGAGATTACTACGAGTATATTCGAAACATACTTGAATTAACATGTCACTTAAATGGCGTTAAATGGGTATTAGTGACTCATGTGCCACTTTCTTTAGGACTAATCAATCAATTCACAGGTGAGGTTCACTCAATTTAACCTTAAACTCTAAATCAACTCAAAGTCAATTACAAATTGTAAGTAAAAAAAAGTTTGTCTTGCTTAACGAGGCGAAGTTAGGACTACAAAGTCCTCTCCACCACTCAACCTCGACCTTTACCTAGCGTCACCGTATTAGTCACATTACAAATTGTAAGTAGTGACTGCGGGGATCGAACCCGCGCCACCAGAGTGATCAGCTCTGGAGTCATGCGCGATACCAATCCACCACGGATCCGCTTACACACCCACGATGAGACAATATTCGGAATTAAAATACAATCTTATATTAATATTTTGAAATTAAAATATTTCAGCAAAATCTACTCCCGCCCAGATGGAGCTCTAACAGGGCAAGCAAGGTGTCGGCAATAAAATATAGTTATAATGTAATGTGATCAATACACGGCGGGGAGGTGTCCGATGTCTCTCCCATAGCAACCGGAGCCGCTACCATGGAAACAGGATAACCCCCCCCACTGTAGAAACCCGAGCCTGACACTCCCCCTGGGTGGGGAGGAGGGGGTGCAGGTACACATACATTGACACAGGACACCCGGGGATGAGGGTAATATAGCATCGCCGAGGTGTATTAACACTTACAATCTGTCACGCCCTTGCTTTGTAAAATAGATTATTTTAAGACTGACAAACATGTTCACAATGGGATGGGAAATATTAAAAACTAGCTGAGAGTTCGCCTCGGGGCTTTGTTAACATTGCTGTGTGTATATTGTGAGCAAATTACAAATTTAAAGTAAACAAAAAAATAGTGTCATATATATACTTAGAAAACCATTTAGTTGGCTACCTTGTGAGAGTCATAGTTACTCCGCCGTCTCGGCCGTTTTTAGAGCCCGCTTTGGTTTTTGCAATTTGTTTTGAGTATGTTATATGGACTTCAAATGTAGCTAAAGTCACACTGCGTGATTAGCTTAACCCTGAAACAAAGTTTCATTCCCATAGTTTCACTCTATTTTGACTTATAAGCGGTCCAAAATACCTAAAAACATTTTCAGAGTCCCTTTTGGGTTTCTTGCCACTTATTTTGTGGATGTTGTAGGGATATGAAATACATAGCTAAGGACACACTGCGTGAAGAGCTTAATCCTCAAAGTTTCATTGCCATAGTTTCAGCCAATTGTGACTTATAAGCGGTCCAAAATACCTAAAAACGTTTTCAGAGTCCCTTTGGTTTCTTGCCATTTATTTTGTAAATGTTGTAGGATATGAAATACATAGTAAGGACACACTGCGTGAAGAGCTTAATCCTCAAAGTTTCATTGCCATTTCAGCCAATTGTGACTTATAAGCGGTCCAAAACGCCTAAAACATTTTCAGAGTCCCTTTTGGTTTTTTTTGCCACTTATTTTGTAAATGTTGTAGGGATATGAAATACATAGCTAAGGACACACTGCGTGAAGAGCTTAACCTCAAAGTTTCATTGCCATAGTTTCAGCCATTGTGACTTATAAGCGGTCCAAAATACCTAAAAACATTTTCAGAGTCCCTTTTGGGTTTCTTGCCACTTATTTTGTAAATGCTAGGATATGAAATACATAGCTAAAGACACACTGCGTGAAGAGCTTAATCCTCAAAGTTTCATTGCCATAGTTTCAGCCAATTGTGACTTATAAGCGGTCCAAAACGCCTAAAAACGTATTTCTTGACTACTTTGGTTCCTTGCCATTTATTTTGTTGATGTTGTATTGATACAAAATATAAGTAAAGACATGTGCAATAAGCTAAACCCTTTACCGAAGTTTCACCGCTATGGCTTCAGCCGACTTAGGGTTAAGTGGTTCAATATGTCTTAAAAACGTTACAGACAGACGGGAATTTTGTCCAGTGGTACGATATTTGCGTGATTGAGGAACAGACAGACAGACACACCCCATCTCATTTTTATACATTAGTAAGGATTAAGACTGACAAACATGGTCGCGGTGAGATGTGAAATATTAAAATTGCAAGGGGGTGAATTTATCAACGTAGAAATAGGTGGACCTTTTTACCGGTTATTGTGTTTAAAACTACACAAAGTTTCTAGATGTATGAAAACACATCTCGTTATCAAGTAAAACTTGGCCTAAATCATATTCTAATCCTTAAGACTAGTAGCTACACTTTACTTAAGATACAATCAACCTACTCGTATACCTATAAGTGACATAGAAACATGAATCATTCACAACAATAATATGTACAACTACAAATTATTGCTAACGACCACCAATTGTCCACTGGCACAAACCACTGACAGTTCGACACTGGGGTGAATTTAAACGTATAAGTCGGGATATTCAAAATTATAAAACAAATTTGAAAAGAATTGTTCATGTCATAATATAAAACAAATACATTTTTTAGTTTTTACCAACGCTGCTATACTGTTTAGTTATCTTACTACTGGCCTTAAGGGCTGCCCGTGTTACATTTCGTCATGTCTAGACAATATATATTTAAGGGGTTGGCTTGAAATTTTAAATTTGGTACAAAAACTATCATTTAAAACTTTACACAGCTGTTTCTGGTAGCCTAAAGCGGTAAAGCCAACCACAAAGAACCGGGTTTGAGATATTTCAATTATAAGAATGGTTTTTAGACGGATTAAAAATTAATAATTTTTACAAATAAAATACAAAGTAGAATTTTAAGCCATGTCAGTTTAAATTGCAATCCCGAGTAATTCGAGCTTATATAGATAGTGATAGATTTTTCCGTTTTACTTATAAAATTCAAATATTTTGGTTCACAGGTAAAAACGAAAACATGTACTGTAGCTAGACATACTGAAGCTATGAGAAGGAAACAGTTATAAGAAGCGTTGCAAGTCCATAAAGAAAACCTATTAGCTAATTACAAGTTAACAAAAAATCTATTCTTTTAGAGCCAATGTACATTATTTAAAGATAAGCCTCTCGCAGTGTATTTGTTGTGGTAATGGTAAAAAGTCAAACTTCTGCCCTTACCAAAAAATTGCATAGGCCTACCCTTCTTACCTATCAATATCTGTAGTTAGAACCTATTTCTGGCTATATGAGAGTTTAAGACACCGGCCACTCATAGGGTACTTTAAGGTGAATATGGGATGAAGGGTGAGTGAGTGTGATGAGATGTAGTCTTGTTACAAACTAGAGCCGACTGTTCCTGAGATTGGGTCCAACGACTAAAGGAATAAACCGACGACTTTACGTAACTTTCGAACCCATGCAAGAAAGAATGAAGGTTGTTTTTAAATGACAGGCCATTTTGGACCAAACGAGGTAGAACCAGGACCCAATACAAGGGCCTGGTCACTTCTTTGATGCGGGATGCCGACTCGCCGGAGTGGAAGGGGCTGTGACGTCACCTGGTTGATAGACGCTTGCTCAGTTCCGTATAGCTAGCATTGAGTTTTAGTGCACGCGCTCACTTATCAATTTATAGTGAGTCACTTGAAAATGCCACATTAAAAAATGTGGTATTTTCATAATCAAGATAAATTTCAATTAAAACTGTATTTATTTGAATATATCTTCTCACCATTTAATTTGTATAAATGTGTTTTCCTGGAATTGGTAAGAAATAAAACATTATTAGCTATTCCAGAAATCATTTTAAATACTTGACCTGGACAATACGTTATTTTACCCCATGGCTATTTATTTATCCGTGAGAATCCGGATGTTAACACGCATACACGAGTAAATTCCAGGATGTTTAAAATTAAATATTGGTTGGATGTTGGTTTTATTTGTCTTATTTAAACTTCACTTTTCACCAAGTGCTGGTAGATAGGTTGTGTTACGCTCTGTTTAGTAGGTTGTTTTCTTTGTTTGCGCTTTTATTAGTAGTTAATTATCGGACTTGTCATTAAGTTATATTGAGAACTGTAGCTGCACGGGTAGTTAGTGATGAATTGTGCTGTGGGAATTTGTAAAATTATTATAGGAAAACCAAAGAACTAGGTTTGAGTGTACTTTACCATAGATTTCCAGCTGACCTGGAACTTGCTAAATCATGGGCTGTGAAGTGTAAACGTGAAGACGGGTTGAATTTCAACAATGCTCGTGTGTGTAGTGATCATTTTAGTAGTGAAGATTACGAAGATGATATGAAAAATAGACTCCTGGGTTTGCCTCATAAGAAAATATTGAGATCAGATGCAGTTCCGAACAGAAGCCTTCCCGTAAGTAACGTTGAAAATAACGATAAATTACATCAAAGAAGAGGTAGGAGTGACATTAGGCAAACGAGGAAGAACGCATTAGAAAGACTGGACTATTTAAGTCCCAAGAAACCTAGGTATGATCCTGAAAATAATTTTGAAAGTGATGAGTCTTCTGATCCAGAGAAGGTACAGAGTGTTACAAATTTACTGACTAACAACAACTTTGTTTTAGAAGAAAATAAATTACTGAAATGTCAAATTGATAAATTACTTTCGAAAACTTTAAAGTACACACATAGCAATGAACTAAAATTAGCATTACGAAAAATAAAACGATGCATTAAAAGAAAAGGAAGTTTTGTACTTGCAAATAGAAAATTGAGACAGCAGCTGAAAAAGCTCAAAAGAAAAGTTAAAAATCAAACTGTTGCCTTGAAACATTTGGAACAGATTTTCACTCAAAATCAAATCAAATCTTTGTCTTGTAAAGGCCAGGTTCGTTGGACAAGTGAGGATATTTCTCGGTCAGTAATGCTTCGAGCATTGTCCAGTAAAGTATATGACTATTTACGGGACACTTTCAATTTTCCCTTTCCTTCATCAACTTTAACAAGATGGTGTAGAATGTTCACTGCTGCTTAGAATTTTGGATAATGTCTTAGCGTTGGTTTCAAAATGCTGAAAGTCTATTTAGTCAAATTCGCGGTGCAGGCCACTTTTACGACCATCCTACTCCAACGGAAGTGATTAGTCGAGTGAAGAAAATCCTACTATCCAACAAAATGCCAAAGCCATCTGCAAAAACCAATATCGGGGGAACATCGGACAGCGAAGTGTCTTCTTATCTGAGTGCAGACCTTCTAGAAACAGCATTCACGTCTGCGGAAATTGAGTATATGACGGAACCTGTGCCTCATGACGAAGAACATCTGGACGAAGAGGTGTTTTGCGAACAAGAAGATATGACCGAGAAATCTTGGGCAGAAGAAGAAGCTATTTCATATATAGCTGGGTATATAGCGTACAAAGTCAAAGATAAAGACCCAACATTGGGCACCATTACAAAATATTTGCCAACTACCGAAAATTCGTCAACAGCAGAGGTTCTCGCATCTACATCAAAAAGTACTTCTTGGATACAGCTACTGTCCCATGGTGGCTTGAGAGTGCCGTCTAAGTCGTGGAAGAAGACAGTGGTAGATTTTGAAGATATTTTCTTATCCGTACATGGAAAACCGGGGTTTTTTAACAAAGAGAGGGGAGTTATTAAAAGACTGGAGACAAGACTAAAAGCTATCCTAGTGTTTGTCCTGAAGCACTCCGTATCTATAGCAAAGTGTGGACATTAATTCGAATCAGACATGCCAATGCATCTATAGATAAAACACGAAAAGAATACAAAAAAAAACCAAAAGTGGATGAAGTCATCAGTTATCAAACATTAAAAACTTATCTTAACAAACGTTATAACTACTTCTACAACAGATTTTGTCCATATATAGTATAAATTGTACATAAAAATATGTGTACATATGTAAATACTTACAAAATATGTACATATGTAAATACATACAAATATATGTACATATGTAAATAAAACTTTTAATGCGGCCTCTAAGACAGTCTCAAGCCTGTTTTATAAGCAGATATAAATGGAATAACATGTATTTGCTTATAATATAAACGCAGAGAGGAAGTTTTATTGTTATTTAAGTATTATATAAGCTAATATATTTAAATATTAAAAGATATAACCATTACAACTTTAAAGAACAAACTTAGCAATTAACTTAAATTAGCATCACGAAAAATAAAACAATGTATTCAAAGAAAAGGAGAGTTTGTACTTGCAAATAAAAAATTAAGACATCAGCTGAAAAAGCTCAACAAATAAGTTAAAAGTCAAACTGTTGCCTTGAAACATTTGGATAAGATTTTGGATAAGAATTATGCGTTTTAAGTTTTGACTATATGCACGTTGATAGCAGAGTTGACTATATTACATATTAAAAGAGTTTTAAATATAAAAAGGTTGTATAACCATCACAGTAAAATAGAAAGTTGGGAAAATTTGAACCCAACAACTGTTATTTACTCGTTTTATGAGTGTAAACGGGCAACAATAGCCTAAGAATGACAATAGTTGTCTTCAAAACGCAATTTTAATACATTATCATGAGGTAAATAATTTGAAAAAAATATGGTTCCATTCCGCGTTTAATACACTTTAATATTATGTGACTATCATAGGTATTGTTGACTTCTAGTGTATGGTAGACGTGTTAGAATGAGCGCGCGACACGCGAAGCCATGCTGTGGTATAGGGAGTAGTGCGGAGCTATCAACCACGTGACGTCACTCGCTCCGCGGCGCGTGAACCACCTTTTGAGCCAGTGACTAGGCCCTTGTATATTTGGTCCTGGGTAGAACTAGAAAGCTTTATACGCACTTTAAATTATTATTTCAAATAATAATATAATGTATTCAAATTTGAATATTATTTCAAAGAACAGGGTCAGGCGTAACACATAATTAGTTTTAAGTTGCTTAAAGGAAATAAACGTTTGTCACAAAATCGGTAGTTTGGCGCTAGTACCCGGGCAACAAATACATACAGTACGCAGTTTTTCAAATACGAGTAACTTAAACTTTGTTGGGGACCAAAACACTGAATGGAACATTTATTTCAACAGTGGCGAAGCACGGGTTCAAAGGTAGTTGTTTATAAGAGCCTATATAGCCATTTTCCTGCAATCATAACTTTCTTGTACTAAACCGAGCCTTTGTTTGACGACTACTTAATTTAGGTTATGACAGAAATATAAATACATGATGGGCGTATCTGTATCATACGAATACTCGTATACTTTAATATACAGCTCGAACCAATGAAAACTACTTAGTTGAACAACGCAAATTGTTTAAACCAGAATATGTCTAAGTTTTATCAGTTGTACGAATATAGTGTTTTACCTTTCTGTAGAATTCCATTTATGCTAGGCTGGAAACTGCTACTCACAACAACACTGTAGTTAACACACTAAACCTTCACATAACTCTACACTTTAAAATAAATGTGACAAGTTTTGTTTAAAATAATAACTCAGTAGGCACTCCCGACCGATTGGCCTACGTTCAATACGCACTAGCAAACTATTGATTTTTAACATTCATGAATCATGTCGCAACTTGCGGAAAAGTCAGCTGTTCGCACAGATAATAATCGATACGACGCGAACTACAACAAACCACAGATTACGCCTGGATTATTTACTCTTAAATACTTACTCTAAAAATTAATTTTACTGCGACCAATGCTTCCAAGCTGGCACATGATTACAGTTAGATACATTTAGTACTTTTATCCGAGGGAAGAGGATAATTTTCAAAAAAAGTATTTAAAATAATTATGTTTTCGTGTTAATGCCTTGTTCTCATTTCATTAGTTTTAATTGCTACTCAATGTAAAAATTGGCAAAGCAATAATGTTGGGGTATGTAGTTTTCGTTTTATTTTTTGAGTGTAATATTTAATCAATAATTAATTGCATAAGAATAAATATTATCCTTCCTGTTTGCTTTCTAGTCTCATTTGCCCTATTAGTATTAGAACAATTTTAACCAAGGCAACGCGCAGCTAAGCGCTAAATCACTGCTGGCATGAGTGTAGTGAATTTCCTTTGTGATTTGTTACTGTAGTTCGCCACGTTCACATTTTACAAACTAGTTACGGCCTTCAGCCTCAGTTTTTCGTGCTATTTTAAAGAGGTAAAAGGTAATGTTTGTCTTGATTAACGAGGTGAAGACCGGACTACGACTCCACCTCGACCTTCACCTAGCGTCACCGTACAGTCACTTTACAAGTGGTGACTGCAGGGTTCGATCCCGCGCCACCGAAGGGAAGAGCTCCAGTGGTGTAGTGGTAAATTTGGCAGAGTGGGAACGCAAAATTTTATCTGGGTTATCATAAATATTAATGTAATTGTATGGTACCAGGAACTTTACAAAGCGGATTGGAGTATGAAACACCTAGGGAAAGGGGAAACCCGGAAACCTTCCCCCCGAAATTGTTTAAAATCTTTAAAAGTCATGAAAAATTGAAAGCATTTTCGGTGTGGGAACGCCGTTCCGCACCACACACCCTGAAGAGCTCCGGAGTCGCGCGCGATACCAACTCGCCACGGATCCGCTAAATCATACTTTAGGCGGTTTTACTAGGGGCGTTGAAATTTACCTATGGAAGAAAGGCCAGAAATTTTAGTGAAGGGAATCACAGTGGTAGTTTTGCAAGAAACGCCTGCAATAATAAAACGCTGTCTTGTTTCCAGCCCAGATAAAAGACAGTAATTTACGTGTCTTGAATTGAAGGCGTTTAACATTTATACAGAATAACCCATAAGTTAAGTGCCAGACTCTGGAGAAAGGTTATATGGGTCAAAATTTTTCCAAAACGCTTAGTCAACCAGATATTTTCCATTTTATATTTGTCACTAATTATTTATTATCTCCCACACCACTTATCAGATTTGACTCAAACGTAGCATAAATTTGTATCTAAGTTAGGCCACTAGGGGAAAAACTACCAGCATGATCTAACTTATCATTTTAAAACGGTGGCTATTATATGGTATTTTTGGCGTTGCACCTTAAATAGCGAATAAACTGTGAGTTTTACGATAAAATGTAAAGAATACCGTTTTGTAGCGAATTTTATTACCTATCCATTGACACCAAGGTCAAAAGGTTATAGTGAAAACCATGGCTAACATCAAGATAATAAGGTGGAAAGTAGTCTGTTTTCAGCCAGAGTTTCCTTGCTTCGTTGTTTCCTAATAGATTATTATGACCTTCGTGTCAATAAATAGGTAATGAAATTCACTACAAAACGTTATTCTTACATTTTATCGTTAACTCACCGTTTATTCGCTATTTAAGGTGTAACGCCAAAAGTTCCCTAAAATTACCATAAAATAGCCACTGTTATAAAATGATAAGTTACATCATGCTGGTAATTTTTTCCATAAATGGTCTTACTTGGGTACAAATTTATGTTAAGTTTGAGTCAAATGGTGTGGGAGATAATAATTAATTAGTGAAAAATATAAAATGGTGAATATCTGGTTAAGTAAGAGTTTTTGGAAAAATGTTTATTCTTGATTTTCTCTTTATTTTGACTCATACACCCTTTTCCCAGAGTCTGGCACTTTACTTATGGGACACCCTGTATTATGAGGAAGAATTTAAACATGGAATGTATTATTAACCGTTTTGCTAACGCATATTGTTAAATTTACCACGACAGAAATGTATATATGTATACTAAAACTAAACTTAATATTCATAATAAGTTAATAACCGAATAAGCTTACAAAAATGAAATCACACTTTGCTGAACACATCCTGAATGAAAATCATCCTTACAATGGCATAGAAGACAATTAATTAGGACTTGCATTTACCTAAGTAATTTGAAAGATCCGGGAAATGTACCTAACTCCACATAAATGCAAGAAACCCAATTTTTGACTAGATATACAAAATAAGAACTGTTTAATGAAGAACAATGTTACAATATTAATTGAAGACAATTTTTTAATCTGTTAACTCTGCAATTTTAATACTAGCTTTTATTTTACCATATAGATTATAAACAACTTTATGTTAATACTAAGAATACATTATTCTGTTCCCAATCAACGAGATGATACCTCAATAGTCAAAACCGGTCGCAAAAAACATACAAATTGTTTACACTGGATGCTAAGTTTCTTTCTTTATACATTATATAATAAGTAATTACTGTAATTCCAAATATAAATAGATCTTTCTTTGGTAATTGTTGTAAAAAAACACGTGGATTACTTTTAAGTAATGCATTAAATAAATTATTAGGAGTTACGTAAATAGTTTTATGTAGCTCGGAAGGTTTAACGTGTAGGGTAAGTACTTAAGAAATACTCAGACTTTTAGCGTTTAATCCTCTGTATAAAAAGAGGACCACAACTTCATTTCATCATATTTTTATTATTATAAATTAAGATACTGTCAAAAAAGTATTCAACTCGAAGAAAAAAAACGTTTGAAGCAACCGCCGCTTAAATCATTGACAGACTCCTGTAAATGGAATTAGGTGGATGCAACGTTCTTGCATTAATACACGTTCATAGTATTGAGAAATTATGTTAAAACATGTTATATACATTTTCAAACTATCAAAAAAGGAAACAAGTCTATAAGTAATATTTAGAAAACACTTTATTACAGGTTATAAACAATTCAAATTCAATTTTAGTGTAATTTCATCTCTAAACTCCAGGAATCTACCTACAGTACTTGTTTCTTGAAATAATGGTTCACAGGCAGTCACTTTGGAGAACAACCGGAACTCCTCTGGATTGAAGGGCATCATCAACATGAGATCTTTTGTCTTGGCTGGTGAGATGTGAAGAGGTCTCTCACACGGCCGAGGGAATTGAGCGAAAGGTTGAGCCTTTTACCTTCTTTGCGATGCAGTGGCTTGTCCATGGCTGCAAGATTTTGTGTGACATTCTACCCTCCAGTGTTGTTGGATCATCCTGCACTATTTTCATCCACACATATAGGTGCAACGGAACTCTCCTTTGTTCAATGACTGCTCAACGATTGAATTTTATGTCTTCAGAGTGTCTGGGAACCTCCTAGGACTGTTGGCATGAGTTCCACGACCATCAAACAAAGGTTTGTAAAACTTAAGCTTTCCAGCCAGAATTTGAACTCTTTGGGAGTTATTTGGTAAACATGGCAAAAAAACGTTGTACAACACTGGTGAATTATTATTTTTCAAGAAGTATTTTATGGTACAATGACGATTGAAACATCTGAACTTCCCCTAGGACGAATTTTCTCACCAACCTTCACTCAGGACTCTGCTAAATACGCAGTTCGGTCATTGTACTCATTCTCATAAATCTTTGAACATCTCACGTATGTCTTCACGGTTTTCTGTAGTTGAACTGACACTGGCAGACTCTTCCCTGCAAATAATGACACACCTGTTAGATTGGCACTTTATAATTGTTACATAAAGGCGAACTTAAGTGCGGCTAGCAAAGTGTTTGCACTCACCTCTATTCAAGGAAACTTTCCTTACTTAGGTCTATGTCTTTTATGCAAATTCCTCTTCCACTGTTTATTTATTAACCAACGGTGTCCACCATTTATACACAGTGTGATATACATGTGATAACCTACAAAAAACATTACATTAGAATGCTGATGGATGATTAAGTACAATGTCAGAATTGAAGTTGCTTAATAACTAAACATGAAGAGACTTACTTCATACTTACCTTGGTACTTATCGATGTTAATCTTGCGTCTTTTGCTTCTATTTAACCTATCAACAACAGACAAAGTGAGTAAAACACTGCCAGGGGAAGTGATGCACTAGGAACGTTCTTGCAGGGAGACAACTGGGAATGGAAAAAGTTCACCAGAACCAGAGCTGTTAGTGGAAACAAGGTAAAATTCAAAATGTTATTGTCAAAAACAATTGCATAAACAACAAGGAATCTTAAATTAGAGCAGAGGAGGACGAGGCAACACATTTGGTTTAATTATGCTTTATTTTAAAACCTACATTGAACAAACTTAATTCACAGTGATAACATTCTGGTTGTCAGGTTTTGGCCTCTTTTTCTTAGATGATGTGGCTGTTTTAGATCTTTTCCCTGCTTTGTGTGTCTTTTCTGTTACTTCATCCATGTTATCAAACAACTCCTCATGTTCTTCTTCACTTTCATTACCACGAGGATTTCCTTTCCTTCTAGACGGTTTAGATTTCTTCTTAGTTTCACCATTTGGCTCTTCCTCCACCACTTCCATCTCATCGAACATTTGTTCGTACTCTTCGTCAACATCTTCAACATGAATTCCCTCGTCTTCTTCCTTGATCTCTACAGGTTCGTCTTTAATATCTTCCATCGTAAAACTGGACTTCAGCAGAAGAGCGGAGAGCCTTGACTGCATGTATTCCTGAAAATGTTAAGAAGTGAGTATTGCTCAATGGTTACTGAGAAACCTTACTAAACAAAGCTAATTTGTTTAGAATTTTTACTAAACAAATTTTAAATAATGTATACAGAGTGTTCCTAAGGGGGTGTCACAAACTTACATATTAGGTTTAATGGGTCAAAATAAAGAATCTAGAATGTTGTTTTTTCCCAAACATTTTGCTACAGTCTCCACTGTAATTTTGTTGATTCTCAATCGATTTTTACAATTTTGGTGTCAGTAAATAGGAAATAAAATTTGTTACAAAACTTTATTCTTGCATTTTATTGTAAACCTCAATGTTTGTTTGCTAGTTAAAGTGTAGCACCAAAAATTCCCTAAAAATACCATAAAATAGCCACCCTTTTAAAATGGTCAGCTAAATCATGTTGATGATTGTTTCCATATATGGTTCCTTAAATATTAGTAAAACCCCAAAATGGCCAAAAATGTGGTAAACAAAGGGTTAAAAATGTTATTCTTGATTTTCTCTTTATTTTGACCCAACAAATCTATTACTTTAGTTTGTGACTCCCTTTACGAACACCTTGCACTAACGTCTAAGTTTTACCTTAACCAAGAGTTTCTTGGAGTCGAGATGATGGACTCGGAAGTGTCTGTCGAGACTGACGCTGAGAATGTAAGGTTCTGTCGTAGGACAAGCCACTTGTCGCACACTGCCCATGAACCCCGGTACTGGTTCAGCAACAAGCCCTTGCCTCGCAGATCTATCAGGTACATGTTCCCTGTCGTACAGCCCACTACCACGTGACTGTAACATACCAGAGAAATTTAACTCTTAGGCTTTCTCGGACGCTGTCACAACTATAATCTAGTTCTTCCGATTCACACCGCGTCCAAACTTCACAATTAGGTTGAAATATTTCGGTCTCCCTGCGGAGTACCATCTTCAGTTTCAGCCAATCAGTGACTGAAGATGGTACTCCACAGTGAGACCTCAATATTTCAAACTAATTATGAAGTTTGGACGCAGTGTGAACCGGAAGAACTAGATTATAGTGTACCAGAGAAATATAAATATAATTTATTTCTAGATATCCAAATCAAATTTTGTTAACAACTTAACTTACCGGAACACAAAGTCTAGGGCCAGAATACAATCTCAGAAAGTTCATAGCTATTAAAATCGTAACTGACACAGTTCTGTTTTATTTAAGTGTGTCTGTGTGTGCAAATATGAAACTTGAAACTAAGGTTTAAAACTAATTCAGCCAGAAACTTAAAGGTTTTAATTTAATGGTCGGTTTGAAAAACTCACTTAACTTAAAGGTTTTAAAAACCATCAGTCAATATTGGGTACTTTGAGAAAGGTATAGTTTTGTCCAATATTTTTAAAAATGTGGTGTTTTTAGAGAATTTTGAAGAACAATTAACTTCACCCCATTGTTATTTAATGTTGTTATTTATTTACCCGTATGTATTAAAAAAATGCTCACTTTACTCAAAATTAAAAATATTTATGCTTTACTTTTTTGGTTTGAGACACTGACCACTCTTAGGAGGTATTTTAAGGAGAATATGGAATGGTGGTGAGTATGATGAGTGTTTTGATGCATGACGAGGTGTAGTCTTGATACAAACTAGGCCCGATTGTTGCCAAGATTGGGTCTTTAATTAATAGCTCAACGACCAATGGAGTGGACCAACGGCTTAGCGTGACTTCAGAACCACGGGGAGTGGCCATTGTGAAAAGCTATCACTGCGCTTGGGAATCAAACCCGGGCTGATTTGGTGCTAGAGTTAAAACGGAAAAATGTAAAGGTAAAATAAAAGCTTAAACGCAACTCAAATTGAAAATCACTCATCTCTCAAGGTTAAATCCACTAAAAGGCAAATGCAAGACGATCGCTCTTCCTAGCTAGGTCAGACGACATAAGAGACTTTTCTACTGATTCTTTGATGTGACGAATTAGCCACAGTATAATCATATCTTTAACGAACACCCGCTTTGTAAAGACACTTACTTTTCTCTAGGAGCGTTGGCGATGCTGGTGAAGCAGAGATCTTTGGCCGTCACTTGGCAAACTGGTCTCCTGGTCGGTGTAGAGGGGTCGTAGAGTCGCACCTAGCGGACATAACCTCACTTTACTCTCGGACTTTCGACCATGTGACAAACCCGTAAACACTAACTACAGAGTACTGAAACTAACACTATTTCGGGTGTTCTGCTTTGTACCTGAACTCTTTTCAAGTTCTTTATCACCCTTGTTTATCCAAATAGTACATACTTAGTTTTTTGGGTGCCACTAAAAGAGAAGAAATAAACATTAAAACTTTGAAATAAGTCAAACTCTATTAGGGGTTACAGTTCATGCTCCACTTGCCCGATCAATACTTTCAAGGTCAGTCCCCTCCACCGAGTGATGGGTATTGCCTGCCTCGCCAAAGTGGTGGGGATACAAGTTGCGGGGACTAGTAGGTTTCGAAGACTCATTAGCACCTAACCTTGATGTTTACCGGTGGTTCAGCTCTCTCTATAGTTTACTAGGAGTAACCGGTAAGTTCTTCCGAGATATTGGATATTTGTTACTCCAGGCGAATGTAACCTATTCACCTAAGAGTTAAGCTTATAGTTATAGTTTCGTGGCCACACCAGGGAATGCATCCTGCGCCAGCAAACGACACTCAAATAAGTTCAGCACGGACACACTCATATCCGTTGGTACAAGCTATTAACAAGTACCCTACCATCACCCATTTAACACTACACATAGGGACACAGATCCTATTTTCATTCAAACAGATTAGAAAACTTGCCATCCCAATAACCTTCCTCTCCCCATCTTCTTTCTTTCCTGTCAGATTTAGCAATGATGAGGAACTTTTTACGACCAAATTTAAGTGAAGCCTGGCTTCAATGTATTGGAGATCCGCTGAATTTGGCCTCCTCCCGAAACTTCCCTCCTCAATCAGATTTATTGAAGTTTGTGAAAATGAATTCCCCTAATCTCTGGAACTTTCCAACCGTGAAAACCGAGCAATTGCAGTGGCACTGTGTGTGTGGCTGCTACTTCTGTATCTAACTTAACCACGGCTAGAAGGTACGGCACAAGGATAATAGGATTAAACTGGCAATAAGTTGAGGCTTTATCAGTAGAGAAAACTACCATGACTGCTTAGAAAATAAAAATAAATTGTATTTAAAAGATGTCCGAATTAGAATAATTAAATGGTACATTTTTGTTTTAACAGATAACTTATCACAAATATTTTTGTATTGCTTCCGTACTTACATGGCCGTATCGAGTGGCAGCTGCTACTTGTTTCCCATTTGGTAGAAAAGATAAATCCATCACCCAGACTGGTACTCGAAGTTCCAATTCATCGTGCCTCACCTGGTAAACATTTGCAACTTTAGTTTGTAGTCATTCTAGTGGTTAAAATCATCACTAGACAAAAGTACAGACTCAGAATCATTTAACTACACCTTCGATGATGAATTTATACATTGTAACAAGGTAAAGTTTGTCTTGTTTAACGAGGCAAAGTTAGAACCTCAAAGCCCTCTCTACCACGCAAACCTCCACCTTTACCTAGCATGGCCATCGTATAGTTACTTTACAAATTGTAAGTGTTGACAAATTATAAGTCGTGACAATACCAGAGCTACACAGAAACGCAACTGAGTTCTGAGTTTTGCAATCGATGCTGGGGTTGTCAGGATACACCGCCACAGACTGGAGCAGGGAGGAGTGGATCGATAATGTCAGGCTATCTACCGCGACGCAGTCACCCTCCCGCCCTGCACTGTCACAAATGTAAACAACAGTGAGTCACCTGCAGCTGATTTGTGATGTGATATCTGTATTGTAATAACTTGTGTTAGTGTGTCGGGTGATTAAACAGTGTGATTACGATGGCGGAAAAAAGCAAGAGAGTGTTCATTCGTGATGGAGGAATTTTATTAAAATTAGAAACCTTTTTACTGTAAATATGAATTGTACATAAATTGTGAAAATACAGTATTTTGAACGAAATAAATACATTGTTGAACGTTAATGTGTTTTATTTCGCACGACCTTCAGTGTGAGTACTGCCTATGAGAGTGAGTGGTTTTAAGGTGTGTGGCTCAGCCAAACGCGTCAGTAACCGATCTGGACCTCAAATTACGTTATCTTGAGTCTATTTTTATCGATCCTAATGCACCAGGATATGCTTATCGGTATCCCCCTGATCGTCCGGATTTTTCAAAATCCGGACCACCCTTCCGCCACATTAGTCCGTTCTATCGAGGGTCTACTATACTTACTTCATTTTAAATTCAGAATTTCTCATTTCTTTTACTTAAAAAGCTTCCAAACCGGTCCAAAGCGACTCCTCTTACTCCAGCTACCTTACAGTAAATGTATTCCAAATTGTTTTTGTTCAGCATATTTAGTGAACCTCTCATACTCACATTTTTGGCTTGGAAGACATGTTTCCCAGTCTCGAGGTCCCACAGCTTCAGGTCGTTCTCCTTGCCACCGGTGCCGATGATGTTCTCTTGACAAGGGTTCTGTCTCATACGAGTCAGAGGACCTCCAGTATCTACAACTGTCTCTTTCTCGGCCCAAACCTTCACCAAACCCGACTCCACTGCAGTTACTAATGACCTAAAAAATTATCAAACCAATTTTCAGGGATTTTGAGAGATATATATCTATTAAAGAGATATAAGATAAGCGAGAGTTACAGCAAGGTATGTTAATTTTACCAACTTTTTAAAGGACTTTGTCAATTATAATTATATGTTTTTCGATAATACAGAATTTGGATAATCTCCTTAAGCAGATGATCTTAGGCCCTAGGGATATAGGATCTAAAAATGCCAAAGCATGCATTGGCATAAGACAGTAACTTATAAGGGTAATTTTGAGGGATATAGGATCTAAAAATGCCAAAGCATGTATTGGCATAAGACAGTATCTTATTATAAGGGTCATTTGGAAAGTAAGGCGTTTGAGCATCACGGCCGATCCCCTACCAATATGATCGCATATTCACCTCATAGCTTATTCAGGAATATTCACGAATTCATATTCAAATATTTGCATATTCACCCTTGGCTTAGTTTTGATGCCTTACAAACATGTCTTATAGTTCTGCAACGTTTTTAGTTAGCGGTACCAAATTTAAAATCCGCCAAGAGTAAAATTACTACCGTTATTGGTTTCTGATGATACACAGCAGAATCTGCTTACGGCCTGCCCCTGCCCCCACAGCACCCAGCCAAGAGACGGACCAGAAAAACCTTTCTCTAGGCGAGAGTAACCTACCCGACTGAAATAGATCAGCACTTTACAGATTCTTGATAGTTGCAGATGGATGTATCGATGTGAACCCACTCTTCAAATTCTTTCTTAGAGTTTCAAAGCGTTCACAGCATATATATGATTTTACAATGTTTTTTTTTTCCAATAAACTTTTGGTGAAGTGACACTTCACCTAACGAGCCACCACTGCTAACACAGGCAAAGTCCACTTACTCTAGAGTACCATGCAATTGGAAATATGGAAACTTATAAACTCACCTATTGACATTGAATAAGCCACAAATCGGTCCTTCTCCGAGAGATTTCTTTTCATTCTGGGTAAATGTGTTTGAATTAAGGTCAAATATTTTCACAAGTTGGTTTTGATAACCCACCAGGATTTCATTCTCTAATTTATCAGCCCAGCTTAAAGCTGTTACTTCATTCCTCTCAGTTATTTCCTTGAGTTTTTGAAGATTTTTTACATTCTGTACACCTTTGTTTTGTGATACCTTGAAACCTAAAACAGATTTTTTATTTTATTTTTATGCTTAAATACAGTTATAAAACCAGTTACACTGAAGCAGTTGGTGATTGGGAGTTGGCAGATTGGTGAAATAATTAACGTACTCTTAAATTGAGAAAGATGACAATTTTTTGTAAGAATGGCTAAGTTATATATATTTAATAGTCAGTTCATAAGAAATGAAAAACAAAACACACATCTGACAGACATTTTAAAGTACTTAGGTAAGATTTAGAGAGTATAGTAGCTAAGCGTTCGAGTCTATAGAGGAAAAAACAATAAAATTTGTCTTGGTACGATGCAAAATCCTGTCTATCGCTCAACCTCAACCTTGCGTTACCACGTAGTCACTTTATAAATCGAACCTACGCCAGCAGAGTGATGAGCCCCAGAGTCCCGTCAGATTTCAACTTGCCACGGGTCCGCTAAATCGAACATTTCATGAACTCTAACTTTTAATATGTTGTATAACTTTAAGATCAGGTGAAATTGAGATCAAGTAATGGAAAGGACTTCATAATTTGACCCTTTGTCCATAGTTAATCGAGCCACACTTACCTAACCTAGCTTTCACCTACTAAACTCAAAATGTTGTTTCTAACACGAAGACAATATTTTGAGGCTAAAGGAGAGGTTTCAAAACAAGAGTAGTAGGCCTAGGGCATATCCGTGGTTTCAGATTTACAAGCCAAATATAGTACACGAAGCAAATAAAGTCTATTAAAGTTTAGTGCGTAGTTTAAGAAGTGACTTACCTTTGAATACACCAGACAGCCCACCCACAAATACATTGTAATTATCCATCATAATATTTCAATTCTCCTTGACTTTATCTAAATTTGTTCATGTCTTAAATTGTGCCAATGAAACACAAGAAAAGTTAGAACTATTACAGTAAGTAAATAGTCACATAACCTCACTGTAGCTTGAAAGTTGAGATCTTCACCGCTGTCAGACCCATGTGGTTTATTTATCTCGTGAGGTTAAAGATGAACAGAGTAAGGGACAACAAGCAATAGTGTACTATATAACTGGGATGATTATACGTTGGTTACGTTTGTTAAAGAAAGACCGCGTTGTAGATGTTAGATGATGGTACAACTGGTGTGACTATCGTAGATTTTAAATGAATCTAAAACACATGTTTAAAATGAATAAATTATATTTTTAAATGTATAATTTCGGATACACTTAAACTACTTCCCCTGGGCACATTTCCCTTCCATGTAGTGAACTGGCAGGCAAACAACACAGTTTCTAGGACCATTTCCGATACTCCATAAGCTCTTATCGCCATTCCGTTATAATTGACCCATTTCTTGAGCTTGTCGACGTGATATCGCGAATTTTGACAATTCAATGGAGTCTTACAATGGTATTGCGACGTCGTTATATCGAGTCGAGCAGAAAGAGGTGAAGGCTTATATTCCATTATAAAAATATAATATAGTCTTGAAATATGAGTGCATGTGCGCATCCATTGACTTTTAAAGTCTATGACACAGCGCACCGAGCAGTTCTGCGTCCAGTAGTGCTGTGCCTATACAAGTTTGTTGTCATTTGTAGTTGTAGTCTAGTACCAATATCGGCCAGTATTTGGATAAATGTCTCAAACCATAAACGCCTGAAGACAGTTTTGAGCAGACGCTGTTTACGTGACAATCCCTTGTCAACCTTTAATCAACTAAGGTGTATTTCAAGGAATTTAAGTCGAAGACTCCCTTGAGCTCGTTGCATCCATTGACTTTAAACATTTAAAGCTTTGCATCCAACAACAACAACAAATTTTAGAAAATTTTTACGCAAAGGCTGCAAACTACCAATTTTTGTATACATATGAAGAGCGAAAGCTTCCCATGTCAACTGTTTAAGGCTAGGTCTACCAACATGGGAAACAGGTTGATACGGCGTAAAGAAAATATAGTCTTCCATAATTCCACCATGGTGCTTCATCAGCATACAGAACGAGTCGCCCTTGTTGTACCAATGAGCAAACTACGACATTGACATTATAATGAAACACCTTGCATTCAGTCCGAACATCCTACGATTATAGAATGTTGATGTCTAAAATCTTCAGGCTGAATACAGTACGTTCCATTACAGTTAAAAGTATGTCCTTGAAATGTTTTATGGGTGCTGTGTGACTGTAGGCCTATAGAACTACAGAAGTACTACTACAATATAATTAACATAACATCAGAAAATAAAAACTTCAGAAAGGTTTACGTCTCAGCAACCGCCTCACAAAGCCAATCGTAAGAAAGATGTAGGAAGATCAGTATGAAATTCAAGATACACCCGTTATCCTCCATCTGCGTAATTTAGAGTTTTACACGTTTAACAATAGTACGCTATAATCAAAAATAGTTCACTAGCAAACACATAATTTTCAACAATATTCATAAAATACCATCATATTGAGAAATAAGCACAATTATATTGGATAATGCTGAAGGTAGCTAACGTAAACGTAACTCCTTAGGCTTTCGCGGCCGGTGTCACAACTATAATCTACTTCTTCCGGTTCACAGTGCGTCGAAACTTCATAATAATTAGCTTGAGATATTTCGGTCTCGCTGTGGAGTACCATCTTCAGTCCCTGATTGGCCAAAACTGACTGGAATGTTTCAAGCCAATTATTTTGATATCTTGACGCGGTGTGAACCGAAAGAACTAGATTATAAACTAACGTAACTTTAAAAAATAAGTTTGTATTTTAATAAGTCATGTAACAAATACGAGGGAAATATAGCCACAAAAGCACGAACTGCATTTTAGTCTCGCCCGCAAACAATGCAATCCCGAGATCACGTGACGGGAGCAAATTGATCCACGATCTTGTGGTTGTGTTGTACGTGACCTCTGTCAGTGACCACGAAAACATCGCCAGTCAGTCAGTCAGCCATTCAGTTAGTCAGTCAGTCAGTACGGT
This sequence comes from Matsumurasca onukii, assembly GCA_018831715.1. Classification (NCBI taxonomy): domain Eukaryota; kingdom Metazoa; phylum Arthropoda; class Insecta; order Hemiptera; family Cicadellidae; genus Matsumurasca; species Matsumurasca onukii. The sequence continues at coordinate 1,737,890 of CM032065.1, forward strand.
AGTTGTCGTATCCTTCTCGTCAGCTCGCTCTACGTGCACAAGTTGAGTAAGTACTTCCTGATTTGCCCTTGACTAAGTTTTTTTAATTTTCATTTGTTAACAGCATAATTAGCTGTTCATACTGATGGCGCCAAGCATTGGTATTGTTTGTGGAAATGTAGAAATGCGATAGTTCGACACCTTCGGGTGGTAACAAAAGTACAGATATGGGTAAAGATTAAAAATTTTAACTGTAGTGCTGATATATGCAAGCTGGTATACAGAAAATGGGTTTTAGTTATTTGTAACAATTTACTCATTCGAATAAACATTAGTATTTAGTTAGGACACTTATTGTGATTACACGCCTTCATTTTAAAAGCTAAAACTAATTTTAAATGTACAATTAATTATACTCGTATTTCGATTTATTTAGAGGACAAACAAAGTTTATCTAAAGAGGATTTCTTTAAAAATTATAGTATAATTGTTAAATTTAAAATTTGTTTGAATTTTTAAAAGATGGGAGGTGATTACAAGAAGAATGTGTCAGAACGTCACTTCAACAGAAAATTAGTATGTTTTAGTGGTATAGTAGTTCTATCCGTAGTAGTGGTACAGTTATAGTTTGATCCGTGGCGGATTGGTATCGCGCTCGACCTGGAGCTCATCACTTGGTGGCGCGGGTTCGATCCCGCAGTCACCACTTACAATTTGTAATGTGACTATACGAAGGTGACGATAAAACAGAGAGGACTTTGTAGTCCTAACTTCTGCCTCGATAAACAAGACAAACCTTACCTTTTTTCTACTTTTTCAGTACCTCTCAGTGATAAAAATCCTATATGATGGATAGTTTAACATTTCTACAGTTCAAATATTAAGTTTCGGTTTTGGCATATTTCATAAACAGGTCATCGTAGATAACATTGTTAGTTTATCTTTCGTCATATTTAGTGAAGATCCGCTAGGGCCTAAAGTAATATGAAGCATTTTTATAACGACCATTTAAGAGGATTAGTCAACCAAGCAAGAACCATGTTTACAACCGAAATAGCGGAATATTGATTATTTATCTCTGGTGGACCGGTGGAGTTTGATATTTCGATTTGAGACACCGACCACTCCTAGAAGATATTTTGACGTGAATATAAGGGTGAGTGTGATGAGTGTTTTGATGGATGATAAGGTGTAGTCTTGTTACAAACTAGGGCCTACAATTTTATTACCTATCTATTGACACCAAGGTCAAAGAAATCGATGAAGAATCAACAAAGTTATAGTGGATACTCTGGCTGACAACAGACACTTTTCCACCTTATTATCTTGATGTTTGCCACGGTTTCCATTATAACTTTGTCGATAATCGATTTCTTTTACCTTGGTGTAATAGGTAATAAAATTTTCTACAAAACTATGTCTGTACATTTTATCGTTAAACTCACCAGTTTATTCGCTATTTAAGTGTAACGTCAAAATGCCCTAAAAATACCATAAAATAGCCACCGTTTTAAAATGATAAGTTAGATCATGCTGGTAATTTTCCCCTAAATGGTCTTACTAAGATACAAATTTATCCTAATTTTGAGTCAAATCCGATAAATGGTATGAAAGATAATAAGTAATTAGTGACAAATATAAAATGGCGAATATCTGGTTAACTAAGCGTTTTTTGGAAAGTTTCTATTCTTGATTTTCTCTTTTTTTTACCATATAACTTTTTCCCAAAGTTTGGCATTTTACTTATGGGACACTCTGTATAGTGTTTTTCGTAATCATGCGTTGTAAAGTGTACGCAATAGAGTTGAAAAGAACGAAAACTTGGACAATTTCATAGTTTAATTTAATGAGGCGAAGTTAGGACTACAAATCCTCTCTACCACTCAACCTCGACCTTTACCTAGCGTCACCGTTTAATCACATTGTAAGTGGTGACTGCGGAGATTGAACCCGCGCCACCGAAGCGATGAGCTCCGGAGTCGCGCGCAATACCAATCCGCCACGGATTTTACTCTTATACAATATCACAGAGGACCAAAATTAAACAGTTGTAAACAAGGAAGATGGAAAAGCTATGCGCATACCTCTACGCAGCGGATTACCTGCAGAAATAATCAACTAATTTTAGATAATCAGTTGGGATAAACCGCAAAGGCGAATCTGAACACATACTACTCAAGGTTGAAGGATACAATGCGGAAATGACTGTGCATTAGACACCGCAAAATTGTGGATAGGGCAAGGACACTTGGAGATTCATCATTGCTTTGTGAAAATTATAGACTTGAATATTCATTATCTTCCAAGCATTATACTGTAACTATCCAGTATGGTTATTGTTGTTATGATTGTTGTCCTTACAAGGAGTGTAGAAGGTTTGAATTAGGTTCCGAAATTAAAATTTAAGCTGTCGGTGTTTTATACAAATCTGCTCGATCGGGATTTTTGAGAGGTGCATGAGCAACAGCAAAGACATTACATACACATTGTATGTATTGTCTTTGGCAACAGCCACAGTGTGTTTTGCCAAAGATAATGTCATGGTAGGTAGATTGCGTATGGATGCCTGGTTGAGGTGGAAAAATCAATACAGTTCCGCAGCCCAAGTGTAGATAGCGCTGCCGTCGTTCCTCCCCCCTCGGCTCGAGTTTGTCCGATGTCAGTGACTTAAATGAGACTAAATCACGCGACTTTCGAGAACTAACGAACTTGCGTGTGCGTCAGTGGGAGTGGCGGTTATTACTTTAACGAAATATACTTTTTAAAGAATTCCCTCACAGCGTTATCTGTGCTTGGGCTGCCGTAACATCATAACATGTTGATTTTCTTGCCTATGCGCTATCTACCTACCATAACCTTTAAATTCGTTCTTTCCCTAAAATACCGAACATGTTTAAAGTATCTGTTTAACTTTATCAAAAAAGCAACCTTAATTGGGTTCATTATAGTAATACACGTTGGCTTGGCTTAAATATTTTTAAGGCTCTCCCTTACGGTACATACGTATGAGGTATTTTTTATTGTTGTAGGATGTCATGTATACAACAACTGAAAACCCTGATTCATTATTACCTTGTGGGACCCTACTGGCTGGTTGAGGACTGTCTCAATCGCAACAGATGTCGAAACCTAGGTAAGTTCAAAAACTTAACATTTCACACAAGTTTCATAGTTTTGGTTGGAAATAGAACGATGTAAGGTTGATAATATCGTTTTTGATTTAAATAGAAATAACACAATATCCTTAGAATTTGATTCTACCAGTGAGCAATAACAGAAAAACGAACTAAAGATTACAGAAAAACTGCAATAGTTTTGGAAAATGCCCATATGTAGTTTCAATGGTCAATAAGTTCTTGACGTTTCGGATTTGAAGTCTTATTCCGTCTTCATGGGCATACAAAAGTGATTAACTGATCGGAATGGATAAACATGACACGAGCTAAACATGATACCACTAGAGTCCGTGCGTTTCTTCGTGGCGCTTGACCGTGACGACTAAAACCAGTTATAACTGGGTTTTTGAGGGTGGGGGTAACCAACTGTTCAGTCTTTCCATGGCACTCGTACTGTGAGGAAAGGCTATTACTGTACTTTTTGAAAACATCGATTTGTTCCCCCACTCTGTCCCCTCACCAAGCGCCACGAAGAAAGGCACGGACTCTATTTATATGCATAGACCGAGATTCAGCTGTTTTGGGCTCTTTTTAACAGCCTATCAGAGTTAATTATTACGTCATCAGAGTTAAAATTTGTATAGCCATATTGAACACACGTTAACTCTATACTTGAAGTACACAACTGTGTTGTGACAAGCATGTATATTGTCTCACGTATGTACAGATACTGGTGACCACAGCGGCGAGGTGGCTGTTATCACCGGGGGTCACAGAGGTATCGGTGCCGAGGTGTCCAAGACATTGCTATCAGCAGGGATGCGTCTTGTACTAGGTAAGTACCGTATCTAAGTATGTACAGATACTGGTGACCACAGCGGCGAGGTGGCTGTTATCACCGGGGGTCACAGAGGTATCGGTGCCGAGGTGTCCAAGACATTGCTATCAGCAGGGATGCGTCTTGTACTAGGTAAGTACCGTATCTAAGTATGTACAGATACTGGTGACCACAGCGGCGAGGTGGCTGTTATCACCGGGGGTCACAGAGGTATCGTGCCGAGGTGTCCAAGACATTGCTATCAGCAGGGATGCGTCTTGTACCAGGTAAGCACCGTATCTGGCATGTACAGATACTGGTGACCACAGCGGCGAGGTGGCTGTTATCACGGGGTCACAGAGGTATCGGTGCCGAGGTGTCCAAGACATTGCTATCAGCAGGGATGCGTCTTGTACCAGGTAAGCACCGTATCTGGCATGTACAGATACCGGTGACCACAGCGGCGAGGTGGCTGTTATCACCGGGGGTCACAGAGGTATCGGTGCCGAGGTGTCCAAGACATTGCTATCAGCAGGGATGCGTCTTGTACTAGGTAAGTACCGTATCTAAGTATGTACAGATACTGGTGACCACAGCGGCGAGGTGGCTGTTATCACCGGGGGTCACAGAGGTATCGGTGCCGAGGTGTCCAAGACATTGCTATCAGCAGGGATGCGTCTTGTACTAGGTAAGCACCGTATCGGCATGTACAGATACTGGTGACCACAGCGGCGAGGTGGCTGTTATCACCGGGGGTCACAGAGGTATCGGTGCCGAGGTGTCCAAGACATTGCTATCAGCAGGATGCGTCTTGTACCAGGTAAGTACCCATCTAAGCATGTACAGATACTGGTGACCACAGCGGCGGTGGCTGTTATCACCGGGGGTCACAGAGGTATCGGTGCCGAGGTGTCCAAGACATTGCTATCAGCAGGATGCGTCTTGTACCAGGTAAGCCCGTAATCTGCGTACAGATACTGACCACAGCGGCGAGGTGGCTGTTATCACCGGGGTCACAGAGGTATCGGTGCCGAGGTGTCCAAGACATTGCTATCAGCAGGATGCGTCTTGTACTAGGCACGTTCGTATCTAAGCATGTACAGATACCTGGTGACCACAGCGGCGAGGTGGCTGTTATCACCGGGGTCACAGAGGTATCGGTGCCGAGGTGTCCAAGACATTGCTATCAGCAGGGATGCGTCTTGTACCAGGTAAGCACCGTATCAAGTGGCATGTACAGATACTGGTGACCACAGCGGCGAGGTGGCTGTTATCACCGGGGGCCAGAGGTATCGGTGCCGAGGTGTCCAAGACATTGCTATCAGCAGGATGCGTCTTGTACCAGGTAAGTACCGTATCTAAGCATGTACAGATACTGGTGACCACAGCGGCGAGGTGGCTGTTATCACCGGGGGTCACAGAGGTATCGGTGCCGAGGTGTCCAAGACATTGCATCAGCAGGGATGCGTCTTGTACCAGGTAAGCACCGTATCTAAGCATGTACAGATACTGGTGACCACAGCGGCGAGGTGGCTGTTATCACCGGGGGTCACAGAGGTATCGGTGCCGAGGTGTCCAAGACATTGCTATCAGCAGGATGCGTCTTGTACCAGGTAAGCACCGTATCTGGCATGTACAGATACTGGTGACCACAGCGGCGAGGTGGCTATCACCGGGGTCACAGAGGTATCGGTGCCGAGGTGTCCAAGACATTGCTATCAGCAGGGATGCGTCTTGTACCAGGTAAGTACCGTATCTGGCATGTACAGATACTGGTGACCACAGCGGCGAGGTGGCTGTTATCACCGGGGGTCACAGAGGTATCGGTGCCGAGGTGTCCAAGACATTGCTATCAGCAGGGATGCGTCTTGTACTAGGTAAGTACCGTATCTAAGCATGTACAGATACTGGTGACCACAGCGGCGAGGTGGCTGTTATCACCGGGGGTCACAGAGGTATCGGTGCCGAGGTGTCCAAGACATTGCTATCAGCAGGGCGTCTTGTACCAGGTAAGCACCGTATCTGGCATGTACAGATACTGGTGACCACAGCGGCGAGGTGGCTGTTATCACCGGGGGTCACAGAGGTATCGCCGAGTGTCCAAGACATTGCTATCAGCAGGGATGCGTCTTGTACCAGGTAAGCACCGTATCTAAGCATGTACAGATACTGGTGACCACAGCGGCGAGGTGGCTGTTATCACCGGGGTCACAGAGGTATCGGTGCCGAGGTGTCCAAGACATTGCTATCAGCAGGGATGCGTCTTGTACCAGGTAAGTACCGTATCAAGCATGTACAGATACTGGTGACCACAGCGGCGAGGTGGCTGTTATCACCGGGGGTCACAGAGGTATCGGTGCCGAGGTGTCCAAGACATTGCTATCAGCAGGGATGCGTCTTGTACCAGGTGGTACCGTATCTGGCATGTACAGATACTGGTGACCACAGCGGCGAGGTGGCTGTTATCACCGGGGTCACAGAGGTATCGGTGCCGAGGTGTCCAAGACATTGCTATCAGCAGGGATGCGTCTTGTACTCAGGTAAGTACCGTATCTAAGCATGTACAGATACTGGTGACCACAGCGGCGGGTGGTGGTTATCACCGGGGTCACAGAGGTATCGGTGCCGAGGTGTCCAAGACATTGCTATCAGCAGGATGCGTCTTGTACCAGGTAAGCACCGTATCTAAGCATGTACAGATACTGGTGACCACAGCGGCGAGGTGGCTGTTATCACCGGGGGTCACAGAGGTATCGGTGCCGAGGTGTCCAAGACATTGCTATCAGCAGGGATGCGTCTTGTACCAGGTACCGCACCGTATCGGCAGTATGTACAGATACTGGTGACCACAGCGGCGAGGTGGCTGTTATCACCGGGGGTCACAGAGGTATCGGTGCCGAGGTGTCCAAGACATTGCTATCAGCAGGATGCGTCTTGTACCAGGTAAGTACCGTATCTGGCATGTACAGATACTGGTGACCACAGCGGCGAGGTGGCTGTTATCACCGGGGTCACAGAGGTATCGGTGCCGAGGTGTCCAAGACATTGCTATCAGCAGGGATGCGTCTTGTACCAGGTAAGTACCGTATCTGGCATGTACAGATACTGGTGACCACAGCGGCGAGGTGGCTGTTATCACCGGGGGTCACAGAGGTATCGGTGCCGAGGTGTCCAAGACATTGCTATCAGCAGGATGCGTCTTGTACCAGGTAAGCACCGTATCTGGCATGTACAGATACTGGTGACCACAGCGGCGAGGTGGCTGTTATCACCGGGGTCACAGAGGTATCGGTGCCGAGGTGTCCAAGACATTGCTATCAGCAGGATGCGTCTTGTACCAGGTAAGTACCGTATCTAAGTATGTACAGATACTGGTGACCACAGCGGCGAGGTGGCTGTTATCACCGGGGTCACAGAGGTATCGGTGCCGAGGTGTCCAAGACATTGCTATCAGCAGGATGCGTCTTGTTCAGGTAAGCACCGTATCTGGTACAGATACTGGTGACCACAGCGGCGAGGTGGCTGTTATCACCGGGGGTCACAGAGGTATCGGTGCCGAGGTGTCCAAGACATTGCTATCAGCAGGGATGCGTCTTGTACTAGGTAAGTACCGTATCTAAGTATGTACAGATACTGGTGACCACAGCGGCGAGGTGGCTGTTATCACCGGGGTCACAGAGGTATCGGTGCCGAGGTGTCCAAGACATTGCTATCAGCAGGGATGCGTCTTGTACCAGGTAAGCACCGTATCTAAGCATGTACAGATACTGGTGACCACAGCGGCGAGGTGGCTGTTATCACCGGGGTCACAGAGGTATCGGTGCCGAGGTGTCCAAGACATTGCTATCAGCAGGATGCGTCTTGTACCAGGTAAACGTATCTGGCATGTACAGATACTGGTGACCACAGCGGCGAGGTGGCTGTTATCACCGGGGTCACAGAGGTATCGGTGCCGAGGTGTCCAAGACATTGCTATCAGCAGGGATGCGTCTTGTACCAGGTAAGCACCGTATCCGCATGTACAGATACTGGTGACCACAGCGGCGAGGTGGCTGTTATCACCGGGGGTCACAGAGGTATCGGTGCCGAGGTGTCCAAGACATTGCTATCAGCAGGATGCGTCTTGTACCAGGTAAGCACCGTATCTAAGCATGTACAGATACTGGTGACCACAGCGGCGAGGTGGCTGTTATCACCGGGGGTCACAGAGGTATCGGTGCCGAGGTGTCCAAGACATTGCTATCAGCAGGGATGCGTCTTGTACCAGGTAAGTGCACCGTATCTGCATGTACAGATACCGGTGACCACAGCGGCGAGGTGGCTGTTATCACCGGGGGTCACAGAGGTATCGGTGCCGAGGTGTCCAAGACATTGCTATCAGCAGGGATGCGTCTTGTACCAGGTAAGCACCGTATCTAAGTATGTACGATACTGGTGACCACAGCGGCGAGGTGGCTGTTATCACCGGGGGTCACAGAGGTATCGGTGCCGAGGTGTCCAAGACATTGCTATCAGCAGGATGCGTCTTGTCCACAAACCGTATCTAAGCATGTACAGATACCTGTGACCACAGCGGCGAGGTGGCTGTTATCACCGGGGTCACAGATATCGGTGCCGAGGTGTCCAAGACATTGCTATCAGCAGGGATGCGTCTTGTACCAGGCACCGCATCAGCATGTACAGATACTGGTGACCACAGCGAGGTGGCTGTTATCACCGGTCGCCAGAGGTATCGCCGAGGTGTCCAAGACATTGCATCAGCAGGATGCCTTGTACCAGGTAAGCACCGTATCTGGCATGTACAGATACTCGGTGACCACAGCGGCGAGGTGGCTGTTATCACCGGGGGTCACAGAGGTATCGGTGCCGAGGTGTCCAAGACATTGCTATCAGCAGGATGCGTCTGTACCAGGTAAGCACCGTATCTAAGTATGTACAGATACTGGTGACCACAGCGGCGAGGTGGCTGTTATCACCGGGGGTCACAGAGGTATCGGTGCCGAGGTGTCCAAGACATTGCTATCAGCAGGATGCGTCTTGTACCAGGTACAAACCGTCTAAGTATGTGTACAGATACTGGTGACCACAGCGGCGAGGTGGCTGTTATCACCGGGGTCACAGAGGTATCGGTGCCGAGGTGTCCAAGACATTGCTATCAGCAGGGATGCGTCTTGTACCAGGTAAGTACCGTATCTAAGTGCAGATACTGGTGACCACAGCGGCGAGGTGGTTGTTATCACCGGGGGTCACAGAGGTATCGGTGCCGAGGTGTCCAAGACATTGCTATCAGCAGGGATGCGTCTTGTATTAGGTAAGTACCGTATCTAAGCATGTACAGATACCTGGTGACCACAGCGAGGTGGCTGTTATCACCGGGGTCACAGAGGTATCGGTGCCGAGGTGTCCAAGACATTGCTATCAGCGGATGGTCTTGTACCAGGTAAGTACCGTATCTGGCATGTACAGATACTGGTGACCACAGCGGCGAGGTGGCTGTTATCACCGGGGTCACAGAGGTATCGGTGCCGAGGTGTCCAAGACATTGCTATCAGCAGGGATGCGTCTTGTACCAGGTAAGCACCGTATCTAAGTATGTACAGATACTGGTGACCACAGCGGCGAGGTGGCTGTTATCACCGGGGTCACAGAGGTATCGGTGCCGAGGTGTCCAAGACATTGCTATCAGCAGGATGCGTCTTGTACCGCGCACCGTATCTAAGCATGTACAGATACTGGTGACCACAGCGGCGAGGTGGCTGTTATCACCGGGGTCACAGAGGTCGGTGCCGAGGTGTCCAAGACATTGCTATCAGCAGGGATGCGTCTTGTACCAGGTAAGTACCGTATCAAGCTGTACAGATACTGGTGACCACAGCGGCGAGGTGGCTGTTATCACCGGGGGTCACAGAGGTATCGGTGCCGAGGTGTCCAAGACATTGCTATCAGCAGGGATGCGTCTTGTAGGCCAGTACGCACCATCTAAGTATGTACAGATACTGGTGACCACAGCGGCGAGGTGGCTGTTATCACCGGGGTCACAGAGGTATCGGTGCCGAGGTGTCCAAGACATTGCTATCAGCAGGGATGCGTCTTGTACTAGGTAAGTACCGTATCTAAGTATGTACAGATACTGGTGACCACAGCGGCGAGGTGGCTGTTATCACCGGGGGTCACAGAGGTATCGAAAGGTGTCCAAGACATTGCTATCAGCAGGATGCGTCTTGTACCAGGTAAGCACCGTATCTAAGTATGTACAGATACTGGTGACCACAGCGGCGAGGTGGCTGTTATCACCGGGGGTCACAGAGGTATCTGCCGAGGTGTCCAAGACATTGCTATCAGCAGGATGCGTCTTGTACCAGGTAAGTACCGTATCTGCTGTACAGATACTGGTGACCACAGCGGCGAGGTGGTTGTTATCCGGGGTCACAGAGGTATCGGTGCCGAGGTGTCCAAGACATTGCTATCAGCAGGGATGCGTCTTGTACCAGGTAAGCACCGTATCTAAGCATGTACAGATACTGGTGACCACAGCGGCGAGGTGGCTGTTATCACCGGGGGTCACAGAGGTATCGGTGCCGAGGTGTCCAAGACATTGCTATCAGCAGGATGCGTCTTGTACCAGGTAAGCACCGTATCTAAGTATGTACAGATACTGTGACCACAGCGGCGAGGTGGCTGTTATCACCGGGGTCACAGAGGTCGGTGCCGAGGTGTCCAAGACATTGCTATCAGCAGGGATGCGTCTTGTACCAGGTAAGCACCGTATCTAAGCATGTACAGATACCGGGCCACAGCGGCTGGCTGTCACCGGGGGTCACAGAGGTATCGCCGAGGTGTCCAAGACATTGCTATCAGCAGGGATGCGTCTTGTACAGGTACCGCCCGTATCTGGTATTACAGATACTGGTGACCACAGCGGCGAGGTGGCTGTTATCACCGGGGTCACAGAGGTATCGGTGCCGAGGTGTCCAAGACATTGCTATCAGCAGGGATGCGTCTTGTACCAGGTAAGCACCGTATCTAAGTATGTACAGATACCGGTGACCACAGCGGCGAGGTGGCTGTTATCACCGGGGTCACAGAGGTATCGGTGCCGAGGTGTCCAAGACATTGCTATCAGCAGGATGCGTCTTGTACTAGGTAAGCACCGTATCTAAGTATGTACAGATACTGGTGACCACAGCGGCGAGGTGGCTGTTATCACCGGGGTCACAGAGGTATCGGTGCCGAGGTGTCCAAGACATTGCTACATCAGCAGGGATGCGTCTTGTACCAGGTAAGCACCGTATCTGGCATGTACAGATACGGTGACCACAGCGGCGAGGTGGCTGTTATCACCGGGGTCACAGAGGTATCGCCGAGGTGTCCAAGACATTGCTATCAGCAGGGATGCGTCTTGTACCAGGTAAGCACCGTATCTGGCATGTACAGATACTGGTGACCACAGCGGCGAGGTGGCTGTTATCACCAAACAGAGGTATCGGTGCCGAGGTGTCCAAGACATTGCTATCAGCAGGGATGCGTCTTGTACTGGTAAGGTACCGTATCTGGCATGTACAGATACTGGTGACCACAGCGGCGAGGTGGCTGTTATCACCGGGGGTCACAGAGGTATCGGTGCCGAGGTGTCCAAGACATTGCTATCAGCAGGATGCGTCTTGTACGGTAAGCACCGTATCTAAGCATGTACAGATACCGGTGACCACAGCGGCGAGGTGGCTGTTATCACCGGGGTCACAGAGGTATCGGTGCCGAGGTGTCCAAGACATTGCTATCAGCAGGGATGCGTCTTGTACCAGGTAAGCACCGTATCTAAGCATGTACAGATACCGGTGACCACAGCGGCGAGGTGGCTGTTATCACCGGGGTCACAGAGGTATCGGTGCCGAGGTGTCCAAGACATTGCTATCAGCAGGGATGCGTCTTGTACCAGGTAAGTACCGTATCTAAGTATGTACAGATACTGGTGACCACAGCGGCGAGGTGGCTGTTATCACCGGGGTCACAGAGGTATCGGTGCCGAGGTGTCCAAGACATTGCTATCAGCAGGGATGTCTTGTACCAGGTACGTACCGTATCTAAGTATGTACAGATACTGGTGACCACAGCGGCGAGGTGGTTTATCACCGGGGTCCAGAGGTAATGCCGAGGTGTCCAAGACATTGCTATCAGCAGGGATGCGTCTTGTACCAGGTAAGTACCGTATCAAGCATGTACAGATACTGGTGACCACAGCGGCGAGGTGGCTGTTATCACCGGGGTCACAGAGGTATCGGTGCCGAGGTGTCCAAGACATTGCTATCAGCAGGATGCGTCTTGTACCAGGTAAGCACCGTATCAGCATGTACAGATACTGGTGACCGCGGCTGTGGCTTATCACCGGGGGTCACAGAGGTATCGGTGCCGAGGTGTCCAAGACATTGCTATCAGGGGATGCGTCTTGTACCAGGTAAGCACCGTATCTAAGCATGTACAGATACCGGTGACACAGCGGCGAGGTGGCTGTTATCACCGGGGTCACAGAGGTATCGGTGCCGAGGTGTCCAAGACATTGCTATCAGCAGGGATGCGTCTTGTACCAGGTAACGTACCGCAATGTACAGATACTGGTGACCACAGCGGCGAGGTGGCTGTTATCACCGGGGGTCACAGAGGTATCGGTGCCGAGGTGTCCAAGACATTGCTATCAGCAGGATGCGTCTTGTACCAGGTAAGCACCGTATCTGGCATGTACAGATACTGGTGACCACAGCGGCGAGGTGGCTGTTATCACCGGGGGTCACAGAGGTATCGGTGCCGAGGTGTCCAAGACATTGCTATCAGCAGGATGCGTCTTGTACCAGGTAAGCACCGTATCTAAGCATATGTACAGATACTGGTGACCACAGCGGCGAGGTGGCTGTTATCGGGGGTCACAGAGGTATCGGTGCCGAGGTGTCCAAGACATTGCTATCAGCAGGGATGCGTCTTGTACCAGGTAAGCACCGTATCTAAGCAGATACCGGTGACCACAGCGGCGAGGTGGCTGTTATCACCGGGGTCACAGAGGTATCGGTGCCGAGGTGTCCAAGACATTGCTATCAGCAGGATGCGTCTTGTACCAGGTAAGCACCGTATCTAAGCATGTACAGATACCGGTGACCACAGCGGCGAGGTGGCTGTTATCACCGGGGTCACAGAGGTATCGGTGCCGAGGTGTCCAAGACATTGCTATCAGCAGGGATGCGTCTTGTACCAGGTAGGTAACGTCCGTATCTAATGTATTGAGATACTGGTGACCAGCGGCGAGGTGGCTGTTATCACCGGGGGTCACAGAGGTATCGGTGCCGAGGTGTCCAAGACATTGCTATCAGCAGGATGCGTCTTGTACCAGGTAAGTACCGTATCTGTATGTACAGATACTGGTGACCACAGCGGCGAGGTGGCTGTTATCACCGGGGGTCACAGAGGTATCGGTGCCGAGGTGTCCAAGACATTGCTATCAGCAGGGATGCGTCTTGTACTAGGTAAGTACCGTATCTAAGTATGTACAGATACTGGTGACCACAGCGGCGAGGTGGCTGTTATCACCGGGGGTCACAGAGGTATCGGTGCCGAGGTGTCCAAGACATTGCTATCAGCAGGGATGCGTCTTGTACCAGGTAAGCACCGTATCTGGCATGTACAGATACTGGTGACCACAGCGGCGAGGTGGCTGTTATCACCGGGGGTCAGAGGTATCGGTGCCGAGGTGTCCAAGACATTGCTATCAGCAGGATGCGTCTTGTACCAGGCACCGTATCTGGCATGTACAGATACCGGTGACCACAGCGGCGAGGTGGCTGTTATCACCGGGGTCACAGAGGTATCGGTGCCGAGGTGTCCAAGACATTGCTATCAGCAGGGATGCGTCTTGTACCAGGTAAGTACCGTATCTGGCATGTACAGATACTGGTGACCACAGCGGCGAGGTGGCTGTTATCACCGGGGTCACAGAGGTATCGGTGCCGAGGTGTCCAAGACATTGCTATCAGCAGGGATGCGTCTTGTACCAGGTAAGCACCGTATCTAAGTATGTACAGATACTGGTGACCACAGCGGCGAGGTGGCTGTTATCACACGGGGGTCACAGAGGTATCGGTGCCGAGGTGTCCAAGACATTGCTATCAGCAGGGATGCGTCTTGTACCAGGTAAGCACCGTATCTAAGCATGTACAGATACTGGTGACCACAGCGGCGAGGTGGCTGTTATCACCGGGGTCACAGAGGTATCGGTGCCGAGGTGTCCAAGACATTGCTATCAGCAGGATGCGTCTTGTACCAGGTAAGCACCGCATCTAAGTATGTACAGATACTGGTGACCACAGCGGCGGTTGTTATCACCGGGGGTCACAGAGGTAATGCCGAGGTGTCCAAGACATTGCTATCAGCAGGGATGCGTCTTGTACCAGGTAAGCACCGTATCTGGCATGTACAGATACTGGTGACCACAGCGGCGAGGTGGCTGTTATCACCGGGGGTCACAGAGGTATCGGTGCCGAGGTGTCCAAGACATTGCTATCAGCAGGGATGCGTCTTGTACTAGGTAAGTACCGTATCTAAGTATGTACAGATACTGGTGACCACAGCGGCGAGGTGGCTGTTATCACCGGGGGTCACAGAGGTATCGGTGCCGAGGTGTCCAAGACATTGCTATCAGCAGGGATGCGTCTTGTACTAGGTAAGTACCGTATCTGGCATGTACAGATACTGGTGACCACAGCGGCGAGGTGGCTGTTATCACCGGGGGTCACAGAGGTATCGGTGCCGAGGTGTCCAAGACATTGCTATCAGCAGGGATGCGTCTTGTACTAGGTACGTACCGTATCTAATTCCATCTTTGTCGCTTCAAGCCATGAGTTTCACTAGAGATAAAAGGGTGGTTGTTGAGTACAGTTAGTTTCAGAAATGGTTAATAGTTTTGGAAAATCGAAGCTAAAACTACAAACACTTGGTTTTAAAACTAACGGAAATAAGTTGAACTATTATTGCGGACATCGTTAAGAAAAAGTTATAACTTAAAAAAAAAGTATAACTTTTTCTATCGTTAAGAAAAAGAAATTGACGATGGAAAATGTTCAACTCTGAAATTCTCCCATTGTCAACAACAAACTTCAAACAAAGGACACGGAAATAACTCGAGGAAATTTTTCCAGGATGCCGCAACACTGAAGACGGGTTAAAGTTTCTGAAGACACTACGAGAAGAAGGAGTAAAGACTGGGTCTGCTATAGTTCTACGTGTTGATCTCACTTCTCTCAATTCTGTCAGAGAGTTCGCCAAGGCTGTTCTAGAGCAAACTGACAAAGTGGATATTCTCATCAACAATGGTAAACTAATAAAAACTATGCATATTATCACTAAATCACTATATGAGATGCCGACCACTCTCATGAGGGTATTTTAAGGCAAATATGTGGTGAAGGATGAGTGTTAGTAATGAGTTATGAGGTGTAGTCTTGTTACAAACTAAGGCCGACTCTTCCTAGAATGGGTCATTAATTAATAGCCCAATGACCAATGGAAATACAAGGACCAACGGCTTAACGTGACTTCCGAACCACGCAGGTGATGGTCTGATATGTCTAAACGATGGTGGGAGTTGATGCAGGTATCATCAGATGATCACTGAGACTATCTGAGCCGCTTTAGACCTATATCATCCTCAACCTGACCTCAATGAAGCTGGATTAACTCCATTGTAGTTAATTCAAATTTAGTCATAGTTATGGAAATAAGTACAAAACGTAAGACACTCCTGTGGTTTACAATTGAGACAAAACTATTTTAAGATGTTTATATCAAACAGATGAAAATGTTGTTTAAGTCTTTAGGTTTGAAATTAAGATTGGTTGAAAGTATAAAAGTTGTAATCATAGTCAAGATTTCTTTATTAACACAATCATAGTGTGAAACCAACACAATAAACAGAAAACAATAAGATTATATACTAGGTAATGTTCAGTGCTCTTCATCCCAAATATTCTATTAAGGTGTAAACTGGGTTATCTTGTAGTCACTTGTTTAGTTGTTTTCCTAATTGTCAGTTCTTTTGTGGTGTCTGGTGGAGTATTCAACAACTTGTAACTATTTTCATTAAAGGGGTGCTAAAAGAAGCAGTTCAAATTCATCTTTGTGTCAAATCTTCAAAGTGGATAATATTTTTCTCGTAACATTTATTTATAGGTTCACTAAAGGCTGTAAATAGAGGCATGTACTCTTGTTTTGTGGTTGATATGTAAAAAGTTCCTCATCAGCAAAGTTTTCGCCCAATGACATACTTTCTGATTGTCTTGTACAACTTTTTATGTTTCTGCGCTGTCGCCGCTGTGAGGTATGTGACTTCCGATTAATCTAAAGAGAGGAGTATTGTAAATACTCAAAATATAATTCCTCTTGAAAATTGAGTGTGTTTAATCAGAAGATGAGCTGCCATCAACATTTAAAAACATATGAAACCTTTAGGTACATAACCAGTATACTCTCGGGTGAGGACGGGCATATTCCACGACAGCATCATGAGCTCTTATCTTGCGTTTTCAGACTTGTCATTCTTGTAATAAAGTATGGAATGGTTTACAGCCGGCATTTTCTCCAAGGACTGCAGCAGGACAGCCGATGGCCTGGACACACACTGGCAGGTCAACTATCTCAGCCCCTTCCTCCTGACTCATCTGTTGTATCCAAGGCTGCGAGCGGCCGGGAGCACCGCGAGGATAGTCAATGTCACGTCCACGGCACACCAGGCAGCTGCCTCCATAGACTACCACGACATGGAAGTCAGGTGAAGCTACGAACTCAGCAACACTTAAACTTGTATAGTAGAACGCAAATTATTGGAATTATTTGGGACCGGCCCGCATTTGGATGATCAAAACACAATATAGGATCTTTTTAAAGGTGTATTTAAAAAAAAAATATTTACTTTTAACATTATACTGTATAAATACCTTGTTGCCTGTCAATCATAGATGTGTTGAGATTTTCCCATGATGCATTTCGGGCAAAAGTTGCCCATTTTCAAGGGTCTCCTTTCTTTCTTCTTAGCACTTAATGTTATATGTTTATATACAATAGTTAGAAGTATTAAACAGTCACTGTTTGCTGCTGCCAAACATTTCAACTATTGTAAACTGCTTGCTAGGCTTGATTCGTTTCTGGACAGCCAGTCAATAGCTGATATTATCTCACTCTGGCTGCCGCTCCAGCCACTTTAAAGCAGTGTCAAGTCAGTTGAGTTGAATGGGACACTTGAGGAAGATCCAGTGTCTATTTTAACTTTGTCTTCATATTCCACTTCCGCAAGTTCATCATGGCTAAGAATTTAAAAGCTAGACTCTTAGAAATCATTGTCATCCACTCTTCTACATCCTTGGACCTGACCTCGCAACATCAAAGAGTTTTTAAAAGTAGTTTTCTTAATTCCTCAAGGGACAATTCATTCTTGTCTTCTGATCCTTTCCTCTCTTATGTTTCGCCTTTTCCTTTTTTCAGTAATCTAAAACCTTTCCTTTTGAAGCGATTTTGATGATATGAGTTTGGATAGTTGGAGTTCTCTTGTTATCAAGTTTGTCTGAAAATAAGAGAAAATTATGTCAGGTGGCAGCACAGATGAAATCTAAAATCTTAGCAAATACTAATTAGTCAAGCAGTCACAGTCTTACAAATAATTATTATACAACATTTTTCAAGTTTTCAGGCACAAGTTTGAAAAGTAGGTTCGAACATAGTAAAAAGCTTGAAATTTTATTATTAAGACTACAAAAAGTGAACAGGATTACGTTGCAGTTTAATGTTAAAAAAGTAGTTTGATTTGATAGTTTAAGTAATTGGTGTATTATTCAGACAAATATGATGTCCTACCACTAATCTTGAAAGCCAAAATAATCCCTCAAATAAGTACCATTATTCTTGAAAATGGTCCTTAATTCATTGCATAATACTTATTTTTAAAGAAAACTTAGTAAAAAACATAACAAGGCTTTAAAATCTTTTTATTTTTATCATGTTCAATAACCATTTAAATCACTATTTGAGATGCCGACCACTCTCATGAGGGTATTTTAAGGCAAATATGTGGTGAAGGATGAGTGTTAGTAATGAGTTATGAGGTGTAGTCTTGTTACAAACTAAGGCCGACTCTTCCTTAGAATGGGTCATTAATTAATAGCCCAATGACCAATGGAAATACAAGGACCAACGGCTTAACGTGACTTCTGAACCACGCAGGTGATGGTCTGATATGTCTAAACGATGGTGGGAGTTGATGCGGGTATCATCAGATGATCACTGAGACTATCTGAGCCGCTTTAGACCTAATCATGATATTTTAATGGCTTGCTCATCATGTTGCAGCAAAGGTCCTCACAGTCATAGTGGACTGACTAACTACGCTAGGACAAAAGCCGCCCAGATTATGTTCAGCATGTTTTTGAACGAGAAACTGAAAAGTTGTAACTCCAACGTCGAGGCGCTGGCTGTTCATCCGGGACTCGTGAGGACAGGCATCTTCCACGACAGCATCATGAGCTCATATCTCGCGTTTATTCCCAACCTGTTCTTCAGGGTAAGAGTCTGCAACCGGTAATTAATTAGAAGTACGGTTATTTTTAATATAAAAATCATTTGAAACTTGTACTGGATCAATACTTATTCTAGGTTACAGATTCTGATTCCTTAATGTACATGTATATTTCAGAACTACTAAGTAACGCCCCTCCGATTCAAATTGGGGAAAATACGACCTAAACCATAGTTTATGAACTTAACAAAAAAAAGGTTGTTTTTAGTACAACTAATGGATTGATTCTTGATTTGTTGTGTAACCCTCATTATTAGATAGCAGGGACATGGTTGTAACCAATGAGACAGTCAGTGCTTTAACCCTTTGTTGTCTCATTTTATTTTTAAATTTTTCTGAAAAGCCTCTCGCATGGGTTGCCCTATTCCCCTGTAAGCAAAATTTCAGCAAAACCGCTCTCTGCTACGGTGCATTACCAGTCATAGAACAACTCCTCTAAGCGCGGGGATTTAGCGCCTCCCTAAGCTCGAAAAGGGCCACTCGCCGCCTCATTGGATTTGATGAGCCATTTTCTCTTCAGTGATCCAACCTATACTGGACATCCAAGCGTTTAAAAGAAAATAGCTGCTATTCCTATCTATACCGGGGACCTCATAGGGTTAACCGATAATAACATTTCTACAACGGTTTCTACAATTAGCTGTACATTTTTTGAAAAACATCAGAATTGATTCTTTTATAAACACCATAAGCTGCCTTTTAAAATTGGGATTAGAATTGAATTTGTAGATAAATTCTCAATTATTCCATCGGGAATTGGTAAAATCAAATCAACACTATTTGAAATTTACTAAAGAAATAGACAAAGCAAAAGACTGACTGTGTTAGCTTCACTTGACTTATGGATAAAAAGAATAAACACCACATCAACCAGTTAAAAGAAGCGTGATTCAATTCGACGAATGTCAATGACGAATTTTAAAGTTAGTTATGATAGTTTTACGACAACAGTTGTTTGCTACGTTATGACTTGCCTAACCTTGAGGCTCATAGAAGATGTTGTGCTTGTATTTAAATTGAAATAGGCCAGAGAGTGGTTGTAAAACGACTCTTCTGTTTATGACTTCCAAACACTGTTGAAGGATGCAAGCAAGTAGCAACATCACTAACAAAAGTTCAAGCTAATTATACTTAATCACATATTTTCAAAGGTTTAGTCATAAACAAAGAGTACTTATCAATCGATGATTCACAGTGATAATTGATTTACAACTGATGTTACAGTCGCCCGAGCTCGGGGGGAAGGGAGTGGTGTTCGCTGCTCTCTACGGCAAAGGAGGGGAATACCTCTGCGACGGCCGATCACAAACCCCTTCCTCACTCTGTCTTGACATTCAAGAACAGAAGAAACTCTTCGATACGTCCAAACGAATTTTAAATATTGATTCTTATTGTGATGCTTTGTAGTTATTATGATTTATTAACGAAGTGATTGCAATATTTTCAAAAGTTATTTTTGATTGAAACTGTTGGGATCAATAATCTTAATTGTAAATAAATATTAGTTTAGTTTTCTAAGTATTGAATAAATTTACGTGAAGTTACTTTACTAATTATACTAATTAATAAGACTAATTATAATTTCTAAACTATACAATAAAATATAGTACACAAACTGAACTGATTTTACTATATTACCCAAATAAAGTATTCGGGGACAAGTTTTATTAATCTTTATCTAGTTAAAAACTGTTTTGAAAAAAGGAGACATTAGAGGACTTCTTTATTACTTTGGGAAAATATAAACGCCAAATTTTGAACAATTACACAAGATTTTAAAATTCTAAGTGTCAAGTGATGTCCAGCTGCCAGTTCTAAAGTTTCTTTTTAAAGTGTTTTCACAAGTAATTTTTATATTCGTTCCAACAAAAGACGACTTTTTAGTGATAAGGGTTTTTCTATGGAATGGGAGATCAAAGTTATCTGCGTGTCGAATATTGTAGCTGTGTATTTCTCTCAGTGTTAGTAAAGATTGTAAATCTATTGCTTCAATGATAATAGATTACTGTTATTACTTTCAGAGTCTAAAGCATCTTCCGCAACTTTCATGAAAGTTCAGTTCACCCATTATGCGAAATGCATGTTTTTGTAAGATCAAAACTCGTAGGTTCTCCATGGAAGACTTACCTGGAGTTTTCTCTTTGGTTTTGAACTGCACTTAATGACATCAAAACACCTGTAATAAAACAAGAAAATATCAAAATGTATCTGATAAACAAATAAACAATGTCAAACAAAACAGTTTAACCTGTGTGCCAATCTAATTTGATTTTAACTTTAATTTGCTGAACCTATGATAACACTGAAATACTGTTATAAGCAAATGAAAATTTGAAGTCGCATAATATATTGTACAAGGTACAAGAAAAATATAATTATTGAATATTATATCACAAAATGGCGTGTATAGAACATTACATCAAAGATGCTGAGAATATATTTGATGAAATTCAGCAAAGAGAAAGGTAAGATATAGAATGTATAAAAAGTAATATCCATAATGGAGAATCAAATTTGTGTGTATTTTTATTATCAATGACTAGTATTCAAGATTCAACACCAAAATGTTTTTTGTCTTTGGAAATGTTATAAATTAATTTAACAATTTATTAACCATCACAAATGAGTTTATTTTGGTACATAAAAAATTATAAAAGATTACATTGTCAATTAAAGTAAAAGCCTCTAGCCATTTAAACAATTCTTATTTCCTAACATACAATTTATTAATACAATAAGTTACAGACTTTTCAAGTGGTGAGTGAATGATCTAAAAATTCCTCCATACTATAAAAAGTGTTGGAGACTAAATTTGTTTAAGTTCTGCATTGAATAATTTTGATCCTTGAAGATTTTGAATTTGATCTGGTAGTTTATTAAACAATAATACTCCGGCTTGTGAGGGTAATTTCTTGAATATTTCAAGTCTATGATAGCCAATGCTAACATGCTCGTCATTTACTGATCGGGTATCATATATATGAATGTCATTATCCTGGACCGAATTATGTACATTTAGACAAGGTGAAAAGTAGTTTTGTAAATATAAAACTATGGTAAAGTGAGCAATTTTTAATTGCTGAAATAAATTTTGACAAGAGTCTCTCAAGATTCTAGTGGTGTATTTTTGTATAAATGGGGATGGATAACACCATAATAGGCCGTTTTAAAATCTTTAGAACAGTGATTTGCTAGATTTCTCAGCAAGACAATATATAAGGCTGCACTATAAGGCTGATGATTGGAAGACCTTAGAGTCTAAACACTTTAACTCTCGGTAAAAATTGGCTCCTCTCAGACCACCTTATTCAATAGAGGAGTTCTTCCAATCTTTGAGCCAAGGTAGCATGCATCTATGCAAGTAACTAGTGACTTTTGGATGATCAATCCAGCAGAGCTGGTCAAAGATGAAGAAGGAGGTAATTATCAGGTAACTAATTGTTTTAGAATCGCTCAGGAAAACGCCTACTTGGAATATGTTGCAGCGAGAACCATACAACGCTGGTTTCGAGGTTATATCACGAGGAAATATATCAAACATCTGAACGACTGTGCAACTATCATACAGAAGCACTGGAGAGGATATACCGCTCGTAACTACTACTATTGTCTTTTACAGGCACGGCTGCGTAACTGTTTATTACAAATTAATAATTATTTTGTTATATCTTAAAAACATGTATCACTAAATCACTATTTGAGATGCCGACCACTCTCATAAATATGTGGTGAAGGATAAGTGTGATGAGTGGTAGTAATGAGTTATGAGGTGTAGTCTTGTTACAAACTAAGGCCGACTCTTCCTTAGAATGAGTCATTAATTAATAGCCCAATGACCAATGGAAATACAAGGACCAACGGCTTAACGTGACTTCCGAACCACAGGTGATGGTCTGATATGTCTAAACGATGGTGGGAGTTGATGGTATCATCAGATGATCACTGAGACTATCTGAGCCGCTTTGGACCTATATCATCCTCAAAACCTGACCTCCATAAAGCTGGATTACAGGACCAAAACACAGAAACTAGTCTGTCTATATCAAATGAATTTAGGACCTGAATCTTTAGATTTTTCTTAAAGGACACTAATTCCACACATGTTGGTAGGAAGCTGTTCACGACATGTATATGAACCATTACAACTTGATGGCTACTAAGATACAAAAGGTTTGGCGGGGCCACGACGTTAGAGCTCGTGTCTTCAGCTTTTACAAACTGAAACAGTACATAAAAGAATATCAAGAGAAAAATAAACAAGTACTGGAGAAGGCAAAGGTGAGTTCATATAGCTACGAAAGTTACAAATTAATAATTTCACTTACTGATTGTCTTTGCATCTCTAGTTGTCTTCATGAAGAAACAATGTAGGTTTAAAACAATGTACAAGCAACAAAAATCCTGAATTATTTTGGAATTTGAACATACTTATTACTTAACTTTGTCTCTTACTACACAAATGAGATTTTGTTTTGTCATTTTTACGATCTCTAGATGTCAAAACAAAATTATCTGTTCGTGTAATATTACCGCCAGCCAAATAATCGGCCTACTAACTTTAAACAATAATTTTTAACATGCAGTTTTTGTAGAAGGGTTTCTAAAACCTTTGGTTAGCCAAAAATATTGAATTTTGCCTTCAATTTCAAAAGGTTGCACGTAATCCAGTAATTTGCAAACTAAAGCAGGCTAAAGCATGAATTGCGTCCGCTAAGGACTTTGTTATGGACACCGGGACGCAATGTCAATAGCTTAGAAAACTTTGTGCCTTGGTTTAAAAGTGCTCTGAATTTGAAAGTGAATATATCAAAGTATAGGTGAAAGAATAAAGGTAAAGTTTGTCTTGTTTAACGAGGCAAAGTTAGGACTAAAAAGTCCTCTCTACCACTCAACCTCGACCTTCACCTAGCGTTACGGTATAGTCACATTACAAATGTAGGTGGTGACTGCGGGGTTCGAACCCGCACCAGTGGAGTGATGAACTCCGAAGTTGCGCACGTTTCCAACCCGCCATGGGTCCGCTCATTTAATATGAATGCTCGAGAATGCTCTTTAATATGAATATAATAAAACGTGTCTAAAATGTGCATTTCACTATTTTTACGGAACTTTAAAAAGAAGAATAGCCCTCGTAAAAATAGAAAAATAATAAATAGAGTGAAAAACAGTATTGCGGCATTTAGTTGTTACATACACTAACATTTTTTAATACATATTTTAGGCCTACAAAGAGGACATAGAGTTGAAAATGCAGCAGCAAATGCAAGAGGAATGTCAAAAATGGTTGGAATATATCAGCTTCAAAACTCACCATTTGCTGAGAACTCGCCAAATAGAAGGTGTTTTCAGTAAACATCAGACGTTGTAAGTAGAAATTGTGAATACCCTGATGAAGCGGAAGTTTGATTACGAGAATGTGAAGGTAAAGGTGGTCTTGTTTAACGAGGCGATGTTAAGACTACAAAGTCCTCTCTACCACTCAACCTCGAATGTACTGTACCATGTAAACAAAATAAGAGTCAAACACAAACTACTGTATGCTTAGATATACTGAGTGTATTGTGTTATTTTACAGGGATTATTCTGAAATTGAAAAACACCTGAAAAGCATCAAGTTTAAAGAGTACATGGACTATAAACGTGAAAAGAAGACTGTGATTGAAAACTCAGGCGAAAAGCAAGATTACTTGTTTAAAGTAAGTTTCAAATATGTTAGTTAATAATTGGTTTTCAAAAGTTTGAAATGCACTTGTGTGAAAGACAGATTTAAACTTCTCAAAGTTTAAGCAAAATTGAGGGTTATAAAGTATTGAGCAGTTAAAGCTGACGGTTAGGGTTAGAGTAAACCTTCTCATTTTGAATTTTACTCAAAAAAAATTATTTTGTTACTTCACTTGGTTATTTTAAGAAGACTTAGGAGAACGTATGTTGAGTTACACCAACATTTAAGTTTTCAATACATAGTATGTTAAAACTTTAAAGCCGAAGCTCGAGTCCAGCTCAGCCGTCTTGACCAGTTTAATGCGAGGATAGCCTCTAGGTGTGATAATAGCCGTGTGGTCTAAGGCGTCAGCTGACGAGCTGGTACGCAGTTGTCATGGGTTCGAATCCTGCAGCAGGAGCGATCCATATTATGCTTACTTCTGTGAGGTTTAGTGATGGGCTCACTAGCCAACCTTAAATAAATGGTGACCGGCACTAGTGGAAGTTGACGGCGAAAGCGAGTTTAAATTTAAATTGCTTAAAACACCTGTTTTGCTACTTTTTGCTTTGTATAGAGGAGGAGGACACCTTTTGTAGTTTTTAGGTATTACATTTCCATTAAAAATTTCAAGTAAGAGCATTCCACTAAGTAACAACATAAGTAAAATAAACAAAAAATACTGAAAACTGTCATTTTAAAATAGTTCACAGGCTTCAAAGTGTTATCACTAAATCACTATTTGAGATGCCGACCACTCACTATCAGGACCATGACACGAGTCCCAGTCTAATCATGTTTTGTTAGCCAAACTACTTCAAATAACTCACTGAATTAAAGAAACGGCAGCCATTCAACATTTCGAGCTTGATCATGCTACTCTGAAACAAAGAAAGTGTTTGCTAACATGGAATCAGCTGGTGGATATTATCATGATTGCAGGGACGGCTGCGGGAGTGTGAGGAGGTTTGACGTCACCGTGACGACCCTGGTCAGTTCAGTCTGGCTACTGGGGAGCACGGGTTGGACCAGAGACTGCAGGTGGAGAAGGACAAACTTGACGATGCTTTGCGCCGTATTCAAGACAAACCGTAAGTTTAATAAATAAATTGGCTCTTTATTTATGGGCTTTTGAGCTGGAGTTGTAAATCATTTTTAATATTAAACGTTTTAAGCAGGAAATTGCTCTGTGAGGAAAGAAAACTGGCAGGGGTTATTGACCATGCCTGTTGCAGCAGATAGGTGGAAAATAGAATTAATTAGAATTCTTGTTTGTAATAGCTAGGAAAACAATAAGTTTAACTGCTATTTGGACTACAAAAGAGTAGGAACTTCCAAGTATATTAATTGTGTTTGCATAGTCTTTTAATGTTCAATAAAAATGTAGTAAAAAAATATAAATTTTTATGGAAAACAGGAAAAATACTTAAGATACATTATGCTATCAAATAGGAATAGAAAGGAGGGCAGGCTCACCTGGATAAAGTAGGAACACAGACTGTCAAATTTTCATCCCTTTGACAAGACCTTCTTTTTGTCTACCAGGGGCTGAAGGTCCTAGTAGGGCTGAAAATTTGAGTCTGTGTTCTCCTTTGTGTTCCTGCTTTATCCAGGTGAGCCTGCTCTCCTTTTTGATACCATATCCTGACCTGGTGCCCTACTTCCAAAACTAACTTTAGATACATTGTAAGCTTCCACCTACAAATTCTATTTAAATTGTTGTTTTATTTTCAGAATGCGCTTTGGAAAGATTCAGTACAAAGATGAAACCACAAGGCTAAACTACAAAACATACAAGTGCCCACCTTTACACCAGACAGTCAAGTAGTAAATGCTATGGAACTTAATGCTGAATATTCCTCATTGATCAATAAATCACACTAAATTATGATAAAGCTAAGAAGACAGTGAGTTTGTTAGTGTTTTTAAAAACTATTTTTACTGGTTAATGTTATGGCAATATAAATTTTACCAAAGTAAAATTCAGATTAAAGTGATATTTGAAACTCATTTCATGACTTATGTACTTACCAAATAAAAGCTATCTGAAAGACTCTTGTATCTTCTCCCTTACAGTGGTTCAGTGAAATCGGTGTTAGACAGGATGCAACTCTAAACAAGGTGAAAACTGTACCGTCGCGGTTCTTCATGGAGCGGCGTGAGTGACAACAAAGATTATGTTATGTTAGGTAGACTGCGCCTAGATGCCGAATGGCTGAGGCAGGAAAATCAATATAGTTGCGGCAGCCCAAGCAGTTAGCACTGTAAGGCAATTCTTTTTAGAGTCTCAAAAAGATGAACGTGCAGGTTTGTTCGTTCTCGAAAATCGGTTAGTTAAAAGAAAATACAACAGTGAAATTTGATATTAATTTAATACACAGTGTAGAATAAATTTAAAGCAAATGAAAATATTACTATACATCTTTCTTATTTAATGATCACACCAAATATCACAATGTTTTTCTAAAACTAATGGTATAAAACTATACATTCAATAGACAATAATCTTTTACATCAATTGATCGTCTTTGAAGAAGTGCTATATGATACTAGATAACAGCCTTAGAAATGACCTTTTATTTAGCCAAGAAATGACATGATTAGATTTTGAGACCAAACCTTAATATAAACTAGTTTTTATGGTCTTGTATTTTTATACAACTTGGACTAACTCCAAAATTTTGTTTATACATGCAAATCTCAAAAATAAATAGTCTGTTAAATTGTATTTACAATAATTTATAGTTGCTTTGTCTTGTTATTCAACTGTTACTATGTTAAAAAGTAACAGTTTCATTTTCCTGGTTAAATTTAAAGTCACTGAGTGCTGTCATACCAAAGTTTTAGTTATCTCAATAACATGGAAGTGTTAATGTCAGCTTTTGGTAAAGAAAGACATAATGGTTTTGGCTTTTTTAGGAGGAACAGCGTCTTTTTTACTCGGCCTGCCTCTTTTCTTCTTGTCACTTACGGACACTGCGGGCTTGACGCTTTTCGTACTATTCACTGTTACTGTCCTGTTAACAGTCGGTTCTTTGTTCCACTGTTCTTGTAACTCCATCGCTACATGGTGGTCTAGATGTTCTTGTAGTTCGTACACTGGTATCGCCTTACTACAGTAAGAACACACATCACTTGCGATACTTTCTTTCTCTTCTGCTTCAAATATATCTGGTGACGTGGTATCCATGATACCTTCTTGTTCGATTACATCTTCCTCTTCAATTTCTTCTCTCCGTGGAATTTTTTGGAAGGCCCGCTCTAAAACTCGATTTGTCTGATCTTTACTTCTTTTAGAAGAGTGAACATCAGCTACAGTTTCTACTCTTGTTGGAGCACAATCAGAGTCGGTAGAAACTCTTGAAGAGCTTGAATAAACATTGTTGCTTTTAGATTTAGTTTCTTGAGCTGAATCACTTTTCAGCCTTTTTAGTTCAGAAATTTTCCGTTGCATCGGGGAAGGTAACATGTTAATCAAACTGTCGTCTGCGTTTTCTATGTCAGGAAACAGTTCTGAAGGACTAATCCAGCTGTTACTGTTAGAATGTTCTCCATTAGCCTCGTTAGCTCTTCTTTCATCGATCGTACACAGTTTTCGTTAATTTGATTTTGATCATCTACTTTCATATCCAAGCTATTTTGATTCTTTACATTTTGGTCTTTAATATTGTTGGTATTACTGCTAATAATTTCACTTTTCTTGCCATGAATAATTTTATCTGGTTGATTCTTAAAATATCTAACAAAAAATGACCCCTTTTCTTTGGGTTGTTCAGGTTCTTTTGGCTTACAATCATTGTCCAATTTTTCATCAAGGTTTTGAAGTATTTTGCAAGCAGGGCTTTCAGTGCTTTCCTTGGGACAATTTTCTTCATGCAATTCCTCATCAGGCACACGACTAGTGCTTGGTTTGCACTCTCCTGGTACAACAGCTTTGAAAAAGTTGTTGATGGAATTTTTAGAATTTACTGAATACTCCATGAATTTACCTGCCGAGAGGCCTAAAAACTTCAAATGAGGATACCTGAAAATGAAAATAAGAAGTTAGAGCCTGTGTGTTAATTTGTATAAAATATGTTTTTGCTTACAACAGTATTGTTTTGTCACTCTACGTTAAATAGTTACCAAACATCATCTGTCTGAGAGCTGTTCTTGCTGAGCACGCTGAAGGCACACGCTGCGATTTTCTCCGCTTCGTATCCGGAAGAGCCACAGACCGCGACATTGACACATCTTTCCCATTGATCTCTTGACTGAAGTGAATCGTCAACAGCTGGGCTTTTCGCTTGTTCTAAAGAACAAAAGGCAAAGGTTATACCCAGCATTAAGCACATTTGCTTTGTTTTTGCAAGAAAGATTCAAGTGTAAATTACCATATGTATATCTTCCTCCAATCGTTCTGCCACTTCGGTGGCCAGTTCGGACAGCCAGTGAGTGACGTTGGTTTTCGTTGTCAGAGCAGTTTTCCCGGGAAAGCGTTTGCAGCAGCCGATACTCTTGGAGACAAGCCTGGGCGTCACGGGGTCCAGGTCAATACCTCTGGCGATGTTGTACAACCAGGTCCTGCACAAGGTATAAGCACCTGAGATAAAGGAGGTGATAAATAGGTTAAAGACTCTTCTTGTAAGTATTACGTGCTTTGCAACTACTTGAATATCCTTGAAGAAAAAACTAAATTAAAACTCAAATGCATGAATGACAAAAAAACTAACTATAATCTAGTTCACACCACGTCAAAAAAACATCATAATTTGCTTGAAATATTTCCTTCTTGCTGTGGCGTACTCTCTACAGTGAGTCATTGGCAGAAACTGAGATCTTTGCTGTTTGCTATCCTATTGGTCATAAAGCTGCCAATTGTCCATTGGCAGATGTTGAAGATGTCGAAAAGTCAGCATAGCAGAGCACAGCTACAAAGTACAAAGTATTGGAAAAATTTCATATTATTACTCGAGAATCATCCGAGAAACTATTCAATAACTGAAAATTGATAACTTCTATCAAAGCCGGCAGCATTAAACTTTCAAGAAGCTGGTCACCAGTCCTGAAGAAGTCTTTCCGATAGTGTCACAGCCATTGAGAACATCATTCAACAGTTGGTATCCCTGCTCCAATGGACGGTTGGCAGCCTGGTGACCAATAGGATAGCAGACAGCAAATCAGCCAAACAGTGACTGAACATGGTACTCCATAGCGAGACCGAAATATTTTAAGCAAACTATAATAATCTTTTGAGGCCGGAAGAACTAGATTATCGTTGAGAAACCGACCAAAGGCCAAAGAGGAAAGAAAACTAACTTGTTAATTGATCTACTCACCCAGTTTTGTCGTCGTACTTGGCTTGCAACTGTTTCTCTGTGAAATTCGCCAGCTCTGCCATGTTGGTGATGCCCAAGGTTTCCACGACATCGTCTCCCAGCTTGCCGCCGAGATTGCGTACCTTTTTCACAGGTAAAGTGTTGTACAGTTCGGCCACACTGGACATGGGCAGGACTGTCTGCCGGTTGGGCTTTTGCATCCCACACACTAGCTTCGCCAGATCTAAACAAATAGTCACAGTAGTGTTTTTTTTCTTAGCCTCAGGAATGCGTGTACTATAGGTTGGTCTTAATAAGAAATTCAATAACTATAATAACTATTGCAATTTTTCTGATTTTAATGCTGTATTTAACTTTTAGCCACTTTTCTTCAGTTGGTCTTAATGTTACAACCTTAACTCTTAGGTTTTCGCTGCCGGTGTCAAAACTATAATCTAGTTCTTCCGGGTCACACCGTCATAACATCATAATAATCATAATAAGATGTTTTGATCTTGCTGCAGAGTACCACTTTCAGTCACTGATTGGGTGAAATGACTGTAATATTAATGGAAATAATAACAAATGTGAACCAAATAGCTTAACTCTTAGGCTTTCGCGGCTGGTGTCATCAGTAAGATCTAAGGCTTCCGGTTTACACCGTGTCACAGTTGAAATATAATTACTAGCTTACTAGCTTAAAGCTACTGGGGATGACTCTCCACAGCAGCGAAGCGTTTAGCAGTAACTATATTTCAACTTCTTGAAGGAATAGATAATAAATATCTCAAGCTAATTATTATGATATTTTAACGTGGGTGAACCGGAGAACAATTGTTAGGGCCCAAACTTCAAAAGTAAAATTATCATTCAAAATAAACAAATTTCAAATGTCCTCGTGTGTGTGGTGCTGTAGACCTTCATAGTCAGCTGCACCCCTTCCTCCGCACGCATGAGCACCACGTCACTCCCGCTGGGACGTGCCGTGCACGCTCCCTACACCTCCCCTCTATGGACTTTTCTCTTTTACTAAGTGTAATTTCAAGTTAAAACTTATGGTTATCAATATATTAGTTTGTGTGAGTTACGCTGTTTTCATCTTTCATTTATCCGCCAACATCCCAGGAGCCTGCCACTGTACCACTGCAAGACCTACAGGACCAACGCTTCTCTGCGCCAAGGTATCGTAGCAGCACCACCCCATTTTCAATTAAATATACTAAAAACTTTAAACTCCGCCCCCAACAACAATATTATAGTTAATGTTACAACTTCATGTATTGGTGGGAGTACCAACATTGCTATTAAAGTGGCATTTAAGTAACATTTTCCTGGGAGTTTTGAATTTTCAGTACTTTGAACACGCTGTAGTTCTAATTACCTCCGATCAGTGAGACTCAGTTTAATCAGTAGATGGAATGGGATTAAAACTAAAATGAAATAAAACAATCTGTTACAAAAAAAAAACTGGTTTCAAGATTATTTTAAAACATAGTTGAGGGAGACAACTTTCAAGACTAGATATACTTCCTTTTTAACTTGCTGACCATACGGACACAAAACATAACATTAGAGAGATTGAGAACCACTCTGTATTAGTGTACCTTGTTATGTGATATGCCGGCAGAACATCGGAAGCCTGTCTTGTCGAAGACAGCTGATCGCATCTGTTCCACCAGAGCAGCTGCTGTGGCTAACCTGTGAAGACTCTGGTCGTGCAACTCTCCTCCGTAAACCTCCTCCAGCCAGGCAGACACTCCTTTCACTCGGTCCTCTGTCAAACACAAACCGGATAATTTATTCCGCATAAGATAATAGTAGAAAAATAAGACATTGGGAGATGTTTTAGTCAGGTTTTTTGACTTTGAAGGACATTTTTATTGTTAAGTAGCTTTGCTTGCTACTTTTTAAAAATAATGCCTATACATGTATCTGTACCACACCGAAAAACATCTTAACTGTAGATTGTTGAGTGTGCCATATATAGAGTTTAAAACAAATCAAACAAGCAAAGCCACTAAACAAATGAGATATCAATCTCGGTTGTATCTCAATAAATGGCTAAGTTATATCTTGATTCTGCTTTTGCTACTATTTACATTGTTCTTCTACGAGTCCATACAATATGGCTGCTCACTCCTATGAGAAAATGGATGATACTAACCTTTTTTATGAATTGTTTGACATTTTACCAATGATGCGTTAATATTGTTCAGGAGTGTATTTATCGCAGAAACCACCTACTACGATGAAATTAATACTAGGTATTAACTAGGTACTACTAGGTATTTAAGTAGTACCTAAGTACTAAGTATTTATCTTCAGAGAGGTACACACACACTTCAGACACTTAATGTTTAACGAAACTTAAACTACCTTCGTCATTGTTTTCTGCAGGTGAGTACCCGACAATAAACGTGTTCTCAAGATTTGCCGGAGTGACTTTAGCCTTCTCAGACGTTTCTCCACAGCTTCCGTGAGATCGATGTACGCCTCGTCCACGCTGGCCCGCTGCACACATTCGCTGAACTCACAGATCACTTTGATCACCCTCTGCATGTCGGTCCTACAGATAATGTTATCATTAGTAGATTATGGATGGTGCCTTATGAATGAGGCAGCAAAATCAACATTTCGGCAGCCTAAGCACAGACATCCTGCCTTTTTTCTCCCCCTTCGGCACCATAAGCTCGAGTTTGTCTCATGTCGATGACTTAAATGTGACCAAATCATGCTATTTTCAAGAACAAATAAACTTGTGCGTGCGTCAGTGACTCTACTTGAGACTCTTGAGAATTCCCTCGCAGGGCTATCCTCATGTGGGGTGTACTGCACTTTGGGCTGCGCAACTATGTCGTTTTTCCTGCCTCAGCCTTAAGAAATCATCTCCTTATTGTCACAAATAACATTTTGTGAAACATACCTCATGTTATATCGCTTCAAAATCTTTATCATTTAGTCATTTACATCTAAAATGCCTTTCAGCATCTATGCACAATCTACTTACCGTAACATTATTTTTGGTTAAACTCATTTAGCAGAGTGAAGTTTGCAATTAACAAAGTTGTTACTGACACATTAAACCATTTTATAGTAAAATATTGTATTTACTTAATGGAAATACTAAACACTTAGGTGTAATGATCACACAAAACTTACTTAGTAAGGTCAGCTTTTCCCCGCACAGCAGGTACACTGACCAGTTGTATCTCAGGACAGTGTTTCTTGGCCTCCTCACCCCTCATGTGTCTTGTAACTCCCCGGTCCCTAGCTTCGTAATTCACCGCAATTATCCTATACACAAACACACTCCGTTAAGTTTAATCTCTACGTTAGCCTACAAGTACTCTTCACAAAGCGAGTTATAGCAAACTTATAATGAGACTGACAATGTTGTATCTAGGAATTCAGTCCAGGGGGAAAAATCTTACTTTGCCACCTTTTCCTTCAAAAAAGCGAAGCCAGGATGACGTTAAGGGAGGGAGGTTATTTATCCAGAGGATCTGGGGGTATTTAAATACATCCCACAGCAAAAGGGAATCTATGGCGGCTCACCCGCGATATTTATGATGTGAAAAATGTTAAGCCTGGAAGCATTAAAGATTGCGCTGCAGGAAGAATGTGGCGTGGCCATAGCATTAAGATTGAAATCACCATTTTGTAACTTATCATATTATTCTAGCTCTAAATGTTGTTCTACAGTTAGCTCCAAACTAGCATAGAACAGAACAGAATGTATCGTAAGAATAATTTTAAGTTAGTAGATAGCTAGCTTTATTGGTAAAATTCCAATATATGTAGTCCAAATTCCAATAGTCTCCTAACTAGCATAAACTGATTTAGCACAGTGAGAAGATGACCCCTATGCAAACCAAATTGTTAAAGGCGCGGAACATATTTAAAAACTGCTTTAAATAAACGAACTTAATTTAACCAACCTAACTTCACGATAATACCTTATTCAGCCTTTAGGTTAGTTTGAAAAGGGTGACAGAGACTGTCGTCTATAACAGAGATTCTCGGTGCCGTGCGCACCGCGTGTAAAATAGTCCCAACTTTAAAGCCACTTTTTAATGTGTTCCGAGCCTAAAAAAAATTTTTTACTTGTATAGTGATCTTCTCCCCATCGTGCTAAATTAGTTTTAGCTCATGAGAAGACAAGTCACTATATTGGAATAATACCACTGTATTATGGGTAAGTAGTCTTCTTTAAAATTAGTTCACCACTCAACAGTGAATAACATACCCCCCTCCTTTCCATTGGTTATACTGAACTACTGCCATGGGTTTCCCTTTCAGTGATGGGTTTAATCTAGTTTCAACTTGGCAATAGAAACAATCCATATCCACAAGAGCTACAAGCCGGTCATTCATCATGGCAATGAAGGAAACACAACTTCTGGAACAGAAAACGAGGCACTTAATGAAACTCTTCTGACTTCTTCGAAGGCTAGAGCAATTTTTAAGTTTTGATAACTAGTTAACTCATGCATCACCCTAGTATCTGCACCGGGAATTCAACTAGTGTACTGAAGACTGCACTATCTCAAGGACATTCAACTAGCACCAGTATGTGCGGTTAATATACTAATATACTGTTGGCTTCAACAACAAATATCTTATAAACATTTATTTACAACTCGAGCAGACTCAACTAAACCATAGACCCAACCTAACCTGTAAATATTTGTTAGAAAACAGCGAAGCCTCTGGGTACTTACGATATATCTAACTATTGAAAATCAAAATGTATAATTCTTTAGATATCATTCAAATTTATCAGTATTCTGAAATGAAACTACGAAGCGAAGTTATCCAGCTACAAGTCAAAACACGAAATTGAACAAATCGATAAACATAAAGAAACTTAAAGCGACAGGTGATGGTGACACTGACAAGTGACAGTTGAAAACCACACCGTGGGGAGAGCAGCTTCACCGCTGTGGCTGCGCACGGATCAAACTCGGTACCGGCGCGAAGCCGATGCGCCTTGGAAATGTGTGTCCCGCTCCCTAAACAGTTTAAAAATATCCACTTTTGTTGTTGTTTTTGCTACATTTTCAGGTTATGTTGTTTTACAACTTTTATAGGTTATAAAATTACTAACTACATTTTTAGTAGATGATAGCATTGCATTTCGGATTATTACTTGTGTGTAATAACTTGGATACTTACCAATTATAGGAAATGAGACTTTATTCTTGGGTTAGTAGCCTCTGTAATGAAATGTCAACTTATTTAAGGTAGACCTTATCCTAAAAGGCTTGTTTGCCACGGATTTAGGCCTAGTGAATGATTGAAATTGTTGCCTCATTTCAACCAGCCCCTTCCTTGCCTAACATAAGTTATTGTTCTAGGGTGCCAATTCCTATGGCCAGCTCAGCCACGGTTGTCAATCAGAGCAGTGCATCACTCCGACCCAAGTCTCATCCTCTTTACCATTTGACGGGGTATCAGCTGTGGCAGCTGGTGGGGTCACAGCTTGGTCTTAGACACTTACGGGAATGTATTAGGATCCGGATCCAACAATTGCGGACAGCTAGCTCATCTTAAAAACAACTCAACCATATTTTTGCCAATTCACACTCTCCAGGAGTTTAAAATTCTTCAGATTGAATGCGGTTGGGAATCTAGCTTTGCAATCACAGATTTGGAAACCCTTCTTGTTTGGGGATCAAATAAATATGCACAACTTGGATTTTCCAAAGAGCAGGTAATGTAAAGTAATATATAGTTTTAAAATTCATAAAGAAATTAAAACTACAGGTGATGGTGACACTGACAAGTGACAGTTGAAAACCACACCGTGGGAGCAGCTTCACCGCTGCGGCTGCGCACCAGCGAACACAGAAGGGTTTCTCTGAGTTCAATGCTGCGCACGGATCAAACTCAGTACCTGCGCGAAGCCGATGCGCCTTGGAAATGTGTATCCCGCTCCCTAAACAGTTCAAATTATCCACTTTTTTTGTTGTTTTTGCTACATTTTCAGGTTATGTTGTTTTACAACTTTTATAGGTTATAAAATTACCAACTACATTTTAGTAGATGATAGCATTGCATTTCGGATTATTACTTGTGTGTAATAACTTAGATACTTACCAATTATAGGAAATGAGACTTTACTCTTGGGTTAGTAGCCTCTGTATTTAAATGTCAACTTATTTAAGGTAGACCTTAATCCTAAAAGGCTTGTTTGCCACGGATTTAGGCCTAGTGAATGATTGAAATTGTTGCCTCATTTCAACCAGCCCGTCCTTGCCTAACAAAGTTATTTTCTAGGGTGCCAACTCCTATGGCCAGCTCAGCCACGGTTGTCAATCAGAGCAGTGCATCACTCCGACAAGTCTCATCCTCTTTACCATTTGACGGGGTATCAGCTGTGGCAGCTGGTGGAGGTCACAGCTTGGTCTTAGACACTTACGGGAATGTATTGGGATCGGATCCAACAATTGGACAGCTAGCTCATCTTAAAACAACTCAACCATATTTTGCCAATTCACACTCTCCAGGAGTTTAAAATTCTTCAGATTGAATGCGGTTGGGAATCTAGCTTTGCAATCAGATTTGGAAACCCTTCTTGTTTGGGGATCAAATAAATATGCACAACTTGGATTTTCCAAAGAGCAGGTAATGTAAAGTAATATATAGTTTTAAAATTCATAAAGAAATTAAAAAACGATGAATTAACTGGGTGGTTACCAGTAAAATTAGCGGCTGCCAAAACCTTTGCCAGCCCCCATTCTTAAGTATTTGAACACCAAAATATTGGAAAATACTTACGCACGCACCTATTGAATTTGTTCGCTCAATGTTGAGTATCATCGATTGATTTACATATTTGTCTGACGTTCTTAAAGAATCAGCCATAAACTGGATAGATTAGTTTTTATAATTATTATGTAGAGTAGTTTTTGTTGCAGAGCTGTTTGATTCTAATTTCTATACAGGTGTGTTTAAATTGAAAACTGATACTTGACGTGAGCCACTGACCACTATTACAGGATATTTCATGGTGAGTGTGATGAGTTTTTTTATTGATGGTGAGATGTAGCCTTGGACAACTATTCCCTAGATTGGGTAGTAATTAAAATAATGTCGACCCAATGGAAGTGGACCAACAAATTAAAGTGACTTTGGGACCTTGAGGAGTGGCCGGTGTATAAAGTTGTTATTGCAAGGCCAGAATTTAATCCGGGCCATCACTAAGCCATGGCTACTCCCACAAGACTCAAACAAACAAAAAAGTGCTTGCCATAATCAAATTTCAATATGTTGATTATCGGTTTCAGGGGACCTCTTCACAACACCCTGTGATTATGGAGATACAGAGAGTGTGTCAGGTATCAGCTGGGCTGCGACATACGGCCATTCTTACGACAGATGGACATGTCTTTGTTACTGGTGTTGGAAACAAAGGTCAGCTGGGACTTAAAAATCTCAGTGATGACTACCCAGTAAAAGCCACCGACTCCTTTGTCAAAGGTAAGTTGTTGATGTTGCAGCAATAAAATGGTGGCCTGTCCGTTCCCGCCTGTCCGTGCTTTGTTGTTTTTAAACAACACTTTATCAAAGATCGGTAAAGTTAAACAGCATTTTAGTGAAGAGTAAGTTAGTTTATTGGAGCAAAATTAACCTAAAAATAAAACTGTGTTCATTACTCGTATTTGTCACTCAAATAAACCGTTGCAGCTTGATTTCAGTGGCTGGGTTGGACAATGTGAAGCAAGTGGCTTGTGGTCAGCATCACTCGCTCTGCGCTGACTCATGACGGTCAGCTGTTGGGGTGGGGAGACAACAGTCGTGGACAGCTGGGTAGCGGAGACAAGTGTTTCCCCACGCCTCGCCACATCATGTCTGTTAACCCTGCAGCTACCATTCACGCTTGCTGGACCCACTCGGCAGTCTTGTCTGGTAAGAATCAACAGTCTAAAAATTTTTGTGTACCCGCAAATTCCCCAAAAAATAATACCATATAATATGTGGGGATGTACAAGACCAAAATAAACCATTCTCAAAACATCTGCATTGCAGAGGAAAGATAGTTTCCGCAATAAGAATATCCCAGAGGCCATTCCTTTACAGATCATATCAATCTGGTTATTCCAAGTTAAATTTTTGTCAACAAATATACCTAAAAACTTAAAGCTGTCTGTTGGGCTGATTTCAAGATCATTTGGTTTTTGTATAACTCAATGATTTTGCAACAGAAGGCAGAGTACGCAGTTGGGGCAGGAACACTTACAATCAGCTGGGACACAGCTGTGAGGAGGAATCTGTGAGTGAACCAGGAATGTGTCAGAGCTGGAGACAGTTCGGCAACTATCACTCGGCTCTGAACACAACTTGGCCCTCTTGGGTGAGTAAACGCTTTGAAAACGTATATCAAAAAATTCTTTAGTTACAAAATCTTAAAGATATGTATAGGGCACAATAGTATTTTTTACATTAAAGTAGAGAATAGAGTTCTCAATTTGAGAAATTCAGCTACGCTGTAGAAAGGGCATTATTGTAGCAAGTTTTTCAGTTCTTTTGCAAACCTGTGTGGTTCATTTTTCTTCAGTTCTTCCGAAAGGTCTTCCACATTTTGGCTCTTATGGAGTATGGTTTTTTTCTGAGCTGGTCGGCGAAAGTTGTTGCCTGTCTAGTGTTGTAGTGGTGTATTTGTGCTCCACTTCTTGCAGCATCTGGTGCTTTGATACCAACATAGGTCACCACTTCCAGGATGTAGAGACTTAGAATAATTAGAATCCAGGCACTGATTGGCAAACGGAAGCACTAGATTATAGTTGGGTGTCTTTACAGCAGCAAAAGCCTAAGAGTAAAATATATTCTTTCTTAATCTGTTTGCAGACGACGGGCAAGTGTGGAGTTGGGGATGGAATGAACATGGGAACTGTGGAACTGGAACTGTCGACAACATTCCCGTCCCTGTCAGAGTAAACGTACCGTATCCTGCAAGCCTTGTGTGCGCGGGGGCAGGCCACAGCCTCGCGCTGTGTCCAACGTGACCTTCACCCTGAGGAACTAACTGTGATAGCAGTATGAACTGTGATAAGGAATATGGAGTTGAACTATTAGTGCGGACCTTTTCCATCGTTAGTGAACAAAAAGGATCACTAACGATGGAAAATGTCCGCAATAATAGTTCAACTTCTGAAATCCTCCCATCGTCAACAACAAACTTCAAACAAAGAAAGGAATATGCATTGTGACCTCATCTGAACTACCGTGAAGAAAATAACTAGTCAAATTTTGTACTGTATTAAGAAGTGTGAGACTTAAAGAATTTTATTACTCTTGAAATTTGAAGACAAAATGTGTGGACTGAACCGGTACTCGAACCCAGGTCTCTCACTCACGGGGTGATTATGCCAATCATTACACTATCCGGCCCACCTGTTTGTGCCTTTAAATGTAGAAGTACTTGGATGAAGGCGTAAATAGGTGGCCGGGATGGTGTAAAGGTTAGATCACCCGACGCTGAACCAGGTTCAAGTCTCCGGTTTGATTCAAACCTAATAACTAAATTAGCTATTAAAGGTTGCTAAAATTTGTTGTTGGATTTGATAAGCCATAAGTAAATTATTTGGTAAAATTAACATTTATGCAAATAAAGATCCACATTAAGAACTTTTCATACTTTGGAATGTGATCTTTTTGTGTTTACAAGGATTTCAGGAGGAACATTTGACTTGATATTTTTATTTACTCTTATTTAGGCGATCCTGATCCGCTCTGTAAAGATTCTGTCAGAGGGCTCACAACCCTTGAAATAATGTGCTAGTTACTGTGATTCTTGAAAAGATGTATGATTATCCTTGCTCGGGTAAGATTAACAGGATCTTCTTTTTCCTTTTCAAGCACATCGTTTAGACTGACTCCAAAGATGTTTTCGAACTCTTCGTTCAATTTTAATCGAGTATAGTTGATTATTTTATTAGCATTGTTCGAGAACTCTGCAATCTTGGGGTCGTATACTTATCTTCCAGGGCTTACATCACATTCCTTCGTCGCAGGGAGTGGTCTGTAGCCGCTGGTGTTGGTGGTAAAATCTGTTCTTTTCCGAAATGGGATCCTGTCAGGATTGCGCTTAGCAGCATCAACCCAATCAACAGATTCCGGATACAAACAAATGTCGACCCCTTCGTCCGGGTCGTACCCTGCTGGGTAGAGAGCCTTGCGGTCAAATTTAGTAGTTCCTGGCTCACGCGGTACTAACGGTGTGTAGAATGTTTTACTTTCTGGGTGATATTTTTTTTTCGACGATCGGTCCATTGGGACCTATGGCTGGGATATTTCTTGCTTAACTGACGGTATCCATGAATTTTGCTGTAGAGTGGAGGTGGCATCATCTGTTCCTGAAAATCCGCTAGTTCGTCTGATTCGTCCAGGTTGTAGAAGTGGCCTCGCATCCTTGCGGCATCTGTTGCTAAAGAGGCATTGGAAGCCTCAGAACAAAGCCAGGGTGTAAACTCAGTCAAGGGTCCGTGGAACGGTGAAGATTCTGGAGGTGAAAATTGTTCGAATTCATGTAACGGAACACGTCCGGGGGTTCGAGGCTGATATTCAGGGGGTGTGTTCCAATTCAGCTGGTGCTGGGGACACGGTGAGGGGGTACGGGACTTTGGAGGGAGGATCGGTGAAGGGGCCACAGTGAAGGAGGAGACATGGAAGGGACCAGGACTTTGGAGGGGGGAGCACGGCGAGGGGTCAGGACTGGAGGGGCACGGCGAAGGGGTGCGGGGGCGTTGTGGTGGTTTACATGGGGAAAAAGGGGAAAATTGACGTGGAGAAGGCACAGGTGCAGGCATCCGGGGCTGCAGTGGAGGCGTGTTCCAGTCTAACATGATGTGTTGCCTAGTGGGTGAAGGGGTGCGGGGAGGAGGCGGACAGGATGCAGGGGTTCTCGGACGACTCGGAGGGTTGATGGGAGGACATGCTGAAGAAGACTGGGTCCGATGTGCAGGTGGAGTGCACCAGTCCATACCACGCGGTAATGAGTTTCTCGACAAGTGTGACTTTGGCGTGAATGCGTCCATTTTCTCTTGATTGAAATTTAAAATGAAATCTCCCTAATTTGAACTATGACGAAAAACTTGCACTTGCCAATTTAGAAATGTATTGTAGTAAAATTTACATTGTCAATTTGGTTTCGTGTTGTTATTACATGTTGACAACAATTTAAACGCAATTGTCATCATATGGTTAAAAATAATAAAACCAGATCTACACATGTAAACTTAAATTGCTATCTAAAAATCGGTTTGTCAGATTCTTTCTGATATAAAATATTTATGTAACGCAATTCTTAATGAACAGTTCAAACTATTACTGAAGTGCAAAAATACCTCAATAAATACACGTTTGAAAATTTCATTATATTCATAGACATAACTATTGCCTGGTATAAAAAAAACATGTCTAAAAGGTTGGCGTATTTAGTTGCCCAATTAACCTGGTAACAGTACATCATTTGTCACACAGCGCCAATTATTATCGAATTTACTTTTGAAACATAAGACATTCCTGTCGTCAGCATGATAAGACTGGGACGCGTGGTGTGGTCCTGTAATCCAGCTTCATGGAGGTCAGGTTTTGAGGATGATATAGGTCTAAAAAAAGGTTCAGATAGTCTCAGTGATCATCTGATGATAACCGCATAACTCCCACCATCGTTTAGACATATCAGACTATCACTTGCGTGGTTCGGAAGTCACGTTAAGCCGTTGGTCCTTGTATTGCCATTGGTCAGTGGGCTGTGAATTATTGAACCATTCTAAGGAAGAGTCGTCCTTAGTTTGTAACAAGGCTACACCTCATAATTCATTTCTACCACTTATCCTTCACCACATATTTGCCTTAAAATACCCTCATGAGAGTGGTCGGCATCTCAAATAGTGATTTTAAAACGCAGACCCGGGACCATGATATGAGCACCGATTCTGACCCCCCAGAACACGCTTTGAGCATTTTTCCAACACTTCATATACATGTATATATGTGGGCGCTCTCTACAAATCGCATTTTTGTCCGATTTTCATAAAATGTAGTACAAAAGATTCTCTTTTAAATACCTTGGTCAAGTTCGTTAACCAGAAAATGAACAGCCCTTTTTCAATGTAATTTGGAACGTAATATCGCTTCAAGATATTGTAACAAAACTTGCAGTAAAAGAACCCGTGTCTGAGGCAGAAGGCGAAGTGAGGATGAGCGTAGTGAATTAGAGTAACAAAGTTCAGAGAAAATTCGTTTCATTCATACCAGCGGGGCTTAGCTGCGTGTCGGCCTGGTTGTATTACAAGTTCCTTGTACTGTAGTGACTGAATTAGTAGCTGGGTACCTGTATGTATTGTACACGACTGAACTAACCTGGAAACAGCAGGGCGGTAATGAGCGCCAATATTGACATGAATTTGCATAAAATCACAACCGCACGTGATTGTGTTTAGTTGACGTGATTAGGGCCGACTCCGCTAGGCAGCGCTGCAGTCGCTCCAGCTGCTTTGTCATGTTTCAAGCATGTTCGTCACAGTATTTAAGCATGCTTTAAAAATTTCAGATGATTTTTGTAACAGAATTTCCATTTCCTATTCAATTCTATCGCCAGAGAAAACGAAACGTCGTAGAAGAAAGCGGTTTGCAGTTTTGAGTTTCTGCGTTCCCCACACCATCTGAGACTAAAATATCAAAACCTCATGTATATGTGTGTGTGTGTGTGAGTGTGTGTGTGTGTGTGTGACTACTCTACATATCGCACCTTTTGTCCGCAATTTGGTACAAATGCTTCTTTTCTAAATACAGTAACCTATTTCAGAACAAACAAGTATTGCTTACAAAATCTAACTACTGTAAATTTTAGGCAATGTGGTTCTGTCAGCGTCCCTATAAAACTCCTGATCACAACAATACTACTGTGTTTTACAAAATCACCGTTAAATATGACATCTAGGTTTTAGGGTAGTTAGTTCCGCCAAAACACCTCAAAAATCAACATGTAATTTAGCAAATTTTCCATGGAGAGCCCTCCGGACCCCCTTTTGTTGCTAGGAGGTTTTCGTACCACCAAAGATAATGTTATAGTATGTAAATTGGGCATTGATTATATACTATAATAATTATGTAATTTGACATTAGTTATACTGAAAATAGGCTGTACTGAGAATCGCTTGAGAATACGAGTAAAGGCATTTTTATTTATTTATTTATGGCTGATGCAGGAAAATTAACATAGTTACGGCAGCCCAAGCACAGATAGCGCTGTGAGGCTTCCGACATTCTCCTCCCTCAGTAACACAAGCTCGAGTTTATCCGATGTCGATGACTTAAATGCGACAAAATCGAGAACGAACAAACTTGCGCGTGCGGTGGCTGCACTGAGACTCCCCTCACAGCGCTAACTGTGCTTGGGCTGACGAACGTTGATTTTCCTGCCTCAGCCATGTGGAAAATATACATCTACCTACCATAACATAATCTTTGATACTATCAACAGTAAATGCTCGTTTTGGTCCACTGTTGGGTGAAAGCATCACTTACAAACTGTGTACTCATACAGCAATGTTTATTTAGCTCGCCGCCTCGCGTCATAACCTATTACACACAGTTAATTCCATGTTCTGCCGCGCGGAGCTCTCTATCTGCACAATCTATGCTCATGAATTGCAAACCAGCACTTCTGAATGTAAGTATGCTCACTTTAATACTTCATTCACGCTCTTGGCTTAGCAATGAGGTCGTTCGCGTTTTTATTAGCATTTTCTGAACCGAATTTCACGTGTTCAAATTTTAACGCATTGAAAAGAGAGATATGTTTTTTTGTAAAACAGGCTTATAATGAAGTAATCACGTCAAGCCGTTGGTCCATTCCATTGGTGGTTGGGCTATAAATTAATATGTTGAACAGTCAGCTCTAGTTTGTAACAAAACTACACCTCATCATCCATCAAAACACTCATCATCCCATATTCACCTTAAAAGATGCCATAAAACCGTGACATTCATTCAAAACCTAAAATATATTATTTGAATTTGCTACTAAAATAATCATACTTTCAACAAAATGGTCAGTGGAGTTACTGCAGACATTATTAATTGTTATCTTTTAAATACAACCTATTCCAAATAGATACGATACAAATTGTAGGCGTAAAGAAAATGCTTGTTTTTACATTGTTCTTATGATAGAAAAAACAAAATGGCCGACACATACTGTGCACTTCACAGTATAGGTGTGAGCGCGCAAGCTATTCTGGTGTACGTGCGAAGGTATTGGCAAGCTGGTTCCGTGGTGTAGTGGTTATCACATCTGCTTTACACGCAGAAGGTCGCCAGTTCGATCCTGGCCGGAATCATTACTTTTGTTACTAGTATTTATGGTATTGTACTTTTTTAC
Organism: Matsumurasca onukii; assembly: GCA_018831715.1. Taxonomy (NCBI): domain Eukaryota; kingdom Metazoa; phylum Arthropoda; class Insecta; order Hemiptera; family Cicadellidae; genus Matsumurasca; species Matsumurasca onukii. The sequence continues at coordinate 1,781,794 of CM032065.1, forward strand.
ACATATAATAGTTTTTATCTCATTAATCATTACTTCTTCTATGTTTAACCTCCCCACCACCAGCTGTAGAGTTATTGAATTAAGGTAGATAAGTCGCTACCTTAGCTAGATGGTACCTGAACTGACCGTGCCCAGTAAGGTACGCCGTGGCGAGCCTAGTGATAGTTAAATTCGGATATTTTAATTTATATGGAATGAGAAAGAGTTTTCATGTTTCCATATTTTTGAAACCCTTTTTTTAAGCTTCTTAAAGAAGTTCTTAAAAGGACTATATTTTTTTAACTTCAACCACTAATTGAATACAAACTAAACAAATATATTGAAAAACAAAACATATAAACCAAGATAATATCTTTATTTTTTATTTTAGAACTGTTTTGTCAAAATAACATTGATAATAACATCTCAATGTTATTTCGCACAAACCTCTGCAACGACGCTCTCCCAATCTAGTAGAACGCCCCTTAATAGAGATTTAACCAAACAAATACATCAAGTTGATCTTTTGCGGACATTTTCCATCGTTAGTCAGCAAAAAAGATCACGACGTTTCGGTACCTGCAATCTGATCCCGTCTTCAGGCCCAACTTCTGAAATTCACCCATCGTCAAGAATACAACTTTCCCTCCAATTTCCACTCTGTGGGTTTTCCACAGACTACACATGGTAATTTCTCTTTCAAGAGCGCAGCTTCCAGACAACAAACTAGCCCCACTTAACCACATTGTCGCTAGCAAGTACTGTAGTAGCATTCATCGACAAAGATCTTGCAACTATCAGAGCTTGGCACACGTGACCTAGTAGACGCAACGCACGCGAGAACAACACCGGAACATAACCTCACTTCCGGTGTAATAGGCACCTTTATAATCAGCTGTTTGTTCGCCTGGCTGCAGACAGAGATGGGCGCTAACCTGCTTCCGCTGCTGCTGGGTCTGGCGGCAGGCACCCAGGACTGGGCCAAGGTTGGTTCACTATTATAGTATAACTTTATAGGTATTTTTTTAAACAATTATGAATTTATCGAATTTGAATGCTTTATCGGTTGATTATAATAAAATGATGGCTGTAAACCTTTAAAGTGGCTTTAATTTGCGCTCTTTAACTTGTTTTAAAAGTAAATATAACTTTAAAGTTACAATAATGCAAATTTAGGTTCACAGTTTTTGAGACCGCGTTTTACTTTCACGTTAAGTAAAACTTTTGTTAAACATATATATGTATTACTCGTAGTTGTATATAAGGTAAAAGTAAAGTTTACCTTGTTTAACAAGGCGATTAGGAATTTAAAGTCCTCTCTAACTTAACCTCGACGTTTAAATAGCGTCACATTACAAATTGTAAGTGGTGACTGTGGGGATCGAACCCGCGCCACCGGAGGGATGAGCTCCGAAGTCGCGCGCGATACCAATCCGTTACGGATCCGCTCGCGTATTAAAGTTAGTTGTTAATCCATTTATTTTGGTGCAGCTGACTCTGTAGGTGAGATTTTGATTTACAGTAAAACCTAAAAATTAATACTTTTAATGATTAGTTATGATTGAATATCCTTAGCATAATCACTCGGTAAGTGAAAGAGCCAGGTTAAAGTCCCGGTATCGGTCCACACTTTTTTCGTCAAATTTCTTTAGTAATAAATTTGCTATTTAACGTTTATACAAATTAAGCTAAATTAACTCATAATACAGCGTAAAATATTCGAATAATTGAAACTACGGGGCAGCTAATGTAGCGTAAACTTAAAATCAAACAACATGGAAAATACTGACTAAAACTTAATAATTACTTACTAAAATTACTTTAATTTTTGTTTAAAAATTAACTTACTTATATGTCCGTACGCAGAATTAAACAGAGAAAGCTTTTATGTGATTGCCATAATTTTACGTTCACTGAGCTGCGTACAGCACACGCTCAAACTCGAGTATATTGTTTTTGAATCCGACAGTGACGAGTATAGTGTGAGCGAGGCTGGGAGGGGTGGTAGGCTAGTTACGCAGGACAGCCGTGTATGCCGGGTTTTGCCGCTTGAAAAACGCACGGCGCTAGCTCTCCGCGATTGCTGTATATAAAAACCCGACTGAAAGTTTTTTAAACGCCCTTTGGCACGTATTATTAGAATATACTTACTAAGTGATCAAGGATTTTGCCCCCCCTTCCTAAAATGGAGCGTTTAAGGTTCCGAAATTTATTATGAGAAGCCCTAGCTTGCGACCCCTCATTTTGGTAGCCGTAAGAAACCAAAACTTCCGTTTTACACCGTGTTAAAACATAAATGAATAAATAAATTGTTTATTTCGTCAATATTGAACATGTCATGCAATCATCAAACTACTGTAATTTAAAAAGCTAAAACTTTCCATACATTCTACCATCGAAATCCCAATCAGACATACATTTTTGGCATTCACTCTCTCTCATTCTTTCGAATTGTACCACTCTAACCCTCAGTGTGTTCCGCGTTTTCCCAGTCATGTGCCATAAACTCGTCTGTATTATAAAATGCTTCTGCGGCCAAAACCTTTTTTAGACGAGTTTTAAAAGCCTTAAGCTCTGGGGCACTTTTAATTGAATTTGGCAACCTGTTGACGAGTTGAACTCCTACCTGAAAAGGTAAACGTTCATAAACTGCCGTTCTGTGTCTCCCAGTTCGGTAGTTTTCCCTGCCTTTAGTTTCATAAGAGTGAATGTCACTTCCTCCTACGAGGCCGCATTTTGATTTAAAAGGACATCATAATAATTATTTTGAAATATACCGCTTAGGATTTCGCGGCCGGTGTCATGAGTATAATTTAGTTCTTCCGGTTCACACCTCATCAAAACATCATTACAGTTAGCTTGAAATATTTTGGTTTCGCTGTGGAGTACCATCTTTAGTAACTGATTGGCCGAAACTTAGATACCTGCTATCCTATTGGTCTCAGGGCTGCCAACCGTCCATTGGATCAGAGATGCCAACTGTCGATGTTCTCATTGGCTGTGACACTATCGAAAAGACTTCTTAGGACAGGTTGCCAGTTTAGTCCTGTCTTCTTTGTTGAATAGTTTTTAATTATTTCTATGATTTTCTCGTATGAATCTCGGGTAATAATTTAAAACTTTTGCCAATACTTTGGCTTTGTCAAATTCTACTGCATGTTTCGTGTTGTGGCTGTGTTCTGCTATGGCCTATTTTTCAACATCTTCGTGTTTTGTGTGTCTGATGTGTTCCTGAACTCTCGTTGAAATTACTCTTTTAGTCTCGCCAACATACACTGAACCGAATCTTAAGGAATTTCGTAGACTTCCAGCGTGTACAATAGTACCTGACCCTTCACAGGTCTCAAAGTCGTGATTATAAATAGTAAAAACAATTTATAGCAAAAATCAAAATTTTTCTGTTGTTTCCAAGGTGTGGAACGGAGTGCTGGAATCATGCAGTGACGTCGGGTGTGTCCGGGGTCGTGTGAACACCGCCTTGGACCGAGCCTTGAACATGACCAGCATCCCCCTGGTGGAGGGAGTCACTCTGGTGCGCAGCAGTCGCCCGGGGGGAGACCTGGAGGTGGCGGAGGCAAGGGAACAAGAGGATGTGCTCTCCAAGTTCATGAGACTCGTGTCTACCCACGACATCAACATCGACCTGGCCAACGTCAATGGAGGTGAGGACTTTAAAAATGGGGTTGGAATTTAACTACAGTACTGATATTTTGGTACTTCTAAATATTTTCACTATAGACAAAAGATCACTAAGTCAACTGGTGAACACTGGGCCATTCATAAGGGTTGAAAAATATTTTAGCAAAGCGGAGAAATAGAATAATTTTTAGCCGATATTATTGGAGCACTCCTTGGCATACAACACAAAACAACAAAAGCTTTGGGTGTATTTTGATCGTTCTGCACTTCCTTCAAAGTCACGGTTTCAAAATAATGTAAATGAATTTAATAATTTTCTTTAAACTCTTAGCTATTAACGTACAACAGATTATACTGATAGAAAAATGTTCAAAATTTGACTTATATCTACCTTTTTTGATTCGACAACGACTGGTTTAAAAGTTATAATCTTGTACGGACTAGCTTTCAAACGAATACACCCTTTCAACTACTATATACCAACATTTAAATCCACGAATAGTAACGAACGGAAATTGTATTAAAAAAGGCCTCTCTAACAATCCTTAAATTCAAAAGTTTTCAAAAACCCTCCAGGAAGACGTTTTACAGATCTACACCCCACTAAGGGATATATCACCGTGTAACATTGTCCTATAACCGTATCAGTGAGATATATTTTGCAATTATAATAGAGCAAAAGCTACATTTTTAGTGAAATCTTTGCTTGGCAGAACGAAAACATTATCACAGTTATAATATAGTTCTTCCGGTTCACACCGCGTCCAAACTTCATCCAATCAGTGACTGAAGATGGTACTCCACAGCGAGGCCGAAATATCTTAACCTAATTATGAAGTTTGGATGCGGTGTGAACCGGAAGAACTAGACTGTAGTTGTGACACCGGCCGCGAAAGGCTAAGAGTTAAATGTTCACAGTTGTTTACTTATAACAAAATGAATCTTAATTATCTTTATTTTAAATTTCTTTCCGCAGACAGCAGAGGGAAGAAGAAGAAGTACTACGAGTACCTCTACCTGGCAGCACTGGTGGCAGCAGTAGTGATACCGCTGAAGCTACAAGGTCTGGCGCTGATAGCAGGCAAGGCCTTGCTGATAGCCAAGGTCGCCTTGGCTCTAGCTGGCTCAGCACTGCTGAAGAAACTCAGTCATGACGAGCATCACCGCAGAGTAGACGTCAGCGGTGCTGAGCAGCCTTACCTGCTCGCGTACCACGACCATCGATAGTCAAGTCGATATAGTCGATAGTCTAGTGTTCAGTCTAGTGATTTTGTCTTATGTAGCTGACTACGGTTGTATATAACTGTCTAAAAAATTATGCTGTTTGTTAAAAGAAAGGTGAAGTTCGTCTTGTTCAACGAGATAAAGTTAGGACTACAAAGTGTTTGTCAACCTCGAAGGTCTTTAGATTCTCTAGTTAAATATAGAACAAGAAAAACGTGTTCATCTACAAGATTTTTAATTTCAGAGTGTCTTTTTAATTTGTTAATTTGCTAAATTTGTACCAATAAAAATACTTCAGTTAAAAATTACAAACTCTTTACATGTATACAAATACAAATAAATATCAATTACTAATTATTTGAAAATTATAAAATTATACTAATTTTATCTTGGCGTACTGTATTAAAAATGTCAATAGTATTCATTATTTATGGTAAGCTAGTTTTACGTGATGTTAAGATTTTCTTAGACTGATTGTAAATATAATCTATTTGTAGTGAGTTTTATTTATTTTAGCAACATGTTGGCATTATTTGTTTTGTATTATTTAGTTTTTCATAAATAAAACGGTTTGACTCCGTGTTATGTGACTTTATTTAATGAGATTTATTTCCTTCCCATAAATATTCGCTACTTTAGCTATAGTGTAATTAAGTCAAATTATTGGATATGTACAATTTAGTAAAATAAGAGACAAAATCCAATACTTTTAAGAATTTATTTACGATGCATTTCGCTAGCAAACGGAGCAATTAGCAAACTAGCATCACTAAATCACTATTTGAGATGCCGACCACTCTCATGAGGGTATTTTAAGGTAAATATGTGGTGAAGGATGAGTGTGATGAGTGGTAGTAATGAGTTATGAGGTGTAGTCTTGTTACACACTAAGACTCTTCCTTAGAATGGGTAATTAATTAATAGCCCAATGACCAATGGAAATACAAGGACCAACGGCTTAACGTGACTTCCGAACCACGCAGGTGATGGTCTGATATGTCTAAACGATGGTGGGAGTTGATGCGGGTATCATCAGATAATCACTGAGACTATCTGAGCCGCTTTAGACCTATATCATCCTCAAAACCTGACCTCCATGAAGCATGATTACAGGACTGATCGAACGCGCGCCACCGTAGTGATGAGCTCCGGAGTCGCGCACGATACCAATCCGCCACGTATACTCGAGAAGCTTTTGGAACAAGCATATTGAACTGTAAATGCTATGTATGATATTAAATTTGATAAATGTCACTGTTTTAAATGATAAATATGTAAATCTTTGGTCAAGTACCTTTCATTTCTTGGCCTGTTTACTATTTCCCACCACACTTCAGGAATCTGATACTATACAAACACCACCAATCATACAATAATGTCCTGATAAGGCACCGCGAGCAGGACTTGTCGGTCCCTTTGTATTACAAGCGCCCACTTGAGCACTGTTGTATTGTAATGTATTAATAACAATAGCGGTGTGTGGTGGTATTTCATATCATCAGAGGCACGGTGCACACTGCGCCGTCAGCCTCCGTGTACGGTGCCGGTCCGGTAGTATTACTCAACAGGCAGTTATTGAATAATTCAGCGACAAAATAGTTAAAGGCGTTATATATACAATGTAACATTTAGTTTCGTACAGTCTGACGTTGCTTATGTACTCAATACAAACAGTTTAACACTAAAATAATCACTAAATCACTATTTGAGATGCCGACCACTCTCATGAGGGTATTAAGGCAAATATGTGGTGAAGGATGAATAAGATGAGTGGTAGTAATGAGTTATGAGGTGTAGTCTTGTTACAAACTAAGGCCGACTCTTCCTTAGAATGGTCCAATAATTAATAGCCCAATGACCAATGGAAATACCAAAATATAAATTCAAGATTGCTTATTAAATCTCGAATGTTTCAATTCGGTGGGTAAAAATTAGAAGGTTCAAAAGTTTTAAAGTTTAACCCAGATAATTTCAAAGAAAATTAAAATAATCTTTAATTAAAATCACCGACTTCAAATCGACAGAACATCATTATTTAAAACGTTCTTCAAAAACGAGCAGTCAGAATAATCGCCAAATTGCGAAGGAGAGAGTCGTGTAGAGAGGCATTCAAAAGTCTAAAACTGTTGACTCTACCTTGCCTCTACATTTTGGAGACGTGTCTCTTTTTCAAATAAAAAAGTAACAGCATAAGAGGTACAGACGTACACTCTTATGAAACTAGAGGCAGAGACAACTACCGAACTGGGAGACACAGAACGGTAGTTCATGCACGGTTGCCTTCCCAGGCAGGAGTTAATTTCGTCAACAGACTAGCAAATTCGTTGAAAATGCCCTTGATCCCAAGACATTCAAAGTTCGTCTTAAAACAATTCTGATTTCTCAAGCATTTTATGATACAGACGAGTTTATGGCATTCAATTGGGAGACCCTATGATTGGCTGACTGAATAGGGACTAGAGTGGCTACATTCGAATGTATGGGAGAGAGTGAGTGTAAAAACTGTATGTTTGAATGGGATTTAGATGTAAGAATGCAAGGAAAATTTCAGATACTCAAACATTTGACGATTGCGATACATTTATAGTAAATGTCAATATGCAATAAAACATTTAGTTATTTATTTATTACACATCGAGATCACACATTAATTACCGTATACACTTGCGCCTGCCGTACAACAACCGGACGGCTTCTCGCACCGTGTGCACCCTGCCTCCACCCTGTATGTTTAATGCATGCAGGCACACGCCGGACCAATTACCGTCCGGTAGCTTCTTCCTGCCCCGTGCCTAGAGTTCACTGCGCCACTGCTGACCACAGCGCCGGAATACTCAAGTTGTACTAACGATCACCGGAACTACCGGCCTGATGAACTGCAAACCATTGTCTGGCTGATTGTCTGACGTGGTCTGGTCCAGGAGGCGGGGAGTGCACCGCTGTGCTCTGCTTGAAATAATGGTCACTAAATCACTATTTGAGATGCCGACCACTCATGAGGGGATTTTAAGGCAAATATGTGGTGAGGTATGAGTGTGATGAGTGGTAGTAATGAGTTATGAGGTGTAGTCTTGTTACAAACTAAGGCCGACTCTTCCTTAGAATGGGTCATTAATTAATAGCCCAATGACCAATGGAAATACAAGGACCAACGGCTTAACGTGACTTCTGAACCACGCAGGTGATGATCTGATATGTCTAAACGATGGTGGGAGTTGATGCGGGTATCATCAGATGATCACTGAGACTATCTGAGCCGCTTTAGACCTATATCATCTTCAAAACCTGACCTCCATGAAGCTGGATTAAAGGACCACGCCACGAGTCCCAGTCGGTTTTAAGCTCGCTAATTTCTTAGGTCTTTTCACAGATAAATAAATAACATATTTTATAGCATATTGACATTTACAATAAATGTATCGCAATCGTCAAATGTTCGAGTACCTAAAGTTTTCCTTGCATTCTTACATCTAAATCCCATTCAAACATACAGTTTTTTACACTCACTCTCTCCCATACATTCGAATGTAGCCACTCTAGTCCCTATTCAGTCAGCCAATCATAGGGTCTCCCAATTGAATGCCATAAACTCGTCTGTCTCATAAAATGCTTGAGAAATCATAACTGTTTTAAGACGAGCTTAGGCTCAAGGGCATTTTGGAACGAATTTGGTAGTCTGTTGACGAAATGAACTCATGGCTGGGAAGAAGATGTTAATATTATTTAACATAAGAAAAATCTCAGATTATTTTACTGAGCAAAAAATTAAGATTCTCTTAAAGGGATGAGAATTTTATTCTCATTTGATTATTCATGATTGTTTCATAGTACAGTACTACATGTTAAATTAATTAGCCAATTATTAATATTCCTTACCAAAGTATCGTCAAATAACTTTGTTTGAAATAACTTATACGGAAACATACATTAAACCACTTGTTGTTAAGCAATAACACTTAAGTGCATATAACATTAAGTCTTAAGTTCACTTCATGCTATGCAAGGCCTACAATGTAAAATTACTCACTGCTTGGTAACTAAGATGCATGAAAGTAATGACTCTTTGTTAAGTAAATGTGAATTAAGCTTACTACATTACTTATCGTTGAATAAACTTGCAGTACTTTTTTAAATTTTAAGTTGAAAAAATCTATAGTTTAACTTTTGAATGATACTGAAAACAACCTTTCTGTTACTAATGTTGTCCCTAGTTTATCAGTCTTTTGGATGTGTTAAAGAAGGACTTCTGGTAAGTATAGATCTTTCTGAACAAAAATTATTAAAATGTTTACAGTTTTTTTTATTTGAGCTTAGTTGCCTGACGCTTGTTTCTATTATGTCATATTTCGTTTGTAAAAATAACCTTCCATAAAAGTTTTAAAGTTTTGAAACACAAAGTGTAAACAAAATATACACAAATATACCGAGTGTCCCGCGAAGAGGTTTAAACATTTAAATTTATACTACGTGCCCATTCATTCACTGAACTTTTTTAAAACTTTACACAGTTTACAAAGTAGGTTCTGAAAATATTCTGGGAAAATTTCAGCTCCCTAACCTTTGTAGTAACAAAATAACGGCATATTGAAAATTTTACCAATTTGATTCCTATAAAAACTACTTTCGTGAATTATCTGATTGATTACTAAATGACAACCTTCATGGCCGTTGAATTGGTCGTGGAAGTGATTTTTTAGATTGGCCACCCCGATCACCAGATTTAACTGTATGTGACTTCTTTTTATGGGGTTACTTGAAGGAACAAGTTTATACCCATAGCTTCAATAATGATGAAGAACTAAAACGATCAATAGAAGAGGAACTTCTCCGGATACCGCGGAGTTTCTTTGTAAGAGCTTACGAATAATTTAGCGCTGTTATCAGTGTGTTGCTGTGGATGGGTTACAGTTTGAATAATTTTGGACTTTAAGGATTTTCATTACGCTATGTTATACTTTTTTATTTAAAAGTCACATTGCCCTAGAATGTAACAATAAAATATTTTATGAAACCCAAAACACCCTTTTAATGTTTTTAAAGTGTTGTTTTTCAAAATGCCGCCATTTTGTGTCTACAAAGGTTAGGGAGCTGAAATCTTCCCAGAATATTTTTAGAACCTACTTTGTAAACTGTGTAAAGTTTAAAAAAGTTCGGTGCATGAATGGGCACGTAATATAAAATAAAACGTTTAAACCTCTTCGTAAGACACTCGGTACTTGGTCTCTACATGGTTCCCTTTCGGTAACTAATTTTTTCTTCAAGGTTATTTTTGAATTGTTATACTTTTGAAAATATTTCATCGAATATTCACACACATTGTTATGTTTTCAGTGCATACCCGACAAGTACAATGGTCCCGGAGATGCAGATCATCATTGTTGTGATGGTTTAACATGCTCCCAAGGAAACCATACCAACCCTTATCGTGTGGGGATGTATTGTGAACCGCCGTCTTCAGATTTGAAATCAGAACTATAAGCGAGTTAATTGAAAATGTTTAAGTACTTACATTATGTCTTGATTATGTAAATGACTTCGCAAGCATTGTTAACTTTAGTAAACCTTTAATATTGCAATATAATACATTTATTGTCACATTGGTACAATATAACAAAGGTTAGGTCAAGAAAAAAGTTTAAGAAAACAACAAAGACAACAATGTTAAAAAAAAATCTACGGCCACTGGTAAGACCAAGGGAAGTGTGGCTTTAATAATTTTTAATTAGCTATCCAAAATTTCCTGTACGCTATAAAATGATTGTTAAATTAAATAATTTTTCAGCTTATTTTTAATGTACCTACACCATAGTTCTCTATATTGGTAGTTTATTGTATAATTTTCGGCCGGCTTCAATAGGAAGCTTATCATAAATATGGAGTGTGTGATAATTTTGCCTAATTGATTGGTTTCTAATATTGTATGTATTATTTGGTTGCTGGTCAAAGGATGTTCCCATTGGCAAAACACTATCAAAACAACTTCTTCAGAACTAGTTGCCAGCTTCTCCAAAGTTTAATGATGACTTCTTTGTTGAAGTTATTATCATTTTAATTATTTCCTTGGTTTCTCGGATGACTCTCGGGTAACGATGTGAAATGTTTGCCAATACTTTGGAGTTTTCAAATTCTACTGAAGGTTTGTGCACGTTCAGCTGGCAACCAGTCCTGAAGTATTTTCGATAGTGCCACAGCCAATGGAACATCGACAGTTGGCATCCCTGCTCTATTGGACGGTTGGCAGCCCGGTGACCAAATGGATAGCAGAGAGAAAGTAACTCAGTTTCAGCCAATCAGTGACTGAATATGGTACTCCACAGCGAGACCGAAATATCTCATGCTAAGTATGATGATGTTTTGACACGGTGTGAACAGGAAAACTAGATTATAATCAATTTCGATACTTTATCTTTTCTAAATACTTGCTATTTACCACACAAACCGCACCATTATTTATGTATAACACAATCGGAAGTAATAAATCCCCCATCCCTACTCTGTGTGCATTGTTTACCTCCAGTAGAACAGCTGGATATTGACAATCAGCTGACACAATATTGACGTCATCTGTGCTGTATAACAGGTGATTGTGTTTGGTCGAGGTAATTAGTGCCCCGGGCTGCCACCAGATTGCACTGCTGTAGTCATACAACGTGTTTGCATATTGGGCCATCTAAATAAATAATGTCGCCACTGCACATGCAAGGGATCTGTGATTTGCAACTGATTTGCCTGATTGTGTAGGCAACGAACCTATGAATAGGTTAATGGTTTTGATCCATAATCTGTGTGTGTTTTTTTAGAAGGATTGATCACCCAGAAATAGTTGCTCAAAGATGCTCGTTTAGGACGTTTTTTTTGGTGTGGAGGTTAGAAAAGTTGTTTTCCATGTTCTCATAGGTTGTCACTATGTTTGTATAACCTGGCTTTAAAAAAATCTGACACCAGTTTTGAGCAACAAAAAAATTAAAGTTGGCCAAAAATAGGGTATTTTAAAAGTGTATTTTTGCAAGCAGTTTTTACCTTTTTCGTGCATAAGCAACATAGAACCACTTCTGCCCTATCATACAAACCCGCATTTGTACGTTTCGGTTCATAAACGGCGTCGGAAACAGGGGACTACGAAACCATGTTTTGCCACTTCTTGAGTGAGCGGAGGAAAGTTGGAATATCACTACTACCAATTCTCTTGACTGGCAAGGTCGGCGCCACGCGCGACTCTTCAAAGAACTAAGCCAGACAAGACAACCCTACTAGAGCCGATGTTTTTGAAACAGCTGATAAACTTGGATTCCACCTACCCTTCGTCCACCGAGAACCGTGAGAGAGAAATAATCAGATCGATCCCCGCAGACACCACTAACAATCTGTAAAGTGTCTATATTGTGACGCTAGGTAAAGGTCTAGATTGAGTGGTAGAGAGGGCTTCGTAGTCCTAACTTTGTCTCGTTAAACAGGACGAACCATTAACTTTTAAACTTCCTGAAGGGATATATTTATAAGCCAACGCGAAGGCAGTTACAAAACAAAGATGGGCTATTAAGAGTGTGCATAAGTAGCCTTGACCTTGAATTTCGTCCCAAAGAACAATGTACAAACAACCATTTTCTTGGAGATTTTCACCTACAGTTTTCGTCAGATTTTTATGAAACAAACTTTGTTTTAAGGTGCATTAAATGTTTTAGTGCCTCCGCTGAGCCGAATTTCCATATTTTCATTTATAAGACCGTGCCATAAATCTAAAACGTATTTGAATTCCTTTTTTTCTAGTAAACTTATAAAATTTTCAACAATGTTGTCAGAATAGATGTGGACATGGAAGAGTGACAAGGGTCCACTGACATTGTCTTGTTCACTGTAGTACACTGTTATCTTTCAAATAAAACTTATTTCAAAAATATTTTATGAAGATTGTAGCCGTGAGGTATCTCAAGAAAAGGCTTGTTTTACATCGTTCTTATGGGACAAAAAACAAAATGGCCGACAGGTACTGCACACTCTTAAAACCTTTTTCAGTAAAGCCTAAATTTTAATAAATCGTGACCCTATTGGTTATTTTTTTACTTTCATTGTAGCTAGCGTGCCTGAGCTTGTGTTTTCGTCTGAACTCAGCACTTCCTACACCCCGGTCTCCGGATGATGTGTTTTACCTTGATCCTTAGATGCAAATCAGTAAGCAATATCCGCCAGAGCCCAATATATCCTGGCTTATCACTAACTGACACTGATCTACTGATAGCGACCCTTAAATAACCCGGTGTCGACGAACTCGCGCCCACTCGCCTGTCTTTTGTCAAAAATAACCCGGAAAATAACTTTAGTCGATCTTAAATTAAAACTTCTGACGTGTTTTGCTGCAACACCAAAATTTATAAAATAAATAGCAATGCGAATATAATCTAGTTCTTCCGGTTCACACCACGTCCAAACTTCACTAAATCACTATTTGAGATGCCGACCACTCTCAAGAGGGTGTTTTAAGGCAAATATGTGGTGAATGATGAGTGGTAGTAATGAGTTATGAGGTGTAGTCTTGTTACAAACTAAGGCCGACTCTTCCTTGGAATGGGCCATTAATTAATAGCCCAATGACCAGTGGAAATACAAGGACCAAAGGCTTAACGTGACTTCCGAACTACGCAGGATGGTCTGATATGTTTAAACGATGGTGGGAGTTGATGCGGGTATCATCAGATGACCACAGAGACTATCTGAGCCGCTTTAGACCTATATCATCCTCACAGGTTCATTATACATGCATCGCATCGTATACATTATACATGCATACTAATCGTCATTATTAGTAACTAAAATTTTCCACCCACACACATATCTAGATCTCTTACAGACATACAGAATTTTTAATCACACGATTCATTCATTCGAATTTTCCCTACTTTAACCCGTGATCAGTCAGTCGTTTTAATGTGTTCTATCAGTCGTGTGCCATAAACTCGTCGGTGCTATAAAATGCTTTTGCGATCAAAGCGTTTTGAAGACGAGCTTTAAATGCCTTAGGCAGGAGACAGGTTTCCAACATTTAGAGGCAGGGTAGTGTGAACATTTTTCAAGTTTTTGAATGCTGGTCTGCACGACTCTCTCCACTGTAGCTTTGCAATTGTTCGAGTTGCTTGTTTTTGCAGAATGAGCAGCCTAGGAAAATTTACGTTTGAGCACCCTCCCCAAACAACGCCCTTCCGTAGGACAAGTATGGGTAGATTAAGCCATAATACAGTATGCCGTCATCAGTAGCTGAGTTGGGCAATATTTGGATAGTTGTCTCAAAACATTAATGCCTGAGGCTAATTTTCAACAGACACTGTTTATTTGACAATCTCACGTCAACCCACGTCACGAGAATGATTCTACACTGCTACTACTAAATCCTACGTAACCTTTACTAAAATATTAAACCCCCAGGATTATGTATTATTCACAAGTTTGCACACGGTGTTTGACAGATGAGAGGTAACAAGACAATGTCACTGGACCCTTGTCACTCTTCCATGTCCACATCTATTCTGCATAGTCCTTCTTCGCACAACAGGCTTTTAAACATACAAGTGTTTTTCACATGTACCTGATCTAATAATTTTATTGTAAGCTTCATTATTCAATCTGCACTATTTGTAGTTATAATTTCTCACATATATTGTATTTGTTGTAAAATGGCGTTGGCCGTGTGTGTGAATAAATAAATAAATAATAAATAAACAAAATATCACTGCAAGCTACACTGTCTTTACACTTTGAATATAAAACATTGAAAATCCCACTGGAGTGGCTTAAATTCCGTATTTTTACAGGGTCTTGGACAAGGGAGAGTTCACATAGTTCTTATGATAAAATTATTTACTTTCACCTGAACTCTTAGGCTTTCGCGGCCGGTGTCACAACTATAATCTAGTTCTTTCGGTTCACACCGCGTTCAAACTTCATAATTAGGTTGAGATATTTTGGCCTCGTTGTGGAATACCATCTTCAGTCAGTTTCAGCCAATCAGTGACTGAAGATGGTACTCCACAACAATATCTCAACTAATATAGTTTGAACGCGGTATAAACTCGTAAAACTAGATTTAAGTTACTCACCTGTTTAGTTTTAAGCTTCATTGTTTTGGCTAGGTTAGACTACTGTAGGCTACTATAAAAAATAAGTAATTTTACACAAAACCCCGGTTTATTACACATTTTCCAGCGTAATTTGTGTAAAACCTATCTTTGAATTTTATACGAAAAACTTCTGTAAACTTACAAGAACTGTTTCCTTTCTCCAACGTTGTTCGTTGTAAACTACACAAAATAAATCATTGTATTTCATGGAATTTCTACTTTAAACTATGGGATCTCACTTTGCTTGAACGTGTTTCCCGCCAAAACTACTCTGAGTGTTCGTCGTGTCACCAAGACGATCTACAAACATCGGGAAAATTTTTAAAATTGAATCTTTGAAGGTAATTTCATCCTTCAAGTAGACATTATCTATACAACAAATCAACCAAAGTTCAATTCTAACACCTTATTAAACCCTACAGCATCCGAACAATACACTCCGTGTTACAAAGAACCCCTATATTTTTCCAATGTGAGCGCAAATCGCAATTCTCCCCCTTCACTCTCGCGATAAGCGCATAACAACAACAGAAATAATCCGATTCATTTAACCCCCCGCCACCCCGGCCGGGGCGTTTGTTTACATGAAATGTGTTTTAGATATAATCTCAGTCATATGCTCCCCAGCTCCCCTAGGGACGGAGCCGTATAATGGCGGGGGCGGGGGAGGATGTTTTACTCATATCGTCTTCAATTATGCACTTGGCTGAGTATATGCTCATAAAGCGATTAGGCGGGATCATACCCGCGTCTCTTGCCAGTGCACACCCTCGTGTGAGCAGGGCTTGCCTGAGAGATTTGGCGGGAACTTTGGCTCTTCAGGGGTTCACATGGGTAAACAGTTGTTGCTGCTGTTGTGTACAAATTTACACTCGGCACATTGGTGTTTAACAGAAATGATAAGTACTAGTTAAGAAAAAAACTGCTGGGATAATATTTGCTAAAATCATTTCAGGATTTAAGACTAAAGAAATGTGATGACAAAATGTGTGGACCGAACCGAGGCTATTAATACCCGTCAAAAGAGAGACCTGGGTTCGAGACCCGGTTCGGTCCACACATTTTGTCTTCAAATTTCTTTAGTAATAAATTTGCTAAATAAGGGTTATACAAATAAAGATCCATCTCTAATTTTAAAGTTTCAAATGCAAATCTTAAAAGAAATCTTTCAACGAGAATCCAGGAACACATCAGACGCACAAAAATCGAAAATGTTGATAAGTCGGCCAACACAGCTACAACACGAAACATGCAGTACTTGACAAAACCAAGGTATTGGCGAACATTTCACACTATTACCTGAGTCATCCGAGAAACCATTGAAATAATTAATAATGATAAAAAAGAAACTTCAACAAAGAAGACCGTATGTAACTTTCAAGAAGCTGACAACCAGTCCTGAAGAAGTCTTTCGATAGTGTCACAGCCAATGAGAACATCAACAGTTGGCATCCCTGCTCCAATGGACGGTTGGCAGCCCTGTGACCAATAAGATACCAAGCGTCTAAGTTTTGCCCAATTAGTGACCAAAGATGGTACTCCACAGCGAAACCGAAATATTTCAAGCTAATTGTAATGATGTTTTGACGCGAGAACTAAATTATACTTATGATAGCAGACGGCAAGTAGCTCAGTTTCAGCCAATCAGTGACTGAGGATGGTACTCCACAGCGATACCGAAATATTACTAGCTAATAATTGTAATGATGTTTTGACGCGGTGTGAACCGGAAGAACTATAGATTATAGTTATAATCCTATTTTATAAGTTTTTGTAGTAAATGTCAAATTCCGCAAATTTTATTTTACAATAAAAACTTTTAAATTAGTTGCTAACAAAATGAGATAGACATTTCTTTCACTAACGTTCCAATGACACGTCCAAACATCGCACCTAAGCGTGTGAAGATATTAGCGATTCTGAGCGAACCTTCTCTAATGAAAGTAAGGAAGTATGCAAAGTGACGATTGTTGCGAGTTTAGTATTCCACGAGTTTCCACTCTAGTGCTTTAATAAGGCGTAATTTGATTGGCCAAGACGAGACCAGCCTTGCAGACTATATTTGTGTTAAGCCAATCAGCGAGCTGCCTTGTAATGAGAATGCTGAAATTCATTGCCAGCTCGCACACGGCGACAGCTTTATTAAAGTGGCTAGAGGTACGCGGATTTAAAGCGGAGAAATTGCCACAGTATAAAAGGCGAAAAAGGTTATTACCACATAAAATTTTAATATATTTTAAGGCCTTAAATATTTTACTGGTGACATCCTTACAAAAGAAAACCTGATGCAAAATACTTAGGTGGTGACGTACGTTTGGTTTATTCCTATAATTTTAATATTAAATGTATAATATTAGGTATTCATTAAAGGTAAAATCGTTGTTGATAAGTCCTTTGTTCGAAATCAGATTGCAGGGCTGTACGTCTGCCGCTTGCTAAATACCTAAGAGCGTACCACAAAAGATTATGTTAGGGTAGGTTATAGAGCGCATTGATGCTGCTTGGCTGAGACGAAATATCAACATAGTTGCGGCAGTCCAAGCACAGATAGTGCTGTCATCTCTCGCAGTTTTTCTCCCCCTCGTATGCAAATGCTCGAGTTTGTCCGATGTCGATGACTTAAATGAAACCAAATTGTGCGATTTGCCCTTGCGTCAGTGGCTTTCCTTGAGAATCTCACAGAGACTCACAGCGCTATCTGTGCTTGGGCTTCCGAAATGTTGTTGATGTTCCTGCCTCAGTCATTCGGCATCTATGCTCTATCTACCTACCATAGCAATATCTTTGGTACAACGAAATACTTAAAGTGTAACGAAATCTAATAGTGACTAAGGATTCTACCCCGAAAAAATAAGTGCTTTTTATTATATAATATAAGTTGACATCTTTGAAGCGATTAAAAAACCCTTGTCACACATTTTGTGTGAGGGGTTGATTCTAAAGATAATGTCGTATTCGTTTTAAAATCTCCTCATAAAAAGTTCTTTTCATAAAAACATTTCGATAAATCACTTCATCCCCGCAACAGATAGCGCTGCGCGTCCACCGACGCTGTCTTAGTTCGCGGCGCCCCCGCTAGATCGCAGCTCTGCCTCCTCTTCTCCCCCACTTCTTCCCTTTCTCCGTCAGTTAATGCCGAGCTTAGCGCTCCCAATTCAAACACAGCTTAAACCATAAACTCAATGTATGCAAGTCACAAAGCGGCGTCTCACTTTACGACAAGGAAGCCCCCAGATGTGGGGCCCCTTGTCACTTTCCCCACCGTCCCAGAAACACTTTCAATTAAACGCACGACAAGCACAGGCGGCTTAGCTTACCAACCTGCTCGCTATAATCGACATTTACGGCGCAACTTTGGGGGATAAACGCTTATTCAAGTTTAATGAAGGTTTCGATTTATCCTTGAAACAATTTAGTCCGCTTTGACTCCGACTACTGATGTGGGCATGTTGAGGTTTTGTGATTAAAGTCTACTAAGTAGGTGATTGTAAAACAAAATATGGACTTAAAAATGGCACTAAAGATGGGTTTGTTCAAACTTAAATTTTATATTATTTAGGTTAAGGAAGATGTTATAGCTTGATGATATTCAATTGATATCTCGAAACTTCTAGATATTTCCAAGGGTTCTTTTTTGAAAATCTATTGAAGATTTCTTTCCAAGACGTTACACTCATACACAATTGAATTTTTAAAGTATACTGTAAAAGAAGAATTTGAAAGTACTTCATTTCTTCTTTATTTAGTTATTAGTAGCCTAAATAACGTGTGCTTTTAACATACAGCTTGGACGAATTGGAAAAACATATAGAATGTTTCCACTTTTTCAGCTTTTCCTTAATTAACTACTTTAAAACCATTAAATTACTTAACGTCCACAAATAGTCCTATTATTTTGTTGGGTGTTATGAACCCCCTCACAGGAATACATTTAAGCAACTGAACCCATAAAAAACTATGCTAATAATCTAAATAACTTTTTGGCCGCTATTTTGAAACGACCGAATGAAATTTCATAATTTTTGGTACATACCTTAAAAAGCCGAGATACAAAAGGAACATTTGTACCAACTTTTATGAAAATCGGACAAAAAATGCGACTTGAAGAGAGTAAACACATATATACAAACGAATATAAAGTCTTGTAAAAATGCTCTAAACGTGTTCTGAGGGGTCGTTGAAAATTTCACGGTCCCGGGTCTGGGTGCTGACGGCATGAATCTCATGCTAAAGCTTAAAGTAAATAGCTCGTTTAATAGAAGACACCCGAAAATACAAGTTAGTTATACATATCAACTGACTGCATGAAGAATATTTCATTTAAGGGTCAGCTTTGATAATTTCGGGAAAAGCAACGTTGGAAGAGTAACGTGAAGAGTGAAGAGTGAACAGCTGGACGCAAGGTGAGTTTTCTCTGCTCACTCTCATCGCATCCGAGCCGGCAAAGTTTCTGCTGAAATCATCGGCCGGAGGAGTTTTATTACCTACAGCTCCCAGAACAGGCCAACTTTCTTCACAATTTCATTTGAGAGAGAGATGGCTGCTGCGAGGGGGAAACTGACGCGTTTCTTCAACATCTTTGCTTTCTACCACGGCTGGTGATTAATTCTTTTGTAATTTTGTTCTAAAATCAGTTATTTGTGACGTATGCAATTACATTTCTTTGTTATAGAATCTGCTTTGCAAAAATGAGACTGGGACTCGTGGTGTGGTCCTGTAATCCAGCTTCATGGAGGTCAGGTTTTGACACGGTAGGCCTAAAGCGGCTCAGTAATCATCTGATGATACCCGCATCAACTCCCACCATCGTTTAGACATATCAGACCATCACCTGCGTGGTTCGGAAGTCACGTTAAGCCGTTGGTCCTTGTATTTCCATTGGTCATTGGGCTATTAATTAATGACCCATTCTAAGGCAGAGTCGGCTTTAGTTTGTAACAAGACTACACCACATAACTCATTACTACCACTCATCCTTCACCACATATTTGCCTTAAAATACCCTCATGAGAGTGGTCGGCATCTCAAATAGTGATATATAGTGATATTCATGCCGTCACCAATAAGATAAAACATTTCACACAATTTGTGTGAGGGGTTCTGAAGATAAAAGTTCTCTTTATACAAAAACTTCTGATATGTCACTTCATCCCCACAACAGATAGCGCGTCAAGATACAAGCCCGACCCCCAGAACACGTTTTGAGCTAACTGTATATCGTACATATGTATATTATCTACTGTATTGATGTGTATCATTACTACAGGTAGCATTTGTTGTCTTATTTTCACCAAATTTGGTACAAATGTTTCTTTTGAAACCTCTCCAAACGGAGACGGAACTCGAACTCCAAAAATGGGTTTCCAGTAGTACAAGTCATCCGAATTTCATGAACCAAAAAGTCCATCCAGTCGTTTCAAAATGGCGGCCAAAAATTGATTTTTGCTATAACGGTGAAATGAGTAGTCAGATTTTATTCAAATTTAAAATGTGTTTTTCTTTCATAATATGTTGTAGGGCCTATAACTTCATGTAAAAACCTTGTAGATCTGAGGTCGAAGGCCGAAGCGAACAGCCTCGTAACGCACGTGATAATACAGGAGGTCAACCTGAGTTATCATAGGAGTTATCATTGAGAATTATTGAATATTCGATCCAAAAAGGAAAATTTAAAACAAATTCAACCGTTAAAAACTTATCACTCCGCCAGCTCAAGGGCGGCAATACACAGACTCGAAATGTAAAATCATCCAGAGCCAAACACAAATTAAGCCCAGGTTAAAGGCACTCCGAGCCTTTGACTACTGGTCAAATATTTGCCCTGAGAAGCTGAGGATGTTATCAGATCAGAGCAGTGAGCGTGCAAGGAGACGCAACTTGGTCTAATTGCGCCCAAACACTCCTGAGTCGCGGTCAGGCTCTCTCGCTCCGCCAGCGCTGCCCTGCGGCCATCTACTCAACTGCTTTCATCTCAAACCACCTGGAAACAGTCGTGCCAACTGCAAACACACTACGTTGCTATTCAGTTAGAGTACTGTGTGATATGTTTAAGTTGTGAGGATGTTAGCGTGCAGCGGTTTAAGGGTTTACAGCGTAGTCTTGTTTGAAGGTTAGAGTAACATATAGTTTCAAACAGTTTTGTTTGCAGTAGTTTTGAACTTACGCTGGTGAGGGAATCGGTGGAAATTACCCTGGACCAACAGTTCGACAAATTCATAAGCCAATGGATTGAACAAAATTTATGGACTTCCGTTAAAAATTGTTGACAACTAGAACTGAACTGGTATACTATAGTCTGGTTGAAGATTGTAAAATGAATTTCACAGTTTGTATGTCTGATTTCAATGGAAGTATGATAGGAAAGTTTTAGCTCATAAAAACGACGAATGCCATACATTTCATGTAAAAAATGTTCATGCATTAAAATACTTATTTATTTAGTTCAGATTCTGATAATTCCCGGTTCCAAAAGTTGTCGAACATTATGAGCCTTAGTTTTGGGACCTACAGCTTAGTCACTTTGAATTGTGTTTCAAAAGTATGTCTACACATCCATCATCCAACTGTCTTACCCCCGGTAAATAATCCCCACACATGAAAGTTCTTTTACACCTCTCCTCTGACAACAAAGTTCTCACTCTCCCGGGCGGGAAGTGTGTGTGAGCGGGAAATTTCATTTGTGAGGCGGAAGAAATGGCGCAGATAAGAAAGAAAGTAGCTGATTTCGTGAGGAATGTCCAGCGGCCACGTACAGATCCAATTGTCCATCATCCCTTCCTAATCCAATACTGACCTTCAGCTGTCAGAGAGACGCGGGGGGAGCGCGGGGGAGGGTGAGTCCCTCACGCACACACGCACACACGCGCTAACTCACTCTTGTACTTTTAAATACTGTAAAATCCGCGACGTCCCCTCCCCTGCGTGCTTTTCATCAAACTCATCCCACCCTTGTCCGGCTGACGTGAGTTTGTCACACTTTTATTAAAGGACTTTTTATTTGTCCGTGTCTTCCCCTTGCGTGCGCGGAGTGGACAGACCCTCTTGATCAATACGTTTGAGGAGGGTCAGACGTTTGTGTTTTTGTGACGGAATTTCTTGTAACTGAGTGTTATTTGGAGACTGAGTATTTGTGGTTGTTCTTGGCATTAGAAAGAACAGTGAATTCTTTGCGAAAGATGAAAGTATCTTCTCGTCTTGAGAGTGCGCAGTAGTGGCTGTGACCTTGAATTTCATCCCGTAAGAACAATGTAAAAACATGTATTTTCTTGAGAATTCTCGTTTATAGTTTACTTCTGGTTTGTATCAAATAAACTTAGTTTTAAATGGTTATAAATACTTATATGACTTATACACCAGTTGTGTTGCCCACCCAGCTTTCCAGGGTAGAAGGGGGACAGAGAAGGTTTATACCAGGATACCTATGGAGTACCTATGCATACCAAGAATTATTGCAAAATCCCATAACAAACAGTTAGTGGTGACTACGGGGATCGAACCCGCGCCAATAGTGTGATAAGTTCCGGAGCGAGATACCAATACACCACGATTGCATTTGAAAAGGTTCGTTGGTCACAACACGGTAGTTGTCTTAATTTAATAACAACTGAAACAATTATAAATTTCTAGTCTTAAAAGTTGACAATAGTTAAAAAATAACGATGTTTTAAACGATGCAAACCAAGCGGTTGGACAATACAATATTCAGGTACAAGAGGGCTAAACTGCAAGACAACTATCTCGCCTACAAGACAATCTTCTTGGACCTCATTCCCAGGACCATTCCGATACACTAGTCTCGAAGCTATTTATATGGAAAATACTGTTCTTCGAAGTTTTGTAGATGATGTTATTTAGTGACAAGACTTTCTTTTTTCAAGCCTTAGTAAATTTGACGTTGTATTTCATACATTATTATATTAGTATAAGTCTTTGACTTGGTTAATTTTACATTAACCCATTTACATTAATAAACCCGCGTTTTATAGGGTAGATAGCTCAGGGAAGTTCGGTCAGATAATGATCAACAAAATCCTGAAAACACTTAATTTGATAAATTAGCTTCCAGCAGAATTGTAAGTTAAAACTTTGCACATTCCAAGATGAGATTCTACGAGTCTAAGAAAGATAAAATGCATAAAACTTATCACTGTAGTGATTTGTTCTAGTTTTAAGGATTAGAATATGATTAGTGTAAGTTTCGCTTGATAACGAGAGGAGTTTTCACACCTCTCGAAACGTTGTGTGGTTCTATGGAACAGTGCATATAATTCTTATTACATTTATATATTCGAGATAATTTGAATTATTCAATGATAACTTCTTTGAGACCACTAGAAACTGGAAGAACCGACCTTTTTATACTAAGAACTCCGATTAGTTCTTTAATTTAGTGCAGTGAAAATATTCAAAATAAATTTGAACCACGAAAACAAGGTTGAGTTTGTCTTGTTTAACGAGGCGAAGTTAGGACTACAAAGTCCTCTCCACCACTCAACCTCGACCTTTAATTACAATTAATTTTGTTTGCCCCTTTGGATTTAATAAGACAAAATTATAGGTTGTTTACCTCCGTCAGTAATCGAACGAAATTTGAAGAATGGTAACTAGTTTTACATGTTTCGACCTTAACCTAGCGTCACCTTACAGTCACTTTACAATACTCATAAATCACAAAATCACTATTTGAGATGCCGACCACTCTCATGAGGGTATTTTAAGGCAAATATGTGATGAAGGATGAGTGTGATGATTGGTAGTAATGAGTTATCCTGTTAAATGTGACCTTCATGAAGCTGGATTACAGGACCACGCCACGAGTCCCAGTCCAGTTTTGTTGTTAGTTTTGCAACATTTTATAGGTGTTTGGTTTACTAACAAAGGCGCGAGTTTTGGCAGAGCTAGAATCGGCTATAGTTGATTCAGAACGCAGAATTGACTTATAGGAGGAGTCTTTTTGGTCACTGTATAAAGAGTGCAGAATCATTTCTACTACATAATTTTGATCATACCTAACTGATTTCCTTTTAATTCTAAAGTCTTTTTGCAGCTTCTGCAAACCTCCTAGGTTCCGACTCCTAGCCTCTGCGTGAACGGTATACCGGGAGTGATGGTGTAGGACGACAGATGTGTCTACCGCCTAGTCTGCACCTGACCCCTCATGTAATGGTCAGTTAGCCTAACGAACTATAGGGGGCGCTACTGTCCGTTGCCAGCTGATGTTATTATTGCAGATATAGCCTGAGTGGACTCTGGTCATCCCCTGTATTGACCACCCTCGCTACAGGCCGGTCACTCAGACAACACCCTTCAGAACTGCTGGGTCTCGCGTTTGGCGAGGAGTTTGTCTTTCTTAAACAGGTAAACAGGTAAAGTTTGTCTTGTTTAACAAGGTGAAGTTAGGACTACAAAGTCCTCTCTACCACTCAACCTCTACCTTTATCTAGCGTCTCCATTACAAATTAAATGTGATGAGTGCAAGGATCGAACCCGCGCCATCGGAGTGATGAGCTCTGGAGTCGTGAGCGTGACACCATTCTGCCATGGGTCCGCTTATGAGTAGCTTAAGGCATCTTTGAGGTATCATAGCCCGTGGCGTGGTCCTGTAATCCAGCTTCATGGAGCTCAGGTTTGAGGATGATATAGGTCTAAAGCGGCTCAGATAGTCTCAGTGATCATCTGATGATACCCGCACCAACTCTCACCATCGTTTAGACATATCAGACCATCACCTGCGTGGTTCGGAAGTCACGTTAAGCCATTGGTCCTTGTATTTCCATTGGTCATTGGGCTATTAATGTGACCCATTCTAAGGAAGAGTCGGCCTTAGTTTATAACAAGACTACACCTCATAACTCATTACTACCACTCATCACACTCATCCTTCACCACATATTTGCCTTAAAATACCCTCATGAGAGTGGTCGGCATCTCAAATAGTGATACATCCTCAAAGGATACCAAATAAACACAATTTTGAACATAAAATCAACTTTCCTAATCTCCCTAACTATCTAATACAACTTTCTCCCGTCTAGTATTTTCCAAGAAAGGTTCTAGCAAAACGAACCCTCACTTGAAAGAAGCTTAAATGTTCGAGGATACTAAATATAACAAATTTGGAATATAACTTGGCAGCTGTTAGCAAGAAGCTCAACTCCCTTAGTTATAAAATAACAGGTGAAGTTATATTTAACTACACGAATGGCTTTTGGAAAAATCAACCACACTAAAGTGGCTCAAAACTCTTCAATTAAAAAAGTTAATGCCCTTATTAGTGTATGTATTTTACAAGCTAGACTCTAAAAATAATGTTCCTGGTCCTTTATTTAAGTTGTCTCCCTTGACAGCAATATTGTTTTAAAACACCCAGGGCAGAAAAAGCGTAGCTGCAGATCAGTAAGGCCGGTTTTATGCATGCGCGTCACTGACTTGAACCAATGGACCTAGGAACGAGCAACGAGGTGACGCGCATGCATTAAACCGGCATAAGCTATTGCATCTCATGGAATAACCAGAACCACCTAGAGGACACCCGGCGCCTAGAGTTGCTATAGAATGAAGTAGCCTGTAGCATGCCTGGATGAGGGGATGTCACAATTACAGTGGACAGTGACTGGACTCCGTCTGTGTGACGAATACCACAGATTACACGAATTGAAGGCTCATCGCCCACAGCTGTTTTTCGACGAGAGTGACTTAAGATACAATGAAGCAGTTTTTGAAAGTAAAGTAGATGTCAGTTTCTTTATTTATAAACCTTGCCTTTGTAAAACTAAAGGCTAACCGTCAAATTAAAGTGTACGAGAATAATTATCGTCACACGTTTATTTTGGTCTTTTGATACTTTAGATACTTATATTTAATACAACGACTACTCCTGGAGTTGATTATTATCTTTTTGTTATATTTAATGAACGTGTACTCATAATCTTGGATTGGATCTGATCTTTAATAATAATTTATATGTATATATTTTACTCTTGTTCTCATTGATTTGTATATATTTTAATTTACTTATATTTTACTCTACTATTTGTATATTATCATGACGAAGCCTTTTGTATTGTACAATCTGTTTTGGTGAATAAAGTTATTATTATTATTATGTATTTTTAAGTGGATATGGAATGATGGTGAAGTGTAGTCTTGTTAAAAACTAGAGACGACTTTTCTTCAAATAGGTCAATAGTTAATTTTCCAACGACTAATGGAATGGATCAACGGCTTGACGTGACCTCCAAACCACGGGAAGAATGACCATTGAAACAGTTGTCACTGCATATATGACAATACCATTACCATTCTCATCAAAATCTTTTACTAAACTATAACAGTGTGTGTTCACTGTACAAGTCACATTTTTCAGAATTACGCAAAATTTGGTACGCATTTTCCTTTTACAAATTCCCAGATTAAGTTCGTGAACTAGGTGACTTTTGGGAAACGTTCCTACCAAAAATGGAGTTTTATTCATGATAAGAGTTTTATTCAACTCAGTATACACACTTATGGTACCCCAAACCTTACATGTGTGCTAAAAGTTAACAAAATCCAATCACCCAGACTAAGATGGCGGCGAATAAACAATTGTCTTGTATTTTGGCACACATTAGGTACGTTACCATGAATGGTTACATCAACTTCGGAAATCGTATTATAAACACAGTTTTTATAGCCCTACACCCAATTTTTTTGGAAACGCTCCCCCAAAAGGGCACTTTCCGGGAATTCGCTAGCATTCACGGTAGAATTTATTGCCATATTTCGTCCAGAACAGCCCTCCACATCAGTGCTTCAAATATCGACCATTACAAATCCACGATAATCACTACTCCATTGTTATTGTACCTTCCCCCAACACACCCCTACACAAGTCTCCGTGACTCCTGGCCCGTACGCCTACCTCACACAGCAACACTATAGACCAGGATATCCCGCTGCTGCTGTAGAGGTGATCAAGATATGGATCAACAATATTTATGAAATTAGCGACCAGTGGTCAGCCGGCAGGGGTGGACTCTGGATATGACTTAGTCACCCTGGCTAGAGCAACAGTGGGATACTGGAGTGTAGGATGTGTGTAGCAGCAGTAGATAGGATCTGCGAGGACTGAGCTAAGGTAAGCTAGATTTAACCCAAATTATTGCCGTGTTTAAAAAAACTTTCAGTGTGAGCTAGTTTAATAAATTATTACTATCACTATTTGAGATGCCGTCCTCTCTCATGAGGGTATTTTATGGTAAATTTATGGTGAATGATGAGTGTGATGAGTGGTAGTAATGAGTTATGAGGTGTAGTCTTGTTACAAACTAAGGCCGACTCTTCCTTAGAATGGGTCATTAATTAATAGCCCAATGACCAATGGAAATACAAGGACCAACGGCGTAACGTGACTTCCAAACCACGCAGGTGATGGTCTGATATGTCTAAACGATGGTGGGAGTTGATGCGGGTATCATCAGATGATCACTGAGACTATCTGAGCCGCTTTAGACCTATATCATCCTCAAAACCTGACCTCCATGAAGCTGGATTACAGGACCACGCCACGAGTCCCAGTCAAACTATGACAATTTTAACTTTACAGCAAACTATTAAAATTTTTCGGATGTCGTAATGATATGTACATTAGGTGACTTTCATAAAAATCATTTTTTATTTAAATATTGAACCAGACATTTGTTCACGGCGTACGTTGCTTGTAGCAAATTTTAAAACAATAGTTACAGTAAATAGCTTGCATATATTGATGTTATTCTAAGAACACGTACAGTGCGGACCGGTGGTGGGTTGGAATCATGCGCGACTCCGGAGCTTACCGGAGTTCGATCCCCGCAGTCACCACTTACATTGTAAAGTGACTATACGGTAACGCTAGGTAAAGGTCGAGGTTGAGTGGTAGAGAAGACTTTGTAGTCCTAACATCGCTTCGTTAAACAAGACAAACTTTACCTTTTACCTTTAGTATTTTAAACAATTATATTTTATTTTTACATATGATTTATTAGAACGAAAGAGTTCAAAAGTTTTAGGTTTTATTAATTACGACTACATGAAGGACTCTTTGGTTTGGTCTTGAAAACGCAAGCAAATATTCCCAAAAACTCAATATTGAACAGTTTGTACCTGCGAAACGGTTCAAATTTGTATTTTTAATTCCCCACAGGTAGTGTCTAAAATATCATCACCTAAAAACATCAAATTGTGCACTTTAATACGCAAATACAACTTTCATGTTTATTCAAGTTTTAATTAATATACAGCATTATTTGTGTTGGTTGGTAACGTATATTTTAAACCCGGTTCCTGCAAAATTAACTGGCAAACATGTCAGAAAAACATAGGAACATACAGTGCATTATAACACATACATTATTGTTTATTTTGCAAATACCAAGTTTATATTAATTAATCATGAAATTGTAAGGAATGAAACCACCCATAAACACCATAAGAGTATCTACTTTGAAAGAGGAAAAGGACAAGTCAGCTGATGGGTTCCAATGTAAAAATATCGCACGGCGCCGGGCAGCAAAAGTGATACAGATTTGTGTTGAGGTTGCGTTGAGACGATTGCAGGTTCTACTCGCGTCTCTTCTCAATATTGTTCATAATTATTATTCGACAGATTATCCATTGCATGCAATAATTGGCTATTCATAAAATAATAACATTTTGTTCTTTTTGTTAGTTAAGTGTTTTTACTATTGATTGAACTTGAATCAATTTAAAGAAACGAAACTTTCTACAACTCTACTGATGATATTCGTTACTTCTTTTACTCTATAACCATATAGTTTGTAGTTTTTAAAAGTTATAAAATGTTACAAAGTTCTATTGGTATATGTCTTGAAGAGCTGGATATTATTAGATGATTTGGAAATGATTTAGACGGGAGTCTCTGATGATGGATGCCAAAAATGCATTTGAAAAGCCTCAGGAATTTAACTATTAGGCAGTTTGGAGCTTTTGAATTTCTAGTTCATTTGTTATTTCTTTATTCTGTGATCATTAAAATTGTAGATGTAGCTTTGTCAAAATCTTTGGCAACTAAAATAACGAGTGTGCATACAACGTCTAAAAATAGTGGAACTGTTTAATTATATACTTCCTCTTATTTAACGAGATACGCGGGTTCAAGCCCCGGTTCGGTCCAAACATTTTTGTTTTCAAATTTCTTTAGTAATAACTTCCTCTTATTTAGATACACAATATACCACAATACAAAAATCCATAAAATAAAATTATACACAATTTTCATTCACCCTTAATCCACCTAAATTCCACAACCCCTTTAAAAAACACAACAGACGCAACCGGTGATACAACTCGTAGTACTACAGTAAACAGAAAAACCCGAGCGCAGCGAACAAAGAAAAGGGTTGAATGGGGTGGCCTCAGCTGGGGGTGGTGGTCGTGGGGGTGGGTATCGATCAGCAGCTGTATGCTAAGCACCGACCCAGCAGACACAGAGGTAAGTGCCAGTACGACTTATTACATATTTCTATAACCGACTACACCAGCGCTTACCTGTGGCAGGGGCCGGAACCAGCTGCGATATTGATTGGTAGCCATGATAGGCCACCCTCGGGTAAAAAAGCCAACCAATAACAAGGCCGCCCGTTATGTCTCTCCCTTCGCCATTGGTCGGCTCCCCCTTCATATTTTCACCCCCGCCAATCAAAACGCCGTTATGATATGAAAATTATAACCGCCTTCTGACCGGGGGGTTGTCTTACGCATGTCTTGGCCGCGAGGTATGGTCACGTGAGGGAGAAATGGTGGTTTATATTATAGTGAGAAATATTCAACAGTGTTAATATTTAACAGAAAAATAACAATTAACTTCAACGATTGACAAGTCCTTTGTACTACTCACAGCTGAAACGTTTTTCCCCACTGACCTAGTCAAATTCACCCCTCCGAACTCTTTGACACGAAATTAACATCTCCCGATCTCGCACCGTTGTCACTGAAGTTTCTAGTTTTTCCCGCCACTAGCGCTAGTGAGCGGATAAAGGGCGTTATTTTCTCGCTGAATATTTAAGGGATCAAATTGAAGTTTTATGCTCAGCGTTATTTCGATTCATAGATTCTCCGACGTGTGGATTTTAGAGGTAATAAAATATTCAGTATTTCCCTATTGATGGGTTTTGTATGGGCTCCCTAGTTGACTGTTGGTGAAGTATTTATATTTTTTTACTCTAGATTTAGAGTGGGTATTGTAGTTTTTTAATAATTTGAACGAAATAAAATATAATGTAAAGACTAGAAAAAAAGAGTTGTGTTAAACACATGTCGTAGCTATATAGAAACTTTAAAATGGCGAAGAACATTATAGGTACTAAACGAATAGTTAAACAGAGTTAATTAAACCTAATTATACTTTGAAATCAAACTCATCACAAAAAATGTACCTGAAATAAAGAGTGGAAATACATAGATTCAATATCAATTTACAGTTTAAAATATTACTTAATAAGCAACCCAGGTTTCTGGGCTATTTTTCACTATTAAATAATAAAGTACACAACTAAAAATTTAGACAACAATACTTAATACAAGTGTATTTATTTCACATTTCAAACTGACCCTCTTTACCTTTAAAACTAAATCTACAACACGACTGCAATTTACAACATTGAGCTGTACAATGTATAAATCTACAAAAGCAAACCATAAAACGATACAAAACTAAATTAATTCAGAACATTATTAGATAAGGATGATTTAGAAGAGAACTTACATTTTATGAGTTAACAGATTTAACTTATCCAAATTAACAGATTTAATTAACTCGTCGCATTAGAAACCCATTATACTAATATTAATAATACAAAGATTGTCTGTGAATCGCCGAATTACAATGACTAATAACATTGTAATATAAACAATAAAATAATATAACTTTAAAGTGCTAACTTTCCATTATAAAACAAAAGGGTTTAAATTTAAAACAACAAAACAAGTTGTTATAGGGCACTAGTTGTTACTATTCTTGCTAATAATATAGGCTAAGTGGTATTCAAGTCCTTTTGGCCATTCAAATAATCTCTGAAGATATGAAAATTCTTCATGAAAAGCTTCAGGCAAAATAAATTCTCTTTATTGGACAATTCAAGTAATTTTCAATTGTAACAATTGCACTTACACCAGCCTATAACATCGCCAATTAGTTTAAGAACTGTTATGTTTTAATCTTGCTTTTACAGCGACAAATTAAAATAACTCAAAAAGCACAGCAGAAATCGGCTCCCGAAAGCTACTTGGGTGTTTATTCTGACCCGCACGAGTACACCTATTATTAGTCGTATGGCGTATGAATATTGGTAGGTATGATCTTAAATATTGAAACCATTGGGAAGGAGTCATTGTGTCACAAATGTCTAGTTTATTAGTCTTTTATACTTTCAATGGCTATTGAATAAACATAATTTAAAGTTTGACGAGATACAATTATTTATTTCAGAACAAAAAGCTATTGAAAATTTCCAGTAAAACTCCACTATACGAGATTGTAATTTTGTAAAACTTGACATACAAGTATTTCCTCGAATTTCTATGTAGAGTTAGCATGCCTCTATTAAGTACTAGATCATGAAAGTTACTGTAGATTTTATACAGACTAGAAAGTTATTGGGGTTTTTACTCTATAATCAGTTCATTTTAATACATTTTCATTTAAGTTTGACAGTGAGAGTAAAAAAACAAACAATGATACAATCTATTCGACCACAATATACCGAATCTACCTCGAGGGATTTTCAACGACAATAAAACCCTGGAGCGAATGTCACAAATGGGAACTGACAATGGCAATCCATACCAACATTTGAAACAAAAATCCCCATGATGGGAGATCACAAGTGGGCAATTCCTGGAGCGATTTGGCCGATTTATCTACAGGGGGAGTATCGGGCTGCCATCCTGCCATTATGAAAGCCAAATGTCGGGCTGGATGGGGAATACAGGGGAACGGATGAAGAGGGGTGACTGGAGTCGATGGTCGAGCAGAACTATTCGATGTTGCTGATCGATTGTTTCGCTTGGAACAAAGGATTTGAAATGTTAGGTTGTAATATAAACATGAAATTATCGTGTTCATATTTGTAAATTTGAAAATAATATGTTTTTATGGAAAGTTTTGACGTTTGTTGGGACTGTTAACCAATAAACCTCAACGAGAAAAAAGGTTTCATTACATTTAGAATCAATAAATTAAAGAAAACGTAAATTAAAGGATTTTAAGTGGTTGGGGATAATTTTGTACGTATAGAAATGATAAATGTGTCAATTATTTTTTTGAATAGTATTCTTAGAACAATTTATGTCTTTGTGGGTGTAGTTTCATATTACATTACACTAACTGGGGTACGTTCTCTTGAGTCACGTGTAACAGCCTAGCTTCAGCCTTCGACCTCAGATTTATGTGGTCTAAAACCACAACGAGGCTGTTCACTACGCTCACATCATCGCTTTGGCCTTCGGCCTCATATCTACGTTCTTTCCTGCGTTTGAAGAGTGTTTCGACGATGGTAGAATTTATGAGGTTGAAATATTATTACAGATGTTTTCCATAGTTTTTTGGTGAACAAAAAAAGCACAATAAATTTAAACATTTGTAGTGTTTTTTTAGTATGTTCTGCTTGTTCACTGTAAACGATGGAAAATGTCCGTAATAATATTTTAACCTCAGATAAGGTGTTTACGGGGCTGTTCGCTACGCTTCGGCCTACGGCTTCAGATTTGCATGGTTCATAACCACAATATTAAACGGCATATTTATTTGCTACGTTTCTCTTTTGTTTAGTAATTATAAAATTGTTATTTTGAACACAACACCTTATATAGTCTACAAGAACATCATCACCTTTATCAGTGCGGTTCTATGGCGGTTCGGTTTAGCGCGCGATTCCGGAGCTCATCACTCCGTTGGCGCGGGTTCGATTTCCACAAAGTTACTCTTCGGTGGCCCTAGGTAAAGGTCGAGGTTGAGTGGTAGATATGACTTCATGGTCCTATCGTTAAAAATACAAACTTCACCTTTTCATCCTTCAACCACCAGCGTTAAAAAATCACAAAAAAACAAACAAATACTTTCGACTCGACTATCGACTCGACTATCGACTCGACATCGATGTTCCTCAGTATCGAGAAGGGGGGTGGAATTATTGCCAATATCTGTGCTGGTTGATATTCACCACGTCAGCCGTGTATACAACCCCTCCCCTCCCCCCCCCTCCCCTGCCATCAACCCTCCCCTCGCCCATATATCGTACGCCACATTATTGAATTTATATATTTTATCAGTTGTATCGACCCGTTCACTCGCTATTGTACGGCTGATTTATCCCGCCGGCAGGTTTACAGATGCAATTGCGACTTTTGGTTTTCAGCAGAAAAGTTGCAATTTATGTGGATAAGTTCGGTAGACTGTGAAAGTCCACATCACTACTGGACTAAAATGCATTGAGTCACTGCAAAGAGGGAGGTTACGCCGTATCACTTATTGTTTGGGTTGGATTCCGTTCGGTTTTTGTTGAACCAAATGTATCAAAATATATCTAGATATCCATTTTTAGACTGAATTTTGCCTATAAATTTCCAACAAAGAAAACTCTGAAGAACGACTGGCACACAACGGCGTGAACGACTTCTGGGTGAGTGGTTCAATTATCAACGTATAAAAGTGATCACAAAGTAAGACTAATTCACTATTATAATTATAGTATGTCAGTTTGAAAAGTGTAATGTGTGAACAAAACATATTTAAGACAACTGAATTACAATTTTAAATGCATACGTTACAGTAGACTACATGATCCGGCCCAACTATTTATGCCTTCAAACTTAGAGAAATACTTAAATCTGAATATTTAAAGTCACTATTGGACAGTCCCATGTTTCGGATAAACATTTGGATCCAAGCCCTTCTCTAAATTTGAAGACATACAAATTTAGAAAAATTTGAAGGCACCCCAATGCCATATGGATGGTGTAGTGGTCAGCATAATCGCCCGGAAAGCGAGACTCTGGTTCAAGTCACGGTTTGGTCCAAACATTTTATCTTCAAATTTATTTAGTAGTAGACAATATGGAATTTAGTATTTAAGTAAAGTGATTAGTAAATTTCTTTGTGGTGATCCTAGCTCATCTTAGGCCTATAGGTTTTAGTCCAACGTGGAACAATTTATAATTTCAACAAAACCAAGAATCCAGTAGGATAGAATCCACTTTAAAGGAATACTTTGGTAATAAGATAAAGTAAAAATAACATAAGTATCACTGCTGATTATGAGATAATTCTTGAAATCGGTCTAGCATTCAAATTAAAATGTCCAGGCACACTTTTGTTTATTCTTTTCACAAAGAGTTTAGATATTATAGTGCTGACCCATACCGGTTTATATTTTGACACCTGAGGTTTTCTTACTTTCGATTAATTTTCGATGTATTATGTTTTTTCGTGCTACGTACTGCACCGTAAGTAAATAAACTAAATAAATACTTTATTGCGGAAACATATACATGCTCTGCAATCGTCATCGATAGATGGAACAAATATTTTCCATGCATTCCGACATCGAGATTCCATTCAAACGTACATTTTGTTCATTCGCGCTCTCTCATTCATTCGAATTGTTCCACTCTAGCCCTATTGTACGTTGATAGGTTCTGCAATCTCCCAGTTATGTGGCATAAACTCGTCTGTACTGTAAAACGTTTTTGTGACCAATATTTGTTTTAGACGAGCTTTGAACGCCTTCGGCATTTGCGCACTTATCATCGAATTTGGCAACCGGTTCATAAGCCTGAGAAGGCCAACTTTCATGAACTATCTTTCTGTGTCTCCCAGTTCGGTGGTTCTCCCTGCCTCTTGTTTTATAAGAGTGTATGTCATTTCCTCTTATGGGGTCACATATTGATTTGAAAAAAGAAAAGTTTGAAGAATGTAAAAACAAAATAAAGTCAACAACTTCAAATTTTGGAACATTGACCTGCACGACTCTCTTCTTTGAAGTTTTGTGATTGTACTAACGGTCTGCCGTTATATAATAAATAAATAGTAAAAAATAAAAGTAGAGTATACAAATAGTATAGTATACACCTTGAAATAATAGAAGAAATCCGTTCACGCTAACCTAAAGTGTAAAGAATTCACACAACCCAAACAATCGGTTAACAAACAGCTCTTTGAGTAAACTCAAGTCTTGAGATTATTTTATCCAAGGGATGAACGAGACGGGGAAGACTTTCACCCCTCCCTTCCCCACGCCGTTCACTCACACATTCACAGCCACCGCGTCAGGATCATGTATCCGATATATTATTGTAGAGGGGGCGCGACAACCCTTATGAAATATTCAAGTATGCAATCTCTATATTGGTAGTTGCCGGCGTATTGATTGCGGGAAGGGGGAGAAGGGGAAGGAAGCGTGCGAGTAGGGGAAGTGCTTCTGATGACAGATGAGTGACCGCCGCGCGCGCAACAATCTCCCGCCAAAAAATCCGATATTAATATCTGCGTGGAGGGGAGGGTGAAGACGCCGCATTGCGCCAATCGCAGGCCACCTTGACCCCCCTCCCCTCCCGAGGAGATATGATGAATTTATGGATCTAATAAAACCGAGCGACGCCATTGGCTGACGGCGACGCTTACAGCACCTATGAGGTAATACATATCACCCCGCGCACCCCTGTGCGCTCGCTCGTCGGGGGTTAATTTAGAATAAATCAACATTTTCATTCCAAGGTGCGCGCACGGTTCAGGACAGCTTAATGAAAGTAAAGCGCGATTTATTCGTGTTTTCAGATTTGTGGTCTTTAAATGTCTCGTTTTATCTGGATTGGCTTCTTTCGGGGGTGTTTTTAACATTAAACTCGAGGGTAGATTTGAAACATTTTGCATGTTCGGAGTTTTCATTGAAAGGCAGTGAGATGATAACTTTTCATTTCATTTCAGCGACAGCATTTTCCTGACTGTGATGCATTGTGGACTCTAAATTTTGGACAAGTTTTAAACGCCCTGGGAATTACGAATTTTTGATCGAAATTGGTGGTCTGTTGACAAATTAACCTATCTGAGGTGGGATGCGTTCATCAACTACCGTTCTATTACTCTCAGTTCGGTAGTCTCCCCTGACTCTCGTATCATAAGATTATACGTCTTAGATACTTTGCTTTGAGACACCGACCACTCTTAGAGGGTATTTTAAGATCAATTTGGAATGATCAATTTGGAATTAGGTGTAGACATACACTCTTATGAAACTAGAGGCAGGGAAAACTACCGGACTGGGCGACACAGAACGGTTGTTTACGAGCGTTTGCCTTCTCAGGCAGGAGCCCGTTTTGTCAACATATTACCAAATTCGATAAAAAGTGCTCCAACGCCACAGGCGTTCCAAGTCTCGTCTGAAAGCAGTTTTGACCGTGAACACTTTCTATATATAGTTCAGACGAGTTCTTGCACATCAATGGGAGACCTAGTGAGGAATGGCTACCGGCCTACGGATGCTTAAGTGGGAGAATTCGAATGAATGAGCCAGTACGATTGCAAATATTGTATGTATGAATGAGATCTTGATGTAAGTATGAGTGCCAACATTGTGGCTTTCAAGTTAATAACTTATTGACGATTCCGATGCAGTGTATATTGTTTATGGAATAAAACATTTATCTATTTATTTATAATGGTGAGTGTGAAGAGTGTTTTGATGGGTGATGAGATGTAGTATTGTTACAAACTAGGGCAGACCTAATAAGTAGGCTTGAGCGGCCAGAGTGATAACTATATTCTAGGCTTCCGGTATCATACCGCGTTCTAAAACTAACATTAAAGTTGTTGACGTTTTGCCTTTTCTGTGATGAGGCATCGTCAGTCTCAGCTGTATTGCTGAGGATGCTACATCACAGTATGAGCGAAACGTCTGACAACCTTAATGTTTTGACGCGGTATGATACCGGAAGCCTAGAATATAGTTAGGGTAGACTGTTCCCCAGATTGGGTCTTTAAATAGTAGCCTACCGGCAAATTAAAACCAACGGCTCAACACTACCTCGCAAGAGTTTTCATAAAAAACGCCTCTAACGTAGAAACAGAATATAAATACAAATCATTCCTTCCTACCTCCCTCGTGGAACACACAAAGAAGCGCGTAATCAGTTTTCACTAAGTTGAATTACACGCCTGTCAAACGGCGTAGAGAAGAAGAAGAACAACAAACACGTGTGTCTGCTGCAGAGATACGACTTGTCTACGTCATCGTGCGCTCAATTAACAATGACGTCCCAAGGCGTGTGACGTCACCGGTATGTACGAGTATGTTCAAGTCCCTGACGTTTCAATTTATTCCTTGCCGGGTTTTTAATCTTCAGGGACTTCGTCAGATTTGATTAGATTTTTTTGTTATGGTTGTTTTGTGCATATAAAGACGTGAGTAACGAAACAATGAAGTTGGTTGTAGTTTTTAAAACGCATTATCATAGGGGATTGATGTTGTAGAAGCGATTGTTGCTGGTTGCTCAGGTTCTTTGAGTGTTTTCATGTTTAATACTAACTTCCTTACTCGCCCTTCTGGCTCGCTGGGGGGCTCCGCCCCAAGTCCCTGCTTGGCCTGCGGCCTCGTATTTTGGGGGCATTCGCCCAACTGTTTTGCAGCTACGATGCAAACTAGTTAACTTTCTTATTTCAAAACATACAAAACTATAACAGCTGTCGTTTGTTTCGAAATATAATATTTTCAGACGCTATCAATGTACGGCTTATTTTACGGGCCATTTTGGCCGTCACTATCACTAAATCACTATTTGCGATGCCGACCACTCTCTCAATGATTAATGGAAATACAAGGACCAACGGCTTAACGTGACTTCCGAACCACGCAGGTGAGGGTCTGATATGTCTAAACGATGGTGGGAGTTGATGCGGGTATCATTAGATGATCACTGAGACTATCTGAGCCACTTTAGACCTATATCATCCTCAAAACCTGACCTCCATGAAGCTTCATTACAGGCCATGTAGCTGGATTACAATTATAACACTCCTATAATTGTATGAAGAAGGTATCGATTCCCGTAACAAAGGGGGGACAAACGCAGCGTATTATAGCCCGGCCTGCTGGGCTTGTCAGTTTAATTGGCAAAGTTGAGGCCGACTGATTGACTCGGGGGATGAAATGTTGTTTTATTCCCTGCTCTGTTTCTTTATTTCCAGTCTTGCAGACAGGTACTCGGGGCTCGTCCAATCTAGAAATGCTTTGTTGACCCTCCCAGGACAAATTACTCGGACAAATCAAGCCCACAAATTGGTGACCGGAGCGGGCTTTGAGTTCCGGTTCTTGATTTCTTTAACCTCGCTTCTTTAAAACTTAAACAACCATTGAAAGATCAATCGGGCCGCAGTGGACTGGGTAAATTTGATCAACTCTTGCTCCGAATCGAGTTCTTCCTGGCTCAAAGACTCTGTATGATCACCAGGACCGATTGGATTCTTCATTTGGATCTTCACTGTCGGCTACTAGATTGTTTGTCTTCTAAATAAAGCTGAGAGGGCAAAACATTGAGTGTCCGAATCAAAAAGGCTTTGAAGTTCAATTATTTAAAGAGTCAGTTTAAAATTTTAAGGAAAAGGAAAATATGTATCGAACGACGGGAAAAATTATCGTGCTGTTTGTAAATATCAAAATTATGTTGTCACAAATAAACACTATAGTTAAAACTAATGTCCTGACCATTGTAAATTGTTGAACGCAATAAATTAAAGAGAAAGAAAGAAATATTTCATCCATGGCATACAAGATGCACAGGAAAACAATGAAATACAAACATTAAAAAAACAACAAATCAAATAAATAAATTTACCAAGGAAAACAAAGCTAATCCTCACATAATTCTTTCATCATGTATTCTTGTGTGGAGTAGAGGGCCTATTTTAAGAGATAACTTTGAATAACTATTTATTTGATTTATCTTGCTGTATTCTTACTTACAAAAATTAAGATTAGTACTTTGTTGTATAAAATAAAACCTAGTTGAGTTCAAGTACTAATACTGAAATAATTTAAGAGCGTTAAAATATAACTGCCTAAGCTTAACTATCTACCGTTTTTGTCGTATTTAGAATAATTATCTGCAATGGCAAATTTAAAATGTGTAGCAACGAAGTGTTTTAATTAATGTTAATCATAATCATTGTTAGTTTTAATCAATGTTATGATTAAAAACATGTTATACATTAAGAGAGCCCTTTAAGGAAACAGTTTTTGGCGTCAAAATCAAATCTATTGAGCAAAGAATAGAGTTAAAAAGATCTTTATCATCGCAAGATAATACTATCGCTAAGTTTAATTTTAACGTACAAAAGCTAAGAAGTACGAAAAATAGTTAAAGGAACCCACGAAAGACTGAAAGCATCCATAATGCAAGCAATTCGTTCAACTATTCCCTCTTGACAAGACGATATGTTCTTATTCAAGATGGCGGCGTTGTGAAATCACATTCCGCGACAATTACGCGCCAAAGTTTGCCAATCAGCTGGCTTGATTATAGCGGCAGATTAATCCCGTGCGGTGCTGCCACCACGCGGCCTTCTCCGCAACTAACTAATACAAGTAAATAATTAACCGTAACCGCAAGAATTCTGTGTTCACTTCGCGTGGATTTAAGTCACTCTTTGAAATGTATAATATTTTGTGCTTAGCTTTTCAGTTTGAAGACAAACAATTATTTCAGTGTTGGTTTGAGTAGCGCGAGTGGTTTATGTTGAAAAGTAATGGCTTTATACTTTGCTTTGAACCTACTCTTCTGCATTTAACTTCGACTGTATTTTAAATAACCTCATTGATCATAAAAGGAACGATTTTTAATTTCATTTTTGTTGAACACAATTCCTACGCAAATGTACGAACAGTTTTCAATCATCGAGTTTTTCCGGTTCACACCGCGTCAAAACATCATTATAAATTACTTGAAATATTTCGGCCTCGCTGTGGAGTACCATCTTCAGTCACTGATTAGCTGAACCTAAGATACTTGCTCTCTGTTATCCTATTGGTCACAGGGCTGCCAACCGACCATTGGATCAAGGATGCCAACCGTCGATGTTCTCATTGGCTGTGCCAATATCGAAAAGACTTCTTAGAAGTATGTTTATAAAAGAAAAATTGCTCTAATTATTAAAAATCCGTAGTTAACCCTATTTACATAATATTTTTGAAATTGCCAAACTATTACCGGAACGACTACATTGAAAAACACTTGCAAAACATTTAAATACCAAAATCCGGTTCCATCTTCAAGTAATTGGCAAAAGAAAAGTCAGTAAACAGTTATTGATCAGGGACAGGGTGTAAAAGCCCTGACGTGTCTCTCGGTCCCTTCCCTCTCATATAAGCGATCAGCTTCTTCTTCTGCTCACGTCTCGACTCCATTGGCGATTCCCTTTCACAGATCCAATCTGGTATGGGAGTGGAGCGGTCAGCAAACGTGGGCCCAGGGCCCCAGGGTCTTGAATCTGAACGTCCCTAGGGCCCGTCCTGGCCTTAGGGCAAGTAGTTTGAGCGATAATTATCTACTTCCAATGACTAACTAAGGATATGACATAAAAACTGACAGATATACAGATTTCATAACATCGCGTTAAAACCGAAGTGGCTCTATGGGTCAAAATAGAAACTCAAGGACAACGTATAGTTAACCGAATATTCACCATTATGATTTTCACAGAACTTTATCTCCGAAACTTCACTACCGTTCTTAAATCTATGAACACTTTTGTCTAGAAAGGAATATTTACGAAAAGACTACGAGCATGATCAAATATAAAATTTCAAAATAGTAGACTTTTGATAGTGTTTTCAAAACTTCTTGAGTAGCAGAATAACCGGGTTTGCAAAATGCTTCAACTTTGTTTAAGAAATTGGGGTTTGCTGGTTTTTATGCACATGTTGAGTACGGTAGAATCAATATTTAACCAAAGTTTTATCAAAATGTTAACATAAATTAAAATGTTTATAGCATGAAACCCCATTTTAGAAAGAAGCCCTCTATCCCCCATTGATCACTTCAGGTTAACCACTTTT
This sequence comes from Matsumurasca onukii, assembly GCA_018831715.1. NCBI lineage: Eukaryota > Metazoa > Arthropoda > Insecta > Hemiptera > Cicadellidae > Matsumurasca > Matsumurasca onukii. The sequence goes on from CM032065.1 coordinate 1,822,829, forward strand.
CCCGATGGTCTAACTTAACCTAGAGGTTTATAAAAAAGACACTTTTACGAAATACTGTGAAAATCGGACTAAAATGTGAACTTTAGATTGATCAGTGGTTTTTTGACTCAGTAGGTGGGGGGAAGCTCAAATATGCTTTCCGTTTTTTCTACGACGTTTCGCTTATATGACAGTAGACATTATTAACCCTAATTCTCATGGAAATTATCAAACAATAATAATAACACATTAACTCGTTTACACACGTGTGCGTTTTTCCACGAAAACTCAATTACCTTGTAGACAATATTAATTGCTAATTTTCTATTTATTATCCTGATAAATATATTATTGTTCAGAAAACGCTAGATAAGACATGACGCGTGAGTGCGTGCGGCGGTGAAGAGCCGGTGCGGGACCTACAACTCCTGCGCAGGCGCCAAGGTTATTATCACAGACGGGTCAGATAGGTCCATCTCTTATTCTGTATATCGATCTGCAGTAGGCCGGGGGTGGAGGGTGGGGGTGGCATGCATCAAGACAGCTTTACTGACCACCCCAGGCCAAACAAAGGCTTACACTCTCCGTCTCCACTTATTTGTTATTTCATGTTATTTGAAGAAATCCTGCGAGAGGGTATTGAGGGACGACTGTGCGAATTACAAGTCACTCTCAACTCCCGAGGCGCGGCTCTCTCTCTCCGAGTCCACAACTTAGGTTTTATACTCTTTCCCAACAATCGGAAATTCTCAAAACTGTTTCTCTGAGTGTCCCTGCCCGCGGCGCGCTCCGATATCTTCAAACACTTCTCCCCGTTTCTTTCAACTTCCCCTCACTCGGACATCTGAGTTACAGTGTCAACGTGATTAATTTCTTCGTGTTTTCCGTTTAGGGGATGCTCGTGGGTGGGATGACGGGTTGGATTGTACGCCGCATGCAGTTTGAAAATGTTTATAACAACTATAATCTAGTTCTTCTGGTTTACACCGCGTCCAAACTTCATTAGGTTGAGATATTTCGGTTTCGCTGTGGAGTACCATCTTCAGTCATTGATTGGCTGAAACAGTGATTGGGATGGTACTCCACAGCGAGGCAGAAATATCTCAACTTAATTATGAAGTGTGGGCACGGTGTGAGCCGGAAGAACTAGATTATAGTTGTGATACCGGCCGCGTAAGCCTAACAGTTAAGTTTACTTCAATGTGTTTTAATTTACTCTATCCACAAAACTTATAAAAGCGTGCCTTAAACTCTCTTCTACCTTGGGCACTTCTGGTAAGATTGGGGAATAATCTTTAGTTCCGCTTTATTTTTTATCTTAAACGTATCCATGTATCATTATACTATCATTATACTTTACACAAATATAACAAGACAAGCAAGAAAATCCCCACGTACAAAGTGTAAAGTCCACATTGGTAAAAACGTCCAACATTCTAATATAACAATCTATAATACAATAAGAAATTTATGGAAGATCGATCTGAAACAAAACAAAGTGACGATGCGACGCCTGGCGTTTCTAGCAGGATATCTTCAAGTATTCAAGTAAGTAAGTATCAATAAAACGACCTAGATAGTACCTATCAAGCATCGACTTTGAAGCTATTTCCCAAAAAACCAGTGACACGATAATCTTAGTTTGTGGAACGATTGCATCTTACGCAATGTTTAATTTTAAAACCATACATAACTGGCAACAAAATAATGTGAAGAACACAAATCTAAAGATTATACTACACATTCACACGCATTTCGTTCATTCCTTCAACAATGATTGCAAACATAAATAATCATCATCACTTAATTGGCATCAGACCTGGCTTTTGGGTAGAAAGAGCCAAAACAGTTATCTGAAACCAAAGAGTACCTGTGAACTCATTCATAGAATTCAAGCGTTGATTAATAGCTAGCTTAAGCTTTCATGATAGTTTGTTTAAGGTAAAGTATACTTGACCTTTTTACTCGTAGTTGAAAGTATGTTTGGCAAATATCTAATTAGGTTTAAGACAAGTTAAATCAAGTAACCTAAATTTGATGCCGTAGCCTAACTAATATCACTATTTTTTTTTTCTTGTTTAAATAATTCAAAAGTTGGTTATGGTATTTTAACAAACTCAAAAGGTCGCGAATACTATGTGAAAATAAATTCAACATAGTGTGCACGTTAAAAAGTTGAATTCATGTACCCGCGCTTCAAAATAATTTACAATATTAATAAAACAGCTGATAATGCTTTAAAATTCAATTATGTAAACAAAACAAAAATTGTACGTAAAACATGTTGCTAGGAAACAATATTTTTACAAAATCATTTAGTGATGTGAATTTAATCAGTGAGGAGTTTTCAAGACGTTCCTCGACATGGGGAATGTATTGGAGTGTCGTGAGTTATAGAATATAAGTTTTCACAGCCTCGGAAATACGTACAAAGAGGTTTCTTATAAGTATTAGAATATTTTTGTCGGTAGAATTTGATTGATTAAGCAAGTTTCAAATTTTTTTCTTGGCGTTTAAGAGTGGATTGAGTTAAAACTACTATTTTTGAAGATCTGAGGTAAATAGTTCTGGCATGCGTGTGAAAATGTTGTAGTTTATGTGCATAACGTGTAGTACCATTACGGTTGTTTTAGGCAGTTTAGTCAAGTGAGTCGTTTTCGTTTCTTTGTCAGTGCTTATTTGTTTCCTACAGTCGTAAAAAAATGAAATTCCGACCAAGTTTACCTAATTTTCTTCTTTTCTACGGGGTGTAAGGAAGTATTTGATGGTAAAGTTCACTGTTATGTTGGAAACATCAACTTTCATTGACTTTAGCTTCGCCTAACTTACTAATATTCATTTTTTCCAACGATAGGAACTTCTTGGCGCGCCTCTTTTCTCACCTCACTTCGCCTCCTCAATGATGTAACGTGGTATAAGGATGTCCGATATACAACTGTATTCATTTACTAAAAATATCGACCAAAAAGAAGGAATTTGTATCTCTGAAAGGCGTCTTTACGTGATTAAAAGTTGACTTGAAGCTTTATTAATAAATAAATATACAAGTAAATAAATTATACTTGATAAAAGGGTTAATAAAAGGGAGAAATTTGTACCTAGACCTGATTCGTGCGTAAAGTATGAGTTCAGTTCCAAATATTTTGTTCACATGGGAACTTTAAAAATGGAACACATTTCATTGTGCTTTAGTTTTCAATGTGATAAATAATTGTAAACAATACGCATCCAAACGAATTTACTGTTCGGTTTTGTGTTAAAAATCTAGAGTTATACTTCTGAATATTGCAACACATAGACGTGTAGTGTTGAGTTCTTATACTCGTAGTTTTCACTTGAAAATGTCGCGATCTAGTAGATTGAGAAAGCGTACAACAAAACAGACTTTGCAACCGAGCTATCCTTCCAACGCCAAAGTAAGTTGTTCGAAACATATATTTAGTTATAAGTTTTACTTACTAAAGTTTTTCATAACCATGTAATATTACAAAACAGCCAAATCTCAAATTTCTATAAATGAACAGCGATAATTTTTAACAATAATAAATATATTTAATAGGAAAAGCATGTTTAAAAAAAACTTTCCACAATGTTTTGCTATTTTTTATGGTTGTTGAAGTTTATACAAAGTGGGCAAGCTTAACATTACAGACATTTTGAACTAGCTTTTATTTTAAAACTGTAGTGATATAACTTAAAAGCTTTACAAAAAATGGCCACAAGTGGTTTTATTCATGGTTGGCTGTGTAACAGAACGGAAATAACGATAAACCTCTGGTGTTAAATTTCAGTTGTACAATTTGCAGTTTGTTCCTTTTCTCAAATACGCGCAGCAAAGTAAACATAGAGACACAGCTGTTTCGACCAATTTCATGATAGCTTTTTCATTGCCATTTTGATTTGCTAAACTGCATAAGGTTGGGTCTTTTTCTTTGTTGCAGGTTGAATAAGCTTTCGGATTTTAAAAGAAAATTACTCTATCATTGGGGTTTCTATATGTGTGTAGGGTTTAGCTGGTCAATAAGTGTCCCTTAAGGGCAGCAAAATTTTGAGTTCTCGATTCTACAGTTTCAATCAGGTCCGCCGAAGTGCTCCGGTACGCTAGAACGCTAGTTGGAAAGAGCACTTTGAAATTTGCATTCAGTGTTTGCCTGTAGTGAGTAGTCCGGTAGTGAGTAGTCCGGTAGTGAGTAGTCGGTAGTGAGTAGTCCGGTAGTGAGTAGTCCGGTAGTGAGTAGTCCGGTAGTGAGTAGTCCGGTAGTGAGTAGTCCGGTAGTGAGTAGTCCGGTAGTGAGTAGTCCGGTAGTGAGTAGTCCGGTAGTGATAGTTCGCGTGGCGGTTTGCTTGGCTTTTCACAGGGCAGATTGTTAAAGAACTAAGTGACAGTATCACTATTTGAGATGCCGACACGCTCATGGGGGGGTTTACAAAGCAATATGTGGTGAGAAGATGAGGTGTGATGGTGTTAGTAACGAGAGGTGTAGACACAGTCGCAACTCGTGCCCTTCACTTAGGTACGGTGCGCTCTGAGCTGTTTGAGGCCAAGATTATATGTCTACACTGGACAAACACTTCGTCTCGGCCGGGTAAAATTGTCAATTAAAAACTAACCATATTATCCTGAAGGGAGCCAAATGGTTAGTGTTTCTTCGCCTATTAATAATTGGATTTTAAAGTAGTAGCAATAGAGTTTTGTAGTTATTTAAAACACTAGAACTGTAGGAATAAACAAAACTATTCAGTATTAAACTATAATAGTTAACCCGTGTTTTGAAGGCAATGTAAACTTTAACCCCTATTGCCTGCACTTGGTTGCTATTGTTTGCCAAAGTGATATCCAGGGCCTACCCGGTTGGTTCTTGGTATTACTTTAACCCAAAAGTTTAGTAAATACGGAATTTTGTGTTTCGTGCATCGACACAAAGTCGATACCCAGTTTCAGTTCGTACACAAATGGAAAGAGGAATTTATGTACATTAGGTGAGTCTACACTTTGACTCGCTGTCTGTTTGCTGTGTAGTCTTTTCTTTTTTTCTTTTTCTTTTCGGCAGTTCGGCATTCAGACAGCGTACGAGCTGCAACTGTTAGGTTAAGGTGTAGGGGCTAGTGTTAAGCTAGTTAAGTGAAACATTGTATTTTCAGATTGTCTTCTTCAGACTAATGGAACCCAAACCGTCCTTAGATCTCCTGCACACATAGTCTCGGGGCAACACAGTTTTAATTTAAGATTTTAGTTTAACTCTCTATACCATCAAAAGATACTTTTGAAAATTTGCGTTACTCAGTCAGGTGCTTAAGTAGATACTTATTTGGCTTGACCAGCTAAACCCCAGCATAGTAAAACTTCAAAATTTTCACTCGACTGCTTCTCCCTCCCCGTCGATCACCCCTGATCTTCTGTTCCTGCCGCGAAGGAGACCAGGACCTGCTGTGACGTCACTTTAGCGGACACTACCCAGAGACCAGCAGAACACCAGAGAGGCTCACCTCTACCGTTAATGGTGGGTACAAATTCTTGCGTATGAAGTTAACCAAGGTTTATATTTTGAAGGATGGCTCATTTTGCAAAGTCTGTCTGATTAAACTTAAACTGAGCACGTCTCTTTTTTACAAATTAACAGTATTTTGCGTTTGTAAACAATTTTTTAATTGCTTAAGACGATAAATTATTGTTGCGCTGACATCAATCGGTTTAGTATTTTGAACAATTTTTGAGTCCTTGAATTTACAACACAAATCTGGCAGTCGTTTAAGATACGTTGTTCTGAAAAAAACTTGGAGTCAAGCAGCTCTTAGTGCTTAAGCGCTTGCGTGATTAGAACGAATTCCCTTTGCTACTCAATACTCATAAAATAGACACAGGCACGAATTATAACATAGTAAAACAGCAAAACTGCGGCTTTAGACGAAGGTTTTAACTCAAAAGAAGAGATAATCACAAATGTTCCTTCACTTCGACCTTTGGACTTCGAGCTTTGCGTGATGTGTTTCTTCGGTTCATAGCTGACATTTCCAATTCTGGATTTTCCAGACGTGATTGAACTTTTCTAATTTACTAAGTGTTTGATTAATGTTTCTTTCGGAAACCTCTTAGTATTTAAGGCAACACAACTTTCAGTTTAAATATTGCCTTAGTTAGGGACAATTTAATAATAGTATTGGCAAATTAAAGTTTTCGTCGAGGTTGTCAATTTCGGCAACCAGTTGACGGATATAATTTAGTTTAAAATTATTTATGTTAGAATGTCCAAAACCCGTTGGAGCTACAAGGGTTCAACACAAGCTTGTGAAACGTGGTATCAGGATCCGTGGCGGGTAGGTATCGCGCGCGACTCCGGAACTCACCACTCAGGTGGCGCGTGTTCGATCTCCACTTACAACCACTATAATTTGTAAAGTGACTATACGGGGACGCTAGGTGAAGTTTGAGGTTGAATGGTAGAAAGGACTTTTTAGTCCTAATTTCGCCTCGATAAACCACACAAACCTGGGACCTTTTCACCAGGAGATAAATTTTAAGTATAGGAATTTAACGTAACATCAAAGTGAAGCACTATAAGTCCCTCTAAATTTGAATTTCTAAAATATTCATTACATATTGAATTTGCAATAAAATAGTCATGTTTTCAATGGTCTTAAAGTGTGAGTGTTTTAAAAATGCCAAGCCTAACAGACAACACATTACCCTTCTCTCTCTTGGCAGCAAGATGTATTACGCATTCACCATGAAAGACTGACACTGTTCGTCAGCATTCTGCAGCATACAGATGTTCAAGAAACGTGGTGGGGGGCTGAAGGAGAGGGGTTGAAACAGAGTGCATCAGAGTAGTGTGGCCCAAGGGGCACCTACCCCCTCCCCCCCCACCAAGCACAACCGGGAAACCTGGACAAATACCGGTCAACACAAGTGTGAATATTTCAACACGGCCTGATTTCAGTATCGACGTCGCAGTACAGACTTCTCTTCTCTTCTCTTTGTTATGTCGACGTGAATTCTTCTATTATTTAGAAAGTCCCTAACCACTCAACGTACCCCTAAATGAAACAGAACACCAAAACATAACTCTAGTCTCTGCCGATACCAAACGCTAACCCCTTGACACTTTGCGACGCTTTTAAAGTTTTTAAACTAAATAAGTTACGCAAGAACTCTAAAAAAGTACCTAAACGGAAATTTCATATTGCATTACGAAAAATTGATCTACGTTCGATATAAGGACGTTGACTTACAAACAATCGTGTACTAACTCTAACCATTCAAGTCAAACATTTCATACCGCTCTGAAATCCGTATAACGAAAAGACCTCGGAGAGAAATTTACGGCGAGCCAAGAACCAATATAAACGTTACACGGTTCTGCAGATAGCAGCAGAGGCAATAATACCTGGGCGAGCCACTAGAGTGCTCCCGTATCGCAATATCGCTAGCAATTACAAGCCAAGTCAACACTGACCGCACATCAAACCTTATTGTTCAAAGCTGGACACCTCCCATCCCTTCCACCGGCATCTCCTTCCTCGGCTTTATTGATTCGTCCGCAATCCTCCACGGCTTTATATCGAGACCCCGGCGTTGTGAGTGGTGCCAGAGATAATGTTTGGGTAGGTAGATTGCGCGTAGATGCGGCAGCCCAGCACAGATAGCGCTGCGGGGGTTCGTTCGTTCTCGAGAATCGTACGATTTGGTCACATTTACGTCGTCGACATCGGACAAACTCGAGCATGGGGTGCCGAGGGGAGACGGCGAGAGATGCCAGCGCTCGCAGCGCTATCTGAGCTTGGGCCGCCGAACTATGTTGACTTTGCTGGCTCAACCATGTGGCATCTATGCCCAATCTACTTACCATAACATTATCTTTGATGGTACGGAGGATGGTTTTGAGATACAGTGAGGGATGTAGGTAGGAGGGGACATTTTGGGATCAACGCTAACACAGAATTTGGGAATTTGTCACTTGTTCATGACTGAAATATAACCTTTCGTCATAGACAACTATCGTATGGTAAAATATTGATGGATGTTTGGTGAAACATTACTTTGCAGTCGGTGTATACAAATTTATATATAGTTTATTTCATAACAGTTTATGTAAACGCATAATATAAAGAATTCGTTGATTTTTAGAACATTGTTTTTCGCACTTAACCTTCATATTTACTACGTTATTAATTTAGCGTTAAATCGGCATATATTATTAGTTATCGGTAACAAAAACGCGACCATTGTTGCTGGCCAAGAGCGTTTGGGCACAAGTGGCGCATTCTGGGCGGACAAATCTAGCACAAATGTTAACTGCTCCACCTTAAAACCTCAACTACTAAGAATGTACCAGTGTCGTTGAAAGTTTACCAATGTGCAGAAACGTGCAGATTTTCATCAAAAAGGAGTTTTACTTATTCACACTTAATTGAGAAAGTTATAATTCCAACATCTAACAAAAAGACAGCTGTATGAAAGAGTTTGAAAACTGTTCATGTTTTAATGGTGAACACCACGAAAAACGACGAAATCCTAAACACAACTACTGTAACACTAACCAAGACATTTCAATTCACAGCTGTGCACGGATAAAACCACTGTAGCCGAGGTTATTTCGAGTATTTCACAATCGATTAGCTTATCAGTTGTTTCCGCTAGCGTGATTAATAAGCCTCCCCCTTACTTCCCCGCCACCCTCACCCACACCCGGTCACGCGACGTCGGCTTGTATTACGCCAATTTTCAATAATTCCCTCGACTTGTCGGTGCGCCTTTAATCTTTTACTTGTGGCTTTTCCTCCCTTATTGAACTGCGCGGCGGCGGCGTTCGACCGTTGCTGATTTGTTGGTCAAACTTTGGCGGAATCCACTTTAACCTCGGTGTCGAAGGGAAATCTTGTCTTCAACCCTAGATGGACCAAGGTATTCGGTGTGACGTGCTGGACTGGGACTCGTGGCGTGGTCCTGTAATCCAGCTTCATGGGGGTGAGGTTTTGAGGATGATATAGGTCTAAAGCGGCTCAGATAGTCTCCCCCATCACCTGCGTGGTTCGGAAGTCACGTTAAGCCGTTGGTCCTTGTATATTTCCATTGGTCATTAGGCTATTAATTGATGACCCATTCTAAGGAAGAGTCGGCTTTAGTTTGTAACAAGACTACACCTCATAACTATTACTACTACTCATCACACTCATCCTTCACCACATATTTGCCTTAAAATACCCTCATGACAGTGGTCGGCATCTCAAAAAAAAAAAAAAATAATCTTGTATAATTTTGTGGAAAATTCTAGTTGGTTGCGGAAATTTTAGAAAAGTGCGGACACAAAAGGACATTCTCTTGGTCCATCTAGGGTTCCAGCTGTCTGAACCAAAATTGCAATGATACCAGCTGTAAAAGCAAAACTGTAGGCAAGTCATAGTGAATACTATAAAAAAGTAAAACATTATCACAGAAATACATGTTTTTCAATTCACAAGACATGCTTTTGACTCATTAGACCGATCACACCGTTGCGAACTGAGCAAGCAAACATTGTTCTCTCTTGCTCGCGCCGCAGTGAAACTAACTTATTTATGTCCGGCAGTCGATTGTTCGGACACAGGTCGTAGGGTTGATAAATCCCGGCCCGAGTAGCAACCAAGGTAGCTCATTTATCCCGTCCTGTCGCGCCCGCGGGGGTGGCGAGCACCAGGCATCGCATACAAGAACCCTGCTTATGATAACAGCGCGAGGATAAATCCACCCCGGCTCGCACATAAAGGCGAGAAAGAACATTGTATTTGTTCAAGGTGAAGGGTGGAGGGGGAGGAAGAAAGCGCTTTCATAAATCTGCTAGCGGAGATATACCGCCGGGCCCACCATTAAGGAGCGCGCGGATGACGATACGTGCAGATTACCAGTTTTATTGCAAGCGCTCTCTCCCGCCAGCGCGGCTGAAATGGCGCCGGTATTTATGGTTATGTGCGCAGATATGCCGCCCCGCTACATCCCAACCCCTTGATTTGACATTTTCATGCATATTTAGTCCAGATTTCTTCGCTTTACTTTAAATTATTGCGTTTCTTAGCGCTTTTAACGCGCGCAACGACCGCTTTGCGTTATTGTTTTCTTTTAAGAGTTGGTTGAAGATGTATTGTTGCGTCAAGACTTATTACCGGAACTTAAATTAATTAATTCTAAGTATGTAGCAGACGCATGTAGAGTAGAAAAGAGCAACTATGGTCCCCTGAAGAGGAAAACTTCTCCCACCCCACGTATTTTGCTTCTATCCTTTCCTGTCTTCCAACTTTAAAAGCTGTGCAGTAAGAGTTTCCAGTATGAAATTTGTAATCAAGGAGTTAGAGAATACTTTTTAAATGTGGCATAACATTTATTATCTCTTAGGCTACAACTATAATCTAGTTCTTCCTGTTTACAGAATAGTTTTTTTATAGTTAAATATAAAGAAAAGTACATAGAACCCTGATAAAATTGTATTTTAACATGGACCGGTTTCAACCTTTAGGCCATCTTCCCGCATGTAAGTAGGCTACATTGTATAATTATAATTATAGCTAGAGTCATCCTCAGTAGCTGGTTGACTGGCTGGATGACTCTCCACAGCGAGGTCGAAACGTTTAACAGTATTTGTATTTCAACTGTGCCGCGGTGTAAACCGGAAGCCTTAGATATTAATGACACTGGCCGCGAAAGCTTAAGAATTAAGATTAAATACAAAAGTTGTAGGAAATTGCAGATTTTCAGACACCATCTTTTTTGCCAAAGCCTTAAGGTAAAAGAGAGCCTTTTCAGCTTCAGAAAGAGTACCGGTATATGGTTGAGGGGTGTTGCATGCCGGGAAGTACCTAAACATTTACTCGTTCGGTCACCAGTCAGTCACCTGTACAACAGGCTTTATAGTATATGAATGTGGATCTTGGATAGTTATATCGTTATCTCTGGACCGGAAGCGGATGTGACAGTGGCGCAAGCGCCGCGTTGCGGATAAGTCCCGCTTTACCCGGTTATCCGCTGTGCAAAATCTAATAAACATAAAGTCGCCGGCTCCGCACTGAATCTTTCTTTATATTTCGCTACTTCCTTTCTTCAGAAATCTTTTTATCTCCGGGCACTAAATTAGCGCGGGGCCGACGCCGAGAGGGCCGTTAGCCGTTTGTTTCATAAAATGGGTTGCGTTGCTTGAGTTCCGTCGGTGTTGAGGGGTTATGCTTCCGGGGGGTGGGGGCAACTTTACCCCCTCCCCCCTACTACTTCCACCTGAGGATGAATGACCCTGTCCACAACAGAGACCTGAGAATTTGTCCTAACTCCTTCCCCTGCTTCCGGCTCCCTATTGCAATTCTAGATTACCGTCACAAAATTTATAACGTGAACATAAATGGGGCTATTAAAAGTGGCCTCCCTCCCTCCCCCGCCGGTGGTTGATTGAAGGCCTAACGAGCGGCGGGGTGAAGTATGACGCTGTCTTGGTCAGCCCTGTGCTCGGGGGGGGGGGGGGCCGCCGGCCTCCGCAGCTAAGCTGCAATAACATCATTAAGACCTCAGCTAATCCGAGGAGTGCGATAGTTAATCGTGTCCTCTACCGTGTTGTTGTTGTTGTGCATCAACACGGAGCTGTGTAACTTAATCAATACAGCTGGAGTGAGAAGTTAGAACCAAAGATTATGTTATGGTAGGTATAGATGGATACCGATCGGCAGAGGCAGGAAAATCAACACAGTTGTGGCAGCCCAAGCGCAGATAGCGCTGCGAGGGAATTAGCGCTCTAGGGGAGTCTCAAGTAGAGCCACTGACACGCTAAAGTAGAGCCACTGACGCACGCGAAAGTAGAGCCACTGACGCACGCGAAAGTAGAGCCACTGACGCACGCGAAAGTAGAGCCACTGACACGCTAAAGTAGAGCCACTGATGCACGTGGCCAAAAGTGTGTCCAAACAGTCAAGTTCGATAATCTAACTAAAGGGTGGAAAGTACAAGTTAACTTGACATTTGTAAATATAAAAACTGTTTTCAGATTTAATTTAATGGAAATGACAGGTAAGAATACACCAATATTCACAATGATTGTAGGGAGTCAAAAAATTAACATGTTAAAACGAATATATACATGTTTTAAACGCAAAATAAACCGAGTTTTAAGTTCATAACAGTGGGCTATACGGTATACACAGAGCTGTTAACTTTTGTGACTTTATGCGGACTTTGTAGCTTTTAGAGAGAGGTCAAAGCTCTCGTGGGAAGTATGGACTGTAAAAATGTTACAGGCACTTGGACAAGTTGTGGTTAAGGTGGCCAGACTGACGGATAAACTCGCTATAAACCTTACAAAACGTTTTGTAAGTTCTTTGCTCCATCGTTGCTTTTCACAGTTTATGTATATCTAAACTTTTTGTAGGCAAGTTGTGGTGCAAATTCACATTTTGCGGTGAAAAAACATGACTTTTAATAAATCTATAAATAACATTATGGGGCGATTAACTAAAAGATACTACTTGAGAATATAATATAAAAACATAAATAACATGAGATGGCTAAGATGGCTTAGGATGAAACCGGTCGCAATAAATTTTTTTCTAAAAGGCTACTATGTTATTTACGTTGTTATCTATTAAATATACTATATAATTAATATATAAAAGCTGAAAGGCCTTGATTCACACATAATCAGACCAAAGCCCAAACTGCTAGGCCTACAGACTAAAAGCTTTGCACGCCTGATTCTGGCAGCCTATAAACATCCACTAATAAACGGGCTTGAAATATTCCAATTTTAAGGGTGGTTTTGATCGTGGACCCCTTTACTATTGAACCGCTAGTTCCTAAACGAGTGATCCAATTTCCAATATAACCATAAGGTATCGTGAAATAATTTACGTTTTTTATTTTTAACGTTTAATTTCGCATTTCTTTTACCGCTGCACACACATTAAACTCGGCACCTTACGCAGTGTATGATTGGCGTAAGCCAAAATTAACAAAACCTATGGATAATTCAACAGTAAATAAGTCAATAGGTTCTTTATTTTTCTATTAAATTCAGTATGTACAATGGCCCAAGTCAATTACAACCCACAGTTAGATAATTATGAAACTGAAAATCTATTTTATACGGCAAATGTATAATATTTGTAAGTTTTGCAAAGCTATGAGTAAGAAGTGGAAAGACAAGGCTCCCGTGGCTTATTTGTTGTAGTAATGATAAATTCAAACTTCTTCTCGTACAAAAATATAATCTATATTTGGAGCATAACCTTGTTTTTGTTATATAATACAAGTATGTGTCAAAATGACATAGGCTACTTTAGAGCAAAAGAGATAAACGTAGGAAACTGTATGCCTACTTTCAAATTATTATTTAAAATAACATATTTGAATATTATTTCAAAGAACAGAAACAGGTGTAACACTGAATCGGTAGTTTGATGCCGCATTACCCGAGCAAAGGCTTCCTTTTTACAAATTCGAGGAAACTTTGTTGGGGAAAACACTGAATGGAACACTTGTTTCAACCGTGGTGAAGCACGGATTCAAAGCTAGTTGTTTACAGAAGCCGATATTGCCATTTTCCTGTAATCATAACTTTCTCGTACTAAACCGAGCTTTTATTTGACTCGTAATATTTTCAACTCGTCATTACTTACTGGTAATTCAAGACAGAAATATAATAATAAATACGTAGTTGTATTTAATTTTCATGTACACTTTAATTGTCATGTACACAAAATAATGTGTAGCCCATTATAATACGACATAACCATCACCAAAATAATGTTCCCCTGTATTGAGTACAATGTTTTACCTTTCTGTAGAATTCCATTTAGGCTAGGCTGGAAACTGCTACTCACGACATCTCTGCAACATCACTGTAGTTAGTTCACTATAAACCTTTCACTAACACTAAACTTTAAAATAAATGTAATAAAGATTGTTAAAAACGTTAATTTGAACACACTAGGCACTCCCGACCGATGGCCTACTTTCAATACGCACTGGCAAACTATTGATTGTAAACATTCATGTCGCAACTTGCGGAAAAGTCAGCTGTTCGCACAGAGAATAATCGATACGATGCGAGCCACGTCAAACCACAGATTACGCCTGGTATTTACTCTTCTGAAAATCAATGTTACTATAATCAATGCCCCCATGCGGGCATTTAATAACAGTTCGATATATTTTGTACTTTTATCGTAGGGGGAAGGGACTATTTTCGAAATACATATTAAATAAATGTTTTTATATTTTGCCTTGTTCTCATTTCATTAGTTTAAATTGCTACTCAGGGTAAAAATTGTCAAAGCATTAATGTTGTGGCATATAGTTTTCGTTTTATATTTGAGTGTAAACTTTAATTAATAATTACATGAACAAGAATAAATATCATTTTTTCTGTAGATTTTGTAAGTAACAAAATATTTTTTCACATAGATTGTTCATTTTCGAAACAATTATTCAACATAGGTTATATATTTTGTCTTGTTCTCATTTCTTTAGTTTTAATTGCTACTCAAAGTAAAAATTATCGAAGCAATAATGTTGAGGTGTGTAGTTTTCGTTTTATATTGGAGTGTAAAATGTAACCAATAATTAATTGAAGAAGAATACATATTGTTTTGTTTATTTACGAATTAAAATAATTTTAACTTTGAATTTTTTATACTTCCTACACATTTTTATATTTTATATCATTAATATATATATATTTTACTCTTCTTTTCTAGAGGACAGACGATGTCTAGCATATGAAATGAAATGAAAAAAAGTGTTTATTGGTGGCGAAGTTAGGACTTTAAAGTCCTCTTTTCCACTTAACTACAAAACCATAGTATGGACGACTTCTTGGTTTTGTATTGTAAGTTTTATCAAAAAGTCTATTGATTTCAAAACAATGATTATCTTTCCTTATATTCTGACAATATTAAAATTGTTGTTATTTGAAAGAAAATACAACTTAGAATGTCTTTCATAGAACAATTATTTTTGATGAAGTTTTGACACTTTTAGTAAAAAAATCCCCAAATTTGATATTGACCCCTTTTCGGAATATTTTTATATTTTGATCCGCAAATTACATTATTGATTCAATAAGTTTTAATATAAAACGAACCCAAACAAATTCGGATAAAAACGAAGAAAAATATGGGCGTAGAACAGAGCAATGCACACCGTATAACTGCATGGCAAACTCTCAAGGTCACCTATACAGAGCCGACTCTTCACAGATATAGACGTTTCTATTGTCTTTGATAGTGAAGGGTAATATATCAAGTAACTACCAACACATCGTAACTAAATCTCGAGGCGACAGTTAAGGAACTTTGACGTATAGCGACCCTGGTGGCGGGCCGAGCAACTATGACACACTGCGGGCATAACGAGAACTCCATCTCCGGGGACAAATCGCCGTCGCGTAATTAGACAGAAATAAGCCGGCATAAAACATATTCCTGTGCGATTTATGTGGCAGTTACACACATGAGGTTTTGAAAAATGAACCGCCGCACTATATGAAGCGCGCGCTAATTGGCCGGGGTCGTGTTGAGTGTCATCATCCGTCATCTCGTGATGATAGGTGTCATCTCGGCACTGGATAATGTCATAATGTTTATCTGCGAGTGAGATAGCAGGAGATAAAGTGGCTTGGGTATTTTTGTCGATCTAAATAAAAATGCGGATTTCGGCTTAAAATAACTAATTGACCTGCTGAGGTTTATTAACTTGCTGTTCTATTAGGATGTAGTCAATTAATCATGATGCATCTCTAAACATAGGCGAACAGTTTTATAGTTTAATTTAAACAATTTTCACTGTGCGTGTGTTCGTGTGTGTGGGGAGATTGTGTGTGTGTGTGTGTGTTTTATTTAAATGATGACGACCTGTGAAGGCGAAAAGCTCTCGAGATTTTGAAGACCCTGCATGTTTCACGATAGGAGCATAATGACCTCGAAACTGCCCTATCCTTTATGGGGAAAACTTGGATTACCGACTGAAAGGTAATTTAAACCAAATTTGTTTACAAAAAATAATCCGGATGCTTTTATCATGAAGTTAAACACCTTTAAGGAAAAAAGCTCCTAAAGCTATGGTTTCCTGAAAGAGGTGAACGCAATATTATGGCTGTAATATGACGGTGAATTTTTTTTCAGCGCAATCGTATGGAGTCAGTTTTCCTAGATAGCGGTGGACGCTTCCGTATGATTGCATTAAAAACAATAGTTCACCGCAATATTACGGCCGTTAGATATAGCGGTCTAGATTTCTAGGAAACCAAAGTTTTAGCATCCATTTTAGCTGAGTATACGGAACATGTAATTTGAGAATATTTATCGATAGCTTTGAAATAAATGATTTGGTTTTGTATGAGTGTAAAATTTAGTCGTTCGGAGCTGTGTGGCCTCTAATAGAAGCACGCGAATAAATAAATAAATGATAGCCAATTCAAATCAAAGTCTTTTCTTTTTATTCTTTCTCCTCTTATATTGTTGGAGAGGAAACGGATCCAACCAACCGCGAGTGGCAACAAAGCGTGGAATCTACAAGAAGAGTCTTTATTTTTGTAATTCTTCATTTAAAAAGAAGGAAAATTGAGAGTGGTTTTAAAGCGGGGAAGTTTTTACAAGCGAGTCGTCCTGATTTGACTTTTAAATAGGAGCATAAAATGACTGAGACGCCTTGGCGAAATGTACCATTGATCACCCACCTCGGTCTGAACCCCTCTCCTCTCCCTACACCCCCACCGGCTTCATTTACACAGACCGTGATAAGAAACTGTGATAACGATCTGTGTGGAGATACACCGGCTACTTGGGCGTAAGGGAGGTCTAGGCTCTAGGGTGAATCATAAGGAAATTTAAGAAGAAGTGGAAAGTGGTTTAGTTTGAGGAAGTATGGGTTTCAAAGTGCGCAGTACAGGTTGACAATTTTTTTGTCCCTAGGAACAATGTAAAAACCCATTCTTTGAATACATCACGTTTCCAATTTTTACAGATATTTTTGAACATTTTATTTTAAATATGACAATGTAATGCAGTGACTCCCCTGAATCATTTAAAAAAAAACAATTTAAATAAATCTTAAATAAAAAATGGTCATTCGGCTCAGCAGGGCCACTAACACGTTTAATGCACTTTAAAACAACGCTTATTTCATAACAATCCAATAACATTGTACGGGTAAGGTGTCTCAAGAAAATGCAAATGTTAAATTGTTGTTATTTAACGGAATTTAAGGTTAGGGTCATTGCTGCACACTCTTAATGTTATAGAAAATTTCTTGAATAAATTTCGCGCACAGCTAAATAGTAATTACAATACAAGTTAACCCAAAAGTTTCATCGGGAAAGAGGTTTATACTATCGAAAAGTGACGTGTAATTCTAAACAATTTGCTACAAGGAAAAGGAAATAGTTCAATAATTAGGCCAAACTTTTGGCCTGTACTAAAGAAAGATAATATTGAAACTCACTTTTCAAGGCTTAAGTAAAACAGTGTTATTCGACTTATAATAGCTTGTTGTTTAGACGCTGAGAACACACAGTAAGGAACTGCGTAATTTATATTTGTACTAAAACTAATTAGTCATCATGACAAAATGTTATTTGACGCTCTCAAACCGGATGAGCTCCTTGAATAATTATAACTCGTGTCAAACTATAGTAAAATCAACAACCAGCACCACAACAACGTACATGTCCACTTGAACCGTCAAAATAAACAAACCGTCGAAAAAGCACGAACCGAAACACTTTACACTGTGTATTCAAAACGTTAACAGAGCGTGGCGTAGCACGTCAGGCACGTCGGAAGAAATGTGCGACGTGCGTTATTAATACAAAACGAAGCGTCGCGACGCGAGACGTGTCAAAATATTATGCGACGCGACGCGACAGCTCATAACAGCTGACAAACGACACGCCGTCAGCTGACTGCACATTGTTGTCGACCACCCAGTGCCGCCATCTTTATTGTCTTGTTGTCTGTCGCAATAACATAAACATAACCTCACTTTTGTTGATGGTTCTAATTTTCTACACGTGTTTCTCCGACATAATTATAACACAATGTTTCATTAGCATTCTTGTCTGCTGGTGGGTTGTCGTTTGTCTTTTCAACAAGTCGTTGGTAATATCTGGGTTATTTCTTGTGTTGATTGAAATCAGCGGGGAATTTAAGGTTATGGTTCTATTTTTATAAAGCACTCGAAGAATGAGTCTATTGTGTGGTCCTCGGATAGCTTAACATTATCCAACCGCCTGAAGTGAAATGATTAGTTATTTTCGTCCTGAGATAATAATTAACCGTCAATAGTCTTAGAATCGTTATATCATCGGCTCCTTATGGACGTTTCGAAATCGGGAATCTGACCCCGTATTCAGGTGAGAAGTAACTTAAATCATAAAACAAAACATAAGAAAAATAGCTAGCAAAAAATCCTTAAAAAATTCCCTTTCCATTGGTTGTGCATAAATAGGTACTTTTGGTGTTCATTGTTACAGTTGGTCTAATTCACGGCTGTGATTGGTCGTCCGCTGTTCCAAGCCAGCCAATGGGACTGTCGCTAGCCGTGGACGTGCTTGATTTCTCTATTTGTATTTTTAATTTCATAACGTTTTTGTACATAAGTATAGTTTTCAAGGCAAGCTGTTATAAAATTAACAGGTTAAACGGCGAAAAAAGGAAACAAAATTAAGGTTTTTGGTGGTGGGAGACTGGTCAGCTTGCGCTGACTCCTTTAAAGCTATCTCTTTTCACCTGAAGACGGGGTCAAATTCCAGATCCCGAAACGTCATGTACTTTTCTTCACTCAAAAACGATGAAAAACGTCTGTAATAATATTTTAACCACAGTAGTTGTAGTATTTGTTCTTACAGTGCAATCGCCACACTTCTCAAAGTAAAGTCTCGTATCACACATCACACGTTCATACTGATTGCAGTCTCAAGTGACTGAGAAGTTAATATGAATACCTTGAATCCCGCCCGAGAAGACGAGGAGGATATGAATTTTCGGCTAAGAAGTTGTCAAGAGAGAGAGAGGAGAGTGTGTGAGAGAGACAGAGAGAACTGCAAAGCAATCTCAGTTTAATTAAGACGCGGCAGAGACTGAGTTGACAAAGGCTTTGCATATTTCAGCACAGCCACAATAAACTGTTCCACGTCACATTCATGCGACACGTTCAATGTGACGTCAGAGAGTAGTGTGCCTCAAGGAGCTGTGCTGGGTCCTACGCTCTTTGCAAACGCGAGAGAGGCTCGACCGTCGCGCTTCTGGTGGGTGGAATTTGAAACGGCCTTCGTAAGCTGATTCTTTGGATGGTCAAAATATTACGATTGATATAAAGCAAGCCGTATCATTTATTTTTTCAGTGGAGTAGTATTTTTATTAGATTTAATCACCCCACGTTGGAATTTAGAAGCATGGTCGGTTAGGAAAAGAATTAACTCTAAAATAAGGGGATGGCATTTTTCTCTATTCACAGTTGACGTTTGATACGTCATCTTTTAATACGATAATTCTAACTGTTTACATTTAAAAAGCTGTCGTGAGTGTTGGACTACTAATTCTAACTCTCCTGAAATATCTTTAACAGTGTACATTTAAAATCAACGTTTTAGTTAAAGTTTGTCTTAATTGAAATACTTTGAAATATTAGTTGAGCTTGATATTTAAAATGAAAAGTGAGGTTACGGCCATTTTTGCTTTGAGCCAGTTACGAGTATAACGATAATATAAATATATAAACGAGGTAAGGGTTCACGAAATAAAAACGCCTAAAATATATGAAATAAAACAAAACCGAATTAAGATCCTCAAAATTTATACCATAGGCAAAATACAGAACACTGGACCTTTTTAATAGGTATTTGGCGATTCATTGGAAATAATACAATACTTTAGCTGTAGAAAGAGAAGTACTTACCTACGACTATGTAGTTCCTTGCAACTATTACTTTTTATTTATTAGCTTGTCGTTAGGATCAATATTTGCTAGATTTAAAATTAGCAAAGGTTAGTAGTCCCTTGAGAACGGGTGGAGTTTTCCAACTGCCCGGAACGTAGGGAGTAGTTTTCTTCCTGAAGTTCAATATTTGGTATTACACGATTATAGTTCGCAGCTACATCCACCAAAGATAAGCCAGTCAGAAAAACAGTTCCACGAGAGTATTCCAACTTAATTTTATACCATAAAAACCACACCGAGAAATTAAAATACAGATTAAACTCCACCCCACAAGCCCCACTAACAACAAACAGCGGTTTAGTTAGCCGGCGCAACAACAACGTCCGTGGTGGTTACTCGTAATCTGGCTGGAGGTAAGGTAAGTAAGGTGGATAATAAATGTATAGAGGAGAGGAACAGGAACAGGAGAGCAGAGACGAGCAAGAGGTGTCCTGCTGGGACTAATGCAATAAGTAGAGAGATTGTAATTGTGTTTGTGGCGGGCTGCGCCGTTCCCGGCCCAGATTACCTTACGCCAGTCATCAAACATTAAGCCACACCGGGTCGCATAATTAGAAAACATCCTTTAAACTCCAGGCTGAGACTTGTAGCCGTGTGACTTTAGGGCCTAGGTCAATCTGTGGATGAAATAATGGATGAAGAAAAAGTTTAAGTTTGTATTGTTTAACGAGGTGACGTTAGGACTACAAAAGCCCTATCTACCACTCAACCTTTGACCGTCACCGTAAAGTCACATTACAAAATATTGTAAGTGGTGACTGCGGGGATCGAGCACGCGCCACCGGAGTAATGAGCTTTGAAAATTTAGTCGTGGTTTTCCTTAGAAATACCTAAAATTAATAGGTAAAAGGTAAAGTGTGTCTGGTTTAACGAAGCGAAGTAAGGATTACAAAGTCTTCTCTACCACTCAACCTCGACCTTTACCTAGCGTTACCGTATAGTCACTTGACTAATGTAAGTGGTGGCTTCGGGGATCAACCCCCGCGCTAGCTGAGGGATAAGCTCTGGAGTCGCGCACGATTCCAACCCGCCACGGGTCCGCTTAAAAACGTTACATTACGGGGTCCACGTTAAACTACGTTGTAAAGATTGACGTTTGTCTACTTATTACGTTTGAAGTGCTATCTAGACAGTAATAAAAAACATTTGAATTGGTGGAGGGAGTAGTAAAGAAATCAAACTTATTGAGCCCATGAACAAACAGTAATAGGCTAAGTTAATTACATACATATGTAAATCATGCTTAAGAGTAATTATTCTGCTTATACTCACTATCGAAATAGGCCTACAAGAATACAAAATGGTACACAATGCAGTAAGTTAATAATAAACACAATATGAAATAAAAGGACGACAACAAAAATGGATACCTGAGAACATTACATGTGATACAATATTTCTTGATGGCTGGCTTCAAAAACTCCTTTTGCACAGTAGAAAAGGTATTTACTAACCATGACTTGATGGTGCTTCCAAGGTTGGACCTTTGTAAGTTTCTTATTAGTTCGGGGATCTTATTATGAAATTCTGTACCTGAAACAAGGACATATTTTAGAGATCTGGAAAGTCTACATCTAGGCATATTTACATTTAAATATAATACTCGTATTTGGTTGTGATGATGGACCTGGTTATTCAGTCGGAATAAATGCAGACTATCTTTTATGGCTAGAAGACATTGTAGTACCGGTACATAGATATTTAAAACTGTCAAAACATCATTTCTTACAAACTTACATTATTATTTTTTTCTAGTTGCACACTTTTTGAGGAGTAAAATTCGTACCACATGGTCGTTATGTCCCCACGTGTACCATAAACAATGTGAGACTGAAAATTTATCAAATGCATGACTAGCAAAGGCATTAAAAGGTATTGGTGATGCAAAGCTAGTATGACTGAGAGCCAAAATTGTGTTTTAAAATAAGAATGTGAGGGCTTGTACATTACCGTAAGGTATTATTACCATATTACCGTAAGGTAGGTAAATAAACTCTAAATATGAAAGAGTGAAAACCACCCCAAAAGAGTGAAAATCGAGCCAAACTTTAATGGGAGTGGCTAGGTTTCAACACCCAAGAGAGCGAAATTTCAAACTTCTGAGTGGCCTTCATTTTTAGATTGTAAGTGGTGTATCAATTAAGGGGATGATGGTTTGTGAAATATTATAATTGAATAGTGTGAATAATCGTTAGAAGTCCTATTCAGGCGATGGTAAGAGGCTATGTCAAGGTATTTCACCGGAGGTTAGGTGGGTGGCGGGAGTAGGTAAGGTGGGTAAAGATAGCGATCAAGGTGTGGGTGTGCAAGGGCTGAGATCGAGAGTTAAAAGCAAAACGCAAGGGCGTGTCACTGGAGACTATGGGAAGGTAGGTTAGCTGAGAGGTGGGAGCAGGGAAGATGGGTGACCTTGGGGTTGGACGATGTGAGAAGGCAAGGTGGCTGAGATTGGGTATTTGGAAGAATAGTGGTATGTTTAGAAATGAATATAGGAATTAATATGTTGACTTGAGCGTAGGTATTTGTTAAGCATGATTACTTCCTGACTGGGACTCGTGGCGTGGCCCTGTAATCCAGCTTCATGGAGGTCAGGTTTTGAGGATGATATAGGTCTAAAGCGGCTCAGATAGTCTCAGTGATCATCTGATGATACCCGCATCAACTCCCACCATCGTTTAGACATATCAGACCATCGCCTGCGTGGTTCGGAAGTCACGTTAAGCCGTTGGTTCTTGTATTTCCATTGGTCATTGGGCTATTAATTAATGACCCATTCTAAGGAAGAGTCGGCCTTAGTTTGTAACAAGACTACACCTCATAACTCATTACTCATCACACTCATCCTTCACCACATATTTGCCTTAAAATACCCTCATGAGAGTGGTCGGCATCTCAAATAGTGATTCATCTGCTAATACAATTAAAGTGCTAAACTATTTCAAAAATTGGGTTATCAAGTTTGTGATCACAAAGTCTGAAATTCTTGATTTTATGTTATTTTCTTGTTTTTTGTTTTGTTTCAGAGATTCCCGACAAAGTGAATTAAACTACCCCAGGAATATCCAGAAAGGCTGCTTGAAAGACTACAAACTTATAAAAGTAACAACATTATCTTCTCAACATTTAACGTTTAAATATCAAATAAACTTGATTGTTGAATGCACTTTGTAAAATATTTCATCCAAACAAGAACGTCACCAATTTTTTTAATACCTGTATTGACATTGGCGTAAGATGTGTACATTAGAATCTTGAAATTACATTAATTCCTAAACTTGGCTGATTAGCTTTACAATTGAATAATTTGGAAGGAAAAAGAAAATTTCATAGGACATTAAATCGTTAAAAGTTCCGGTCCGTTTCTGAGACGTCGCATATTAATGTCGCGGTGGAAGTTATTCAAATTGACTTCAAGATTGGATTGATTTGCATAAAAACTTCTCTTTATTCAAAAAAGAATATAAAGTGTGGTTTCCAGGACGCTATTACAAGAGCTTTAATCTAATTTAACTTTTAAAACAGTCTGGTCGATAAGAAGTCTGCGTTTCTGACGATATTATCAAGCTTTATGCTGAAGTTTCAACAGTCTTTCTAGATTTGAATACAGAGAGTATCTGAGTAGTTAAGTACTTGGAGCTAAACTTACTAATTTATATATTTTATAATGGTCCAGCACAAATTGTATCTTAGTTTCTGTTTCTTCCTTATGTGTTTAAGTATTACTATATTACACACACTATCAAGAATCAATTTACGAATGTTGTTGTTTTCTATGGTAAACTACTAAAGTACTAACTACTTAGGTATCGTTAAGCCACTAAGGTGAAGAAGGTGTTGTACTTATGTATAGCAGGAAAAGTTTGAAGATAGTTGAAAATTTAACTCTTAGGCTTTCGCTGTTGGTGTCACAACTATAATCTAGTTCTTCTAGTTCACACAGCGTCCAAACTTCATAGAGTCCATGCGTTTCTTCGTGGTGCTTGGTGAGGGGACAGAGTGGGGGAACAAATCGATGTTTTCAAAAAGTACAGTAATAGCCTTTCCTCACAGTACGAGTGCCATGGAAAGACTGAACAGTTGGCTACCCTCACCCTCGAAACCCCAGTTATGACTGGTTTTAGTCGTCAAGGTCAAGCACCATGAAGAAACGCACGGACTCTAATTAGGTTGAGATATTTCGGTCTCGCTGTGGAGTACCATCTTCAGTCACTGATTTGCTGAACCAAATCATAGCCTAGTCTTAGAGCCTTGATCGTTGCAGCCAATCAGTGACTGAAGATGGTACTCCACAGCGAGGCCAAAACGTCTCAACCTAATAATGAAGTTTGGACGCGGTGGGAACAGGAAGAACTAGATTACAGTTGAAAATAACAAAGCACTATTTGGATAAATAAGAAGAGATGGCTAAATTTGAAGCTTGAGGCTCAAAATTACTCTGTAAACATTAAAGGTTTTGAATTAAATAAGAAAATTTGTAAAAATGCACATTTAAAAAGGAAAACATTTCTTCTCCAAGTTTTTACTGAATTTGTTTGGTAAAAAAGCTCTTAGACGTTGGTACATTTACGAGATTTTTTATTTACACCAAACAACAAACACCTTGAACGTGCTTGAAAATTACCTACCCACAGGAACACAATCGATTGTTAAAGCACGAATAAAATAAAAAAGTAAAATAAATATTCACGCCTTACAGAAATCCACAGACAAAATAATATTTCTTAGCCAACGAAAACCCTAGCCAACAGCAACAAAGTAGTGCAAAGCACAACTAAAACAATAAAGAAAGCGTGCATTAACCTTTACACCTGCAGTGAAACATTACATTCACGTGTAAGTGATAAAAAGTAATCCTTTCATGTGCCGAGCGACGGGGATGTAAAGTTTGAGAGCCTGTGCGCGTTGTAACGCTTTTACGAGCCCTGAGCGCTGAGGGCTGTGCGCGCTACATGATATTGAATATTACATACAGACACTTGCTCTTCCCGCCTGTTTATGACTTCATTAATTCCGTCGCCGCCATGTTGCCACCTGTTTAGCATACGACGCACAACTTCACTGCAGTGCAGCTTGCTGGGTGTGGCGGTTCAGGGGATTTTCTGAGATGTTATTTTGTGTTCTAGGCAAGGCTGACGAGTTTTTTGTAGTGGAGTTAAGAACCGTTACAAATATTAGCACTTGATGTTATATTAAAAATATATTTCAATGTGGTCATGTGAGGTTGGAAAAACTCTTAAGAAACTATACCAGCAACGAGTAGACGTTCCACAAGGTCTTGTTTTGGACCACTTTTCTTTCTAAGATACAATATGTTAGTAGGCCGAAACCCCAACTTAGCACCAAGGCTGAATTGAAAAATAACCATGAAACATATTAGCTCTTCTTGATTAATTAAAAAACGTAGTCAATATGGCCATGGGTGACTAAAGACTTCTCTGAGAAACAACTAGCAACGAGTGGACCTTCCACAAGGTTCTGTCTTTGAACCGTTTTCGTTTTCTTATTAAGATCAAATGTGCTGGTAAGCGAAAAGGCCAAACTTAGCAACAATGCTGAGTTAAAACATACGATTGTTGATCTATAAAAAAACACAGTTTTATATGTGGTTATATATGGTTAGATACACCTCTCAGAAAAAATTAGCAGCGAGCGGACTTCCACAAGGTTTTGTCTTTGGACCACTTTTCTTTCTCACTATAAAATACAATGTGCTGGCAGCCAACCCCAACACTTATGAGATGAAATTGTGGAAGAAAGTTTTAAATACATGATTTCCACTTATTTATCATACGGTCTTAATAGTGGACGATTCTCCGCTTCAAAAATATTATTCTTCTCAAAATTGTATTAGATTGTTTCTAGAGTTAGGAGTTTGAAACTTTATAACGCATATAGATAGAAACTTTTCATATGCAATAAACAATCGGGCCTAGTTTGTAACAAGAATACACCTTATCATCCATCAAAACACTCATCACACTCACCCTTCACCCCATATTCACCTGAAAATACCGTCTAAGAGTGGTCAGTGTCTCAAAGCAAAAGTATCAACACGAAAATTATGCTTTTTGACTTTTAGTTATGGTGATTAGACCAAAATACATTTCTATTATAACTTAAAAAAGACTGATAAATTTATCAAGAAGAGACATGCAGTGTTATTATGGCTGCCTTGATTACAAGGAATTTTAAACGTAACTGCCAATAAATTCCGCTTTTAGGAATGCAAACCAGTGATGATTTCCTCCTGCAACATATCCAGCAAACAATGAAGCACACACGTCTGATTCTGAGTTCAAAGTGAAATGAGCAATGAGAGTGTGCAGTGAGACAGTTAACAATACTCAGCTGATCTGTCGGTATCCAGCACGGCCCGGTACACTTTGCACTCGAGCGAAGCTGTTCAAAGCTGATGCCGCTCAACATCGACAACTCCGATTAAATATCGCGAACTGCTCATCCTTATTGTGACGGGCGAGCTTTAGTCAAGCGTGAGTTTGGTAAAGTTGTGAAGCTCTGATTTAGAGGCTTGATTTGAAATGTACCCATGCTTGAATTTATTTAAATAAACATTCTTAACGCAAGTGTTGAGATATAATTGAATGAATATTTATGATTTTATAATTTTTCAAAGATTTGATGGCTACCTATAAACATTAAGTAAGTTATCTGTTGACTTTGCTTGTTTAGTGTGACGAAGGAAGTCTTTCTCTGGCGAAAGAAAAGTATACACGTGCAATCAAAATGCTCTCAATAGTTATTAGATTCATGTTTGAAATAAATTTGTTTAAAATCATAAATCGTTGGGTTTGAGAAACTTATCAAGTGATTCATTTTCAAACAGTTGCCGGTACTTAAAAAGTACTATGTAAAGGTACAAGTACAAAGTACAAACAAACACTATATAAGCTTGATCTTTAAGCAAAAATGACTTTTATAAACATTTAAAACGTTATATAAGCAATAGTCATACAAAATCAAAACAATAAGTTTGAACATAATTTTACTGAGAAACCGATGAATTATAGGTACAAACTTGTAATACAGCAGTTGTGTATAGGTATAGTTAAAGGTTGATACCACACTGACATTTTCTCATTAAATTTAAGATCGATCACTACTTGTTTTAACTTTTACCTCGTCCAAGCTTTACAGTTCTACAATTTCAAACTTATACTCAACAACACGTTGATGTCCATACAGGTATTACAATCATATCAATATTTAACTAATCAATACTCAACAGAAACTGAAAACACCTGAACACTCCCAAAACAAACATCCACGCAAATTCAAACAAAACAAAACTGGCATAAAACGGCCATAAAAGAAAAGTATGCAGTGTAAAGTGCGAAAGGTGGTACTCAGAGTGTAAATGAGTTGAAGTTGTTCGCAAAGAGAAAGAGATAGAGAGAGAAGAACACAAAACAAATCTATAAAGTAGCCCAACTCGCCGCGAAATGGATTGCGCCATTAGAAAATTAAACAGTTGCTTCGACCAGGCGATAACTCGATTATTTCAACAAACTTTCTATTTGTTCGATGAATGGAACTTATTTCCTGATTGTTCGGAACAAACTTGATAATATGGACTTGTCTCCCGCCCCGAGCCTGTCGGGTAACCTCATTAACACAGCTGTTCCGGGACCTAATCTCTTGCTAACTTACCAAATGGCTGTTTCTGAATTAAAGCCAAGTCTTTTTGTTATTGGTTTCACATAGTTTTGAAAATATTTGCCGAAAAATTCAAGTTTACTGTTTTTTCTTTCGGAGTTGGGCTTCTATAAGTTCCGTTGCTTTTTAAACTTTCTGAAGGTGAACTTTGGTCTATGTACTATACTAAAACGTGTAACTATACAAGTATGCAATATTATGTAGAAATTTGGCGCCCACACAGGGCCGTCCAAATCCGTGGCATGGAACGGACGTACAAGTCCGCGGACGTGGACTTGCGTTACATCGAAAGATCCGCGGACCTAGAGAGAATCTCAACGTTATTATGAAGGGTTACAATAAAGAAATATCGGGGGTTGAAATATGATTTTACCTAAATCTTTTTCCTTATCTCAATAAGTTTTTTTAAACATATTTTCAATGAATTTGACCTCTTAGGCCTGTGGCCTCCAAGAAGTCCAGGCCTGACAGATTGTGACTTTTCTTTGTGAAGGGTGTGTGGATGAAAACACTGTTTATAGAGAAAGATTAGAGACTAAAACCACTTAAAGGTTAGGATCTATGAAGGATCTTCGACAACCGTTACCGAAGAGTTGTTGAGAACTTGAGTAGGTCTACCGATTTCACATGGCGCTCACATGAAAACTTACAAGATATGTAAAAAGAAACTTATTGGGAAAAGGCTTTAAAAAATTATAAAAAATGTAAGAATTTTAGATTTTATTTAAATCTGGTTTCAACCCCTAGCATTGCCTTATGGTGACCTTATAAAATAGCATTGAGATTCTTTCTAGGTCCGGGAACTTTCCGATGTAACGCATCGCGTATTTGTTCCACGGATTTGAGCGGCCGTGTGTGGTCTACATAATAAACTTGGCTTACATACCATCATCAACGAAAGTTTATTGACATATGTGTAACCCATAATTTAATTAGTATCGGTGTCGTTTCTGTAATAATTTGCAATTTCCCGGTAACGTTTGTCTTACGTTAGCACCTACGCTAAGAAAGCAAGCGGAAGGTTTTATTTCGCCACGTGTACAGCATACACAAAGGCGAACAGCGGAGAGCGAGGAAAGATTAAATAAGCAATAACTCTGCCGGCCGAGCCGTAACCTTTACTCAGGGAGGAAAGTAATAAAAACAAAGAAATATTAACGAAGTAATAAGGAAAGCAACCTTCATCCATCTTGAGGAGGAGGCGAGAACAAACACCCGGTTATTACAAGTTTTGTTTTCCACCCGAAGGCTTGAAAGGGAGAGAATCTCTTTTTAGAGTCAAAATGGCGGCCGTTATTGGATATTTAGTGAGCGTGTGGAGCGGCCGGTCATATATCGAGCCATACACGGCCGGCCTAACATCATATAAATTCCGCAAGATAGAGTGGCAGGGGTGCAGGGGTGCGGGGGACGCACGCGCGCCGGACTCTGCTGACCACCCTACATATCATCCCTTTCTTTCTTCTCCCTTGGAGTTTTCGCCCCTTACTTCGCTGAACTCATAACATGTAAGGGCCGTGGCTCGGTTAATATCCCCCGGCACTGCTGACCACTACCCCCGTAAATTATGGGGTCTATAACCATGTCTAATTATTAAGACTAATGCGCCTCCTCGGGCCATCCTTCCTTCTCTCATTAAGGGAATTAGGTCCATAAACTCACCTTAACTGGAGAAATTGCTTTCTGGTTATGCCGCAAGCATTCGGAAGCTTAAGACCTGCTGGAATTTCACTTTGTTGCAGGTATCACGTTTGTTAAGTAAGTTGACCACAACATTTAATAACGTAATGCTTTTTCCAACTAATCGTCTTGAGTGTTTGCTTCTAAAGTTAAAAGAAAAACACGTATAAGCTTCTTCGAACGTAGAATTAGTTGCTCTGATGCATATTTACTGAGTTTATACAAGAGAGTGTGTTGATTTAAGATTTACCCAAACTTATAAAATTAATTGAATACATATACGAATGTTTTATAATTAAAATTTAAAGTTACAAGAACGTACTTTTAACCAAGAAATTTGATTACTCTAACAATATTTCTCTCAAAATATTAAAAAATTCAAAAATTCAATTTCAAAAGTTTTCAGCAAAACACGTTATGCTGGTTTAGTATTTTGTTAGAGGATGATTAAATTAAAAGGTCTTTGAAAACTAAGACTCGTGTAAAAATGTCTTTGATGACTTCAATCTTAAAAGGCAATAATCAAGAAGAGTGAAACAGACTTTAAATTTAAAGCTAATACATTTCTTATTGATAGGCTCTACTGTTAACAACTTTTCCAATCAAAGCCAAGACTTATTTTCGATTCTTAACTTATTTTTGACTAAAGCAACAACCTAAAAATAGCTTCAGTGAAATAGGCCTTAACGTCAGCTGATGGTTTAAGCACCCCATCACTGAGCAACCGTGCGATCCAGTACAAGATTTCCAATTCGCAGCCGGCAAACAGCCATAACAATGGGGGAACAGGAAATGACAAAACTCAATAATTCAAGAGCCTAGATTAATGTTGACCTCTGGCGACGAGACGGGGGACTAATGAAATTGCCGGAAATGGATTCAAAAACAGCCACAACTCTTGCGCGGAGCGGGGGGTAGGGGGAAGGGAGCGTGTAAATCTGACCATGTGGTCACCAAGGGGTGAAAGTTGACGAGCGGATCGATTCCGAGACATTAGTCATTGCTCGTCTGCACAAGACAATCGAGTATCAATCAATAAGAGAAGCGCAGCACGTGGTCAGTGTGAGGGGTGGTGGAGCGGGGGAAGGAGGAGTAGCCCCAGAATCCGCCATTTCGCCAGTTTGTTACCACATAAATAAGATTAATGTGGAGAGGGAAGAGGTTATGTTCTGCAGTGCGCCACTTGGACAAGATTAGCACTAGAGTAATTGTTCAAAATCAGGTTCCTTCCATCCACTGATTGCTGCAGTCCACCTCACCGCTCACCGCTCACCGTACCTTCACCACCGCCTGCTGGCTGCTGGCTGCTGGCTGTTGGCTTATCAATCGGTGATAACGCACGTGCGCACGTCACTCGTCAGCGAACACGGCGATGTTGTAGTTTATGGGAAAGGTTTTGGAAATGTATACTAATAACGTTATACCGTGTAAAAATGTGATGTCACGGTCAACAAACGGAAAAATATTACGAGTTTTAAGATCTAAAAAATTACTTTCGTACTGCTTTTAGAATATTTTATGTTGTGACAAACATAAATAAACATAGTTGCAAGGCCCAAGCACAGATAGCGCTGCGAGGGAATTCTTGTAAGAGGCATAGGTATAGAGCCACTGACGCAGACCAAGTTTGTTCGTTCTCGAAAATCGCACGATTCGTTCACTTTTAAGTCATCGACATCAAACTAACTCGAGCATGTGGTGCTGAGGAGGGAGAAATACGGCAAAAGATGGCAGCGCTATCAGTGCTTGGGCTGCCGCAACTTTGTTGAATTGCTGCCTCAACCATGTGGTATCTATGCGCAATCTACTTATCATAACATTGTCTTTGGTAGTGCTAAGTTTTACCTTTATTTTCTGAGGTTAGCGTTGATGATTTTTAACTTCCTAGGTAGAAAAAGTGTTTTCAGTTTAAGGATTTATGTCATGGTTATATTAGTGAGAACACGGAAATTTGGCTCAATGGAGCCACTAAAACATCACTATTATCACTATTTAAGATGCCGACCACTCTCATGAGGGTATTTCAAGGCAAATATGTGGTGAAGGATGAGTGTGATGAGTTGTAGTAATGAGTTATGAGGTGTAGTCTTGTTACAAACTAAGGCCGACTCTTCCTTAGGACCAACGGCTTAACGTGACTTCCGAACCACGCAGGTGATGGTCTGATATGTCTAAACGATGGTGGGAGTTGATGCGGGTATCATCAAATTATAACTGAGACTATCTGAGCCGCTTTAGACCTATATCATCCTCAAAACCTGACCTTAATGAAGCTGGATTATAGGACCACGCCACGAGTCCCAATCATCTATTACACTACACTTTAAAAATAAATTTATTTTATGAAAATCCGATGGAAACTGTAGGCGTGAGGTGTCCCAGGAAAATGCATGTTTTTACATTGGGATGAAATACTCCAAATTTTCTTATGGGACGAAATTCAAGGTCACAGCCACTACTGCGCAGTCCTAAGAATCCAAAAATTGAATACACTTTGTATTTACCACATTTCCAAAATTTCCAAAACTGTGGTCAGCGATACACTGCAGTACATTGCCACCTTCTAAATACAACTAATTTAAAAACCGATGAAAACTGTAGGCGAGAGGTGTCTCAAGAAAATGCTTGTTTTACATTGTGACAACAAACAAAATGGCCGACAGGTAATGTGCACTGTTAGGGAGCATCGATCCCCAACTGAGATATGTGGACATTACAGGAGATATCACTGCGATGAGGTCATCCTTACAGCGCAGGTGGACTGTCCGGCACACTCTGATAGAGTTCCACTCCACCGCTTCTAACTCAATTTTTACTTCATCTGGTTCTTAACTGAGTTATCTGTTTCACACACTCAGTTCTCATTCACATGGCTCTATCATCTGTCCGATTAATAAATTGAATTTGACTCGCTAAATTGAATTTGGATCTTTGCAAATTGAAATTACTCTTTGGAAGCGATTTGGAGTTGGCAATAAGTGGTAAGTGCTTCAACCAAGTTACTGTAATTCGAGAAATAACAGCAACAACATTTCACAATGGCTATTTCCCGTGGTTCAGAAGTCACGTTAAATCGTTGGTTCCCTAAATGACCTAATCCAGCGAACAGTCGGTATTAGTTTCAATTCTGAACAGTAGGTAAGAAAAAATGTTCTCGCAACCATTTATAATCAACTTACAATTTCTGATAACTTAAAAGCAACATGATTATTGCAATTCTTGCGCATGCCTTTGGATTCTGTCATGTTGGCATCAATAAAAAAACACAATGTTAGTCGAGACTGTTTAACAACAGTCAGCAGTATCAGACAAAACAAATAAAGAATAAGAAGAATTACATGGACTAGCTAAAAACGAAAATTTAGACCTTTCCGTCTAAAAAATTGCTAAAAAATCAGAACTAACCTTTCAACCCGGTTTGATTTTTATAAGTGTAGTTTAAAATTAAAATATTCTTTTAATAAGCTGACTAAAAGTGACACTGAATTTAAATTACGATCAGAATAAGTCAAAGTAAAAGTAGTTTATTAGGCAAAATTAACAAACTTACATTAGCACTAGCCAAGTCAAAAAACAATTTTTGTATACAAAAATTTTACCATTTTTACAATACAGACTTTATTAGTAAAATCTACATATGTACAGTACGAGACTCGCCATTCGCGGACGCTGTAGTAGGCGTTATTTGCTAGCAGCGATTTCAAGTTTACCCTGAATTTTATGTGATCCTGTTCTTCAATTGAAAGTGAGGAAAGATTGCAACGGGTGATTGTAATTTACAAACCTTTATTGCCAACTTACAAATTTAAACCATTTTACTTATCTACAACAAAAATTATACAATTTGTTCCAAGACAAGTTCTTCTGTGGTGTAAACTTGGAGGTTAATGTAAAATTTGTCACTCTCTTATTCAATTTTGTGTTTGCCTCTTGGCCAAAACTTCAAACGTTCTTGAGTGATTATAAGTTAAAACTTCCCCCTTGATCCTTACCGGACACCAAAGTTCCGGAAGTGTGGTGACCGGATGTGTTTAGCTAGGAGCGGGGAGGGAAAAGTTCCTACCTTATCAAGCCCGACAGGCCTTGCCAAGGTGTGTTAACAATTTACCCAGGATAACGAGGGTGGACTAAAACACCAGAAATCACAACTTTGCTGAACTAACAACCCTTACACGTACACGACATCCCCCTCCCAAGCTCAGGTAGGTTAACCACTTACTACACATAAGTTTTGTTCATCATTTGCTAGAAAACCGGATTTAATCATCAAAACTCGGAAGAACTTCCCTACAATTGGCCGTCCATAAATAGGTATTCTTTGTAATCTCTGTTACGGTTGGTCAGTCTGGTTCACGGTTGTGATTGGTCGTCCACTTCTCCGAGCCAGCCAATAGACCGTGGACGTGTTTGATTTTTCTGTATGTTTTGTACATGTATTGTTTTCTAGGCTAGCTGTTATACATAAACGAGTTGTACGGAAAAAGTTAAGGTTTGTTGGTGGTGTGTGACGGGTCAGCTTGCGCGAATTATTTTTACTATTTTTCTTATGTTTTAGGTTATTTTTCCCTGAATATGGGGTCAGATTACAGATCCCGAAACGTCATGTATCTTTTCTTAAAAAAGGATGAAAATCCTTTGAATGACGGGTCTTACGCTGATTTCTTTTCCTAATGTTTTGTTTACGTTTTATGTAACCTTTCCCCTGAAGACGAGGTCAGATTCCAGATGCCGAAACGTCATGTATCTTTTTTAAAAACGATGAAACGCCTGTGAATGACTGGTCATCTTATGCTGATAACTTTTAGGCTCTTTTCCTAATGTTTTCTGTCATGTTTTACCTCTTTTTACCTGAATACGGGGTCAGATCCCGAAACGTCGTGTGATTTTTGTTCACTCAAAAACGATGAGAATGATGTGGGTGACTGGTCAGCTTGGTAATCTTTAGACTCTTTTCCTAATGTTTTGTGTTACGTTTTAGGTAACTTTTCACCTGAAGACGAGGTCAGACTCTAGACCCCGAAACGTCGTGTACTTTTAGTTCACTATGAAACACGTCCGTAATACTAGTTTAACCTCAAGTACTAAACCTAATTGCGCTGGAATGGAATTGTGTAAGAAGCCGGGACGCTTTATATGAGCCGGTCCCCCCTGATTCGATTCCCTCCCCTTTTTACTGGCAAGTGCTTTTATGTGGCGACCCCTGCACGATATGTACGGCCATTCCATTGCAATCTACCGGACCGGACAGCCGGACACTTTATAACGCCGATAACTTCGATTTGCTACATGCTTTCGCAGTTTTGTTCCCGTTGTTGTTGACTTTTTGAAGTTTTTACTGCGGCGATACGTAGCTGGGGTTTTATGTTTTGACTTTCTGAGCATAGTCTATATAGAAACTGTTTGTCGATTGACTACGCTATTATTACAATAAGAAGCAATAAATTTGTACCTTACGCAGTTTCTTTTAAATATTTTTAAAATTATGCTTCTTGTGAATCAATGAACTAGATTTCAAAGGTGTGCGATCTTTTAAGTTCATATATAAGATTGAACGAGGAAAAAATTGTGGTGTTCCTTGAAATTTATTGGACTATACTAAAATTATCTAAATTCATGATCAAACAAAAGTTTTACAAGCTTCCACTTCGAACCTTCACAATTACTCTTAACGTTTCCCTTTTTATCAATATTTGCCCATATATCATCTGTTTCAATTCATACGGTAGGGTATTCGTTTATAGAAAAATACGTTAAATTGTATAAAAGCTTGACTTCGTATTATAGAACACTAAAATGAGGCGCCAAACTTCATATTTCAGTTATTTTAATTTTATCTCTCACACCACTCTTAGAGGATATTTAAGGTGAATATGGGATGATGGTGAGTGTGATGAGTGTTTTGATGGCTGATGAGGTGTAGTCTTGTTAAAAACTAAGGCCGCCTGTTCCCGAGATCGGGTCAGTAATTGATAACCCAACGACCAATGGCATGGACCAATGGGTTAACGTTCCGACCATCGTGAAAACTACTGGCCTGAGTAAACTCACCATTTCATAATGATGCCTGCTTTAAGTTTTCTTTCAGGTTATTCTTTTAAGTAGGGGGTTTCGGCGTTACAATTTGATTAATATATGAACAGTAAAGAAGTGTACGAAGAGGTTAAGATTAAATTTGCCTTAGAAATCATCAGTAGACAGCTTCTTATTGGAATTTATAATTAATTCAAGTTGGAAAACAAACTGTCCAATAAATGTTTTATTTGCTGGGTGAGGCCTTTCAGAAACGATGTTTCTATGTTCGGAGTTGGTGTTTTGGTCCGAAGATAGAAACATCGTTTCTGAAAGGCCTCACCCAGCAAATAAAAGATTTATTGGACAGTTGGTTTTCCAACTTGAATTAATTGCCTTAGAAAGTTTAATGACTTATCCATCAACACCTAGATCATGAAAAACAATTGAAATTTAAAAAACACAAGTCCGTTTCAGCCATAGTTTTCCTTATTTCTCAATAGGTTTAGATGACTTACATGTCAATAGTTAGATAACAAATTTCTATCTATTAACTCACCCCTAAGTTTGTCACTCTATTTCCGATCCACCCAGTACACTGTATAGTGATAATGAAACAGCTGATATTGTACGCCAGGAATGACGGGGGGGGGGGGGAGGGTGTATGGAGCCACCACGACGCGTCGATCTGAGATGTTTTGTTTCTGTTGTAGCCAATAGAGGCCATCCGTCAGCCGCACTCTTATTAAACCCACAAGTTAGGGTATTTGGAAATTGAAACAGAGGCGATAAAACACAATAACAGCTGGTATATATCGTGCAGTCCACCCTTCCCCTCCCCAGCACCATCCTACTCCCACCACTACGCGTACGCTCGCTTTCAGCCTCCGGCTTGAGGCATATACAACGTTGAAGATAAAATTGTTTAGAAATCATTGTTTAGGTATAGTTATGGAAGAACTTTTCATAACAGTTTAATATTTATATCAATTTAACCTTTATAGATTTTAAAATCAGCTGGGAACCATGTGTTTAAATCGAGGTTTAAATTTAAACTTTGTTATAAGGCTTTGTTATTTCCCATTCGATTTTCAAAGTTTATACATTTTTGTAAAGGAAAATAAATACACTAAAAGTAATTGTTCTTATAAGTTTGTTGTAAAAGTACTCGTTTTTGAGTTATTCAACTTTAAACATTTTAAACTGCCGCCATTTTGAAATTTGAAAGTTAAATCAAATAATATTTTTTCCTAATTAGAAAATGGCATTTTAAATTTTTTTACCAAAGTTTTGTAAAAATCAATGCATTAGTTTTACTGTCATAATTATTTTAGTAAAAAACACATCCACACAGACAGACGGACAACGAAGCGCCGGAGACCACTGTTTATATGGTAAACTATTATTGTTTTGACCCAAGGAACATATTTACAAAGTATGTCCAGAGAGTTCACCGACACCCTGTAAAATATCGTGCTCTATTGTCACAGTCGTTACGAGTCTGTATGCGTGGGTAATTTTTATTAAAGTGTTCATTTTCATGAATATAATTAACACTATAATACAAGTTTATTTCGAACGACCCCAATGTCGAACCGCGTTTTTGGTGAAAACTCCTCCCCCCCACAAAAGGAGATTTCCGGTATTCTAATTTTGCTGGGTAACGAGTATTTCCGAGATATTCAAAAAGGAGCTTTCAAACTACATTTTGTGACACGAGGACAAACATGCAACCTGTCGAGAGACATATACAGGTGGCCCATAAGTACATACAGGCATGCATTTCATTTCATCCGTCAACTGACTTATGAGCCACCCTGTATATAAGGCCTTGATATGCATGCAGATACATAAATTTGAAAGACTGCTCAAAACGTCTTCTGTAGGTCAGAATCGGTGCTCATTCCAAAGCCCCAAGTCTGAAACTTACCACAGACGGCGTGAATATGTTATTTTTTCAAATTTTCACAAACATTTCAAACAAAAACCTACAAAGGCAACAAAGAGACCGATCAATCGGCAGCAATCTAGCGATCCCAGTGACGCGCTCATTTAATACGCAGTCAATCCCAACACCAGATTCCAAATTTGACACCACCGCCACGCGCCTAAACATAATCCGGCGCCCAATTTGAGCCCCAATTTGTCAGCTTAAGGGCTTATGCCAGAGATATTAGGTCCAGTTATCTGGTTCATGTTCCAAATTAACCCCGGGGTCGTCCGTCATACGGAGGAGCGCGGGATCTCCATGACAATGGTGCGCGAGGGGCCGTGGGTGGCTAAATCACAGTTTACATTAACGCAACATATTTTAATTCTTCGCACCCTCCCGCGGGGGTGTTTAAGGTCGTATTTCACAAAGGGTGCATATGATTCGACCACTTGATAAAATTATCGGGTTGTAAATTTGGCCGAATGGTTTCACCATGTGGCTGTCTGGAAGGATCGAGTTTAATGTGATGGCTGAACGCCAGTGGTGACTATATGTGTTATTGTATTCCACCAAGTGTTAAATGCATTTATTTAATTAAGAGTCCATATCTTTTTCAACTGATAAGCTCAGAAACGATGGTAATGTACTGTTCAAAGATATCGTTAACAAGGCCCTAATTGATAATATTAGAATATGTCTGTGGCGACAAGTAAACACGTTTAAGGCCAGGTCAAAATCAGCGTTTATCTGTCGTACGATGCACTAAAAACACATTTGATTAGCTTTTTTGAATAAATTGATGTTGAACCAATAAAACCGCTTCACCTTCAACGCGTCACGCGAGAGTTGACGCCAATATGATTCAAACCACTTCTATAAAAACTATTTACTAGCTGTGGAATACTAACAAATGTTTAGCTATTCTTCGTTTCAGCTATTGGTGTTTTGTGAACAATAAAATAAAAATAATCTAAATTTTCTTCAGTTTATTAACTTTTGTCCGAAAACACCATCACTGACAAAACTGAATTTTCCAACTTTTATGTGTAACACAGCATGAAAACGCGGACAGATGGAAGTGTGACGTATATCCGGTGGACAATAGCCGTCACATATATCACACTCCCCCGCTACACACATACATACATACATGTATAAGTCTCCTGGTCGACACTAATATATGGCCCCCTGCACGGCTTTGATTCAGGCAGTTATATGACACAATCGCACAACTCCGCCACCCGCCGCGCCACTTTCGCTGCCGCTCTGATTGGTTATGTTGATCGGAACTGCTGTTGATTGGACTAGGAATTATATTAGGTGATTGGCATTTTTGGCTCTGTTAGGATTGAACATGTTTTAAAAGTAGGTTCCTCAGGTAGTTTATGAGATGAAATTATTGTGCCATGCTGATACGCTTAAAGCTAAAAATGGGAAATGCTCATTTATATTAGGTTAGCGGCCGACTAATTTGCGTTTTAATAAAGGATACTTTTTATGACAAGCTTTAAATGCACTAGAGTTTTTACTACTACCAACGATTATGCCATGGTAGGTAGATAGCGCATAGATGCCAAATGGCTGCGAGAAGATCAAGGTAGTTGCAGCAGCCCAAGCACAGATAGCGCTGTAAGGGAATTCTATTAGGAGTCTCAAGTAGAGCCACTGACGCACGCGCAAGTTCGTTCGTTCTTGAAAATTGCACGATTTAAGACATTAACATTTGAACAACTCGAGCATGTGGAGCCGAGAGGGGAGAAAGACGGCGAGATATGGCAGCACCATCTGTGCACGGGCTGCCGCAACTACTCATAAATTGCCATAGCTAGAAGGTAAAGTGAACGCTTCGCACCAAATCGGTCCGGGTTCAACTCCCGGCGCCGCAGTAACATCTTTTCACGATGGCCATTCCCCGTGGTTTTAAACTAACGTTAAGCCGTTGGTCCATTCCATTGCTCGTTGGGCTATTAATTAATGACCCAAACTGGGAAACAGTCGGTCCTAGTTTGTTACAAGACTCCGCCTCAATATCCATCAAATACAATGACTCACCATTCATCCATATTTACCTTAAAACCTTCTAGAAGGGGTCGTTGTCCCAAACCAAAGTATGCTAGTAATACTCATAATCTCAATATTTTAGTTATGTTTTCAAACTTTATTTATATCTTTTAATAACACACCAAGAGATTTTAAGTACTCCTCAATTATATAACACTTTCGTATGAGATCCCAAAGCCGTCGTGTTGTGTTATCAGAAAGAGTTAAAGAAAAGCTTCCGATCTACAGAATCAGTTCCAGCAAACTAACTGAAGGTTGATGTTCAGCTTACAGTGTCTTGCAGCGAGATCATTAACAACACTATCTACAGCTGTTAGATAAGACAACGTGCAAATAATTGACATCAGTCACGTGACGACAACAGCTGATTTGTGACGTCACTGCTGAGGAGATAACAGCAGCGAGAGGAATAAAGGAAGTTTCTCCAGTAAATGTTTAAAAGGTTTGTATAGTAGGACTGGGACTCGTGGCGTGGTCCTGTAATCCAGCTTCATGGAGGTCAGGTTTTGAGGATGATATAGGTCTAAAGCGGCTCAGATAGTCTCAGTGATCATCTGATGATACCCGCATCAACTCCCACCATCGTTTAGACATATCAGACCATCACCTGCGTGGTTCGGAAGTCACCTAAGCCGTTGGTCCTTGTATTTCCAATGGTCATTGGGCTATTATTAATGACCCTTTCTAAGGAAGAGTCGGCCTTAGTTTGTAACAAGACTACACCTCATAACTCATTACTACCACTCATCACACTCATCCTTCACCACATATTTGCCTTAAAGTACCCTCATGAGAGTGGTCGGCATCTCAAATAGTGATTTAGTGATAGTACGCATTACAAATTAAATTAAATACTAGGAAAAACCTCTTCCCTTTGGCCTCCCGTTGAACTTTTGATTGATATAAAGTCAAATT
Organism: Matsumurasca onukii; assembly: GCA_018831715.1. NCBI lineage: Eukaryota > Metazoa > Arthropoda > Insecta > Hemiptera > Cicadellidae > Matsumurasca > Matsumurasca onukii. Next base: position 1,863,022 of record CM032065.1, read on the forward strand.
TTACAACTTACATGGAGTTTTTTCCTTCGAGGACCACCGTATGGTGCTTTACTCAGTTTCAGCGTTAACTCTTCACTCTGTTGTATGTCTACATGTATCCCTCTGCGCTTATATTCCGGCAGAAAATCTATATCGATGTGCAAATGTTTTATTGTGGTTTTCTTTTCAAGAATACTAGGATATTAAGATATTGTTAACACCACAGCCAAGATACTACAACTATCACAGTCAACTATTAACTACTACAGACTATCGAATTTTAGGGTAAAAAGGTAAAGTCTGTCTTGTTTAACGATGCGAAGTTAGGACTACAAAGTCATATTTACCACTCAACCTCGACCTTTGCCTAGCATTACCGTATAGTCACATTACAAACTAAGTGGTGAAATCGACTGCGGGGATCGAACCTGGAGTCGCGCACAATTCCAACCCGCCACGGGTCCACTAAAGGGGTGAAGTTGACCGCACAATTTGTTTTGATAATATTTTATTGATATTAGCTAGTTAAAATATTATGTAGAAACGATGGGTACGGAACGATTTCAAATACGCATGAATCCAATACTTAGATGTATCATTAATTAGTGCTAATAATACACAGTTTTTATTTTTATTGCTATAAATAGAACTTTAAGTACTGCCGACACGTTAGTTAAGCGCTAAAAACACTAAAAATAATATTATCGATGTAATTAAGTCAATCTTTGAAGTGGGCGCCTTCATTTATTTCCAGGCTAGACCCGCAGTACACGTACGTAGCAGGATTGCTGCACGCGCCGCTTTTAAACACAGGCTAAGGAAACTGTACCAGTAGAACAACACCAACATATTTTAGAAATTATCTATACTTGGTAGAAAAAATAAATAATCTCAACTTGTCATAACGTCTAATTATAATACAGTAAGGGTTTAAAATGTCAATAACATTAACATTTTTTCAAAATTATAAAACCGTGTTTTTTTTAATTAATATAATTAAATTTATAAATTTTTAACGTTCACGCACGAAACACCAGACTAAGAATTCAGAACTAGAAAAGAGCTGCGTTCACGGAAAAGCCGAGAAGCGATGAAAATGTCAAAGAGAATACAGTTCCAAGGTTGGAAGTCACAAATACTTGAGTTCGGATTGGTAAAGGCTTTAAATCAGTCAGGAGATTTCTGCGTGACACTTTCAAACTCCGAGACTTTCGGTGTCACCCTGTTAAAGTGTCTACTGAATCTACATCTACACAACAGTTAACAGGAGAGAAGTCAATTTTGTGAAATTTGAAATTAAAAGAGTTCTTGTGGTTTGTATTTTTAATGAAAGAAAATAAAACGTCCTACTAAAGTGTCATATTAAAATAAAATTTATGTTTTGAATTTATTTCAATTTACAATAACACGAACTTATGCACCTTTTTTCTCTAAGTTTAAAATGTACAATACAAAACCGATTGTTCTTTTAAATTTTAAGGTTTTTGAGTGCTAGTTTGATAACGAAAGGTAGGAAATTATTTTTCTTGTAAAAATATTATCTAAAGATGTTAAAAAACACACATTAAAGTTCGAAATAGATTTGTACTTCCATTGGAGTATATTACGTTTCAAATATTTGTAAGTAATAGAAAACGGCAATTTGCATTTTTAATCTAATAGGAAAACGAGAAGCACATTTCCTTTTTATACTGTAGAGCTTATAATAAACACCTTAATACCACCTTCGCAAAACAAAGTGATGTAGAAGAAATCGCCAATACAACTTACATCAGTAACATACAGGGAATCATTGTTTAAAAAGTCCTAAAGTTAACCATGGTATAGCTATTCAAGTCAACACAATTATTTTCATTCAAACTAAGATTCCAAAGAAGATATATCAATTGGTAAACATTAAAAAACATTTCATAAAACTGTTATGCCATCACTATAGACGTAATATTTGTTACATGTCTAGAATTAAAATAATTTAAACAAATTTTAACAAATAATAATAATTCTTTTCTAAACACAAACGTATAATCCTCGTTGAGAATATATTATGCAACATTGTAGTACATGTCAGTATTATTGTAACAATAATTATTTGAACGGAAAAATGCAGTCTTCAAAATTATCAATGGAGTTTTCATCTACATTTTCCCTACATACAGTATTGTTTTCTTTCTTTCCCTATTTCTATGCAACTTTCTATTTCTATTTCCTTCTGTTACTTCTAAAGATACTTTGATCCACAATATTCAGACAACTTATGAAAGGTAAAGGTAAAGTTTGTCTTGTTTAACGAAGCGAAGTCAGGACTACGACTCTACCACTCAACCACGACCTTTACCTAGCGTCACATTACAAATTGTAAGTAATGACTGCTGGGATCGAACCCGCACCACTGGAGTGATGAGCTGCTGAGTCGCTCGCGATAGGACTCTACCACTCAACCTCGACCTTTACCTAGTGTCACATTACAAACTGTAAGTGGTGACTGCGGGGATCGAACCCGCACCACCGGAGTGATGAGCTCTTGAGTCGCGCGCGATACCAATCCGCCACGGATCCGCTATTACACAGCAACTAAGTGAAATACTTGTACACCGACACGAAGGTTGAAGGTGGAGGTAAGGTAAGTTAGTGAAATCAAAATGGCGGCGGGTGTTATCGAAGCAATATTTCGCCGACAGGGTCATGCATATTCAACAGCTGATTGTCAAGCAATATAACCTAACTCTTGCTGTTCAGTTCAGTGGCGTCACCCCCCATCCTGCCTCGTCTGAGGCTTCATCACAACCCTTATACAGGGTGTACTGGTTGTGAGGTAAGCGACAAACTTGTTGTTGGTTATTTGTGGTGATAGCGTAATAGAACATTTTCTAAGCGAATTTTCTGTGGGAAGTTAGAAGTTCATGGCATCCTTGCAATGAGCACCGATCCTGATCCTTAGAATACATTTTGATCAATTTTTCAAAGTCATCCTTTGTGTAAGGTTTAGTAAAAACACACACATTCTAATAATAGATGAGAGTAGAATACCTATTTGTGATCTTGGACTTAGAAGGGCTTAGAAAGTAAAGGGCTTAGAAGTAACATCGCATATTTCAGTGCCTATTAGGTAAAAAAATAATGGTAAGTTCTCCAGTAATATCGCAGGTTGTAGGTTTGGTTTAGTTACAAAAAACGCTTTTCTCTATCATTCTAAGCAAGAAACATATACTATGATCGATACCAGAGGCTTTCCCAATACAACATATTGGCGTACACGTAGTTAAAGTTAGGTGGATAGGCGAAGAAGGGGTTTGTGAAGGGAGATGAAGAGAAGCAGAGACAGAAGATGAAACAACAGAGACAGAGGTATGTAAATGTGACATTTGATGAACTTGGCTAAGACTTCTTCATTAATATTCACACTTTGCTCATGCTGAATCCAATATTGTAACTTGAGCAGGGGAAGTTGAGTTTACATCTTCATCAAGTGTTGAGGTCGGGGAGATAAAGGAGTGTCATCGGCGTGTTGAGAATTTCATACGTACTTGCTGAGGTCATCAGTGTATAAGAGAAAAAGTACTGGTACAGGATAAAGTCTTGTGGAACTCCGAACTTTTGCGGTTTTGGGTTGATGGATGGTTGTCAATTCAAAACAAAAGCTCGCGGCTCTTCAAAAATGATAGAGACAATAAATAATTCTTTTGATCAGTTTTGCGTTTAAAGTTCTTAGAAGGGTTTATTTAATACTCTAGGTTCCGCTTATAACATGGAGGACAAACTGCAAACTATGTTTTAAGCTGGCTAATGTTTATTGAACTTTCCTTTGGAAGCTTTGATAAATTGAGTCAAAGATGATAATGTACTAACCTGTCTCCAAAACATGTAACGAAACTTTTCATTATTTGGATTTTTTTTCACGGTGTGATAAATTAGAAAAAAGAATTCTGGCTCAGCGGAGCCACTAGAGTATTTAATTTACTTTTAAACAAAGTTCATTTTATAAAAATCCGATGAAAACTGTAGGCGTGAGGTGTTCCAAGAAAATGTTTTTTACATTGCTCTTATGGGACGAAATTCAAGGTCACGGTCACTACTGCGCACTCTTAACTTAATTAAACGAACGTTTGCAAATTTTTCCCATTTTAAAGTAGATATCCGGTCAAACACTATTTGGGCTCTATACGGGAGCCTCTTAATTCTTCAAGCAAGATTCAGTCAAATAGTCCATAAGGTACACAGAACTAATATAATAACCGACTCTTATAAACGCTTATCCAAATAAACTAACCATACCGTAGTTCATCGATAATTCAAGATTGACTCAACTGTTGAGCTTAATTTCAATCGAAATCAATTCCACCCAAACAAAACACAAACGTAAAGCGCTCAGCTGTAAATATGTAGAGTAATATTTAGATTGCAGAATCGAGCCAGAAGAGCTACCCCTCCCTCCTCTCCCGCCTAACCCCTTGCCATGACAATGTGACTTTATGTTTGGCATTTATCGTTGTGACAAAGTTTAGCCTATCTCTGGCAATATTCCTCCCCTCTCCACCCCTACTGCCTACCCTTACTCCAACTTATACGCTCGCGTTTTGAATGTTATCTCTAGAACTACGGCTGAAATCGATTTGGAAAAGTCTCGCAGAATTGCGGGAAGAGGAGACTTGAGTTGGTGATGTGTTTTGAAATGATATTTCCCTAATACACTTTTGAGTACGAAGCTTTTACGACTGGTTTCCCATCTGTTTTTATGCTTGGTATAAATTTTGCACTAGGGTTAAAATCACCACTCATTGCATTTTGAGAATGTGAGTTTATCCTAGCAAAAACTAGTACCATAATTAAAAACAGATGGGAATCCGGGCCTTAATGTGACTACTAATGGGTCACACCCTGGAAAACTTCTCAGAAAGTCTAACGTCAATATATTTTAGATATTTTTAATTTCAGCTGAAATAAAAAACATACGCCTGGAAATTTAAGTTACATGTTTCAGCTATTTGGGAACGATCACAGCATAAATAAATTCTTTATTGCCGTAGACATTTATAACATTGTATGGCAGTCGTCCTTATCCTAACATTCTCACACATCGAGTTCCACAATCAAACATACAGGTTCTGTAACAGCATGGCCTAAGAGCTTAAATATCTTTGTACAAAATAAATCAAGAGCGCGTTGTTTCATATACAAGGGGAGTTTCAATTCCATAAACCTTTGAAAAACGAACTATTTTGAAAACACCTTTGAGAAGTATTTTGATAGGATCCTGAAGTTAGTTTCAACGTTTTTGCGTCACCCACCCCTACCCAAAAATTAATTTACTGTATGCACAGTAAATAGCCAAACCTTTGAAAACAACAAAGGTCTAGGAAAAAGTAGGAAACTATAAGTGGAAAACTACAATAGTATTGATCTCTTTCTATTAAAAAAAAAAACAAATACCAAACTTGTGCAGTTTAGTTATATTTATTTAGATACAATGTTTTGTGTACTTCAGTAAATAAATAAATGAATCTCCTAAATATTTATTCGTTATGAATTCTGCAATTTCAGAAGTATACACTGACAGTAAATTTGCCGATATTAATTTAGTTGTAACTATAGTTGTCGTATCTTTGGTTATTTTGTTCTATATAAAAAGTTATGTTTTCTGACATTACATAAACTACTTAAAACTATAATATTGAAACGAACAATGCAGAAACACATCTATAACAAGCGGGAAACTGATATTAACCCAGTTTTATCTCCAAACTTGCAGCACAAAGAGAAAAACGACAGAAAGTTGGGCGGAGAAATGACACGACTCAAAGTTGCGAGTAGGTCTCATCAATTGTGAATTATCTTCCAACTTTGGTTATTCGCGTTTCTTCAAAGCGAAGTTCGTGAAACTGTGACCTGTAGACAGCTCATACATTTACTTCAGTTTTGAAAACATACTCAAAACATTTTCTGGGTCAGGGTTGGTGCTCATTTTATGGTCCCGTCAAAGAAGTTTATTAGGTCAAAAATTAGGCAAAATTAACAAACACATATTTGCATTGGCCAAGTCGAAAAACAATTATTTTTATACACAATAACTTAGTTACCTTATTTACAATACAGACTTAATCAGTAAAATATACATATGCACAGTAAGAGCCGTGACTGAGTCTTACCATGTTGACTTTTCGCTAAAAGAACTTGGATGCGCGCCATTTTACTCAGTTTTAACTTAAAGCTATGAACCCAATTGAAACAATGAGCCAATTCAGGGTGTCTAAAAAATATTTCTACAAATATTAATGCATGTTTTGTTTAGTGTATTGTGTTATAACTAGAGCAGACTTACCTATGTGCCATTTCTTGTAGCCTTGGACTCGAATAACTGTTAGGTAATATGAAGCTGACAAACAAACACCTCAAAGCTAAACCATCGTTCAGAATTTTAAAAGTAAATGATTCACAAACACTAGAGTATCGTGACGAACGTGACGTATACTCGTGGCTGGTTGGAATCGTGCGCGATCGGTTCGATCCCCGCAGTCAACACTTATGTAATGTGACTATACGGTAACGCTAGGTAAAGGTCGAGGTTGAGTGGTAGAGAGGACTTTGTATTCCTAACTTCGCCTCGTTAAACAAGACAAATTTTTTTATCTTCCACATAGAAATGTGATTTCAGCCCGGAGACGACAATATAAATGACCTATCAAGCATGTAGACTTCCTGCCAAATTCCTAGCAAACACATTGCTAGGCCACAAACGTCTTTGATTGGCTTGTTTAGTCTACCTTACTGTTAAGACTCACCCAAGAAAATGTTAGACTACGCAAAGAAATATTTATCAACATTAAATTTTAATACGATATTTAATTTATTTATTTGAATATTTTCTTGAACAAAGACAACCTTTTTAATAACAACCAGAGCGCTTAAAAAGTTAAATTAATAACCAAATAAATATTTAAAATAGAAACTCAAAATGTAACTTATACATTGTTTCCAATGAAGTAAATAAGCATTGCTGCACAAGAAATGTTTTAGAACAACTGTAATCAGAGATACTAGATTATCTCCGACTTCAGATTTGTTTTTTACACTCTTGCTTGATAACTTATTTTGTAAAATTCATATCGTAGATTTATTACGTGTGAATATTAAGTATTATATAATGAACCGTTGACTGAAAACTACAACTTTCTAACATTCTTTTCAAGAAAGTTATTAAGCCTCAAAAAAGAGGGGCCTATAATAAAAATCCGATAGTAGGTTGAGATATTTCGGTCTCCTGCACCACTGATCGGCTGAAACTGAGTTACTTGCTGTCTGCTGTCCTGTTGAGAATATCTCAAACCATATGAAGTTTGGACGCGGTGTGAACCGGAAGAACTAGATCATAGTTGAAACAAATAACAGATAAAACAGTGAGACAAATCCTACGTCAAAAAACAATAAAGACAACACGAACACGCTTTGAAACAACAAACTACCCTGACATCATTCTGTTGTAACACAGAGTTGAAGAAAAGTTGGTTCCCGACATTTGAAATGCGTTAAGTGATTGAAAGGTTAAGTTTGCTGGTATCGACATTTAGTCAAACGCTCGCGTATAAAACAGCTGTGTTTAACCAAACTTGAGAATTTTCCTCTTTTCACGTTTGTCTATTTTCTTAAGAAAGCCTTTTTCCGCTACGCTGACAGCCTTGCTTCGGCCTCCGGCCTCAGCTTTTCGTCTTGTACATACCAGTGAGTGTTTCTACATTCTATTCAAATGTCATTCAATTTAGACTCCCATTCCACTGTTGTAGGAAAAAGTCTTTTGGCTGCCATTTTGAAACAAAAGATGAAATTAACTATATTTTTATAGTTTTCCTTTTCGTGAAAACTACTCAAAGGGATTTCCAGTATTCATATTTTGATGGCTAATGAATTTGTCTAGGATATTCAAATTTAAACCGTTGTTGAAACTGTGACTGTAGACAGCTCATACATTTACTTCAGTTTGAAAACATACTCAAAACATTTTCTGGGGTCAGGGTTGGTGCTCATTTTATGGTCCCGTCAAAGAAGTTTATTAGGCAAAATTAACAAACACATATTTGATTGGCCAAGTCAAAAAAAATATTTTTATACACAATAACTTAGTTACCTTATTTACAATAACATCAGTAAAAAATATATAATATACTATGCACAGTAAGAGCCGTGACTGAGTCTTACCATGTTGACTTCCTTCAAGGCAATTCGCTAAAAGAACTTGGATGCCATTTTACTCAGTTTTAACTTAAAGCTATGAACCCAATTGAAACAATGAGCCAATTCAGGGTGTCTAAAATATCACAAATATTAATGCATGTTTTGTTTAGTGTATTGTGTTATAACTAGAGCAGACTTACCTATGTGCCATTTCTTGTAGCCTTGGACTCGAATAACTGTTAGGTAATAAGCTGACAAACAAACACCTCAAAGCTAAACCATCGTTCAGAATTTTCTCTTTTAAAAATAAATGATTCACAAACACTAAGATTATCGTGACGAACGTGACGTATACTCGTGGCGGGTTGGAATCGTGCGCGATCGGTTCGATCCCCGCAGTCCACTTACATTATTTTGTAATGTGACTATACGGTAACGCTAGGTAAAGGTCGAGGTTGAGTGGTAGAGAGGACTTTGTATTCCTAACTTCGCCTCGTTAAACAAGACAAATTTTTTATCTTCCACATAGAAATGTGATTTCAGCCCGGAGACGACAATATAAATGACCTATCAAGATGTAGACTTCCTGCCAAATTCTAGCAAACACATTGCTAGGCCACAAACGTCTTTGATTGGCTTGTTTAGTCTACCTTACTGTTAAGACTCACCCAAGAAAATGTTAGACTACGCAAAGAAATATTTATCAACATTAAATTTTAATACGATATTTAATTTATTTATTTGAATATTTTCTTGAACAAAGACAACCTTTTAATAACAACCAGAGCGCTTAAAAGTTAAATTAATAACCAAATAAATATTTAAAATAGAAACTCAAAATGTAACTTATACATTGTTTCCAATGAAGTAAATAAGCATTGCTGCACAAGAAATGTTTTAGAACAACTGTAATCAGAGATACTAGATTATCTCCGACTTCAGATTTGTTTTTTACACTCTTGCTTGGATAACTTATTTTGTAAAATTCATATCGTAGATTTATTCAAACGCTCGCGTATAAAACAGCTGTGTTTAACCAAACTTGAGAATTTTCCTCTTTTCACGTTTGTCTATTTTCTTAAAGCCTTTTCCGCTACGCTGACAGCCTTGCTTCGGCCTCCGGCCTCAGCTTTTCGTCTTGTACATACCAGTGAGTGTTTCTACATTCTATTCAAATGTCATTCAATTTAGACTCCCATTCCACTGTTGTAGGAAAAAGTCTTTTGGCTGCCATTTTGAAACAAAAGATGAAATTAACTATATTTTTATAGTTTTCCTTTTTTTCGTGAAAACTACCCTCCAAAAGGGGATTTCCAGTATTCATATTTTGATGGCTAATGAATTTGTCTAGGATATTCAAATTTAAACCGAAGTTCGTGAAACTGTGACCTGTAGACAGCTCATACATTTACTTCAGTTTTGAAAACATACTCAAAACATTTTCTGGGGGTCAGGGTTGGTGCTCATTTTATGGTCCCGTCAAAGAAGTTTATTAGGCAAAATTAACAAACACATATTTGCATTGGCCAAGTCGAAAAACAATTATTTTTATACACAATAACTAAGTTACCTTATTTACAATACAGACTTAATCAGTAAAATATACATGCACAGTAAGAGCCGTGACTGAGTCTTACCATGTTGACTTCCTTCAAGGCAATTCGCTAAAAGAACTTGGATGCCATTTTACTCAGTTTTAACTTAAAGCTATGAACCCAACTGGAACAATGAGCCAATTCAGGGTGTCTAAACAAATATTAATGCATGTTTTGTTTAGTGTATTGTGTTATAACTAGAGCAGACTTACCTATGTGCCATTTCTTGTAGCCTTGGACTCGAATAACTGTTAGGTAATATGAAGCTGACAAACAAACACCTCAAAGCTAAACCATCGTTCAGAATTTTCTCTTTTAAAAGTAAATGATTCACAAACACTAGAGTATTATCGTGACGAACGTGACGTATACTCGTGGCGGGTTGGAATCGTGCGCGATCGGTTCGATCCCCGCAGTCAACACTTACATATTTTGTAATGTGACTATACGGTAACGCTAGGTAAAGGTCGAGGTTGAGTGGTAGAGAGGACTTTGTATTCCTAACTTCGCCTCGTTAAACAAGACAAATTTTTTTATCTTCCACATAGAAATGTGATTTCAGCCCGGAGACGACAATATAAATGACCTATCAAGCATGTAGACTTCCTGCCAAATTCTAGCAAACACATTGCTAGGCCACAAACGTCTTTGATTGGCTTGTTTAGTCTACCTTACTGTTAAGACTCACCCAAGAAAATGTTAGACCACGCAAAGAAATATTTATCAACATTAAATTTTAATACGATATTTAATTTATTTATTTGAATATTTTCTTGAACAAAGACAACCTTTTTAATAACAACCAGAGCGCTTAAAAAGTTAAATTAATAACCAAATAAATATTTAAAATAGAAACTCAAAATGTAACTTATACATTGTTTCCAATGAAGTAAATAAGCATTGCTGCACAAGAAATGTTTTTAGAACAACTGTAATCAGAGATACTAGATTATCTCCGACTTCAGATTTGAAGTTCACGAAAACCAATGTTTTTTACACTCTTGCTTGGATAACTTATTTTGTAAAATTCATATCGTAGATTTATTACGTGTGAATATTAAGTATTAGATAATGAACCGTTGACTGAAAACTACAACTTTCTAACATTCTTTTCAAGAAAGTTATTAAGCCTCAAAAAAGAGGGGCCTATAATAAAAATCCGATAGTAGGTTGAGATATTTCGGTCTCGTTGTGGAGTACCATCTTCAGTCACTGATCGGCTGAAACTGAGTTACTTGCTGTCTGCTGTCCTATTGAGAATATCTCAAACCATATGAAGTTTGGACGCGGTGTGAACCGGAAGAACTAGATCATAGTTGAAACAAATAACAGATAAAACAGTGAGACAAATCCTACGTCAAAAAACAATAAAGACAACACGAACACGCTTTGAAACAACAAACTACCCTGACATCATTCTGTTGTACAGTTTATCGAAATCGAACTGAAGTTAGAGGTGCGAATCAGAGGTGCTAGAGGTACCTTGCAGTGCCGGCTCGGCCCATCATAACGTGCCAGCTGATTGGTCGAGAGCACGCAGATACCGACATTAGCACCAATCACGACTCATTATAGATAACGCCGTATAATATACTGGTAATAGCCGGCGAGCACACGATCCTGCAGTTGATTGAAACAGCTTTATTTAACTAGAGAATCCTTATCTGACAACAGCTGTTTTCTGTTATTACAGCTGTTTGTCTGGTGAAAGCTGAATGTGTTATGATCACGCGTTTGGTAAGTGACTATAAGTAATTGAAAGAAATAACACATGTTGGTTTATTTGGATCGGAAAAGGTGGAATAATATTCAAAACAGTATTTTGTATTTTTCGACACGTGTTTTCAGATTTGAGTGATTATGTTAATTTAAATCTTTCATGTTGAAAAGACCATTTTAAGAAGAACATTTAAGATCAACGTGAAGCAAAAACCAGGCCGACACGCAGCTAAGTGGTAAAGCGTCACTGGCATGTGTGAATCGAATTCCCTCTGCAATTTGTTGCTCTAATTAACCCCACTCACAGCCTCGCTCCGGCCTTTGGCCTTAGCTTTTTTTCTTTTACAACGAGTGATACATTTTTAATTTCAATAAAATCAGATTACTTATTTTGTAGTTATAACGAAAACTCACTTTTTAGCCGCCTTTTTGAACCAACTTGATGGATGTTTATTATTTTAAATATGCTGATGTATAATAACAAAATACATATTTATTTTAAATTTTATGAAAATTGGACGGAAAAATGTATTGTTTTTAATAGTTAAACCCTCCTTTTAGGTGAAAAGTCCTCCATCCCAAAAAGGAGGGTTCTGATAGTCCGATTTCGCTGGTTAACGAAATGTGGCAGAAAGCTAATTTCTTGCAGTCTTAAAACAAGTATTACAAAAAAACGAGTTGAGATAAAAGAATTTCTTTGTGTCGTTGAATTTGTATTAAAATTATCCTTTTGAGGCAGGACCAAATATACAAGGGCCTGGTCACTTCTTTGATGTGCGGGATGCCGTCGTCCATGGAAGGGTGTGACGTAGCCGATGATAGACGCTGCTCAGTTCCGTATAGCTAGCATTGAGTTTTAGTGCAACTTATCAATTTATAGTGATTCACAAAAAACATTTTTGGTATTTTCATAATCAGCGATAAATTTCGATCAAAACTGCATTGATCTGAATACATCTTCTCACCATTTAATTTGTAAAATGCGTTTTGGTGTATATTGGTCCTGTTTTGAGGTGCCTCTAAGGGGTTTCAACTTAAATATTTGGAACCTAATTGTGAGGGGTGGGTGACGCAATATACGTCAAAACAAACGTCAGTCCCTATAAAAACATTTCCCAAAGGTATTTTAAAACCTTTTCCTTTTTCGAAAGTTAAGGTGGGGGGGCATTTAAAACTCACCCTGTATATGTCATTTAAATATCTCACTTTCCAAAGGAAATTCGTTAGTGACAGTACAAACGTAGAAGTTGAATGTGAACTTTAAAATACTAGAGGTCATGTTTCAAAAAATACAACCATCACGATGGATCTTGTTCTGAAAAATTCGGGTTCCCGTATTAAAATTCCACATCAAATTCCAACCTAATCATCGCAAATCCTTTCTTTTCCATCAAAGAGTGTCCTCGTGTTGGCGCAACGGTGTAAACCAACGCTTTACAGTTTAGATTCAATCAAGCGGTCAGACTCTGAGTGGATCCGAATGTAGCATCAAGTGGACGACATGTTTAGGTAAATTCATCGCCGGTTAATCACCGTGTGCAGAGGACTACACCGTACAAGAGCACTACCTGGTGTTGTTCTGTGTTACTAATCCGCTGGTGAGTCACATGTTCAGCCAGGGATTACAAGTGCAATCAGCCAATCAGCTGTTGTGCACAGAGTAACAAGCCCAAGAGTGACACAGAGCATGGAGGAAGAAGGTATTGGATGGTTTTTGGATTGATTAGGTGTAACATGGTCCACTAAATCACTATGAGATGCCGACCACTCTCATGAGGTTATTTTAAGGCAAATATTTGGTGAAGGATGAGTGTGATGTGGTAGTAATGAGTTATGAGGTGTAGTCTTGTTACAAACTAAGGCCGAATCTTCCTTAGAATGGGTCATTAATTAGTAGCCCAATGACCAACGGCTTAACGTGACCTCCGAACCACGCAGGTGATGGTCTGATATGTCTAAACGATGGTGGGAGTTGACGCGGGTATCATCAGATGATCACTGAGACTATCTGAGCCGCTTTAGACCTATCGCTATCATCCTCAAAACCTGACCTCCGTGAAGCTGGATTACAGGACCACGCCATGATTGATTGAAGGTCGGAATTTGTCATGCTTCGAAAGATTTTGAGGTTGAAAGTTGTTCTAGATTTTGATGTCTCATGGGCATACATGCTGGATTTTTCAAAACCATTGCCATCGTTTATTCTTCTAACTCTTCGGCTTTCGCGGCCGGAGTCACAACTATAATCTAGTTCTTCCGGTTCACAACGCGTCAAAACGTCATAATTAGCTTGATATATTTCGCTGTGAAGTACCATCTTCAGTCATTGATTTGCTGAAACTGGGCAACTTGATGGCTGCTGTCCTATTGGTGGCAGGGCTGCCGACCGTCTGTTAGAGCAGGGATGCCAACTCTTGGCTGTGACACAGCCAATGAGAACATTGACAAAAGAAAAGAAAATTAAATTGCATCTTCTTAAGTCCTCTCTCTTTTTTAACACCTAACAAAATAAGTCATGACTACAACAACAAGGTAATTGATAATTGAATAATCTTTTTGAAAAAGGTAATTGGTACAACTCATTTTCCCTATCAAACATCACTAAGGGATTTTACTATGATATCAACAATGAAGGCATAACCTTAAAAACAAGCAATGCTGAATTAAAGGTAATTTACAATTGAAAAATCCTTTGCAGGCCGTGTCAAATAAAATATCCAGAGAGAACACAACGAAAGAGAAAAGAACTATTGACTTAACCAACCAAGAAGCATGTGCGATACCCAAAACACATTCGATTCAGATCAACAACAACAATAAGACTACAACAATAAAAATCGCCGTAAATCAGATAGTCCTAGTGAAGAACGAAGAAATAGAGAGCAATAAGTTTGATCTGGAGGTGAGATATTTCGGATGAGCGAATCTAGACCGAGCCACATTCCGTGAGCCAATGGCGCGCGCGCTCACTTCTACATTGTTTCCGGTTTGTTAAGTTGGCATTACAGTCAAAAAGAAATTCATATGTTGGCAACACCGAGTCACACAACATTTATTCTAGTCGGACGACTCTGTTCCAATTATTCTGTGGGTTTCTGAGACAAAGGATGCCGTTTATATTAGGAATATCGGCAGTTTGTCGCGGCGTATAGTGGTTTATTGTTGTTGGGCTGCCAATAGACAGAAATATGTAGAAAACAAAGAACGGTCCAGATAGGAGGACTTCCAGATCAGCTTTGGAACATTGGGTTTTAAACAATGTCTCAGTTTGTCAATATGGATTGTTGAGATAAAAGTTCAGCTAATTGAATTCTATTTTAATTAGTAGGTTGTTATAAAGAACGTAAGTACGAAAAAGAGAGGCCATAAGAAGGGACAAATACTAACTTAGGCTCTTCGCGGCCGGTGTCACAACTTGAATAAGATGGTACTCCACAGCGAGCTCGAAATATTTTAAGCGTATTATTATGATGTTTTGATGTAGTGTGAACAGGAAGAACGAGATTATAGTCGAGTACAAATACTTTCCACTAAATGTAAAAAATCATTGTAAGACATAAAATTGTATGCTTTCAACAAGATATCAATCGTACAAGCTTTGGGTGCATGTTAACCTTTAATTTACTATCCTCTAGGACTAATGTTTAACGTTAAGTTGTTCATGCAAGGTCAAGTACATAACAGTTTAAAACTAGTATTGTGTGGCAAAACTGTGTATATATAAGAAACAAAATTATAAAATAAACTTTTGTTTGTTTAGTATAAAGATACTCACAGCAACGATTTTACGAAAGAAAACTTATGTAAGTTTTTATAGCATACCATATAGCGACCTGTGCAGAGGTTAATTATGGAAAATGCATACTTTACAATCAATTCTATAACCATAAATTACTAATCTGACAACAAAACTATACACAATTCATGCGGAAGGTTAATTCCAGAAACGTAAATTGAAACAACCTTTCTGCAACAACGTAAACTGAAATAATTGCAAGTAACAGCAGAGAAATGTGGGGTATAAATTGCATTTACTGCGAGCTGGTACCTATGCCTCCCATTAGGCCAAAGGCAGCCATAAATATAGCAATACAAGACCAACCTATAAATACTACACAAGACCGACCGATAAATACACCTATACAAGACCATCCTATAAATACCAGTAACCGATAAATAGGCCTTCAGTTGATTACTCCAAGGGACGTGATGTAACTAGCAAACAAGAAATAGGGTATAGACAATAGACCTTTCGTTTTAGAAGGGGATGTACAAAGTATTAGTGTGTTTGAATGGTTACAGTATGTTTAGTTCTAATTGACTACGAAAAAGGATAAAATACAAATATATATTGTAACTACAAAGTACATAACAAGCATATAATAATAATAATAATTTTATTTGCCAGAATATACAAAAAACCTTTGTGTTGACAAAGCTGAAAAAGGTAACGAAACAACAACAACAACAAAACAAGTACAGTATAACAAATATTTAAAATAAAACAAAGTAAACCACTAGTAAGAGTGCAGAATTACAAAAACCTTGTTGATTGTATAATAAAATTTAATTATCATTATTTAAATTCTGATCTGTAAATTCCCCAATAGAGTAGTATGAGTCTTCCAATAGATAAGCTCTTAACTTCTTGTTGAATGAGATGAAATTTTGAGTAGATTTAATGTTTTCGGGAAGTTTGTTAAACAATGTTGCACCTGCCTGTGATGGAAGTTTCCATAAATGTAAAATCTATGAGAATTTTGTCTAATTGTATGAATTTGCCTAGTATTGTGTCCGTGAATTTGCTGACCTTAAACTAAATCACATTCTGTCAAACAGAAAATAATAGTCTCATAGATGTACAAACTTGGCAGGGAATACCTGCCTAGAATACCTAAAGTCTTAAATAAACCTCTGCAAGACTCCCGAAAACCCGATTTTGAAATTATTCGCAATGCTTATTTTTGGAGGATAAAATTCTTTTAAACTTGTAATCAGCACATGCCCCCCATAAGATAAAAATGGATGAATGAGACCGAAATAGGCTATTTTAAATCATAAGAGCCATTTTTGTCAGTGGATAAATTAATGGGGAACTCTTTTATTCATGTCACTGTTTTATTATTTTCATCAAATTTGCTTATTGTTCTTGTACATATGTTTGAAAAATTGTAAATAAAATCCGTTTTTTTCAATATTTGAGCAACATAATTAGGCGATACAATTTTGCAAATAAAACACGATGGAACAAGATAGAAATTAGAAGAGTTTTATGTCTTGCAGATTATTTTTAAATAAATTTATGCAATGTATTGACTTAATTTTGCAAAGAATCTAGGCTCAAAAGTGTTTAGTATTACATAAGCACAAAACAAAATTAACCACTGTTGATTGAACGTATTTGATTTGTTATTGGAGTACATCAAAATGACTCAACACGTAAAGTTACTAAAACACTAATTTTAATTATTTTCTATTATAACGTAATGCTTAATTTGGCAAAGAGTCATAAACTAAATCACTTGCGCAAGTCCAAATAGCAACAGAACAGCAGGTCGCACTTATGGCTGAATATAGTGCACTTGATGTAGTCCATCTCGACTGTTGCAAGAGATATTAATTGCTACAAGTTGGCACCACTGCCTGCGCTCCACTCAGCTGATTGAGTTGTTTGGGTGCACTTGTCATATTGTTTATCAGCTGACATGCAGTTTTGGCGCGCTCCTCGACTAGTTCACTGTTGTAATATATCAGTTTGGAAACTATGTTTGTTAGTTATCCTACCACGGTTTGAACATTTAACCGTTTACAGATCTGGGATGTATTTTTATCGAATTGTCTTTGGACAATGAGATATTCATGCCGTCAACATGGTAAGACCCAGACTCGGGGCCGTGAAATGAGCACCGATCCCCCAGAACACGTTTTGAGTATTTTTACAAAACTTTATATACATATGTACCGAGTGTCCCACGAAGAGGTTTAAACGTTTAATTTTATATTACGTGCCCATTCATGCACCGAACTTTTTTAAACTTTACAAAGTAGGTTCTAAAAATATTCTGGGAAAATTTCAGGCGGCATATTGAAAATGTTACCAATTTGCTTCCTATAAAAACTACTTTCATGAGTTATTATCTGATCGTGGCAGTGACTTTTTAGATTGGCCACCCCGATCACCAGATTTAACTGTATGTGACTTCTTTTATGGGGTTACTTGAAGGAACAAGTTTATACCCATAGCTTCAATAATGATGTGGAACTAAAACGATCAATAGAAGAGGAACTTCTCCGGATACCGCGGAGTTTCTTTGTAAGAGCTTACGAATAATTTCTTAAGCGCTGTTATCAGTGTGTTGCTGTGGATGGGTTACAGTTTGAATAATTTTGGACTTTAAGGTTTTCATTAGGCTATGTTCTAGTTTTTATTTAAAAGTCACATTGCCCTAGAATGTAACAATAAAAATATTTTATAAAACCAAAACATCTTTTTAATGTTTTTAAAGTATTGTTTTTCAATGTGCCGCCATTTTGTATCTACAAAGGTTAGGGAGCTGAAATTTTCCGAGAAGTTTTCTAGAACCTACTTTGTAAACTGTGTAAAGTTTTAAAAAGTTCGATGCATGAATGGGCACTTAATATAAAATTAAACGTTTAAACTTCTTCGTGAGACACTCGGGAAACGTATATACATATGTATACGTTTGTACTTTCTACAAGTTGGATTTTTGTCCGATTTTGATGAAATTTGGTACAAATGTTCTTTTTGTAAATATCTCGGCCAAGTTCGTTAACCAGCAAAATAGGGCTACCGGAACCCCAAAGTGATTTTAACTATCTAAAAACAGTAAATTTCATCAAATTTTGATGACGTTTGAAATACATATAAATTTTTAAAGGTATGCATCAATGTACCAAAATTTATGAAAATTCATTGGGTTGTTTCAAAATGGCGTCTTTTCCTTGAATGGTTTCCTGTTGAACTCGTGTGCCTTATTTTTCCTACCGGCTAGAACCTCAATCCGCTGTGAACGCGTTAGCAATCTAATTAATGAAGGCCTTCCTAAATATCGCAAAGTGTAGACAATTACAATACAAAATAACTTTGTTGTAAGATTCTTTTATCTAACTAAATTTAGGATCCCTCATAATTCCTATAAATTTTAATTTACACTTGCAGTTAATTCAATACAGCTGCCTAAAAAATTGTAGTTTCGACCTTTTATTTTGAGTAGGTGATTTATTCAACGAATTCAATTAAGAGAGCGCAGTATTTTGTTTTCTGTCCCATAAAAACAATGTAAAAACAAGAATTTTCTTGCAACACCTCACGTCCACAATTTGTATCAGATCTTTTTGAAATAAGATTTAATTGAAAGATGGCAAGACAATGTAGTTCACTGTCTCCGCTGACCACTTTTGGTTGCAAAACTTTATTAGTTTAATAGTTAAAACAAGTAATTCAATTACAAAGTGTCTTCAAATTTTAGATTAATGTCACGGTTTGATAAATGAGAAAATGGAAATTCGGCTTAGTGGTGTCACTAAAACATTTAATGAACTCTAAATTTAAGTTTATTTCATACAAATCCGATAAAAACTCTAGGCATGCAGTGTCCCAAGAAAATGCACGTTTTATATTGGCTGTTATGGGACGAAATTCAAGGTCACAGCCACTACCCCGCACACTTAAACCCATCTCACACCTACGATTTCAAGGGTGCCCAGAAAAGCAAACCCCTCGCCACCCCCCACTCAAAACTCAAACAGCCGGTCATCGATCTGCCAAACTGTTGTTTCCGAAGACTCCGGCAAGCAAAATAAAGCCAGAGAGGGGTTTTACTTAATAAGAAACGCAAAGAGTCAGTGTTTATTCTCCGGCGTCGCGAGATTTGTCGTCCGCGTCTGTTATAGGCGCTGCGACCGAGACGTGCGAGGGGTTTTGAGCGCTTTTATATTGTTGTATAAATCTCGGTTCAGCTTACTCTGCCCCTTGGCAGGTTCGGGGCTGTAAAAGAAGAGTGAAATTCGGTTTTATTAGACATTCTTGAAGGCGTTCTGGGAATAAATGGGTGAATTCAAATTTTAATGTTGGTTTAAATAGTGCTCCTAACCGAACATCAGTTACAGGGTCAGTTAAAAGTCTACGTAGAGAAACTAAGGTGCCCTGTGGAACAACATATTTTATTGACAGAGCGCCAATTTATCCAATGTTTAAAATTCTCATTACAATATCTTCGTTCATAGTGATGTAGGCAGAACCACACGAATAATTATAATTTTTAAAAGTATATAATAATAATCCTAAAACTACATTTCAACACTATAGAACAGGTACAAAATTGAAGTTTTTTCATACAGCTTAGGTTTAATTTTTTAAGCGCCACAGTAACGTTAAATAAGTCACTAACAAAATGACACTTTTGGGACAATTGTGATGAACGATAATTTTTGTCACTATGCAAACAATATTAGGAAATATTCTAATAATGTTTTAAAACTAATCAGACTAAACAATGTTTTTGCTACTAAGCAGAGTGGACATTAAAAACAAACTCATCGACACAGCAAATGTCTCTAACACATTAAAATCATCAAAATGATATTTTTCTCGCTATAGAGTAAAACGTCATAAATTTTCCCTGTAAATAAATGTTAAAATTTATTAACCCATTATGTGTGCCACAAACAGCTGTTTTAGAGCAAAATAGCAAAAAATTATTTCCCAAAACAAAAACACCAACAGATGACAGTTGACAACCGTCCGTCTTTGACACGAACTGTACCCGTTTTCACGCTCGAGGACCGGCAGCAAGGGGTGGCTCCCGGGGGGTGAAGTGGGGATCACAGGATACTAAGCAAACACACGGGCGAGGGTATAATAAATTTACATCTGAAACAAAACTAATTTAAAATGAAATAAACGCCGTATAGCGTCCGCGGCGCTGGGTTGGGGGTGAGGGGATGTGGAACAAGATATTGTAAGGGAGGGAGCCTTTCGTAGCCAGACAAGTGTGAAACACGGGCGATCTGTGTAAACACGGACATCTGCTGTGTGTGTGTGTGTGTGTGTGTGTATGTATGCGGATATGTGGCAGTGATTGAGCCTGGTCCGTGGTTCGGAAATCACGTTATAGCTCCTGATTGTGTGCATGATCCCTTCTACAGTCGCGAGCCATTATGTGTGCGCGCAAATAAAGTTAGTTGTGAACAAAGCTTAGTAAACAAAGTAAGTTTAGGGGTTTGATACAACCTTGTTAGGTTACTGTGGAAATTCCTTATCAGCAAAATATATCATTGACGGTCTCCCTTAATTTCCAAACCTATTTGTATAATTCTTTCACGTGTTTTGGATGAACAACTTGAGCTACTTGAATTAAAATCTGTTGTAGACTAAACATTTTAATTTCTTCAAAATAATTGGTATTTATATATTTTTAATAAACACTCAGTACATGGGTAGTTTATTGTTCAAAATAATTTTCATTTCTTAGCATGTTCATTATAGAGTCATCCAAGAAACTATTGAAATAATTAAAATGATAACAACTTCAACAAAAAAGTCAGCATTCAACTTTCCAGAAGCTGACAACCAGTCCTGTCAATGAAAACATCGACAGTTGGCATCCCTGCTCCAATGGATGGTTGGCAGCCCTGTGACCAATAAGGACAGCAAGTATCTCAGTTTCAGCCAATTAGTGATAGCAGATCGTACTCCACAGCGAGACCGAAATACTTCAAGCAAATTGTAATAATGTTTTGACGCGGTGTGAACCGGAAGAACTAGATTATAGTTTGACACCGGGCGCGAAAGCCTAAGAGTTAAATCTGGCTATTCACTGAAATATTTGACACTAAACATGGCATAGTAACTCCTACTTATATTCCGTGAATTCAGTTTTATCATCGTTTACGAATCAAAATATTTCTTTGTTCAGAATTACATGTTTACAAAATAATACCCTCAAACTTACAATCGGTATTGCTTTCAACACTTACGTAAAGTTTAAATGCCATAGAAAACAACGCGTTACTACTTTATTGTAGTAGCTACATTGAAAGTTGCGTTTCCGAAGCGCTGATAGTTGTACTGATGTCCGCTAGATCGTGTTGGCTGTCCCAGCAGCGCTCTTTTCCCTCCACTTGTTCTGAGTCTGGAGTTGTTTCACAACAATAAGAACGATTCACATGGAACTGAAGTGATGTTATTTCTGTGTGCAACTTTCGGATTTCTATATCTTGTTACTACCACGAAATGATTTATGTTGGCTTTAACTGGAAAAATATTTTTTAGTGGGGAAAAAAGTAACAAATCTTTTGGCGTTGCCCTCGATAGATTGACTTCGTCGTAATTGTATAATTTCATATTATACATATTATATATATTATATATTACATACATTATATATTACATATATATATATTTAGCTTTTTTAATGTTGAATAATATGATTTTAGACACCGATTATACTCCTAGAACCTAGAGGATAAATTCAGTTGAATGTGAGAAGAAGGGTGAATGTGATGAGTGTTATGATGGATGATGAGGTTTAGTCCTTGTAACAATTTAGGGCCGACTGTTCGCCAAACCGGTGCATTATTTAGTAGCCCAATGACCAATGGCTTAAACTTGAATACAATGGTGGATTCCCCTAACTTTCCCAGGTGCTCCACTAATGAGGTGCCCGAGTGATTTGTTCCGGAAATTATGCCAAAAACTCATAAGTATTTTTATTTCACAAAACTGCACCTCGTGGCAAATACACGACGAGACTCGTACGTGGCAAATAGTCATTCCGACATTGGATCATAAATTAACAACATTGTGTTTGTTTACCCTCCCTCCCTTCACCCTCCCGTGTGCCACCCTCCCCTCCTCCCCTACCACTGGTGTTGATTAATGGCCATACTCCAATCGAAATAACAGAATGATGACTCGGCGAATGTAAATTGCACAGTATTTTGTGTTCGCTTTCACTTAATTCGCTCCGAGATTAACATAATATACAGGGTGGAAAATTACAACCCCTCCCCCCTCCTCTCGCCGCGCAATATCCGCTGTGTATGGTAAATCAGAAAATCGGCCCTGATGAAACTGGGAAGGGGCGGAATGTGTTGGGGTTCGTTGTTTTGATCAACTTGACGTGCTGAATTCGCTGAATCTAGAGTTGTGAAATTACAGAAATGTGACGAATTTTGGCGACTTGCTTGACCCTACTTGGAAATACGAAATTCTGTCGCCATTCGGGCAAATAAACTTGGATCGATAAGTCTACCAGCGCATACGAGGTTGACCACCTTCTGTGCAGCCTGTTAAGAAGAAACAAACCTTTTACCGGTTCAACACAACTTGAGACCTTTGGAATTTTCTTCATTAGATAAGACAATAACAATGTAAGACGATCAGACCAAATCTAAAGATCTAAAGTATTGAAAGACGACCTCAAAAACTATTTTCAACGTGCTTATAAAAACTTCAATCGCGGCTGTCAATGATTTCTAACTATTCAGTTCGCCTGGCATCTTGCCAACGGTGTTCAGGGGATATTATTGAATATTCTGTTAGAGTTTGAGTTTTATTTTCACATGTTAAACAATTCACGATAGCCATTCCTTGTAGTACGGAGGTCACGTTAAGCCGTTGGTCCATTCCGTTGGTCGTCGAGCTAAGTAACTAACAATGACCCAGTCTGGGGAACAGTCGGCCCTAGTTTGTAACAAGACTACACCTCATCATCCATCAAAACGTTCATCACACTCACCATCATCCCGTATTCACCTTAAAATACTCTCTAAGAGTGATCTGTGTCTCAAATCAAAGTATCAAACGGTTTAAAGGTCGTAAATTGTTACTTTCTTTCCAAATCGTCTGGTACTGTCGTCTGGCTATCTCGGGTTGGGTCTAGCTATAAGGACCGTCAATTTGTATTGACATTCTGGCCGTCTTTACACACAAAGCATAAAACTTCCTCGCATCTTTTGGGAAATCATAGTTGGAAAATTTTCCAAAGTTTAAACAAAACTACTTTTTCAAAAGGTGAAACTACATTAATCCCAACTGTTTCCACTTTAGTTCGCCCGCTTTTAAAAATCCATCAAACCGAATCAGCTGACGAGCTGATCAGCTAATCAGCACGTGGTTTAGAGTCAGTCAACAAAACACTGTTTCTGTTGTAGTAGTTTTCATATGGACACACACACACACAAACACAGTTTTGTTTCAATGTTTGATGCCGCACGGTTCGCTTGACACTAAATATTTATTGTTAGTGGAACAGTTCAAATTGTGAAGAGTACAGTTTGTGATTAAATAAATTGATCAAACGGCGTAATCAAATTTATCTGACTCAATTGTGGTGGAACTTTTGGTGTTAAATAAAAATATATTAGGCCGAAGGGTTTAATTGCTTGGTTGGATTTGCGAGTTTATTTTGATTAGTTGTTGAGCAGTTTGCTTTCTAACTATTATAATGATTTATATAAGTTGTGATGTGCCTTGTGAAGTATGTATCTAGTCACAGATTATTTTCAATGTTATAAAGATAGAGTTAGTTATTTAATTGCATGTGCAGAACATTTTGTGTGTGGAAAATGTCAGATTAAAATTAATTCTTTATTATTTTGTTTCAGCTTACGTTTATATGGGTGCGTAAAATCTAAAAAACGTCTCAAACCGTTCTAAAAGTACGCCAAACGATTAAGACCATCTCAAGTTTTGTTTAAAGAATATTTTGGGGTTTAAATATTATTGCAGACTATTTACATAGTTCTTATTGAACGGCGTTTCGGAATCTAGAATCTGATCGCGTCTTCAGGTGAGAAGTAGCTAAAAATAGCACAAATAATTAGAGAACGAGCTATTTTAAAGTAATCAGCATAAAGTGACCAGTAACACACCACAAAACACCATATTGTGCGTTTGTGGTGAGTTTTTTCAAAATTAAATTTAATAAAAAACCTAAAAACAGTTCAAATGCACAAACACGTGAAAAACAAACAGCAATCAAAGAAACCGATAACGTCGACGGCCGGCGACAGACCGTTTGTAGGCTAGTTATTGGAAGATAAAATTTAATTTGACACAGGTGAAAACACAAAAACTAGTTTATTTTCTAATGTTTTGTGTTATGTTTCAGGCTACCTATAACCAGAAGACGAGATCAGATTCTAGTTCCCGAAACGCCCGATTTCTAAAAAAACTATGAAAAACTTTCGTAATAATATTTTGACCTTAGAAGTTCCTACCATCGTCAACAACAAACTTAAACAAGGCAGATAATTTTGTTTGCCACACATAGTGCCAAAGACAATATTATAGTACATAGATTGGGCATGAGTGTCACATGGCTGAGGCAAGAAAATCAACATAGTTGCGGCAGCCCGAGCACAGATAGCGCTGCCATCTCTCAACCTCCTCTCTCCCCCCTCGACTCCACATACTCGAGTTTGTCCGATGTCGATGACTTAACGTGACCAAATCGAGCGATGACCGAGAACGAACTTGCGCGTGCGTCAGTAACTCTAATTGAGAATCGTCTTAATATAATTCCCTCGCAGCGCAATCTGTGCTCGGGCCGCCTAACTATGTTGATTCTCCTGACTCAGCCATGTGGCATCTATGCGCAATCTACCCACCATAACACAATCTGTGATATTGCCAAGTGTATCAGACACATTAATGTATACAGTGCACACGGCGCACCCCATGTAACGGTAGATCCTCCCCATACAGTAGGGCCAGGTAGCTAGTTGTTCTAGCCCAGCCTATGATCCATACAGGGGCTATGATATGCAAGATGGCGGCACTGACGCGATCAGAGCGCACTCGCGGAAACGCTTTGTACCAGCGTCAGCTGTTACAATAGTGTCACCAATGTGAAAAAACTACCAGCTGTTCCGTTTAGTGAATATTAGCATTGGGTGATAATATCGATATTGAATCGGGTTGTTGTGGAAGGAGGGTGTCGTATCGGTTGCTAAGTAGACTTATTATGTTAGTAATGTATATTCGTTATGTTTTGTTACATTAATAACATATTGATATAGTTTTCTATTAACTAGAATAATTTCTTTATACATTCAAAAAACATTTCTTAAGAGACTTAAAGGGGTTAGTAAACACTTAAATTCAAATAAACAACTACAGCGAACCAGATCATTTATAACTTCTGCCCATCAGTTTTTACTTCAATACTTTTCTTTAAGACCCTGACCTTTTTGTTCTAACTTGACCGTTCTTAAGGAGCATTTTAAGGTGGATATGACGATTCTGTATAATTATTTTGATCAAAATTAATCCACCCAGTCCACAACTAATCCACAATATGTGAAGTATTGTTATTCAGAATTTTAAATCCGTGAAAACATGAAGTTTAAAATTAAAAAATCCGCAGGTCAACATGTGTAGCCCTTCGTTTCTCTGAAGTCGGTTAAAAAGGTTAGTTTTCTTTTAAACAATTTATTCTGATTTCAGCGGTGGGAGCGGACCCGTGGAGGGTTGAAATCGTGCGCATCACCCCGCTGGCGCGGGTTCGATCCCCGCAGTCACCACTTACATTTCTAATGTGACCATACGGTGACGCTAAGTAAAGGTCGAGGTTGAGTGGTAGAGAGGACTTTGTAGTCATAACTTCACCTCGTCAACCAAGACAAACTCTACCTTTTCAACCATGGAACCAAAGAGCGCAGTGTGCTTCAAATCTTGCTAACAAATACATTGCTAATTAGCGACTTGAGACTGGCGACTCTTTTTCAAAACCTCTCATTACTCGGGGTTCCTGAATTTTCATGTCATAAATCAAACAATCATAACCAAAAAATCATACTTTTGAACACAGTTAACCGAAACAAAGGTGTGTTCAAGATAAGCTCGCTCCTTGCACAATGAAAGCAGAACTGGGGAGCTCACACGCCACAAATCAGCCGAAACTCTCGCCGAAGACAATAAATCGACCCAATAACTAAGACGCATCGATGTAATAAAGGTTGATTGCTAGAGTGCGCCACACTCGCGTCGCTAGTGTCGTAAAAAGTTGCCAGAGTAGACGCGGGAATGAGAGGAGTCAGCAGTGCTGATATATCCCACGGTGCTGAGGCAGTGGTCAGCAGTGGGAGGGGGGAGCAGCTGGGTACTTGACGTGGAGTCAGCAGGGGACAATAGTCGTGTAAATATACTAAACTGAAAGGAATAAAAACCAGGCAGACATGCAGCTAAGCGCTAAAGCGCCGCTGGCCTGAATTAATTGAATTTCTTTTGCAATTCGTTATTCTAATTCGCTACGCTCATAGCCTCGCTTCAGCCTTCGGCCTCAGCTGGGCCTCTTGTATGATCACGAGTGTTACAAGGCTGTTCGTTGTACTCTCAGCCTCGGCCTCAGGCTTACGGGGTTTTGTTAGAATTTATACTATATAAAATTAAAGGAAATCACATTTTAAATTTCAGTTAAATCGTCACTTTCTTAGCCGCTATTTTGAAACGACTTGACAAAATATATTCATTATTATTTTTAGTAAATTGATGTATAACAACAAAATACATATGTATTGTATACTAAGCAGTATTGTAGGCTATACTGTTTTTAGATCGTTAAAACCCCCTTTTTTGGTGAAAGGTCCCCTCAAAGGGGTACTTCCGGGAGCCCGATTCAGCTAGGTAATAAACTTGACTGAGATATTTAGAAAAGACAAAGAAAAAAATCCCTAAGGGCGAGAAAGATCGTAATTTTGATTACCTCCAAGTTGAATTAAAAATTCTCTTTAAAAGTAGGTGTCATTTGCTGCTTCGTAACAATTCACCATTGAACAATTGGAAATACAGTACAACAGTGAACAAACCTCCTCCTTGCACTAACTAGCTCGCTCGCGAAAGAGAGGGCGGCGCCCGGGCCGGGGGCGGAAGCCCTCACAGAACACCGCCGCCGGGGTACCTGGGGTTGACAACTGCTCTAACAAAGCCTTGTCATCGATACTTAGCCTGGAATAATGCCTTCACATGTCCTCAGACTATTTACCCAAGAGCCCTCAAAGCCTTGGCCTCGAGGAGACATTTTAAATCTGTCACAGACCTTTTTGAAACCGCCTTTCAGTCTGGATTTGTTGTTTGAGAGGTCTTCAGGAGTATTTTCTGCGATATGTCAAGATGGTTTTGTTTGTCTGTTTGAGATATGGTTTAGGAGGGGTTTTTTGCTGGTGGTGATTGGGTCTGGATTGCGGTTTCTTGGATTTTTGGATGAAAGGAGACGTTTGTTTATGATTTTAGACGACGCAAACTGTGCTCTAGTAAGCGATGAACATTGAGATTGTGTGTGGATACGAAACCTTCTCGACTTGAAATTAGCCAAATAGTTTTGTTTTCCCTTAAGGTTCCGGAACTGTTATATTGCTAATGATCACTCCCAAATAGTTTATAGATGCTACACGAATGTAGGTGACGACAACATGCATTTATAATCTAGTTTTCCGGTTCACACAGCGTCAAAACATCCCAAAAGAAAGTTTGAAATAGTTCGGTCTCGCTGTGGAGTGCCATCTTCTGCTTGGTTGAAACAACTCAATCAGCCAATCAGTGACAGAAGACAGTCCCAGCGAGATATAAATATGTCAAGCTAATTATTATGATGCTTTAAAACCAGAAGATCCAGAAGAACTAGATTAAAGTTTTGACACCAGCTACGAAAACCTAATTGTTACCATGCATTTATACAAATTATAAGCAACAATTTTCAACGTCTTGAAACAAAGCAGAATGTTAACCCTAAAAGCTCATTATCATGAAACGTTGCAGCTATTCGATCATTTCACGACCAATCGGATTATAATCAGTCTAAAATCACCGAACCGTCCATCAACACAATACACATACAAACAAACCAGCATCAAACAAACACCAGAATCAAACTAAACCTAGAAATTCTTTTCTCGCTCTTCGTCATCAATGAAATTAGTCTTTTGTTACAAACGAACAATCACCCGGCGGCTGATTATGTTCAGGGACAAAGTCACAGTGCATAATGATGCAAAGGCATTATCTATCCAAGCTCATCAATAGAGGAGTCAAACACTGCAATCACCAAATAGACACTGTCACTGGTGCATTGTGGGTCCCATTACCCAGAGTGCACTGTTATCACTGCTATCTTGACCTACCCCTCCATTATGGAATGGATCGAGTCCATGGTATTCCACTCCCCATCTCACGCTTCCGAGGGCTTGTTGGCCCTACATATTTTGTCAGTCAAATCCCTCTTTTGTCGCGCCCTCGCCCTTACTGGACGACATCAATATGTCCTTTGTGCCGCCGGACTTGTTACATACCGTCGGCATCTCTGCGGAGCGACCCTCTGCGCGGCGTGCCGTCTTGAATGGACTCTCAGCAGATTGGGAATTCGATGAATAATTTGAAGAAATATCCCGGACGTTTGGGAATAGAATTGCCATCGGATTATGAGCTGGATTGACAAACAGGATCTCTACCCGACAGGAATAGTAAATACAGGGTCATCCAGTAAACTTTGATGTTTTTGAAAAAGCCATAGCTTGATTAACTTTTAGATAATTAACTTGTATCGGTCTAAAAAGGGAAAATTCACAAAAAGGGGAATTTCCATTTAATGTTCAAACAACATTATGCATATTAGCTATTTGATTAAATGCATTTTAATAATTTTTCAGTAAAGATTTGTCTTGCGCTGTTCAACATTTCCAAAGACATGTGATTAATTTCTGTGTTTATTGCCTGTTTTTATTCTCTTAGGTTACATGGTTTTTCTTCACTACTTTTCTTTTAGATATCCTTATAAGAAAAACCCGCAAGACGATAGACCAGGAAGCCTCAAATCAGATGACCTGGAAAATGTTGAAGACGAAGCTTAACTGAAAAGTAGAAACATGAATTAAATAAAATGGACGCATGATGATGCTATTTAAAAACATGAACATTAAATAAGAAATCCATATTTTTGTCTTTGGATTGAGACCAATAAAAGTTAAATTTCTAAAAGGCTAACCGAGCTATGACTTTTCAAAACATCAACGTTTACTGGACGACCCTGTATTTTATGGTTCAGTAAATCAACTCTGTTATGTAGATAGTTTTGAACACTTAACTGAAAGTCGTGAAACTTCGGGTTTTCATTACATTTATTGTAGAAAGGGTTTCTATAGGTTTTCATGGTTTTCAATTTTCCCAACCATCAATATTTCTTGCAAAATCACGTTTAAGAGACCTGCTAAGTGGAGGAATTGCCCGTGCTTAAGCTTTCAAAGCCCTCACGCTAGAGCAACCAAAAAAGTTGACATCCAAGGGAAAAACTGTCCTTTACCCTTAAACCTATACCACGAAGATGTTTTGTGCATCCGAAACCCTTGTAGCTTTCTGCTGCTGTAAATTTCATCACAGCTCTTACAATGTTCTACAGATTTTAATTACTGCTATATTGTTAGAAGCCTGTTGGACGCCCTTTTTTATTTCCAAACCCCAGTCTTTCGAAGCAATGATACCATCGGTACAAGGGCCACACTTTGATGGACCCTTGGACCTCTTCCTAATTTATATTTATTGCTCTTCCCGTTGTTAGTTTAGTGTGACATTTATAGTTTAGTTTCACGACACAAGTTTGTCTTCTTTGTCTCCATTTTGAACTGTGTGAAATATCTGGTAGTTTCTCAGTGTTGTGAAACTCTTTCTTTCCTGCTTCAAATCTAAGAACAACAATAGTTTTGGCACTATAACTATTGTCTTGATTATGTTTTATATTCTACACTCATAGCAAAACTTAAATTTTCAGCATATGGACGTTGAAAAATAAAATGATTTTTGAAGATTTTCAAGATACACCGATCAAGTACAACAAGCTATCTTGAACAATTTACATAAGTATATTGCCATAAAAAATGCGTTGTGCAACATAACATTAAAACGAAGACTGCCTAATAAACAAGGCAAAATTTTGTTTGCAAAATATTTTTAGTTGTGTACAAACTTTGTCAAATTTTGCTGCTAAGCAAATATTTCATTTACTTTTTAGTTAACTTAACTCTTAGGCTTTCGCGGTCGGTGTCGCAGCTATAATCTAGTTCTTCCGGTTCATAATTAAGTTGTAATATTTCGGCTTCGCTGTGGAGTACCATCTTCAGACTGTTTTAATTGTTTCGTACAGTAAAGAATTAACCAAACATGTAGAAAATTTATAATTTATAGTTTATTCAATATTATTGCAAATAACCTTAATAAAAAAGAACTGACTGTTAAGTAGTTTAATGAGCAATAAAATAAACTATAACATTGAAGTCACAATGAGAAAAAGGTTCATTGTCTACTCTCGCCACCTTTTCGTATCGTTTACAGTCTCAATTTCACATTATCAAAACATCTCCTTTCATATTCTCTCATCACTCGTCAACCAACCCCCATTCAGCCCGACCTCTTCACAAAGACACTATAAAGTGTCACAGCGCACTGTAACCCTACACCCTGACAGAGCCAGCTACCGGTCCATACCTCAGGCCGCTGGACCGTACAGAGTGTTTCTGACAGCTAGCAACTCTTCACTGGATGAAAGGTGAGTCCACACTACACCCCTCACTCACCACAACCCCTACATCGCAACCACGTGCAGGTGTGGCGGTGGCGGTGCTTTAGCCGGCCAAGTCGTCCGGAAACCGCGCGGCATTGTCGTGGAATTGTCATTTCATTATATTCCAATCCGGGCTCAGAATTCGGCGCGCATGATCTCGGATCTGTCGGTGTCAAAATAAAGTTGAGAACCGGTGTTTGCGCATTCTCGGACGGATGTCACCCGCGAGGTGATCCTGTTACGTTGATTGTGCGCGGTGTGTTGTGCCCGGCCGGGGTGTAAGGAGGAGACCGTCAACAAGTGCTGACCTTGGGGTATTTTCAGAATATTAGTGACCAGTGAAGCTCCAATAAAGCTGTAACTGTGTGAAATAAATTAGAGAATAGTATTTATGATTGCCTTGTAACGTAGACCATCTGGAGGGAGTATGAACATAGGGGTGAGTGGCATGGGTGTTCGTTGTATGGTCTAGTTTGGTAAAAGCTAGAGCACAATTTTCTTAAAAATAAATCATTGTATTATCGAACAATAAATAAGGTTCTAAAGCCCTAGCCCTTACTAAAATAAAAAAGTGCATTTTTGATTTTCTTCAGGTGGAACAACGGTGTGATTTCGAATTGAATAATCATGACATATAACCAATCTTCATATTCTTAAAGCCTTAACCACCATCAAGCACAATATCAATAGTTTTAACCTCCGGTCTGACACGCTGGTGACCTGGACATACCTTTCAGAAGCTATCTAAAGTCAAAAACTGATTCCATGAAACAGGCATTAAATTCTACAACTCTCTTCGCCCATCAGTGAAAGGCCTCAGCGTCAAAAGTTCAAAGTGGTACTGCACAAGTGGCTAATCGACAATCCACATAATTCATTTGAAGAATATCTGGACGAGCCCAAAGTCTTGTAGGCCATTAGGAAGAAGAATATTTTATTTTACATCTTAGAGTTCTACAAGAACAAATAAATATAAATAAAAATTGAGAATATAAATCATACAAAATAATAATAATAAATAAACAAATGAAAAATAATATTAACAATTAAAATTATTTAAAATTAAAATGTTTATTATTTTTACTCTGACGCCATCCATGCTGGCCTGTCACAGATGAAGACTTCAAGTATTTAAGTAAGTAAATAAGAACCATGGATGAGGTGGTAAAGTTGATACTGCAGTACAGTCTAGAAATTAAATTAGTGACTGGGACTCGTGGCGTGGTCCTGTAATCCAGCTTCATGGAGTCGGTTTTGAGGATGATATGGGTCAAAAGCGGCTCAGATAGTCTCAGTGATCATCTGATGATACCCGTCTCCACCATCGTTTAGACATATCAGACCATCTGCGTGGTTCGGAAGTCGTTAAGCCGTTGGTCTGGTATTTCCATTGGTCATTGGGCTATTAATTAATGACCTTCTAAGGAAGAGTCGGCCTTGGTTTGTAACAGACTACCTCATAACTCATTACTACCACTCATCACACTCATCCTTCACCACATATTGCCTTACAATACTCAGCATCATATCTATATAGTGATAAATAGTAAGGTAATACTACAACATATGTGTTAACTTCCAATCATCATCGCAGGCAGTCATATGAATATACCCGTTACTGACAAAGATTTACACATAATTCGTTGACATTGGCAATTACAATTGTGAAATTTTAAAACTACCTGAATCTAAACAAAACCATTGAAAATTCTCCAACAGTCGCACTATTTTCCGGAACAATAACTTCTCAGAGCGGTACTTTCCAATTCAAACGCCTCCTCCAGCCGCACTGCACGTGCTGCTGGTCGCTCTATACCATAAGTCAGCTGGAGCGACTCCAGCGTTCAGTCACCGCTCGCGGTAATGTCCCTGGACAATGGTCTGGGGAGTAATTAACCGAGGTGATCAACTGAATATGAGACCGCGGAACCGTGAGTTGCAGATCAATGCAGAGAATCTACTGGAGAAGTCACTTCTAACTGAATTCAGGTTAAAATTACAACTTTAAGTAAAGAGATACAAGTAAAACCAGGCTGACAATCAGCTAAAGCGCCACTGGCATCAGTAAATTATCGAATTGCCTTTGCAATTTGTCATTCCAATTCACCCCACTCACGGACTCGCTTCGGCTTTCGGCCTGATCGGCTTGGCCTCCTGCCACGAGTCTCACAGCTCGCTTTGGCCTTCGGCCCAAGGTTTTTCTGCTCTATTACGACAAGTATTACGAGGCTGTTCGCTACGCTCACGAACTCGATGGCCTTCGGCCTCAGCTTGGCCTCCTGTATGATCACGAGCGTTACGGGCTTTCAAATTTCATCAAAATCGGACGAAATTTACTGTTTTTGGATAATTAAAACCTCTTTTTGGTAAAAAGTCCCCTTCCCAAAAGGGGGGTTCCGGTAGTCCGATTTTGCTGGTTAACGAACTCGACCGAGATTTGTACAAAAGGTTTGTATTTGTACTAAATTTAATAAAATCGGACAAAAAACGCGACTTGTAGTACACACATATACATATGTATATTTCAAAGTGTGAAAAATGCCCAACAACGTGTCCTGGGGGTCAGGATCGGTGCTCATTTCACAGTCCCGGGCCTGGATCTTACCACGCTGACGACATGAATCTCATTTTTCAAAAATTCAATAATCATACCAACACTTAAAATAAAACATCAAACTTCATAAACTCCCGACCATAAATCACACAAAATCCCGCCCAGTTCGCCTTATTCACGCTCATTTCAAATTAGGTTTGACAAAGAACAGAAAGCAATAGATAAAACACATGTTTCAGTTGTTAATCTGTGATGACGCACAGCTGTTTGTATCTTTGATCCATTGATCAGCTGACTATTTGTTATAATCAGCTGTTCTGCAGACAGATAAATTACAACTTGATACTCTCCATGTGTCTTCATTTACACTTTCGCTGCTCTGATCAAAAATAAAGTTTGGCCAACTCGTATATCTCCTCTCCCGGTCCCCACTTCGCGCGAGATCGCCGTGTTTTCACGTGGATTAATTTATTTAGCGCGCTTTCTGACGGATGTTCCCTCTGAAATATATATCTTAGTTTTGTTTTCGCTGACGTGGATAAACAAACTGTTTAGATTTTCTCGCGCCGCACATTTTCTGTAAATTAACTGTGGAGTTTAACAAAACTGATATATACAATGAAAAGATTAGTTATACAGTAATTAGTACAATCACTATGGTATTCCCTCCCCCCTCAATAACTTTAATAACCTTCGAATGGCAAAATACTTTCAAATACGTTGCGAACATGTAATGTACAGATCTATAACAGATCCAAGGTACGGACAGGGTGTTAATTAAAACCCTTCACAACTAGGACATTGTCAACTTTTCTATCTAAGAGTGATAAAACAGTGAAAATTTAATAAGTGTTTCTTGATATTGATATAAGAAGTGTTCTTGTAGTAAAACGAGAAAAATTAACGATATGTTAGTGTCATGAGATGTTTTAATACAATATTTTAGTTTGTTATCTTGGTGGCTAAAAATTGTTCTGAATAATTTGTTAGAGTGATTTTTTGGAGGATTAGAAATAGGTTCAAGCTAATAATATGACATGGCTATATTGATTGAAACACTAGCCTAAATCTGAAATTGAGAAAATGTTAATGAACTTCATGTGTTCTTAAATGTCGTCTTCATGTGTTCAAGAGAATAAATGTCGTGTTAAATCCCAGTACTTTTCAAACACGTTTTGAGTACAGAAAGATTTAGAGATTAGATCCGTGGTTGATTGGTACCGTGCGCGACTCCGGAGCTCATCACTCTAGTAGCGCGGGTTCGATCCCCGCAATCACCACTTGAAATGTGATTAAACGGTGACGCTAGGTAAAGATCGAGGTTGAGTGGTAGAGAGGACTTTGTAGTCCTAGCTTTGCCTCGTCAAACAAGACTACCTTTTAAACCACCAAAACAGTTAGGTTTCATAAAACGCAAACGAAACAAATCACCCACAGCAAGAAAAGAAAATTCCGCCGATAATTGAGAGCCATCCACTTTAAGTACTTCCCCGATAAAAATAAATGTTGGAAGTTAGCGCACGGAGGTGAGGAGTGGAGGGTCGTGGATTAGCAGGATAATGTAATCCGTGCTAACATTAATCATATCGGGGATTAGGCGAGAGGGGCTGACTTCAAGACAACATCACCCCCTCCAGCACAATTAATGTCTCCCGAGTATAATTTGTGAAGACGGCGACTGATGTATAAATGCGTGCTCACTCGCTATAATATGCCGCTTAATTGTTCCGAAATGAGAAATTTCGTTTCCAAAGTTATAATTGGAAACTCGCAGCGCTTAATTTCCCTTTACGTCTCCCCGTCCTGGACCAACTTCAACTTCTCGACTGCTTAATGTGCATTGTTTGCTGTGGCTGGATAGTAGTTGTCGCAGTTGCAACATTTTTGAACTGAGGTTCAAGCAAATTTGAATAAAATAAACTATTTTTGTGAAATAATGTGCTTGTCAAATTCTGAAAAACAATACGTAAACGCCATATTTTTAGTTGAATCCATAATTTGACTACAGGACGTCCCGTAAAAGCTTACGCGATTCTCGTTTATAACTCTAGTTTTATAACGGGGCAACATATAAAAATTGTTTCGTCAAAACGTCGAGAATTGTCTTCTGTTTAAAATTATGTACACAATGACCCGCATTTAAATTTAAAAATCTTGAGTTTTGATCCCGTAAGTTTCGAAGTTGACACATCCTGTATACTGAGAATCTTAAAAATATTTTTCCTGAAATTTCCATGTACGATTTTCAGAGGATAAAATTTGTTTCATCTTTCTAGGCCTAATAGTACTCCTGTAATCCTTTAGGACACTTTATCGTGGCCACCCGGTATACAATGTAGGCTATCTATAAAAGCTGAGAGTGTTCTGGTTCACTCAAAATCAGATCACAGGCTTAGCTTACACTTGAAACTTTGCACACATGTTTCTGGTGGCTTAAAACCATCCACTGAGTATAAAGTTAATACAATGAACCATCCGAAAAAATACTTTTATAGGTGCAATGTGTAATATTTGTAAGTTTTGCGAAGCTACGAGAAAGAAGACCTACCGCCTACCGCGGTGTATTTGTTGTTGTAATGGTTAAGTCAAACTTATAAAGTGAACTTTCGCATAGCCTTCTTACTATATATATATCTGGAGGCAGAACCTTTTTTGGCTGTATAACACAAGAATGTAAGACGGATGTTACAACTGACCTAGGCTACTTTGAGCAAAAGAGGTAAAATAGGAAACTTTATGCCCACTTTCAAAGAACAGGGACAGGTGTAACACAAAATCGGTAGTTTGGTGTCGTTACCCTAGTGTTTTTACAAATACGAGTAACTTAAACTTTGTTGGGGACAAAACACTGAATGGAACATTTATTTCAACCTTGGCGAAGCACGGGTTCATAGATAGTAGTTGATCAAAACTAAGTTAAGTTCAAGTTCAAAACTGACATAACCATTATCCTATAATCATACGAAATTTTACTTGATTCGTAAGATTTTTAACTCGTCATTACTTGATTTAAGACAGGCGTATAATAATAAATAAATGCATGCCACGTACAAAAGATATTGTGTGACGAAATATTAAAATGAATAGGGCATGATAGGGGATGATGAGTTGTAGTCTTGTTAGATCCCAACGACCAATGGAATGGACCAACGAACGTGACTTCCGAACCACTACCACTGTGACCAAACTACTATTTCCAAAGCTAAAGGTAAAGTAAAGTTTCTCTTGTCTAACGAGGTGAAGTTAGGACTACAAAGTCCTCTCTACCACTCAACCTCGACCTTTACTTAGCGTTACCGTATAGTCACATTACAAATGTAAGTGGTGACTGTGGGGATCAAACCCGCGCCAGCGGAGTGACCAGCTCCGGAGTCGCGCACGATTCCAACCCGCCACGGGTCCAAGGTAACAAAATGAAACAGTCTACAAGAATCACCGGAGTGAGTAGTGTCGAGACGTCGCTACGAGAATACACTCATTGTTTATGAGTTCTGTGAGAAGACAATAGCGTTGTTGAGTGTTGCCGCTAGAGGGCGACAGGTGTGTGCATTAGTACGCGTCTGAGACTCATTCAGGAGTCGCGGTGACCGGTGCCAAACCAGGGGTAAACTGGGAACTGACCGGAAACTTGGAGAGAGAGGTCACTTGGATGTGTGGGCGGTAGAATACAAAATATAATTGAAAATTTGAGATGAGGAGGCAAAACTATGTTCAAAGTTAACCTGGTCGGTACGCAGTTAAGTGATATTTCCTTTGAAATGTGTCCTCCTATTCGCTAACTGTCACAGCCTTACATTTTCGTACTCTATTAGCACGAGGACTACGAGGCTGTGTGCTACGCTCAGAGCATCGCTTCGGCTTTCGGCCTAAGCTTTGCTACGCCCTGCATTATGAAGGGCGTTACGGTTATATTGATTGAGCAGTACACATATATGACAAATTTAATCAAAACTGATAAAATTTGCTGTTTTTACTAAGTTAAAAATCTACTCGTATTGTTGGGAAAATCCGGTCCCAAAAAGAGTCTCCAGGTATTCCGAGTTTTCTGGCTAAATTCCTTGATCAAAAATTAACAAAAGGTACATTTGTATAACAGTTTTTGAAGACCGTACTCAAACGCAATTTGTACAGAGCTCACAGTTTTAACGCATACGTGTATTGAGTTTAAAAAATGCATACAACGTGTTCAAGGGGTCTGGATCAGTGCTCTGAGTCTTACCATACCGATGGTATGAGTTTCTAATTTTTCCGAAGGATATTCGTTAATAAAGATTTGAAAAGTTTTAATAGCTATGGATAACGACTGTATTTAGTAGCGTTTAAGCTCTAAATTAACATAAATAAAAATGGTTCAGCCAATCAGTGACTGAAGATGGTACTCCACAGCGAGGCCGAAATGTTTCAACCTAATTATGAAGTTTGGACACGGTGTGAACCGGATAACTAGATTGTAAATAAAAATGAACTGTGACTCTAAATTTAACTAAATTTGTTATATTTTGTGGCCCTGATTGAAATATTAGACTATTGTTTTCTTAATCCAACAGGAAAGACAAAACTGTTTATGTTGACAACGAAAATAAACTTGAGTAAAATCCACTGCACTGGAGTTCCGCAAAGCAAGTGTTTTTCGTGGGTAAGAGCAGTTACACTCCCGGGGGTTGTGCGGTGAGGGAAGGACACGGAAGTGATAGCAGAGGATGACGTAGGAGGAAGGACAATACAAAGATGGCTGGTTATGATAAGACGATGGTCTAATGACAGTTGCTATGGTAACCGGATCGAAGTACTCTGGTGTGGCGTAGTGGACGCTGGTCAGGTGCCGGTAGTGGGGGGATGGGGGGCTACTGCTCCCACCACCCACTACTATCACAATTGATATTTCCCTTTGACGCCGCACCCTCCCCCCATCCCTAACCTGCAAATCTCACCCCTATTCTTCTCGTGCCTTTGGTGCAACTCGGATACAAATGTTTACTTTCGCTTTTTCTTGCGTTTGCTCGAGAATGTCTGTCCAGTGGATAGGAATAAAGAACGTCATCGGAAATTGTAGGATTTTGCGGCCGGTGTCACAACTTTAATCTAGTTCTTCCGGTTCACACCGCGTCAAAACATCATAAAATTAAGGTGAAAAATTTCGGTATCGCTGTGGAGTACCACCATCTTCAGTCACTGATTGGCTGCAACATGAAGATGGTACTCCGCAGCGAGACCGAAATATTTCATCCTAATTATTATGATATTTTGAGGCGGTGTGAACCGGAAGAACTAGATTATACAAGGAGTAGAAGATACGTCCAAAGATACAAATTAGTGGTTGAATCAAGCTCTGTCTTCCCTTCTGGTTGAACATCAGACTTAGCGAAGATAATTACTACCCAAGCAGGGATTAGGCTTGACTACAAGGCGTCACTTTGAATCAAAAAATGAATTATGTATTTAAAACTCTAACTGAAACTTGTCATTATGCATATTGCATCGATTTAGGATGCGTTGACGTTCAACAACTTGTTAATAGAAAAGCTGTTTAAATACACTTTCCTTTGAGACACCGACCACTCTTAGAGGGTATTATGGAATTATGGTGAGTGTGATGAGTGTTTTGATGGATAATGAAATGTACAGTTCGTTAGGTATAGCATGGCCGGTGGCCTTGAGATTTCCTGCTGGCCGCTTATGACCCTATAGCCCATCTCACCGGGCATGCTAAACCTGACGAACTGTAGTCTTGTTACAAACTAGGGCCGACTGTTCCCCAGATTGGGTCATTCAATTATAGCCCAACTTCCAATGGAATAGACCAAGTTGGACTTGCTTATAATAAAGTCCACTGAGGATGCTCGCGATTGTAAAATAAGCGAAACGCTAGGCACAGTAAATAGTGTAAATTGACGCAGTCTGTACCATAAGCTTTAGATGATCGTGCTTATTATGAAGACTTCGGTTTGGCAGAAAAAATCTCATATACATATAATGATCAACTTTAAAAAACTAATCAAGTATACATTACGAAAACCACGTCAAAAATAATAACACAAAATAAAACCACTGAAAACATTGTGCACAATTTTCAACAAAAGAAAAACACAACTTCCAACAATAAATACCACGACACAAACAACATTACAGATGCCGAGAAATAGAGAGCATGTTGCCTGAATTCAACGACACAATCCGATTGACAAATTGCCCAGTATGACGCATTACAAACAGCATCCACATCAATTCCATACACAGCTGATTTGAATAATAGACGGAGTCATACAGACGCGAGTACATTTCTGTGTTCACCCCCGCCCCCGCCGCCACCGCCGCTACCACCCCGCCACGAGCCCAAATGGCATTCTTTGCCGAACGAATGGGGTTGATCGTATGCAATATTATGCTCCACTGCGACGCTATCTGGATTATTTGTGATTTATTGTCGCATTTATGAGCCCCCGAGCGCGATTGTTTTACGGGTTGAGTTTTTAAGTGATTGCCGTGGATTAGGGGTTAATGACCGTGAGCAAATATGAACGATGGGGATTAGTTTGTTGCTTTTAGGGCGAGTGGTGGGTTTTAATTTGTAATAACTAGGATTGGTGTAGTCAAGTTAATATTTGGGATGTAAAAGTCTGTTTAATTCTTTGGTTTGTAACTAAAAATACTGTTCAATAAAATATTTAATTTGCCGGTTGAGCAGCATCCTATTGGAGACGAAATCACGCGACGTCTTTTGTCTGTTTTGTCCATATGTTCAAAATACCTTATTTATTAGCCTGAAGGTCCTGTAGAAGATTCTTGTTGCTTATCTTGAATTTCAGCCCAATAAGGCTGTAATGGCTTTAAAAAGGTATTTCTAGTTTTAAATAGGTCCTCAACCGGAACTTAGTTTCATTTAACTCTTGGGCTGTCTAGTTTTCCGGTTCACGCCGCGTTTAAACTTCATAGTTAGGTTGAAATATTTTGGTCTCGCTGTGGAGTACCTTCTTCAGTCACTGATTGGCTGAAACACCATACATAGCGAAACCGAAATATTTCAACCTAATTGTGAAGTTTGGATGCGGTGTGAACCGGAAGAACTAGATTATAAGGTGTTTCTAGTTTCACATAGGTCCTGGACGGGGACTAAGTTTTATTTAGTTTTTTTGTCGTAAACAATCAAACAGTGGTCACAACCATAGCCACCTTTTACCAAACGTTCCATGAACATTCTTTCACGTTCTATCAAACAGAGCTCTCTATTATAACCGATTAAGATGACGCATTAAAGTTCCGTCAAAGAAATTCAAATGCGTTGCTTAAGTTGCACTTTGATGGGTACCTTGATTACTATGTATTACTTCGACGGACTTCTAAGGTAGCCTATTTATTGCTTAAGATCAATAATCCAGAAACCAAAAATCATTGAACATATTCAAACACCAAGCAAACACCAGACCAAGTACAAACAACGAAGAAACACACGTCCAATCCACCGAGTCGTACAAATAAATCCACAATTACAAGACAAAACGCGCCGGACACTTCTACCAGTCGTTCCCATCTCCCGGTCTTATCGACCTTTTAATTGTTTTTGCAGCGCGGCGAGCCAGTTTTTGCTAGACCAGACCGGACGACACAAAAGGGAATTGTTGCGGGCAAAAACAGCTGTCATAGAAGTTGGTAACAAGATCAGCTGTTGAGGTTTATGACGAGAGAGTGCTGGAAGATGGCTGATATGCGCGCAGAGCGGTGCGCACACCTGGCCGCTCACTACGCGCATGTCATACACACGGCTGTAGTTATGCGCTCTAGGGTACGTCAGTGTCGAGGTTTGCATACATATCAAGGCGTCGAGTACAGAAGAGAGGAATACGATTAAGGTTATTTTGCTGTAAAATTTTCTTTAATGCACAAATGTTTGCAGACATGAAAATAAATAAATAAATGTTTTATTGCATATTGACATTTACTATAAATGTATCGCAATCGTCAAATGTTTGAGTAGGCCTATCTAAAATTTTCCTTGCATTCTTACATCTAAATCCCATTCAAACATACAGTTTTTACACTCACTCTCTCCCATACATTCGAATGTGGCCACTCTAGTCCCTATTCAGTCAGCCAATCATAGGGTATCCCAATCGAATGCCATAAACTCGTCTGTATCATAAAATGCTTGAGAAATCAGAATTGTTTTAAGACGAGCTTTGAATGCCTTAGGCTCGGGGCATTTTTGAACGAATTTGGTAGTCTGTTGACGTATTGAACTACTGCCTGGGAAGGCAAACGTTCATGAACTACCGTTCTGTGTCTCGCAGTTCGGTAGTTGTCTCTGCCTCTAGTTTCATAAGAGTGTACTTCTGTACCTCTTATGGTATTACTTTTATTAGAAAAAGAGACACGTCTCCAAAATGTAGAGGCAAGGTAGAGTCAACAGTTTTAGGCTTTTGAAAACCATGATCAAGGTGTATTCCAAGGAATTTAGTTGAGTAGACCTACTAACAATAAACGTTTTAGAAATTAACAATTTGCTAAAAGTAATAACAAGGATAATAAATTACTATTACGATATGAAGTTCTGGAAGGTGGTTCATCCATTTGTCCACGGTTTTCAAAGAGATTTTATCAAAGCATAATTGGTCAATCCTCTTTAATTCTGATCAATTCCGTTTCAGGATATCGAATCTGATCCTGTCTTCAGGTAGAAAGTAACCTGAAAAACACAACAATTAGAAACGAGCTAGCCTAAAATTAATCAGCGCAAGCTGACCAGTCACACACCACCAAAACATAGGTTTTTGGTTTTTCCTTAAAATTATTTAATTTTAAAACAACTAATTTAGAAAACAATACAAAATGAACAAACACTAAAAATTAAGAAAAGTGATAACAAGCACGTCCAAGAAACAACCGTCCTCTGGCTGACTGCCTGGCTGGCTGAGACCGGTGGACGACCAATTACAGACGTGCATCAGACTGACCAACTGTAGCAGATAACACAGCACCCATAACAATGGAAGGAAGATATACTTAGGGTTTCCTAACAAATGAGTTTAATCGACTAATTAGACTTCATTCCAAAAAGCCGTATTCTTCTTGTACACCAAAACCAATGGAAGGTCCGTAATAATATTTAAAACTCAGAAATTCCTCCATCGTCAGCAAAAAACTTCAAACAAAGGCTGTTTACAGCTGAGCTTTCTTAAATTGCAACCCTCTGCACCGTCACTTACTGGGCAACCTTAGTATAAGCAATAATGTAATGGTAAGTAGATTGAGCATAGATGCCACATGGTTGAGGTAGCAAAATCAACATAGTTCGACAGCCCACGCACAGATAGCGCTGCGAGCGCTGTCGTCTCTCGCCGTCTTTTTCCCTCTCGGCTCCACATGCTCGAGTTTATCCGATGTCGATTACTTAAATATGACCAAACCGTGCGACCAAATCGTGAACAAACGAACTTACGCGTGCTTAGGTTGCTCTAGTTACTTGAGAGTCTTAAAAAGAATTCCTTAGCAGCGCTACTGCTTGCGGGCTGCCTGCTATCTGTTGATTGAATTCCTACCTCAGCCATGTGACTTTTTATATACTTTTGTTGGTTTATACACTCTTAGATGGTATTTTAGGGTGAATATGGAATGATGAGTTTGTTGATGAACAATGAGGTGTAGCCTTGTTACAAACTACGGCCGACTGTTCCCCAGATTGGGTCTTTAATTAATAGTTCAACGGCCAATGTAATGAGCCAACGGTTTCACGTGACTTCCGAACCACGGGGAGTGGCCATCGTGAAAAGTTATCACTGCCTCAGGGAATCGAACCTAGCTCTATGCCACTGAGCTATGACCACCCCCATAGCTATGCACAATCTACCTACCATTAAATCATCTTTGGTATAAATCCCCCGTGCCTCCCCAGATCTACAAAGTTAACACTCCAGTAAAACGGTAATTTTGAAACAGTCCGTTTCCCAACAGCGGCGAGACGTGTGGAAAGGCAGCGGACAGTATAGTTGCAAGTCACAACGCGGCGCCTGCAGTAGACAAGCGTGTCTAACCGAGACCGCTCTATCATATGAAATACTAAATTATTACCGGTACCTATTCAATACTGGGCTTTGTGCTTGGGAAAGTGTTTATAGTGATTATAACCAAGGGTGACCGTGCGGAATCCGTGGATAGATGACTTCACAGTACGTGCTGCTTAGAGTGGGTAGACTATAATGAGGCCTGGGTGATGTCTTGTTATACGCACTGGACACCTGGATAATTGCCGGCTGCTGGAAAATCGGGTTTAAAAGGAGATGTTGTTGGTTCTATTTTGAGCACCTAAAACATTGTCATCAAATTCTTTATTTAAGGAATAGCAGGGATAACACACATGCTTTATATAAAATCAACAATATTTATCTATCTTTGACAATCCTATCATATACTAAAATTTACAGAAACTCATTCTTTAAAATAAAATGTTTTTTTGCTAAAACATGTTATTAGTAGTAAACAAATTATATACCATTTTTTTGCAAATTTTAAAAATTTATTATATGTCTAAAACATGTAAACATTTAAAATACGTTTTACCAATACTATATATATATGTGTAATATCACTTGCAGTAAACGAATACTTAAGCCTGAGGCCAAAGGCGGAAGCGAGGCTGTTAGTGGAGCGAATAAGAAAAACAAATCGCAAAGGAAATTCAATTCACTCATGAAAACGGCGCTTTAGCGCTTAGCTGCGTGTCGGCTTGGTTATAACTCAGAGCCTATCCTAGAAGAAAAGTGGGCAAAATGTAAAACACAATTCACATTTCTCTACTGAAACAAATCACCAGTGAGTTAAGGAACAATAAGGACGGCTTAACTCATTAAAATACATCTCGCACGGGGTTCCTGCAAGACGGAGCAAATAGTTGGTGTAATTAATCGAATCAAAGCCTAATGGCGTCCCCCTCCACCCCCCGCCACC
Organism: Matsumurasca onukii; assembly: GCA_018831715.1. Lineage (NCBI taxonomy): Eukaryota > Metazoa > Arthropoda > Insecta > Hemiptera > Cicadellidae > Matsumurasca > Matsumurasca onukii. The sequence continues at coordinate 1,907,544 of CM032065.1, forward strand.
CCTTCACCAGACCCAGGGTCGTGGCGTGGTGATACACATACACACTTACAACGTCTCTTGTGTTGGGGGGTGGGGTTTTGAGCGCAGAATCAATATTTTCTGAGACAATGGAGTGGTGGACCCTTTTCTTCACCCTAAAGCTGTGTCCATCTTGGTTTGTTAATGTTTCAAACTCCAGTTAATGCGGTCTGTGCCCAGTTGGCAATTTCCAGATTGTGCTTTGGCAGTTAGTGAATTTAACGTAGCATTCTTAGATTAGACTACTAAAAATTCAACCAGTCATTTTGGAAATGCAAGCTCAACTAGGAAACTAAACTAAATTAAAGATAAATAAATAAATATATCTTTTAACGCACAAACAATGCAAATTGTATCGTATATTCATTAATATATATTATCTAAAATTGTCCACTCGTTTTCAATTCACCGTGAAGTATCTTTCAGACACACAGCAGTATTCATTCGCTCATTTCATTATTTTGAATCATTCCTTCTCCACCCCCGATGTCTGCCTATCCGTTTTAAGAGGTCTCCCAGTTGTGTGCCATGATCTCGTCTGTGTTGCAAAATTCTTCTTTGGCCAGTATTGTTTTGGGTAAATATTTACATGTCTTTCGTATACATTTAAATACCTCTGATCAAATTCGGAAGTCTGTTGACAAAATGAACTTCTGCATGTGAAAGCAATCGTTTGTGTTTCCCAGTTCAGTAGTTAACTCTGCATCTCAATTTAAAGAGTATATATTATTACCTCTTGTCGAATAAATTTGAAAATAAACATAATTAAATCACTAAATCACTATTTGAGATGCCGACCACTCTCATGAGGTTATTTTAAGGCAAACATGTGGTGAAGGATGAGTGTGATGAGGGGTAGTAATGGGTTATGAGGTGTAGTCTTGTTACAAACTAAGGCCGACTCCTCCTTAGGATGGGTCATTAATTAATAGCCCAATTACCAATGGAAATACAAGGACCAACGGCTTAACATGACTTCCGACACACGCATGTGATGGTTAGATATGTCTAAACGATGGTGGGAGTTGATGCGGGTATCATCAGATGATCACTGAGACTATCTGAGCCGCTTTAGACATATATCATCCTCAAAACCTGACCTTCATGAAGCTGGATTACAGGACCACGCCACGAGTTGCAGTAGAAAATCTTTAGCAATAGAAAAATAAGACACCGATCTTACCAAATAACATGAAACAAATTCGAACTTTTATCTACCTTCAAAATCGTACAAAGGAAGATATTTATATAGTCACACTATTATCAGATTACTAGATATAAAACCTATTAGCTTAAATCTGAGATGGAAACTATAATTTGCACGTCAGGAAAATCTTACGAAATCAATAAAAAAAGGCATTTTAAACAATACAAAGACATTTTCTATCTGTATGTTTACTTTAAGAATTGGATAAAAAAAGGTAAAGGTAAAGTTTGTCTTGTTTAATGGGGCGAAGTTAGGACTACAAAGTCCTCTCTACCACTCAACCTCGACCTTTACCTAGCGTTACCGTATTAGTCACATTAAAAATTGTAAGTTGTGACTGCGGGGATCGAACCCACGTCACCGATGTGATGAGCTGCAGAGTCGCGCGCAATACCAATCCGCCACGGATCCGCCTTAATTAAGGTAGTTTCTCGAAAATAAGACAAGACCACGACCAAAAAAACAGTATCCTAAACCGAAAAGAGTTTTCAAAGTAACTGTCGCTTTAAATACCCCGGATCCATCCACCATTTTCCCACGGAAGAAAATGATCAGTGAACTAAGCATGTAATGAAGACGGTGTGTGGCCTGAAGACCTCCCGACTGTGTCACGGCCAAGTGTGTCATCAGAGTGTCATGGGATGTGGTGATTTGCTAGATCTCATACGTTACTTTGTTATTGTTTGCCACTTTGAATTATTTATTGACTTGGACTCGTGGCGTGGTCCTGTAATCCAGGCTTCATGGAGGTCAGGTTTTGAGGATGATATATGTCTAAAGCGGCTCAGATAGTCTCAGTGATCATCTGATGATACCCGCATCAACTCCAACCATCGTTTAGACATATCAGACCATCACCTCCGTGGTTCCGAAGTCACGTTAAGCCGTTGGTCCTTGTATTTCCATTGGTCATTGGGCTATTAATTAATGAGCCATTCTAAGTTCGACCTTAGTTTGTAACAAGACTACACCTCATAATTCTTTACAAACACTCATCACACTCATCCTTCACCACATATTTGCCTTAATCCCTCATGAGATTAGTCGGCATCTCATGATTTAGTGTCTATGAAACATTAAAATAATTCACATGAAATTGAAATGGTCTACGTGCGTTGTCGAATTTCATAGTTGGAAATTGTGAAGAACATTACTTTATGTTTTCATGTTTAACCGCAACAGACGAAGTAGATCTTTTTAGTCGTACGTAACACACACATGTGTATAGTGAAAACTCCCCATATAAAAAAGATAATAACATAAAATGTATACTTTTTATTTATTTACGGTTTAACATAAAACAAGCAGAAACTAGCACTTGAGAAACGTACAAGGCCGGTTAGGTGTGGGAGAACCACCCCCGCAGTAAGGGTAAGCCCTGCAAGGGTGGACGAGGGCTAATGACATCATTCTGTCCAGCCAGACTGTGAATAATTCAATCCCTATAACAAGATCCCATTGTTTCCCACATATGGGACATTTCCTGAGCGACACTAGCGCCGTACCGCAGCGCAGCGTGGCAGTTATGCTAACTTCACTACCCCTTTGAAACCCTCGAGCTTACGTCCGGCTCTACGGTTTCCATTAGTTACCGTGCGGTTCAGACTTGGATTTCATTTGGTGTTGCGAATTAGTTCTAGCGAAAGATGATTTTGTATACTTTTTTGAACAATGGTAGAATTTCTGAGGTTGAAATATTATTGCGAAAGTCTTTCATTGTTTTTAAGGAACAAGAACAACACGACGTTTCGAAATCTGGAATCTGATAATCTGATACCGTCTTCAGGTAATCAGATACGTAACACAAACCATAAGGAAATGAGCTAGTCTAAATGTAATCAGCGCAACTTAGGAGCGTAACCAGTGCTTTAGGTTATTTGTAGCTGATAAGGATCCCGAAACGTTGTGTTCTTCCCGTTCAGTACAAAATAACATGAAAAACGCCCGTTAGTAAGTTGAAGATTTACATCAGAGCTTTTATTATTATATAATTGCAATGTTAACTAAATTACAACTTATAGCTCCAGCAAAAACTTAAATTTTAAAAGGTTCACTAAATCACTATTTGAGATGCCGACCACTCTCATGAGGGTATTTTAAGGCAAATATGTGATGATGGATAAGTGTGATGAGTTATGAGGTGAGTCTTGTTAAAAACTAAGGCCGAATATTTGTTAGAATGGGTCATTAATTAATAGTCCAATGACCAATGGAAGTACAAGGACCAACGGCTTAACGTGACTTCTGAACCATGCATGATGCAGGTGATGGTCTGATATGTCTAAACGATGGTGGGAGTTTCTGCGGGTATCATCAGATGATCACTGAGACTATCTGAGCCGCTTTAGTCAAAACCTATATCATCCTAAAAACCTGACCTCCATGCAGCTGGATTACAGGACCACGCCACGAGTCCCATTCCGTTAATAATTGAAGATTTACATCAGAGCTTTTATTATTATATAATTGCAATTTGCAATGTTAACTAAATTACAACTTATAGCTCCAGCAAAAACCTAAATTTTCAAAGTTTCGTAACTATTATTTCATTGCAAAGATGAGGCCGGGTTTCAACCATTTCTCAAAGTTTCATCATCCAAAGACGACGTCTCAACCGGCGAAATTAAATTATATGAAACTTTTAAAATGATAATTATTTGAATCCTAAACAGTTTTATCAAGAAATACCTGAACCTATTTTTTTTCTATTTCATTATAGGTAAATTGTGAGACATATCAATCAGTTATAGCCCATACATTAGTCCGTTGATATCACCCTATTTGTAAATTTAAATTCCTCTGTAAATTGATTAGTAACTGATTTATTAGTATGTTACCGTTTCATTCAAGTTGAAACTATACTTTGAAGTAGTTCATAAACCTATAAGCCAAAAACACAATTTTGTTCTTTTGTATCATTAATTTGAATTACCATTTGAATGAATGGTTTTCTATACGGTTTCCATACCCACGTGTTAGAAAATTAACTTAGTTACAACCGTTTTTGTAAACTAAATTACTTTTTACTTACCTACCTATTATGAGTTTTTAAATATATTAGCTGTCAACAATATGGTTTCATAGCAATCCCATGAAATGTGTTTCATATTTCAACGATAAAAAACAATATGCCTATGAAATTCATTTTCCTTGTAACAAGAAATATATCTTAAAGTTTTATCGTTGTCTCATGATTATTTCCTCAGATATCAAAGATAAAAACGCTACGCCTTTGAAGTAAGTAGGCCTATATTTTCTTTTTTAATGAGAATATTTGATGCTATCATTACAATAAATTGGAAAGGCTGTTAAAACAATATTAGTAACTAGATCATATTTGTGGTACCGGCAGCGATTGCCTAAGCGTTAAATATACAGGGTTATTACAAATGATGTTCCTAATTTTGATTATAAATATTACTGGGTGAATTTTCTCTTAGACCATTTTCATTGGTACCATTGGAGATAAAAACTCATCAAGTTTCATTAATACTGGTTTGGGTGCGTATCTATTGTTTCTTAAGTCAATTGTTGTGTGTGTTGTGTAATGGTTGAATTTGAAGACAGTAATGCTTGTTATGTATTGGGTTATTACATTAACCAAATTTGTTATTAGTGTGCAACCAATTTTTAGAACCAGGTTTAATGAAGATCCTCCTAGTAACCAATCTAATGACAAGTAGTAATTGAATTTAAAAACATATGGCCGCATTTGTAAAAGAATGTTACTAATGCTTACTACTTGTGCTTGGAACATGGATTGGGTGCGGAGGTCCGAATGATGACCTACTCCTGAACTAGCCTCCAATATCTTCGGATAACACTCCCTGTAATTTGTTTCTTGTTGGGATACATCGAATATAAGGTGTACACACCACCATTACCATTAGTAAATCTGAGATCCAGCAACAACAGATTACCAATGCCATCGAAACAATAGATCAAGACACAGTCTTATCAACGTATGGCAAGAGCTTGATTTTAGGATTGAAATCTTTTTTAACACAAGGGTACCCATCTGAAAAACTTATATTATAGAATACCTACTTGTGACAAAACTTTTGAGTTTTTCTTAATATTTAAACATTTTGTTTCTTTTATAACATATAAAACTACATTTTATATACACTTGAAATCGTGAACATCATACTTTGTAATAACCCTGTATTAGTAGGTTTGTGTAATGTCTACTTCTCAGTATTTTGTAGTCTTTCAGCCTTTGACTAAAATAAACTGCAAAGCCGCCACTCTGTTTTACCCAGAACCAACAAAAAGCCCTCAGAATGTCGCCAATTCTATGATATTTGCAGAAATTCCTTATAAGTCTGAGTTATGAATCCAGTGACTCGAGTCTGGGAACCGATCAGACTCGGGAGTAAATCATCTCTGGGAATGTTTCAGCTCTTTGTATTCAGATGTTCTCGAGTCGCTGGAATGCCAAACATTCGACTCATATCTCGCTTGTATCGATTAGTCACATCGAGGTGAGTGAGTAGGTTGAGTTGCGTTATTTGAGGTGTTGGTGGTTTGTATACAATTCTTCATTGATAATGATTTCAGTCTTTTCACTAAGAGTCTCGGGGTTTGAATTATCATGAACTAAATTTGTTCGTAGCCTTGAGTAAATAAACTATTTTACGCAATATTAAGTGAATAAAGAGCTTCGTTTTATGTACTAATGCAGTTATAAAACCAATTACTATGAATGGAATTTCTGAGTACAGAGTTTTGTTAATACTAATACGAGATAAGAAAGTTGTAATACTTGTATTACAAAGTTAAAAAGAATTTCTAACACTTAAGCTACATCGATAACAATATTCCCAACTTATTTTTGCCCTAGGTCCTTTCTAATTTAAATATAAATGTCGAGGAATTCTCTTGGCTTTGAATAGTGTATATTCTGTAGCAAGCAGAATTTGTAGAACGATTTCAATACAATGTGTTTGAACTAAAACGCAACCCGTAAACTGAGGTTATCATCAGAAGATGGTAAGACATTTGAAGCATTTGCTTGTTTTCATTAAAGTTACTTTTTGTATGTTCATTACAGGAATTCTCGACTATCCTCACCCTAGAGTTGTATCAAATTTATCAATTACTTCCAAGATTACCTAAACAACACTAAAGTATGCTCCAGCGGTCTGATCAAAGTCTACAGACAGTTGGTAGTATTCTCCATCAAACTGCTCGAGTACAAGATTGTACACAAAACATCGCTGAGACTACATAGAGAGAGACTGACACATATACAAGGGATGTAATATGTAAACACTAGTGCCAGCTGAGGAGGTGTTTATACCAGAACATTTGTTCCACAGGCCTAGCAGACAGCAAGTAGCTCAGTTTCAGCCAATCAGTGACTGAAGATGGTACTCCACAGTGAGACCGAAATATTTCACTCTAATTATTATGATGTTTTGACGCGGTGTGAACCAGAAGAACTAGATTATAGTTGATAGCTGTAAAATGTTGTAAGCTTTCTGTGGAAAGTATATTTTCTCAATTCTTAATTTAAGTCAGCAATTAAATTAAATATGAAGTACGATAAACAAATTCAGATTCAACAGTAGTTCAGCAAATTTATTTTCCTAATCGAGTTACATCGACTTAAGGTTAATTACAAGAAATCTATCCCATAAGAGGTCAAAACAGTGAAATATGTTTTCTTCTCAATTTTCACGGGTTTTCCTTGACTAATTTATCGTGGTGGGTTTCATATCTTAACACACTATCTAATTTACCTTAATAAATTTACATGAATAAGAGTATTAAGTAAATGTTTGTTACAATCTATCTACAGAAAGCAAGTCAGACTAGCCAGTGACTCCATCAAGGCACAAAGCAGCTTGAAGTGGTGTAGAAAGTGGTGACGATTCACAAAGACGCCTATCTCAATGTCTTCGAAGAACCAATTCACTTAGCCTCTTATATAGACTCAACAGTGTTGTTTTCTCTTCATCTCATTCATTGTCTAGCGTTGAACGCGATATTTGGAATTTGTTACAGCCTCTTAACCGTGAGCTTCAGAGTTTGGCTTTAATGACTGCACTCTTTTATGAAGGACTAGCTACTGTTTGATAATGTAATTAGTTAGTGATTGTTAGAAATGTCAATGACAATAATATTTTGCCTTATTGGATAGGCTTTAGGACGAGAAAACCTAATTGTACGTTAAAAATTACCCGAACCTTTACATATATGAAAGGAACTATGATACACGTAAAATATATCTTTTCAAGTCTGATTTTAGGGTCCATCACCCGAGGTAAATTTGAGAAGATTATTGAATGAACCAATTTATAAATGTGAGTTTAACAAAGTATGTAGTTCTTAAAAAGCAGGTAAAATAATTGCTGACGCCTTTTTCTTCTTACTAGAACCGACAAATATATAATGTCATCTTTTTCAGTTTTATCAAGTTATACGACCCATTAAGCTTTAGAACTAAACTACAAACGGACTCTTAACGTGTAGACTACAGATGAAACCATCTGACATTAATGTGCACTAACTCAAACCCTATCTTGTCTTTATTCATCCGTTCCAACACCATGACGGATGTTTGTATAAGCAAAGCTGTGCGCATTTGTCCTGTCTTGCCGGAACTCACATAAAAGTGTCAACAAGCTGGCACTCATCAGCTGTTATAATGACGTCATAAAATATACGTTATGTCTCTGATTGACAATAGGCCAATGCATCTATGATCTGCTCTACAGATAATATATTACATTAAAGTCTTAATGCAATGCAAGTCTTTCTCACCAGAAAGCACCAGCGACTCGGAATGGAACAGTCGGCAATGTTATTAAAACCAGGATCGAAGAAGAGAACAGAGACGTTTGCCAGCATCGCTCTCTAGGGAGTGCACACGTAACACTCTCGGTACTAATAAGAACACCATTGTCTCAGCGAGATGCGCTTGTGATACCCGTTATCAGATCCCTCCTCACCTTCCCCACCACACCTCACCTCCAGGAGGATCAGCCGTGCTGGGAATACACACTGGGTAATTAACAGCCACTGAGAAATCTGCTCATTTTCCCGCCATTTTCTTTTAGAATGTGCTTCGACAATAGGGTTGAGGGAAGTGGCTGGACTATGGGTTGTTTGTTTCATGTTCAACCGGCGAATTATGAAGTTGACGGGACTTAATAATTTTGCAAGGACTAAAGTTTGTCTTGTTGAACGAGGCGAAGATAGGACTACAAAGCCCTAATTAAGTACCACTCAACTTCGACCTTTACCTATTGTCACCGTATAGTCACATTACAAATGTAAGTGGTGACTACGGGGATCAAATTCGCACCAGCAGAGTGATAAGCTCCGGAGTCGCCCGCGATACCAATCCGCCACGGATTGATGTATAACGTTTAATTTCAGACTATATTTTCTACGGTTGTGGGCTCTTAATAGGAGAGCGGATGACGATTGTAGCCTCCAAATTTCGTAGATTTGAAGATTTAAAGTGACCCATCTCAAATGAAAAAATGTCCCTCTTTGATGAAAATGTCTTTGAGTAAAAATTTGTACTTTGGATTATCTCTACTGCAGTTCACAAGATTTGGGGAAGTTTTGTGAAACGTTACAAAAGCTAACAGAGGCTCTTTAACCTTTTTTACCAGTGATTTAAACAATTGCCAATAGAAGTCGGGATGAAGAAATCATGGTAAATTCAGAAATGAACCATTCTAGATTTGACGGTTTAAATATTTACTTTTATGTATATTTTACCTCACGCCAAATGTAACCCGAACTGTTTGTATTTTAAACCATATTTTTAAGAAAAGAACTGTATTAAATTAAAAGTTTATTTTAGATTCAACATGTAAGACATACTGAAATTAGTGTATTAAAAGATGGAGTCGAATATAAACATAAAGTTATCACTAAAGACATTTGAAGACAAAAATGTTTGGCCTAAACCGGGACTTGAACCCGGGTCTCTCGCCTGCCGGGCGATTATGCAGACCACTACACAATCCGGTCCAACTATTCATGTCTACAAATTTAGGGAAGTACTTAAGTAGTTTAAATCGCCCGGCAAGCGAGATACCCAGGTTCAAGTGCCGGTTGGGTCCAAACATTTTTGTCCTCAAATTTATTTAGTAACAAAACGTTTTTATCCACATACTTTTCAAACACGTGCGTTTTTCTCAACTTCTTCTTATTAAAGCTTTCCAATTCCCTCAGAAACACACCCAAAGCAACAACCATAAACCTATCGATCTTGCCAACAACAAAGTGGACATGAAGACCCTCTATTGTCGGGTTTTCCATGTAAATTCATGCGATATTGTCCCTTATAAGCCTCGTGCGGATTGTCCATTCCTCCGGCTGCTTCATTATGAATACATGAAGGGCACGATAAGGGCTGGGACGTTTCGCCCCTCCGAACTGCCAACTTTTGTCGTTCCACATAAAACCTGCCAGGGATTAATAAAAGACCATCACCGATGTTCCGTTTGCATTTAGATGAGCTATGTATGTCCGGTGCCCCGACTCTCCACGTCACGCGGGTAATTGTTTGTCCTCTTTACTTCCATGTTCTTTTTATTTCGGATGTTCGGTGTGTGTATGTTCGAGATGGAGTGCGATTTGTTTTGTAAAATTTGGAATGTTTTAAAACAAAAGGTTTCTTGTTACTAGTTAAGAAGTCGTTAGTTGGACTATTTTTATTGGTCGATGGTCTACTAATTCAACGACCTTATCTGGGGAACAGTCGGCCCTAGGTTATAACAAGAATACATCATCAACACTCAACACACTCGCCATTCATCCCATTAACCTTGAAGCCTTAACTTTGAATACCTGATAAGAGTGTTCGGTGTCTGAAATCAAGCATCAAAGCACAAAGTAACTTAGGAGGAAGAAGGATCGTTTGGAGTTCAAACCGACTTTGAACGCGTAATATTAAGAAAACTTCTGCCAATATGTTGTAGATCTGTAGCTATTTTTGTATAAAGAAGGTATAGTAAAATATCTATGCCTAGTTACCCGATCCCCGCAGTAACTATAAACGATTTTTTAACTGATTCTGCGGTAACGATAGGTAAATGTCAAGGTTCGATGAAAAGGACTTTGTAGCCCTAACATCGTTAAACAAGACAACCTTTTTCCCTACTTTTTATTAAAGAAGTGTTCTTTTTTATGATAGATTCGATCAGTGGCATCCCTGATTTGATGTACGGTTGGCAGCCCTGCCACCAATAAGATAGCAGACAGCAAGTAACTCAGTTTCAGCCAATCAGTGACTGAAGAAGGTACTCCACAGCGAGACCGACATATTTCCAGCTAATTATTATGATGTTTTGAAGTGGTGTAAGTCGCAAGAACTAGATCATAGTTTTTACACCGATAGTGAAAGAGTTAAGAAGGGTTTCGTTTACTATCCACGACCATCCTCAGTGTGACTTGTCTAACACTCACAGCACGTGTGTAAGCATGTGTTGACCCATATCCACGTGTTGTACCTCATGTTGTCTACCCCAGGGTATAAGATCGCGTGATCTGCCACATGATCAACCTGCCACTCGACCATTCAATCATCTTGCTCAACTCTTCTACATTATAGTCAACTCGCCCTCGGGATGTGTTTGGGAAAGTTATGACTGCTGATAACAACTGGTTAGATTTATTTGAATGTGTGTGAAACAAGTTATTAACTTTTTGGCAAGAGAAATTTAATATGGGGGATGGTTGTAGCTGTAAGTACATTACACTTCAACATGAAATTTGGAAATTAAATTATCAGTAAGAGGAGAAAATTTTCTCCCCATTGTATAATATAAAAAATGCATATAAGTAAATTTCAACTATTAACTATTCAACCTTCCTTTCAGCACTTCAGCACTAAGTATTATAAACTCTTTGTTCGTGTAAAGCCCAATTGAAGCTATAACATTCCTTTTTTATTGAAATTCCACTTCCTTATACGTTATTCTTGTAACTTTAAATTGTAGCAACTAAACTACGTAATGAAAAAACACTTTTCATTGTTGTTGAAGACCCTATGGCAATTTATCGAAGACAATCTACTAAAATATCGGGTTTTTATGTTTTTCTTGCAAAAAGCTTTTCTAACAAAACACATGTCAAATATAATCATCATCAGATGGAAAGATATATATATATATATATATATATATATATTACTAAATAAATTTGAAGAAAACTATTTGGACGAAATGGGATTTGAACCATATATATATATGGTTCAAATCCCGATATATATATATATCAATTTAGCCTAACGTAAAGTTAATCAAACAAACATATAATTAAACCACTAATTATATTTCTTAACTACAATCCCATACAGAAAACTAATAACCCCCCACCCATCAAACGAGCAATTCAAGAACAAAATGAAAGAAATACTTAATCTTTTATTCAAACCCTGGAAAACAGTCCTGAAGAAGTCTTTTCGATAGTGTCACAGCCAATGAAAACATCAACAGTTGGCATCCCTGCTCCATTGGACGGTTGGCGCAGCTCTGTGACCAATAAGGTTGCATAGAATAGAATATTTCTTTATTGTGAAACCACATTATAAAGTTGCATACACCGTCAATATCTTATTGTAATAGTATCTAGTTGTAGCCGCAGACAGCCAGTATCTCAGTTTCAGCCAATCAGTGACTGAAGATGGTACTCCACAGGGAGACCGAAATATCCCAAGCTAAATGTAATGATGTTTTGACGAATCCTCTAAAGTCGAAGGAGTGAAGGCCACTCAGAAAGAGTGAAATTTTGCTCTTTTGGGTGACTCTCATCAAAGAGTGGCTCGATTTTCGCTCTTTTGGGAGTGGTTTTCACTCTTTCATATTTACAGTGATGCAGTGCACACCGGAATAACTAGATTATAACTGCACTGCAAGATCGCTCAAGCAAGCTCACCACCCTACACACTCCCACACCAAAGCCATACTAAACGCCTTTTAATCCCGAAACCCCTCATTTTCATAACTCATGAATCACACAGACATTAACTATGATCCAACAAATCCTAACAAAATAACAACAATGCTGAGCAGGGACATTTAGCAGTTTAGCGCCCGCCGGGTCACGTGACCGGATATCCTGATATCTAAACATCTTCCCCGGTCACTGAGCTGACACATGTAGGCTTATGGAGCGCGCGTGGCGGGTGTCATCATCATCATCATTGTCGATGACGCGGGGTCTCCACCCCCAGGATCTCTACACTTCCTGCGTATTCTTGTCCGGGAAGAATGATACGCTTTATGGGTGATTTTTGTGAGTTATGGCAGTTTATGTCGTTATTATGTTGTAAAGTAGTTTTAGGGGATTATGTAGGACGTTAAAGGGATGTATTTGTATATGTAGTGTTTATGTTGTTTGTCCCTTGGATATCACTTGAACATAAATTAGGTTTGAGATTGCCTCCGTCAATATCCAAAGATTTTCTTGAAGCTGTTACATCCCCCTGATGTTTCAAAGGCAAAACATCATCGTCAGACGTGCTTTATTCGAAGACATACGTCTAATGTCTTGTTATTAAAGATGAAAAGCAAAACACATTATGACACACCGTAATAAGCTAAAATACTTGTCAGTTCACACAAAATAAAGCACCTTAATACATAATTTAACCCAGTTTTTGACAAATATGCTTACACGTACAAGAACGAACAGGAAACGGTTGGAAAGTTGTGAACACGATTAAAAATATTAATAAAGTATTTAACCTAAAGGTATTTAAATAAATAAACATCCACACTATGTAAGCTTGACCTTGAAAATAATGTTTAAAATCTCTTGCTCCAACGGACGGTTGGCAGCCCTATGACCAATCGGATAGCAGACAGCAAGTCTCTCAGTTTCATCCAATCAGTGACTGAAGACAGTATTCCACAGCGGGACCAACATATCTCAAGCTAATAGTTATGATATTTTGACGCGGTGTGAACCGGTTTATAGAAGAACAAGTTTATAGTTGTGACACAACTCGTTGAAATCTTAAGAGTTAAGTACTCCACATGGGGACCGAAATATTTCAAGTAAACTATTATGCTGTTAATGCAGTGTGAACTGGAAGAACTAGATTACAATCATAAACTAAACCCGATTTTAAAGTTACATTTAAACCCACAAGTGAGGTCTTTCGCAATACTTAGAACTCTACTCAGCGGACCCGTGGCGGGTTGGAATCGTGCGCGACTCCGGAGCTGATCACTCTGCTGACGCGGGTTCGATCCCCGCAGTCACCACTTACATTTGTAATGTGACTTTACGGTAACGCTAGGTAAAGGTCGAGGTTGAGTGGTAGAGAGGACTTTGTAGTCCTAACTTCACCTTGTCAAACGATACAAACTTTACCTTTTTATCTTTTACTCTGGACAATATTTAAGTCAATTGTTTGAAGTAACAAAAACTGATCAGTGACATCAACACCACAATATCAACCGGTTAGCGTCACCGAAGGGGTTGGAGATAAGGAAGTGGGGGTGAAATTATTCCGTTATTTGCGCAGTTGGCCGCGTCGCAATCAAATATTAAGATTTTGTTTGCACAGGCTCCACATCCGCGGGGCGGGGAGGGGGGTTCTGTCAATACCGCACCCCTTTTCACCCTTTCACTCGGTTCATATTAATAGAGCCAGGTTTCGTCATGTGACTTGTCCCCCCAGACGCTCTCGCTTAATAATTCCCGCCCTTATTTCACGCTCTGCGGATAAGTGCACTGCGCTACAGTTATGGGTTCAGCTGGGTGAGCGGTACCCCAGGGGACAGGGTGACGTCTCTATAACGCGATCTTACTCATTTATAAAGGCGTCACACTTTTTATTGGGGGCTGGAAATTGATTTTTTAATAAATTGAACAGGGAATAAGGTGAGTGATATAGTTACCATTTTGAAATTAGCAATACAAACTGGGCGTTATTCTTTGTTTTAAGCCTTAAAATTGACAGGTTTATATGTATTTTGATGGTCTAAAGTGTACCTAAAAATATGGGAGTTCGAAATATTTTCACTGGTAAAATTCTCCAACTTAGGAGAAGAGAAAGTGTTACTAATTTTAAATAATGAACACAAACTGAGAGTTTTCTTCGCTTTAAGCCTTAAAATTAACAGGGTTATTGGTATTTTTGTGGTATAAAGTTAACCTAAAAATATGGTAGTTTGAAATATGTTTAACAGTTAAAATACTCCAACTTGGAAAATTCAGGATAGTATATGTCAAGGCACGAATCTGATAAACTGAAAGTTTTCAGAAAATATTTGTGTTATTTGATTTTGTTTCAAAGAAATTATTTCAGATGGTGAGTTATTTTCTAAAGGTAAGATTCAAACAACTTTACTACTGTGACTCTTATCCCTACTAGGTTCAATACGATTGAAAATATTTAAAAGAAAACACTTCGTAGTGGGTTGGAATCGTGCACGACTCCGGAGCTTATCACTCCGCTGGCGGGGTTCGATCCCCGCGGTCACCACATTTTGTAAAGTGACCATGCGGTAACGTTAGGTCAAGGTTGAGTGGAAAAAATGACTTTTTAGTCCTTACTTGTTCTCGTTGAACGAGACAAAACATCATTTCGTAGACAAGCCAATGAAATCTGCACACGGCATAATGCTTCACCAACAAGTCACCCTCCCAATTTTTATTGACAAAGAAACAAAATCCAGCCCGACAGTTGCACCGGATCCCAAAGGGGTCCTCCGTGTCAAGTGCGAGCCAGCAAACAATAAAGTGTCCTTAAAGTGTCGAAATATTTGCATTGCTCTCCACACTCACACATCTCAGTTGACATATTTCATTACAGAGCGCGCCAGAAGTGGCAAATAATCGGCACTGTAAAAAATGCAGATTGAATCATGCGAGGGTGCATTATGTACTTAAGGGGCGCGACCCTTTTGATATTAAAACTGCCGGAGGCCTAATCTGTATGACGTGTCGTGTTAACAGGCCGGAGCAACAAGCCGGGGGAGACCCCTGGGACCCCCACTCTGGACTCAGTTCATATTTCGGCAAGTGTCACCCTTGGACATATGTCCAGTGTTCATTGTATCCCACTCACTGCTAGACAGCTGTTCTCACTGAGTTTCTGATTGTTCTGGTTCTGTTTTTCGGGAAATGTTCTGTCCCGTGACTCCCCCCGGGGAAAAGGGGGAGGTCCTATGAATAATTGGGCGAAAAAGTACTCGAGGAGGGTAATTTGTTTGATTTACAGTTATAAGGGGATGTTCTGAGTGATTTGGCAAATGAGAAAACGAATTTTTGTGTAGTTAATTATATTCCTCACGGTCACCAGCCAATTCAAAAAAGGATAAAAAAGGACATCATTTGACAATGACTTATGTTGGCGATTTGTCACAAAACTGACTCAAAGGCTAATGTCTAAATAGACGCAGGTCCGTAACACTATTTTGTAAACACGCGGAATTTTTTAATAACTTTAAAACAAACTGCAAATATTTCAATAATAAATTTGTATTTGCCCTAAGGTTTTTTTAACACAACGTGTTTATCAAACTTATGTCCCTCAAGCAAATACAAATTTACTATTACAATATGTACAGTTTGTTTCAAAATTAAATAATTTTCAATAATACTGAGCTTCTTAAACCATGGATGTCATTTCTTCCTTGGCTTGAAGACTTTTTTATCAGAGTGTACACATAATGACATTTAAAAGTTCCACAATAGAGAATGAGAAGTATTTAAGTTGCTGAGCGATTTTAAACCCCTTGAAACGTTTTCAAAATACATAATGGATAGTTACTACAGTGCAATCAAAATAAAAACTCATTTTACAAGAGAAATTAACACAACACCTTGTTTTGCTTCCAATTGAAAATAACAACGTATTGCTAAATTACAATATGTTTAAAACCCCTTTGTATGGGGAGTTACTAATATAACCTGGTTCCTCCGGTTCACACCGCGTCAAAACATCCTAATAACTAGCTTGAAATATTTCGGTCTCGCTGTGGAGTATGTACCATCTTCAGTTACCGATTGGCTGAAACTGGTTGGGCTGAACACTCGTCCAACCACCTGTTGGTACTTCCCAGCGAGACCAAAATATCTCAAGCTAGCTATTATGATGTTTTAACGCGGTGGGAACCGAAAGAACTAGACTATAGTTGCGATACCGGCTACGAATGACTAATAGTTGCTTCCTAGTCCTTACTTCGTCTGAATACATATTTCATTTCTTAAATACTTTTAGTATAGCAATTGAAAACGAGCACTGTTACAAAAAAAACATCCAGATGCCAACTCTAACTTCACAGAGTTCGAGCAAGTGAGCACGACACAAAACAATCGCCTAATGCAGCGCTCGCACACAGAGCGTTGATAGATGGTCGCAGAGGCGTCACTAATCACTTTAAGTAATAACCAGAGATTCGCTAATGAATTGGCGCGACGCACCGCTCATCCCATTACGATATGGTAATAGAATATCCGAATGGGCATATTGTGTCGAGGAGTGAGCTGAGTGAATTAGGGGGAGAGCATATGGTCCCCAGACGGAGGGTATTCTCGCTAAAAAATTGACTTGTCGCCGAGCGGGAGTATCGCTCTCTTTTGATTGACCGGGTATATTTTATGTATCGGTCCAGCAGTAGCGTCCTGGGGGACACCGGACTCTACACGTCCAGGATCCAATATTCATCGGCCGCTGTAGACAATCGTTTTAAGGCCGCTTTGACACGAGCGGCCGCCAAATTGGACATGTCCACCGTTTGTCAGCAAAGCTATCGGTGCGCCATGATTTGGGGATATTGCCCCCTTTCACCTCACCCCGCCCCTGTAAAGTCCACAAAGTCACTTTAACTTGTCAACTATTCGGGGTGATTTACATCCGGGCTTAACCAAGTTGCCGCTTTTGAGGTGGGAGCGCTCAGCGCTGCTGTGCACTGGGCTGGAACCTGTGCGCCTGGTAGATTGCGTCGTTATAATCGGGTTTCATCAACGGATAACCACTGAAATGCTTGTCGTGTTTTACAGAAAGAAGCGTTGAAAAGGTAATTATGAAGTTTAAATGAAACTGTTTGAGTGAAGTAAAAAATAACTTGGAATCGGTTCTTATCTACGTCGTACGTACAGTTCATGTACTTTTGTTGTTGACTACTTAATTATGACTCTTAGGCTTTCGCGGCCGGTGTCACAACTATAATCTAGTTCGTCCGGTTCACACATCGTCAAAACCATCATGATAATTAGCTTGAGATATTTCGGTCTCACTGTGAAAAACCATACAACGTGTGGGACGTTGAAAAGTGCATTACACTTTCCAGAAGCTGGCAACCAGTCCTGAAGAAGTCTTTTCCATATAGTGTCACAGCCAATGAGAACATCGACAGTTGGCATCCCTGCTCCAACGGACGGTTGGCAGCCCTGCCACCATAAAATAGCAGACAGCAAGTAGCTCCGTTTCAGCCAATCAGTGAATGACTTTGGTTTTCCACAGCGACACCGAAATATCTCAAGCTAATCACAATAATGTTTGACGTGGTGTGAACCGGAAGAACTAGATTATAGTTACTTAATTATCTTTTGACATTTCGTGCTATCCTTTAAAGTTTTTTTACGATGGTAGAATTTCTGAGGTTGAAATATTATTGTTAACGTTTTTTAGAGTTTTCAGTGATCAAGAATAACACGACGTCTCCAAATTAAAAGTACCACTATGGCGGATCCGTGGCGGATTGGTATCGCGCGCGACTCCTCAGCTCATCCCTCCGATGGCGTGGGTTCGATCCCCACAGTCACCAATTACATTAGTAATGTGACTATACAATGACGCTAGGTAAAGGTCGAGGTTGAGTGGTAGAGAGGACTTTTTAGTCCTAACTTCGCCTCGTTAAACAAGACAAACTTACCTTTTTTAGCACATTTAGAAGACATCCTAAAAGAGTTAACTCATTAACGCTAGTAAAAATTCAAATTTATAGTTTAATTGTGCTAACCCATGAGCTAAAATCCTCCAGAACACAACCCCCAAACCCAACCGTGAAACAACTTCAACCTCTTTCCCGCTTACAACATGTTATTTCCCCGTAAACGAAAGTAAAGGTCGACTCCCTCCTAATCCACCCCTCATTTGCAACGTTCATTAATTCTTTTCCCGATCGCAGTTCTTATATATTTTTAATTTAACGCGCTTTCGAACGACACGGATTATTTTTTGTTACGCTTCCGCATTAATACGACGCTCGAATCCGATTATAAGCGTCGCCCGGCGGAGCCGAGAGGTTTTTAATAACATCGGCTCCTGCGCTGCGCGGTGGGGGGAAGGGGTGACAGCCATTAGGGTATACGATGAAAATAATCATTAAAAAGGTGTTAACCCAAAGCTCAACAGGATTACTGGAACTGTTCTTTATGTGAACGAATAATTTGATTGGTTTTTCTCTCCGCTTTGCGTTCAAAGTACAATAAAAAGTTATTTTCACGGAATTACTGCTCTGAAAGCTTCTCTGGAGGTTTATAGATTTCGGAAAATTTATTGAAAGTTTAGCGTGTTGAAAAGGTTGGTGAGTGAAAAATATATTAGGTTCTATACTGATTTCTAATTGAGATTTTTAGAAATCTCAATGTGTATAAACGCTAAATAGCTAGTTTATCACTAAAGAAATTTGAAGAAGAAATGTGTGGACCGAACCGGGACTCGACGAGAGATCCGGGTTCAAGTCCCAGATCGGTCCACACATTTTGCCTTCAAATCTTTTCAAATTAGCTATCTAGCGTGTACACAAATTGAGATCTACAATAAGTCATTTGACGTAGTAATTAAATTTTTTTCTAAAAGGCTACTATGTTATTTACGTTGTTATCTATTAAATATACTATATAATTAATATATAAAGCTGAAAGGCCTTGATTCACACATAATCAGACCAAAGCCCAAACTGCTAGGCCTACAGACTAAAAGCTTTGCACGCCTGATTCTGGCAGCCTATAAACATCCACTAATAAACGGGCTTGAAATATTCCAATTTTAAGGGTGGTTTTGATCGTGGACCCCTTACTATTGAACCGCTAGTTCCTAAACGAGTGATCAATTTCCAATATAACCATAAGGTATCGTGAAATAATTTACGTTTTTTATTTTAACGTTTAATTTCGCATTTCTTTTACCGCTGCACACACATTAAACTCGGCACCTTACGCAGTGTATGATTGGTGTAAGCCAAAATTAACAAAACCTATGGATAATTCAACAGTAAATAAGTCAATAGGTTCTTTATTTTTCTATTAAATTCAGTATGTACAATGGCCCAAGTCAATTACAACCCACAGTTAGATAATTATGAAACTGAAAATCTATTTTTATGCGGCCAATGAATAATATTTGTAAGTTTTGCAAAGCTATGAGTAAGAAGTGGAAAGACAAGGCTCCCGTGGCTTATTTGTTGTAGTAATGATAAATTCAAACTTCTTCTCGTACAAAAATATAATCAATACCTGGAGCATAACCTTGTTTTTGTTATATAATACAAGTATGTGTCCAAATGACGTAGGCTATTTTAGAGCAAAAGAGATAAACGTAGGAAACTGTATGCCTACTTTCAAATTATTATTTAAAATAACATATTTGAATATTATTTCAAAGAACAGGGACAGGTGTAACACTGGATCGGTAGTTTGATGCCGCATTAGCCGAGCAAAGGCTTCCTTTTTACAAATTCGAGGATACTTTGTTGGGGGAAAACACTGAATGGAACACTTGTTTCAACCGTGGTGAAGCACGGATTCAAAGCTAGTTGTTTACAAAAGCCGATATTTTCATTTTCCTGTAATCATAACTTTCTCGTACTAAACTGAGCTTTTATTTAACTCGTAATATTTTCAACTCGTCATTACTTACTGGTAATTCAAGACAGAAATATAATAATAAATACGTAGTTGTATTTAATTTTCATGTACACTTTAATTGTCATGTACAAAATAATGTGTAGCCCATTATAATACGACATAACCATCACCAAAATAATGTTCCCCTGTATAGAGTACAATGTTTTACCTTTCTGTAGAATTCCATTTAGGCTAGGCTGGAAACTGCTACTCACGACATCTCTGCAACATCACTGTAGTTAGTTCACTATAAACCTTTCACTAACACTAAACTTTAAAATAAATGTAATAAAGATTGTTAAAACGTTAATTTGAACACACTAGGCACTCCCGACCGATGGCCTACTTTCAATAAGCACTAGCAAACTATTGATTGTAAACATTCATGTCGCAACTTGCGGAAAAGTCAGCTGTTCGCACAGAGAATAATCGATACGATGCGAGCCACGAAAACCACAGATTACGCCTGGTATTTACTCTTCTGAAAATCAATGTTACTATAATCAATGCCCCCATGCGGGCATTTAATAACAGTTCGATATATTTTGTACTTTTATCGTAGGGGGAGGGGACTATTTTTGAAATACATATTTAATAAATGTTTTTATATTTTGCCTTGTTCTCATTTCATTAGTTTAAATTGCTACTCAGGGTAAAAATTGTCAAAACATTAATGTTGTGGCATATAGTTTTCGTTTTATATTTGAGTGTAAATTTTAATTAATAATTACATGAACGAGAATAAATATTATTTTTTCTGTAGATTTTGTAAGTAACATAGGCAGGAGTTCAATTGGTCAACTCGTTGCCAAATTCGATCAAAAGTGCCCAAATGCCGAAGGCTTTCAAAGCTCGTCTAAAACAAATCTTGGTCACAAAAGCGTTTTACAGTATAGACGAGTTCACGGCACATAACTGGGAGACCGCGGAAATCACCGACTTACAATAGAGCTAGAGTGGAATAATTCGAATGAATGGGAGAGAGTGAATGGACAAAATGTATGTTTGAATGAGACTTCGATGGCAGAATGCGTGGAAAATTTTAGACTAAAAAATGACGATTGCATAACATGTTAATATGTTTCCGCAATAAACCATTTATTTATTTATATTTATTTATTTACCGGAAGAACTAAATTATAATAATTGTCAAACTTGTAAAAAATTGTCAATGCTCTTAAGAAAATTACTTTTGATCTAAAAACCTCCAACCTTCCACTTTTACTTAGTTATGTTTAGCCTCTCTTGTCGAGGCTTCCTTTTAATTTGCTTACCCTTTTCATACGCAAACGAAAAAACAAAAACACCAAATCATAGAACAAACCCTCCTCAACGGTTACCCAAGACCCCGGGGATCACCGAGTGAGAAATAACGGACAATGTGTCAAATAAATCGGAGACGGGCCGAGATATAAGCATGCAAACTGGTCGTAAAGAAGACTTGGTGTAAAGTGGCATTAGTAGACGAGGTGCGTGTCTAGGCATAGGTGTGTGTATGGAGAGCGCGCAGCACCTCTCTTAAGCTGAGACCTGTGCCCGCGAGCACGCACGCGCTCATATCAGTTCTGCTCTCGTAGTCATCTTTACTGACAGCGCGTAGATCAGAATCGGTCCACAATAGACCTTCCGTTTAAGTTTGCACAATTAAAAACTTAGTTCAAGAGTTCAGTTTTCTCAAATTTTTCTCCCCGAACCTTTGAGACAAATGAAAGAATAAGTGACCGAATGAATAAGAATGCATAATTCTGCTTGAAAAAGGTTTAACTGCGGTGTTTAGTGACACCGATGACAATCCGCTAATATATTTGATAAGTCAGTGTTTTGAAATTATTTGTCTATTTATTTGTATGCCAGTGCTCAGGGCATAATTATACATCTTGGTTGCACCGTGCCCCTTAACAAAAAAAAAAAAAACGCGTGTATTGTGAACGAAACCCAAAACAAACACCTAAGGACAAAGAGCAAACACCTATTAATTTTTTTATCATAATTATATTATGGAAAAACAATTTTAGAATAGTAAACATTTGTCCTTATTATAATACAACAAAAATACGTTGAAAAAATAATGTATCATATTTGTGTATTTCTTACACGTCTATAAAACAACAGAATTGTTACGTGAAGGTACTTAACTGACCTGAGAACTTACTTTACCTATCCCTTTGCCCTTTTACTGCAGGTCATATTTTTCAATTGTTCCTTAGGAAGAGTTTGAGAAATCAAACTTTGACTTCATAAGGTTTCTACACAACTGATTAGTTTCAGAAACGTAATCGAAGAAAAGGGAATGGTCGAATATCCCCTAAAAATTATAATCGGTGAAACAAAAAAACTAGACATATAAAATATTTTTGATTAGCTACATTTATCTTCCTATGAACAATTCAAATTTATATTCAACCATGTACTTCCCGAGCCACTGCCCACCCAAGTCAAACAAACCGCGCAAACAGTTATCTCCTAACTTAGTAGCCTGTGAATAGTAATCGTGGTCATTAGGACTTCCCGGGAATTGAAATAAAAAACAAAGGGAAAGAGTTTTCCCAAGTATGACTGTAAAGAAACTGTCCTGTTAATGTCCTTTTTGTCAACGCGGTGAAATCAATTTTGAATTCGTCAACGCTTCATGGAATGTTATTTACCGAAGCGTTTTTTGTGTCGCACTTCGCAGTGTTGTGAACCGGATAAAAAGGTAATGAAAGGTGAAGTTGTGGTGGGGGTAGGTGGGGGGGGGGGGAGTCAGTCGGTCGTGGGGTCTCTTGTTTCTAGGGTCGCGGTCCACTGGAAGTCATAGCCCAGTGGGTACAGTGTCACTGTGAGAGATCCTAGTCATAAATTAGAAGATTCTGCTGAGACATTGTCGCCCAAAAAAGTCGGAGATCATGAAGCTTTGAGTTTTATCAAGGTAAATGTTATGGTAGGTAGATAGCGCATAGTTGCGGCTGCCCACACACAGAATGCTCTGCCGTCTCTCACCCTAATATTTTCCTCTTCAGCTCGAGATTGTCCGATGTTGATAACTTAAATTTGACAAAATTGTTCGATTTCCGAGACCAACCGAATTTGCCCGTGCGTTACTTGGAACTCCCAGCGCATTTTGTGTGTGGGCTGCCGCATCTATGGGGAATTGCTCAGTGGTACGATTGCTTCACTCCAAATCAGCCTGGGTTCGGTTGCTGCTGTTGCGGCAGCCCGAGCACAGAAAGCGCTGCGAGCCTTTCTCCCGCCGTCTTACCTCTCTTCGGCACCACATGTTTGAGTTTGTCTGATGTCAATGACTTAAATGTGACCAAATCGTGCGATTTTCGAGAAGGAATGAACTTTCGATTGCGTCAGTGGCTCTATTTGAGACGGTTTAAAATCCCTCGCAGCGCTATCTGTGCTCGGGCTGCCACAACTATTGACTTGCCTGCCACAGCCATTCAGTATCCACACGCCAACCGCCTATAACATTATCTTTAGTTTAAGTCATCCAGTTTTGAACCTACTCAAATGTCACATATCACCAGATCCTCGCCTCCTCATGCGAGTACATTAACATACCAGGACGTGCGTGTGTATTTCAATAATACCAACATCCCTCAGTGTATAATAAGTGACCTCATATTCAAATGCATGCATTGTTTTTGGAAAAGCGGAAACGCCGTTGCTCTCGTGACGGGTCAGAATAAATTGACAACAAATCAGCGTCCGAACATCTGACGTTCACCGGGATGATGCAAATAGCGATGTAAAAACTATCCGCAGCATGAAACATGCAGGGGAATAACTGATTCTATGGAAATTGCTGACATGACGTTGGTATAATTTGGCTAAATACAAATTGAAGTCAATGCCACTGCTTTAGTGGAATGCTTTTTTATCGAATTTCTTTTGGGAAAATGAGTTATTCAAACCGTCAGCTGGGTATAAGATCCAGGCTCGGGACTTTGAAATGAGCACAGATCCTGACCCCCAGAACACGTGTTGAGCATCTTTTCACACTATATATAATCTCTACAGGTCACATTTTATACAGGTCAAATTTGGTACAAAAGTTTCTTTTGTAAATATGTCGGCCAAGTTCTTTAACGAGCAAAATTGAACTACAGGGACAACCCTTTGGGGAAATTCGTCACAAAAAAAGGTTTTAATTATTTTAACCCGTACATTTTGTCCGATTTTGATATAATTTGAAATAAATATGTATTTTATTGTTATACATTAATATACCAAAGATTATTAAAATCTAACAAGCCGTTTCAAAATTACGACCAAAAAAGGTGATTTTTCGCTATAAGAGCGGAATGAGAAGTCCTATTTCAAATGACTTCATAATATGTATAAAACTTGCAGTAAGTAAGAGACCAGAAGGTCGAAGCGAGTATGTGAGCATAGCGAATTACAAGTTACAAGTTGCAAAGGAAATTCGATTCACTCATGCCAGCAGCGCTTTAGCGCTTATCTGCGTGTCGGGCTGGTTTTGGATTAGCTTGCAAATAACCATTACAACACGGAAGTTTCATTTATTAAACGAAAAAGACGTAAAAAGTAAGTAGCCTCTTACGATAACTACCGTCCCATTTCACGTTTGCCTGTTTCGCCAAAATAAAACGTAACGCCACGCTTCAGCAAAGCGATCTTCAGGATCAGCATTATGAAAACGGAAGTGGCAACGAGAGGTGATAAATCATCGGATAAAGAGTTGAATGAAGAGGAAGTAAAGAGGAGGAGGCAGCTGCACATGAAATTGACTTGCGCATTAGCATAAGCTGAGCAGTGCGCTGGGCCGGCTGACATGGTTATTAAATCATAACACTGACACAGCTGGCATGTCCCTGGGGGCATTACACGCTTGTTGCTTGTTACAGGGATATCACACCCTTTATCAACACCAGTCAGTTCCGTATCGGAAATGAAGCTGCGTTAATCATCTTTGGGAATTGAAACTTTTAATTGGTTGGAAAGGCGGTTGAAGGGTGCGTACAGTTTGTAAAACGTGGGTTTTTATAAACGTGACACTGTTTTTGGTTTATTTGATTTTGGGTCCTAAATATTTTCAAAATATGTTTAAAGATTTTAAAACGTAGGGGGTGGTAAAGGTATTGAAAATAAGTAAATATATAACCCCACACCCTTGATCAAAGTTTTTTTAAGAAGTTTCTTCCTGAAGTGGTCACAAAGGTCTGGTTGTCTAATTAAATTGATATCCACCACTATTATGAGTTTTAAATCTAGCATCATAAGTAACGTATTGAAAGTTCTTATTTTTATGAATATGTAGCTAGTTCCTATGTGTATTTAAACTTAGTTGGTTCATACCTCCGATTAAAAAAGTCCATTATCAGTGGTTGTAATCAAAACTAATCAATTTAATGATTTAAGAGTTTTAACTACTGTCGTAGAAGGTGATTTGTGGGCAGTTAGTTTATATCTTGAAGATGAACGCAGCTTTCCTCAATTTAAGTTTGTAGTTAAATAGCTCATAATAGACAGTCTCAGAGCTGAAATGTTATCCAAAACCAAACAATGATGACATTTTTGTTGCACGAATTAAGTAAAAGAAAGGAATCTCATTGAAACTCTTGCTCAAAAGCATTGCGGGTGGAGTAGTATGACAACATA
Organism: Matsumurasca onukii; assembly: GCA_018831715.1. Taxonomy (NCBI): domain Eukaryota; kingdom Metazoa; phylum Arthropoda; class Insecta; order Hemiptera; family Cicadellidae; genus Matsumurasca; species Matsumurasca onukii. Next base: position 1,933,210 of record CM032065.1, read on the forward strand.
CGCACATTCTTTGCCGCTTTGAAAACCCAAATCACAAAGATCCAATTAATTACGGCAAGGACTTTGCTGGTCACCTGGTTTTCTAATATCCGTGTAACCCTAGTCTTATTACATTGTTCTTCATAACAAGGCCGTCCTCTGTTCCGGTTGAAACCTAACTCTGCGGTGGCTTTTATTCCTTTATCTTTTTGCTTCTTTGATATGTCTCCCCTCTCTAATATGTGTTCTGGTTGGATATCCAATGGAACTTCTGAAACGAATTCTTTGTTTGAAAGTAGCTGCTTGAAGCTCTTATGTAAAGGGTTCAAATTAATTAGCTTTTTCATCAATTGCTCTACTTTTCTATGACGGAATTGTGTCGTGCATTAATGGTACAGTAGTGATAATACATATGTTACATGTTCAAAAATAAGGTTTGTTGCACGGATTGTAAAATAATACTATAAGAAAAGTTCGAATTCTGTCATTGATTATTTTTATGAATTTCATATTATGTTATCTAGTTCTCCCGGTTCACTCCACGACAAAACATCATAATAATTAGCTTGAGATATCCGGTCTTGCTGTGGAGTACCATCAGTCAGTGATTGGCTGAAACTGAGTTACTTGTTGTCTGCTATCCTAATGGTCACAGGACTCCAACCGTCCAATGGTTGGCAGCAGGGATGGATATTTTCAATGTTCTCATTGGCTGTGACACTAAGGAACAACTACTTAGTGTTACAGCCAGTGAGAACATCGACAGTTGGCATCCCTGCTCCCATGGAAAATTGAAGCCCTGTGATAGCAGACAGCAAGTATAACAGTTTCAGCCAACCAGTGACTCCACCAGATGGTACTCCACAGCAAGACCAAAATATCTCAAGCTAATTATAATGACGTTTTAACTGGTTGTGAACCAGAAGAACTAGATTATAGAAGAAGCCAGTTGTTACGTGCGCGGTGTCCTGTGTTCCATGAACGTACGAATTCAGCCTGTCTCCGAGGTAACCACTGAGGCGCACCCTTAAACAGCGGCTTTAGTACACATAACTGCTACTTTCACACCACTTTCGCAACAAAAACACACTGAGACATCGATCACACAGAGAAGCGATGGAAGCACGGAGGGAAGCAATATGAGAAGATTGTGATGGACAGTTGGCAATCTCCCTGCAGGGCGCATCTCACTAATCCACGAGACCTAGCATTTATTTCCATTTTCGCCTGTCTCCAGTAATCATGGCGAATTGACGGCCCCTAATTTGTTTTCAATTATTCCTTGTCTCCGGCAGCTCTCTTCGACACACTGCTTCGTTACTTGTTGGAATTAGTTTTGAATATCATCAGAGTGTAAGCGTTTGCTCGCTTGTTAATGTTTAAGTACTTTTGTTGATGGACTTTGAAAAGTGCTGTAGTGCGAAATGTTTAAGCTATTGTGCTGTAAAAAATACAAGTCTAGTTTTTTGAAAAACAAACCAAAGTAAGAATCTTTGACAAAATAAATTTAAAATAACAAAAGAGCTAATGCATCCATAAGTTGCCACTCACATTGATTACCCGTAATGACAGTTTGAAAATGTATTGGCCAATTTACAGACCCATAAAAAATGATTCAGTGATTAAAATCAAACAAGAAAACTAAAGGTTACTGATAACAATAAAAATAATTTGGCAATTTCTTCATACTTCATACCGAGTTCAATATAATGTTTGTTGAACAATCCAATTTATTTTTGAAATAGTTATAAAGTGGTATATTGTTATTCTTAAAATTGTCCAGGCTGTAAAAGATTAGTTACCCTACTAAATATTGGTTTGATGTGTGTTTTAAGTACTTTTGATGTACAAATGGAAATGTACTTAATGTGCTTAGGAAATGCATGAAAGGTTCCGTGTGTGATGACAATTTCTATATAGGCTATAACACTACGAAAAGGAAACCTGTAGTCATGTTTATATTACTTGTCATGTATATCTCTTTTGCGTTTACTTATAAAGAACATTGTACTGTCGTAAATGTAAAATAAAATTGAAGCTGGTTGCCTTCCAAATGTTGTATAGGAAATACCCTTGGACTTTTTAACTATTATCAATCCTGAACTGCATCTCCAAACGTATTTCCTACAAGAACATGACTCATTTCCTCTAAACATGATTTTAAAGTCTAAACTATCTATTCAAGCGCTATCCTTTAATTAATAGAATGCTGGGGGAAACTGTGTAACATGTCTACAACACAACGAATGGCAATAAAATACTAAAAGAAGGAAGCTAGAAGACCATCAACAAGTTAAACTGCAAGAGAAAACCTAAAAACCCCCATAACGGAAACACCTTCGCAAAAAACCACCCGTAAAATGTAAAACACAACATTTCTTTTACACGCGGCGTATTTTAGAAATCGTCACTCCAACTTCCAGTACATAATCGCATCAACGAGCCGTCTAACGAGTGAAACTCTCAGCGCATTTCACCCAGATAGGGAAGATGAGCAACTAGACGAGAAAGGAACGGTGATAAACAGTGGAGAAAAGGAACAGGAGAAGAAGCGAAGCAGGAGGATGCAGTATCGTATGCCAAGGGAGATCCGTCATGTCACCGCGAAGACATTGATAGAAACACGTATACAAAACCGCAGGTTGTCAACACACGCGCATTTAAATACGTCAACGGGTGTCGCGCGAAAAGGGCATATTTAAATGGCACGAACCTGCGCATCAACTGCGCTTTTTGCCGCACGATTATTTCGATATTTTTTCTCGTCTGTCGCGTTGCCTAAAATGGTCGGCCTTATTAGAGCCGCTAGTGGCAGGTGGATTTATGCCCACGGGTTCACAAAGCAGAGTCTGTCACACCTTCTGCTCCTAATTCCCATCTTATCACAGACACTGTCGTCACCTCTCTCACTCGGGCGCATGCGCAGGACATGTGCTCTCTGAGTTGTTGATGTACACAGCTGATCGGGAATAAAACCAAATGCGACCCCATAAGAGGTGTAGACATACACTCTCATGAAACTAGGGGCAGGGAAAAATTCCGAACTGGGCGACACAGAACGGTGGTTTACGAGCGTTTGTCTTCTTAGGCTGGAGCACGTTTTGTCAACATGTTACCAAATTCGATAAAATGTGCTCCGACACCACAGGCGTTTAAGTCTCTTCTTAAAGCAGTTTTGACCGCGAACACAGACGAGTTCTTGGCACATCGATGGGAGACAAAAGTTTAAATTTTAGACTAGGACATGCTATCCAAGATCACATTGTAAGAAGCCCTATGCCTAATAATTAAACGATTCGGTACACAAAATAATATTGAAGTTTTATTTTGCGGTTAATTTTACTGTTATGCTGTATTTTTATACGTTTTAATTGTACTGTTTTATTGTGTATTTTATGGTTTATGAAATTTAACTCTTAGGCTTTCGCAAACCGGTGTCAAAACTAAATTCTAGTTCTTACGCTTCACACCTCGTCCAAACTCCATAATTAGGTTATTTCGGTTTCGATGTGGAGTACCATCTTCAGTCACTAATTGGCTGAAACTGATTAACTAATTTGGCTGTTTCAGCCATTTTCATAAATTTTCTTTACATCAATTTGTATTGTTATCTCACCGACCTTTCACATTAAAAACTGTCCAAACACTTAATTTACACTATACTCGTACAATTGACGATACACTAAGCAAAATCTAATCAACTACTTCACAAATTGGCCTACATCTAGAAGTAATTAGTCCCTTTACTCCTTGTTCAGCTCGTAGGCCATAACACATTACGCACTCCATTTAAAATACTTTTCCCTACAAAACCTACCATCACAGATAACCATACATCACCACGCGCCTTGTTTGGAAGTCAAATTCCAGCGAGCGCAAGATTCAGATTGTACAAACCTCCGCTAACTGGCAATTAATTACGTCCAGATCCTAGTTAGTCTAGGTTATGACTGCCAATTAACAATTACCACATGTTATAACAGCGCGGGTATGCGGCTGGACAATTACGTTCCTCTACTCTCTCAGCTGATTTTCCCCACCATTGTTTATATTGTCGGTGCTTTTTCTGTACCGCCAGTGCGGTTAGTGTGATTCTACAAGAAGATGTTTTTGTCTCCAAATCTCGTCTCAAAGTCGTATTATTGCTCCTATAAATCTCCGAGGCTCTTGCTTCGACTCCGCAAGCAGTCTGATCAGCGTTTCCACCGCCTGTCATAAAATTTTAGTGCGCCAATATTTCTTTTTGATACAAGCGAATCAGTTTTCGGGGTCGGTTCGGCGTTTTGTTGGATGGGGATTTCATATTCGATGGTCATGATGATGTTCGTTCTTGAACAATAGACGATGATGTTTGATTTGAAAGATTTAAACAGGTTATTATAAATTTGAACGCAATTTCGGAGGGACCGCTCAACTTATTAAGATAAAGCCATAAAGTAGAACTTGATCAACATAAACGTGATTTCAGAAGTTGAACTATTATTGCGGACATTTTCCATCGTTAGTGAACAAAAAGGATCACGACGTTTCGGGATCTGCAATCTGATCCCGTCTTCAGGTGAAAATAACCAAAAACATAACACAGAACATTAGAAAATGAGCTAGCCTAAAGTAGTCAGCGTAGCTGACCAGTCAAACTCTACCAAAACCATGTAGTTGTTAAGTCAAACAACAAATTAAACTGAGAATAGTAAAGCCTAGAGAAAACAAAACTACAATATTACAAACACAAGCCACACTATGAAAGTAAACAAGTCGTCGAGTAAATTCAAAACGAATCACAAAACACGTCCACTAACTGAACGAGCTAACCCTAGACTAACTGGTTGGCCGGTGACAGGCCAATCACACACACCAGCAGCAGCTAGCCAACTGTAACAAAGAAACACAAAAATACCTCTTTATGCACAGCCAATGGGAGAAGGGGCGGTTTACGTGAGTTAAGTTTTCTGTGGCCTGTTTTGCGTCCTTAATACCATGCTATGAGTTTTTTTGAGTTGTTTCTTGTTGAAAATTTACTTGAATATTATGTTTGTCCCTACGCTTAAGTTCATTTTTAATGAGCGGTAACCAGCGGGGCCTTATTTCAACTGAAGCTTGACTGATTGGACGGTCTGCTAATTTTATGCTTCTGAAATCCTCCCATCGTCAACAACAAACTTCAAACAAAGAATAAACGTGATGTCTAACTATAATCTAGTTCTTCCGGTTCACATCACGTCAATACATCATAATGATTAGCTTGAAATATGTTGGTCTCGCCGTGGAGTATTATCTTCAGTCACTGATTGGCTGAAACTGAATCACTGATCGGTGATTGAAGATGGTACTCCACATCGAAGCCGAAATATTTCAATCTAATTATAATGATGTTGACGCGGTGTGAGTAGGAAGAACTAGATTAAAGTTGTGAACCAGCTGTGAAAACCTGAGACATGTTGTATATGCCTATGTGGTCTTGAATATTTTACACAAGAAAGATCTAGCTCAGGAAGCATTTTAAAGCACAGACGAGTACATGGTACATAACTGGGAGACCTTTCAAAACTAACAAGCAGACGATTGGGCTGGAGTGGGAATAATTCGAATTAGTCTAAAAAAAGGTAACTAAGAATATGAGGTAAATACAATAATATAAGTGGATGAAGTCCAACAAACAATACAGATCAACAAAGTCAGCCTCAATTCACCAAGAGCCTATAAACTTGAACCATACCAAAATTTTAAAGCCTCTAATATAACATCACGGCCTTTCCAATCGGTTTGCAAGCCATAACGATCCCAAAGTAATCGCTCACTTAAAACCACAAAAACAATCAAGTCCTTAACATCTTATTAAATTTAGTACATCGATGATCTCCAGGAACCCACGTATCGGAATGATATGAGTGATTCACTTGCCGATGATATCGACGAGAAAAAGCGGTCGTATAAAGAAATGTTTTAATTACTGAAGACTAAGGAATGTACAAGTGGTATGGATTGGTGGGTGATGGACAAAAAGTGGACCGGTCAAATATCAATCATGATGGATCAGATTGGTTCTTTGTTGTCGTGTTGTGGATGTACTGATGACAAAATGATACTAGTTGCAGTTTGGAAAATAAATTAAATGGTTGATTAATATATGGCTAAACAATTACATTTTTTACTGCATCGAACGGCCTAGCTATTTCTTTTCTTTTGGGGAGGGTGTTTTGGTCAAAAGGGTTGTTTTAATGATCTACAAACAGTAAATTTCATCCGATTTTTATGAAATAAATTTTTATTTTTTAAGTAGGCCTATCTACCAATTTATCAAAACTATGAAAATTATTTGAGTCGTTTCCCTGGTATATATTTAAGTATTCCCTTATGTGTTTAAAAACAAAACGTTCTAAAGTGGGTTAACACTCCCTAAAATTCATACTTAAAAAGTTTACTCCTGAAATACCCTTGAGGAATTTTACTATTCATTACTGTTAAAGGCCTAGAAAAAACACACATGACACAATAAATACGAGAAATATTGATTCTCCAAACCATACGAAGACTCCTTGGAAGGAGCAGTGATTAAAAATACCAACACGGTGGTGAGCTGCGGAGAGAATACGTGCAAACTTCTACAATCTATAACCTATAGGTCATCCGTTCAAAGAAACCACTTTATTACTGAAAAACCCACTAAGCCTTCAACCAAAAACACTGTTCCACTTGTGTATTTTTGTCTTAAGGGCCTACCAAGAAATTAGCTAACGCACGTGAAAATTAAAACTATTAGGGCCTACCGTGTTTACTACAGACACCTATACAGGGTGTCCAATAAGTAAAGTGCCAGAAAAGGTTATATGGGTCAAAATAAAAATAGAATCAATAGTAAAAGTTTTTCCAAAAATGCTTAGTTATCCAAGATATTTGCCAATTTATATTTTTCACTAATTATTTATTATCTCCCACACCATTTATCGGATTCGCCTCAAAATTAACATAGATTTGTATCTAAGTAAAACCATTACCATGATAAACTAACTTATAGTTTAAAAATCGGTGGCTATTTTATGGTAATTTTAGGGCAATTTTGGCGTTACACCTTAAATAGCGAATAAACGGTGAATTTAACGATAAAATGTAAAGTATAACGTTTTGTAGTGAATTTTATTACCTATCTATTGACATCAAGTTCATAAAGATCTATTGGGAAACAACGAAACTTTAGGGGAACTGTTGATTCTTTATTGGTGTCAATAGATAGGTAATAAAATTTGCTACAAAACGGTATTCTTTACATTTTATCTTTAAACTCACCGTTTATTCGCTATTTAAGGTGTAACTCCAAAAATGCCCTAAAAATACCATAAAATAGCCACAGTTTTAAAATGATACGTTGATCATCCTGGTAATTTTGTCCATAAATGGTCTTACTTAGATACAAATTTATGTTAAGTTTGAGTCAAATCCGATAAGTGGTGTGGGAGATAATAGTGACAAATATAAAATGGCAAATATCTGGTTAACTAAGTGTTTTTGGAAAAATTGTTATACCTAATTTTCCCTTTATTTTGACCCATATAACCTTTTCCCAGAGTCTAGCACTTTACTTATGGGACACCCTGTATATGAACAAGAACATATGTTTTACGATCACGTGATGATTTAGAAAGTCGTGTTCCAAGAAGACCAGTGTTGGCATCTCTTAACGGTTACTACTTCACGACTATGGATAAACTCAACAACAATGCTCATATCATGACCTTGTCCAGGCAGAGTTGTACATTCCAGTATGCCGAGCACTGGCTGAGAACGTGTTATGAGTTTCATTCACTATGTGACATGTGAGACGAATTTATCTGTTTTGGTTTCTCAGCTGGTATATCAGACCATCACCTGCGTGGTTCGGAAGTCACGTTAAGCCGTTGGTCCTAGTATTTCCATCGGTCATTGGGCTATTAATTAATGACCCATTCTAAGGAAGAGTCGGCCTTAGTTTGTAACAAGACTACACCTCATAACTCATTACTACCACTCATCCTTCACCACATATTTGCCTTAAAATACCCTCATGAGAGTGGTCGGCATCTCAAATAGTGATATAGTGATATTCTTCTAATAAGTAATTTTACTTGGTTTGCCTCTTAAACTTTTAGGAAGGGTTGTTTCGCGGATTCGTGGCGGATTGGTATCACTCACGACTCCGGAGCTCATCACTCCGGTGGCGCGGGTTCGACCCCTGCAGTCACCACTTAGGCTATAATGTGTAATGTGACTGTGCGGTGGCGCTAGGTCAAGGTCGAGGTTGAGTGGTAGACAGGACTTGTAGTCCTAACTTTACCTCGTTAAACAAGACAAACTTTACCTTTATCTTGTATTTTCCGAGAAAAAACGGTGAAAGATACTTAAAAATGGGTTTTAAATATTGAATGTGTTTGTCTTTCACCGACCTTAATTCTCTAATAAACTTGGTCGAAAGCACTTAAATCTCTGTACATTGTTTTATTTCTCCTAAGCCGTATTATTGAAATTTTAACGGTTAGAAAGTTCTAATTTTGATTCTAGCTAAAATCGAAAATTACTGACTGTTGAGTAATTCAGACTTTCCTCTATGTTTAAGTTTTATTTCATTTAAAAAGGAAATCCATTTTAATCCATTGAAGTTTCATCAAGCATTTAACAAAGAATTTTTCAAATGTCAAAGGGTAACACTTGCTATAACTGAAAACAATTGAAAATGAACCAGTTTGTCATTTGAATTGAAAAATTTTGTGACGTCCCTAAGCACCAATCAATAATTTCAAAACATCGCATAATCTAGCTCATTTAAACCATCCTAGCTTGATTGCTGAACCAAACAATCAATTAGTTGAGAGAAGATGACAAACTTCTCGTCTACAGAATTGCGTGTTCCTACACTCAACACTGAGCACGCAGGTACGTGTACAAGTCACTTATCTAGAGTCTACATCATTCACCAGCTCTTAGTATCAGATCCATAATCTGCTGTAAGCACTTCAATTGTGTTGTTAACAATAGAACCAACCATACTTTACATGAGGTCTTACTCACGAAACAAGAAGCCTGCAGAATTGACCATGCGTGGTGGTCCACGTGTTAGGAATAGTTAAAGGTGTGTTTTAAGAGGATTTTAGAGTCTTTTGACAAAATTGAAGTGTCTTCAAATTGGTTTCAGCCAATCAGTGACTGTAGACGGTAGCCTACAAAGGCCGAAATATCTCAACTTTGATTTGAATGACGTGTGAACCAAGAACTCATGGCAGTAAGAATTCCAACTTTGCTCTGCTCACTTGAAAAGGCAAAATATTTCAGTCCCTGTTGGTGGTGTTAACCGTGGTTTCGTAGTCCCTGTTGGTGGTGTTACACCATGGTTTCTGTAGTCCCTCTTGGTGGTTGTTACACCTGGCTCGTAGTCCCCTTGGTTGTTAAACCGTGGTTCTCAGTAGTCCCCACAGTGGTGTTACACCATTGCTCAGAACCTTTGGTGGTGTTACACCGTCTCAACCAGTTGGTGGTGTTGGCAACTTCCTCAGAAGTCCTGTTGGTGGTGTTACACCGTGGTTTCAGTCTCCTGTTGGTGGTGTTACACCTGGTTCACTCGTAGTCCCCTGTTGGTGGTGTTACACCAGTTTCTGTAGTCCCTGCTTGGTGTGTTACACCGTGGTTCAGTCCCCTGCTTGGTGGTCTCCTCTGTAGTCCCCTCAGTTACACCTGGTTCGTAGTCCCGTTGGTGGTGTTACACCAGGTCTTAGTCTGTTGGTGGTGTTACAATCATGGTTTCAGTAGTCCCCACAGGTGTTACAACCGTGGTTTCTGTAGTCCCCTGTTGGTGTTACACTGGTTTCAGAGTCTGTTGGTGGTGTTACACCATGGCCGTAGTCCCCTGCTGGTGGTGTTACACCGTGGTTCTCAGTAGTCCCTGTTGGTGGTGTTACACCCTTTCGTAGCCCTGTTGGTGTTACACCATGGTTCTGTAGTCCCCTGTTGGTGGTGTTAACCGTGGTTTCTGTAGTCCCCTGTTGGTGGTGTTACACCGTGGTTTCGTAGTCCCCTGTTGGTGGTGTTACACCATGGTTTCGTAGTCCCCTGTTGGTGGTGTTACACCGTGGTTTCGTAGTCCCCTGTTGGTGGTGTTACACCATGGCAAATCCCCTGTTGGTGGTGTAACCATGGTTTCTATAGTCCTTTGGTGTTACACGTGGTTTCGTAGTCCCCTGTTGGTGGTGTTACACCGTGGTTTCGTAGTCCCCTGTTGGTGGTGTTACACCGTGGTTCCGACGCCGTCTATGAACCGAAACGTACAAATGCAAAAAGGCAAAAACTGCATATGAAAATATATAATACATTTTGGAAATAGTCTCTTTGTGGCCAACTTTTACGTTCTTTTGCTAATTTTGGCTCAAGATTTTAAAAAAGTAATAGAATCTATACACTAAAAAATAGCGTCTAAACAGGGGACTACGAGAGCAAGTTTCAAGCATTTTTTTAGGGTGATCAATCCTTTTAAAACAAAAGTTGTAAACCCAATAAAAAAATCATAAAATAAAACAATTGAAATTAACAGGTCGAGATTTAATTACGGCTGGAAAATATAATTACATCGCAACGCAACGCGGCAGGAAAAAACATACCGGGCAAATTCCAAGAGAACCGAATGAAAATACCGCCGTGTCATTTTTTCCAGACGTATATATCAGAGCGAGCCACTGCTCACCACCCACTGCGCAGGGGCTCTTAGATCCTGTATTAATGAGGATATCGACAGAATTATAGCCATTAGGGCGTATTTCGCTCATACAAGTAGCCGATTATAGGCTTTATAGGCTGGAACGTTTTTGCGCTCGGCTAGTACAAAGTACACGACTCTTTATTACCTGAATCGCTTTAGTTTTCTCTACGTTGTGGGTAATTAACGTGGTTTATTATTGGGTTGAGGTTTAAATGGATGTAGTGAGTTGTTGTGGCGGCCGGTTGCTACAGTGTTGAGTTACAAGTCAGTTTAGTTTTGTTCTATTCCGCTAAGATTGAAATTATTTATTTGAACTGATTACTTAATTTTGAACGATATTTAAGCACATTACTCTAAGTTTGAAATGTTATTACAGATATGTTTCATCGTTAAAAAGGATGTTTCAACTGTTTGATGGATAGATTATCACTATTTGAGATGCCGAACACTCTCATGAGGGAATTTTTATGCAAATATGTGGTGAGGGATGAGTGTGATGAGTGGTAGTAATGAGTTATGAGGTGTAGTCTTGTTACAAACTAAGGCCGACTCTTCCTTAGAATGGGTCATTAATTAATAGCCCAATGACCAATGGAAATACAAGGACCAACGGCTTAACGTGACTTCCGAACCACGCAGGTGATGGTCTGATATGTCTAAACGATGGTGGGAGTTGATGCGGGTATCATCAGATGATCACTGAGACTATCTGAGCCGCTTTAGACCTATATCATCCTCAAAACCTGACCTCCATGAAGCTGGATTACAGGACCACGCCACGAGTCCTAGTCAATATTCAGGATAGATATTCAACTGGAATATTGCTTAGTGGTCGAATTGAACAATTTACCTTTTAGATTCCTTGTTTTATTTTCTCGGTGGCAGAATATATCTTTTACAAATTTATATATCACACTAAAAGATTAAACTTAAAACTAGGTACTGACAAGACTTGATGACAACAACCCAAACAATGTTTACACTTGTTATTGAATAAAACAGCTGATGGGAAATAATAACTACAGTATTATTAACAGAAAATACAGATTAACTTTGTTCTTAATACAATATAACTCAACACTATATTTTATCAAATACAACGTTTCAGGATCTGCAGTTTGGTCCAGTCTTCAAGTGAAAGGTAACCTAAAACAAAACCCAAAATATTAGAAAAATGAGATAGCCTAAAGAAAAATAAATTGCTGAAAAACTGCCAAAAGTCACTGAAGTTTGCTATGCTTATATAAAAGGGTGCATGCATAAATACTTAACTCTCAAGCTTTTGCGGCCAGTGCCACAACTATAATCTAGCTTCTCTGGTTCACAACGCATCAAAATATCATAATAATTAGCTTGTGACATTTCACCAATAGGATAGCAGACAGCAAGTAGCTCAGTTTCAGCCAATCAATAACTGAAGATGTTACTCCAACGCGAGGCCGAAATATCTCTAGCTAATTATTATGATGTTTGGCGTGGTGTGAACCGGCAAAAATAGATTATATCAATAAATACTTATTTATTAGTGACGTGATAACGGTTTGTTGCATGTCATTCAATCATGTGGGCTAGGTTGCCCTTGGGCTTAATTTAATCTAAGTTTTAATTTTTTTAACTCAAGAACATCGAGACGACAGTTACGAAACCATCAAGTAGATAATTAGAAGTCAAACACATGACTGGGACTCGTGGCGTGGTCCTGTAATCCAGCTTCATGGAGGTCAGGTTTTGAGGATGATATAGGTCTAAAGCGACTCAGATAGTCTCAGTGATCATCTGATGATACCCGCATCAACTCCCACCATCGTTTAGACATATTAGACCATCACCTGCGTGGTTCGGAAGTCACGTTAGTCCTTGTATTTCCAATGGTCATTGGGCTATTAATTAATGACCCACTCTAAGGAAGAGTCGGCCTTAGTTTGTAACAAGACTACACCTCATAACTCATTACTACCACTCATCCTTCACCACATATTTGCCTTAATTAACCCTCAAGAGAGTGGTCGGCATCTTAAATAGTGATATATAGTGATAAGTCTCAAAAAGTAGGTTGGCTCTTTTCCTGCACTATAAGCCAAGATTTAAATTGCAAGGTACCACAACCAGCACAACTAGCATACTACATAGCTCTATGTCCGAGTATTTACAGTGGGCTAGGACCTGCTAAGAGCCCTAACCTTGGTCAGCAGGGCCGGGCTATATACGCTTTCATTTATGGCTTGATATAGGCAGGTCAGGCAGGCTATTATTTATAGGCGACGTTTCCAAAGTTATGACTGACGCTTAATTTTTTGTCCCCCGGTTTTTGCTCTTGCTAATGGTGCGGGCCCACTCAGACTGTGTCCCACAAGCCGGTATCTGAAATACATAACTGTATGAGAGCTCTGAATTTTGAACAAGAAGGCTGTTTCAAAAAGTTTTAGTAAAAGGTAAAGGTAAAGTTTGTCTAGTTTAACGAGGCGAAGTTAGGACTACAAAGTCCTCTCTACCACCAACCTCGACCTTTACCTAGCGTTGTCGTATAGTCACATTACAAAATGTAAGTAGTGACTGCGGGATCGAACCCTCGCCAGCGGAGTGATGAGCTACGGAGTCACGCACGATTCCAACCCACCACGGGGCCTCTAGTAAGTGTAAAATCTAGAGTTAATTGGTTTATTTGATTTACCTGTGTACATAAACTTAGTCAAACTAAAAAACATTAATGTACAAGGTCAATAAATAAAGTAAACATATAGAGTCGTTAGTAGTCTGAAAAAATTATTTTTATTGGTTTCATTTAGTTACTTGGTTTCTAAATCATCCAGTGTACAATTATGACGTTTTGCTGTGAACACAATTGACATATGCAACTTCAAAATGAGAAACCCCTTCAAAAGAGCCCTATAAAAATCACCATTCATGATAGAAACGTGTTTAAAAAGAAAAATACAGGTAATTAACTGAACAGGTCTAAATACTTCCAATAACAAAACAAATCTCCAGAAATAGTCACTTAAAATGTTACTTTTCCTTGTGTGAGAAGTATATATGGCAAATAACATTATTATTATTATCTTGACGCTTTTATGCAGATGACATAAAATGTTTCAGAAAATTATCAGCTTGAAATATACAATAATAATGTTTTTATAGTTCTCACCAAGCCAATGAAGTACATCACCAATACAACAGAAGCTAGTGAAAGTCACTTATTGACATAACTACAACAGAGCATCTTGCTGACAGGTATATCGCGCCATAATGCACCTTATGTACACAACGATAATACAATGGTACAAACAGACAGTGTCTGGTTCTCGTCCTGTCGCCATAAGGATCAGTTTCGAATAACACGGTTATATAGAGCACCACATGGCTCTCGACAAACGATGCACCAGCCATCGAGGGCAATCCATCTAGATCAAGTTTTATTCGATTAACTATTTGAAATAATTTGTGTACTGTTAAATAAAGTGATTTGCGGTATTATCCGTTTTTCTGTACCTAATCAAACCATGGGATTTAGTTCACAGTGGTATTTTGACATCCTTTTAATACGAAGTCATTTGTAGGGACGAATGATGAACGATACTTTTGTCTTTCTTAGCCTCCGCCTCCATAAATCAAAAATAAATCTTAATATTCCTTCTCTTAAGAGAACTGGCTTTAGTCCTCCAAATGGATTTATAGAACATTGTAAATAATATTTAATGGTGGGGCAAAACAGGTTAATTTGTTGGACAATCTCGTTCCACAATTCTATCAGTAAGTAGTCAAAGGCCTTCCAACGTGCATCTACTCTTAAACTCTTAAAATCCCTGAAAATTGTCAACCCAAAATCTTCTTGCATCTTTCTATTATTTCCTTAATAAGCACTTTCTTTGTGCAAATGTTCTCTTGTAGTTCACCTATTAGACCAATATACTTCATCGTACAGGAATATTCCTCCTACATTCTCTCCTATTTAGTATCTCCTAAAAGCTCCTAAACAACTTTAACCGATGCGATTTTCCTTCTGAATATACAGTACTATTCTCTTCGGACATAGAAAAAGCATCTTCTTAATAAATAGGCAAATCTTTAACTCTTAGGCTTTCGCGGCCGGTGTCACAACTATAATTTAACTACAGCGTGTCAAACTTCATACTAATGATATATTTCAGCCTCGCTGTGGAGTACTTTATCAGCCATCCAGTGACTGAAGATGGTACTCAACAGCGAGGCCGAAACATCTCAACCTAACTACGAAGTTTGAACGCGGTGTGAACCGGAAGAACTAGATTATAGGCAAATCTTAGAATGTGTAACAGGCTGTGAAAGCCTAAGATCTCTTTGCGTTTCGTTCTCTACGCCGATAGACATTGCCTATGGCAATCCCCAAATAAGTATCCCTGAGACCAAGAAACCTGTAACACTAAACACAATTTGTGAATGTTGACTGAAGACTGACTTGTGGCGTGGTCCTGTAATCCAGTTTCATGGAGGTCAGGTTTTGGGATGATATGGTTACGTGTCATTTCGTCATAGCGTTTCGTCCATCCCTTGAAAAGAGCTTAAATTTACCCAAAATTACTTTACGCAGAAATGAACAAACTAATGAAGTGTCGTTTTGTCAAACCGAAATTTTGACGAGGGTCGGAAGTTACAACACAGGTAGCCGGCGGAGAGGCATTGATGTACTGACCTGAAGGTACACTGTCGGTGCCTCAGAATTACATCCTACCCCTGCAATCTCTACAACCCGTTGTTTATCAGTAGAGGATGCAAAATCTGCAAGTCAGAAGTGAAATCACTCAAACGAGTAACGGAGTCACTACTAACTACAGGCAAACCAGTGTTATTTTAAACGGGTACCGGTATACAATAAGGAATGAGAAACAGTGCAGTGAATATAGTGTGGCGGCTAAAATGATCGTATTATATTTGAAGTTTTAAGTTTTGTGAACACACTTACTAGCGGATTTTAAATATAGGCCCCACTTTGATGCTTAATAGGTTCGTTGAGAAAATTGTAAAAGTATCTAGTTTTCGAAATTGTTTTATAATTTTTTAGAGTGAGTTAAATTTTAAGTGAGCGAAACTATTTTAAAAAATCGACATTCGATTCGTGGTCTTTGTAATAAACTTAAAAGTATTATTGTCTGTACTTTCACGTCGAAATTTCAGGATACCATTCCTGATTAGCCTCAAGCGCTTGTAAATATACAGAATTAACATAAACATTATTAAAGAAAACATTAAAACTCTCCTTAACCTAACAAATGTCAAACCCATGAATTTCAATTCTGTTTGAAGTTATGTTTGAGGAGGTTCATGTTGATAAAGAGAACGATGGGCCAAATGTGAGAATAAAGCGATTCGAAGCGAGCAATATGCTAGAACTTCGGTTTAATATAGCCTACTTCATGTAAATAAAATGCAACACATTACGCATAAATGTAGCCGAAACGTAGGCTACACTCAGATTGTGTAGGATACTTGGTCAGACTTGTACGCAAAATTTCGATATTAGAAAACTATGAGCAACAGATCCATTGTTAACAACGTTTACTTATCTGAACACCCATTAGTTGTTTTGTAGACCTGTCAAATGTTCGACCGACGAAACGCCACGGGTGCACAGGTAGGTAGATACTAATCCCCAATTCCAAATGTTACGGTTGAGTGGTTTTCGAAACGACACTTGACGAAATAACACGACACGGATGATATAGGTTCAAAGCGGCTCAGATAGTTCAGTGATCATTGATATAGCATCAACTTCCACCATCGTAGACATATCAGACCATCACCTTCGTGATTCGAAAGTCACGTTAAGCCGTTGTTCCTTGTATTTCATTGGTCATTGCTATTAATTAATGACCATTCTAAGGAAGAGCCGGCCTTAGTTTGTAACAAGACTCCTCATAACTCATTACTACACTCATCACACTCATACTAAACATACCTTCATATGAGTGGTCGGCATCTCAAATAGTGATTTAGTGATAAGTGCATTCAAAAGCTGTAGTATTTATTGTAGTCTGATTAAAAGCATAATCGTTCTACTACGACAAAACTACTAGCCCCGTACAGTATGTAGAGTCAAGTCATGATTAATTATGACAGCCAGTTCTTGTATTTGTTACCAAACTGACCTCGCGGACTCACAATGGAGACGCTGGAAAGTCAGGAAAGTGTCCAAAGATTCGATATCAGTGTTGAACAATCGGAATAACAATCAAGCAAGTGTGAATCGCTCAAGGTTGACTCACCAGGTGGCTTCCAGCAAGTTGACGCATTATCACTATATCACTATTTGAGATGCCGACCACTCTCAGGAGGGATTTGCAAAATATTTGGTGAAGGATGAGTGTGATGAGTGGTAGTAATGAGTTATAAGGCGTAGTCTTGTTACAAACTAAGGCCGACTTTTCCTTAGAATGGGTCATTAATTAATAGCCCATTTCTAATGGAAATACAGAGACCAACGGCTTAACGTGACTTCCGAACCACGCAGGTGATGGTCTGATATGTCTAAACGATGGTGGGAGTTGATGCGGGTATCATCAGATGATCACTGAGACTATCTGAGCCGCTTTAGACCTATATCATCCTCAAAACCTGACCTCCATGAAACTGGATTACAGGACCACGCCACGAGTCCCAGTCAACTCATTACTGTAGATTCTATATATTAAGTTATAAACACGTTTAAATGTCTTATTCCCTCAAAAAATGTATATTTTCAGCATTCTATTAAAAATATTCAATTTATAGTTGGTCTTTAGAGTTGTCGCTTTTGAATCAAACCATCCCATGTAGTTAGAGCCTGCTAGACCTAATGGTTGAATACCATCAAAGCTAATATAATTATCTTGTCCTCAAACTTTTAACGAACAAGGAAATAGATGTAGTTTCGGCTCTTAGATTGATTGTTGGAAGTACTTCACACTCTATTATGTCTTTCAAACAGGACATGCTAAATAACTCACTCTTTAGCATACCTATAATCACATTATGTTAAGAGTCTTTAAACCCAGAATCTTAGTTAAGATTTACCAAAAATGAAAACCAGTAATTTTTACAATTTGGCAACTAGGTTTTTGAAATAGTTTGATCATTCACGAAAGTATTCTTAGTTTTTAGGATCGAAAGCCAACATTTGTATATTTTGTATAACGTGTATATTTGTTATGTATTTGATTACAATCTATTAAAATTGAACTTAACTCTTAGGCTTTGGCGGCCGGTGTCACAACTGTAATATAGTTCTTCCGGTTCACACCGCGATCAAACGTCATTATAATTTGCTTGAAATATTTCTGTCTCACTGTGGAGTACCGTCTTCAGTCGCCCAGCCAATCAGTTACTAAAGATAATACTCCCAAGCGAGACCAAAATATTTAATGCTAATTATGAAGTTTTGACGCAGTATGAACCGGAAAATGTAAATTATTGAAAACAAATCAACCTTGTGATTTGTAACTAACCATTCTAACAAACTGACACAACACAAAGCACTCAGTGGAGGGGTGGAGGTAGCTTTGAATGAACCAGCAGAGAGGAGAGGCAAAGGTGAGGTCTAGAGGTCGTTGATAACATCAGACCTTGAGATAAGATCGTAGTAACCCACACCTGAATGAGTCTCCTCTAGGGCCACTTTAAAACCACATATATCCCGGCGATGACAATTATTCCCGCCCTTTTAATGTGTTTTCGATGCGACATCTCAGTCGCCTCCTCTCGCGGCTCTCCACAATTCCCACCGGTTTAATTCTTCTTTCTTCTCTCGCCTTTTTCTTTCTTCTTTTTTTCTCTACATCCGAACTCGCGTCGTCAGTTGTTCCTTGCCACACCGCATAAAGTTACAGTTTTTCTCGACACTTGCGTTGCTTTATGGTGCGCTTAATGGATTTATTCTCGCGGTGGTAGTGTTGTTGTATCGCCGGGTTTTTGTTCACTATGGCTGTTGGTTTTATCACTTATGGTCGTTGAGGCCTTGGAGTGATGACGGCTAAACGGTCGACGGTGTTAATTGACGTTTGACGCGGATGTTGGTTGAGCTACATTGTTCATGACTTTAGATGTCTGTACTGTATAACGGCTCTAGTGTTATTGGGTTCCTAAATTAACGTTTCTAGTGAGTTTACAGAATTGTATGGTATTTATTTCATATGTTCGTAGAATTGTTCTAAGTGACATGTTTTATGGCAACTTAAATCTTAGACTTTCGCGGCCGGTATCCCATTTATAATCTAGTTTTTCCGCTTCACACCGCGTCAAAACATGATTACAATTTTCTTGAAATATTTCGGTCTCGCTGTGGAGTACCATCTTCAGTCACTGGTGTGTTGAAACTGAGATACTTGCAGTCTACTATCATAATGGTCACTGGGTTGCTAACCGTCCATTGGATCAGGGATGCCAACTGTCGATGTTCTCATTGGCTGTGACACTATCGAAAATACTTCTTCAGGACTGGTTGCCAGCTTCTTGTTAGTTAAATGCTGTCTTCTTTGTTGGAGTTATTATAATTTTAATTATTTTAGTGGGGTCTATGAGAAGGATGGTGAATATGATGAGTATTTTCTGGTTGTAGTAAGTTCATTTGTAGTAGTTCTTGCTACAAACTAATGCCAACTATGTCCCAGATTGGATCATTAGATAATTTCCCAACGACCAATGGCTTAACGTATTTTTCGAACCTTGGAACGTATCATCGTGAAAAGTTGTAACTGCAGAAGTATGTATTTGACTATTTGTCAAGTGTCATTGTTTTGTACGTGGTGTTATAGTGTACCCTATTATAGCAACACCACGACTGTTCACGTTTCCACCACAGCGCCCTCTAGATCACCATCACTCCACACACACTGACGCGCATGCGCAGAAGACGTTGAGTAAGGTGCGACTTACATCAGTGTCCACGGCGGTGCCAAGCATGGTGACGTGCTGTGCCAGTAGATGTCCAAGCTAACAGTACCCAGGAGTAACCTGGTTCACACACGCAGTGTTGGTATTGGCAGAGGGTGCGGGAAGGCCGAGGTAGAGGTCGCACGGCTTTCCGGTACACGGGGGGAATGCCAAGTGGGCAGCGCGGGTGTTGTGCTTCTGGAGTAGTTCAGGAAGGAGATTAAACCTGGATGAAGGCATATAAATGAGTTCACATTGAAAAATACATTTCGGAATTCTTAAGCTTTCGCGGCCGGTGTCATCATTAATATCTAAGGCTTCCGGTTTACAGTCTCAGCCAGTCAACCAGCTACTGAGGATGACTCTCCACAGCGAGGTCGAAACGTTTAGCAGTATTTGTATTTCAACTGTGACGCGGTGTAAACCGGAAGCCTTAGATATTAATGATTTCAGAATTGTTACTTTGGAAATCGAACATTTTAGAAGGGAGTTTCTACGAAAAAAAGGACGCCCCTCCCCCGATAAGGGCACTCCCATTGTAAAATACCTCCCCTACACGAAGTTCACCTGGATTCACGCTAGCGCTTGTGGTTATGCGTCAACTGTGATCTTTCTGTTTTTCATATCACAGTCGCAAGACATTTTTCAAACTTCAGATAAAAGAAGGATGTACATTCGTTTTCTTTTAAAAACTATGGCACATTTTTCAGTATTGGATGGTATGAGAAAACAAATCTAGTTACTAGCTATTCAGAGACTAACTAGATCAGGTAAGGCACACCAAAAAATACCACAAAACCATAAATATTTTCCAAAGACCTGTAATTTTTTGCTACCAAAAAACTACTAAAAAGTTCACAAGAATATTTAAACAATTTAAGACTACCAAAGAGTTATCAATTCATCAGCAAAACGCTGAAGCAGCAGTCACTCCAGTTGGCAACAGTATCCTGAGCTGGACAGTGCTGCTCCCAGCGGTCAGTTTGAGTAACTACCGAGGATAAATCCCTCGCCCGAGAGACTCAGCTGATTTTTTATGCAGTTACGTCACAAATCGCTGCTACCCTCCTTTGTTTTGGCGGGACTTGTCACCTGGTCCCCGGTGTAGTGACGTCACGCCTTGTGATAAATACACATCCCTGCTCTGCTCGGCTGTCCTGTGTATTTCACACTCTTCACTGGCTATCTTTCCTACTCTGTTGGTGTTCGTTAGCTGTTTAACTGACGGAAAAGTGTCACTTCTCTATTCGTTACTGATGGCTGTGATAGAGTTTTCTAAGAGCAAATTTAATAGATAAAGAAAATAGCGGACTCGTGGTGATTTGGAATCACAGAGCAGGTATACAATTTCTATTAATCCTCCGGAGCTCATCACTCCGAAAAAACGTTGGGAAATGAGCTAGTCGAAAGGTAATCACCGTGAGCTACTACTTAGGTGAGTATATGTGTGATCGTTTTTAGACTAGCTCATTTTAAGTGCTCATTTTAGCTAGGTTAAGTGTAAGAGAGGACTTGTTAGTCCTAACTTCGCCTAATAAATTCATTTTTCATTTTATTTCATTTTCTAACGTTTTGTGCAGTGTTTGAGGTTATATTCACCTGAAGACGGGATCAGAGTCCAAATCTCGAAACGTCATGTTCTTCTTGTTCACCTTCTATAGTGGCATATTTTCAAAATTATGAAAAACTCTACATAAGTTAATCCAGCTTCATGGAGGTCAGGTCTTGAGGATGATATAGGTCAGATATAGTCTCAGTGATCATCTGATGATACTCGCATCAACTCCCACCTTAGTTAAGACATATCAGACCATCACCTGCGTGGTTCGGAAGTCACGTTAAGCCGTTGGTCCTTGTATTTCAATTAGTCATTGGGCTATTAATTAATGACCCATTCTAAGGAAGAGTCGGCCTTAGTTTGTAACAAGACTACACCTCATAACTCATTACTACCACTCATCACACTCATCCTTCACCACATATTTGCCTTGTCCCTCATGAGATTGGTCGGCATCTCAAATAGTGATTTAGTGATTTATGTTCACCAAATTTCGTAGAGGTATCTTATAAATGGGCTTTAGATTCACACCTCGAGGACGGTCTGTAGTCACGTGACTGGGATGACTGATATATCTCCCACGATGCCCCCTTCCCCCTCTCAGGCTAATGTGACCAGGACAACACCTCTTGTTTTGTTTATTTATGAGGGTCCAGGCAGACATATCTGCTAGTATAAACTCATCCCCGTGTCACCTGCACCCACCTTGTAGCCATGATATATTATCAGTGATAAAACAACAAACTATGTATCGTGAAGCAGCTGTGGTACTAACTTGTCATTCGCCTGTGACAGGTTAAATGGTTTTTGAGTTTAGGCGTTTAAAAGCTTTATAAAACTTCATTTTCAGTTTGTTTTTGACGATGGTAAACATTGTGAGGTTGAAAGATCATTACGGACGTTTTCACGGGTGTTAAGTGTACAAAAACACGACGTTGGTCTCAGCCAGTCAACAAGCTACTGAGGATGACTCTCCACAGCGAGGTCGAAACGTCTAGCAGAAATTGTATTTCAACTGTGACGCGGTGTAAACCGGAAGCCTTAGATCTTAGTCACCCTAAAAGTAATCAGCGAAGGTTGACGTACTAGTCACGCACTTTTCACCTGAAGACGGGATCCGATTTTAGACCTCGAAAAGACGCACTCTTGTTCACCAAAGAAAAATGTAAAAAAACGTTTTTAGAAATACTTCAACCACAGAAACATAAGAAGATTGAGTGCAGCGTTACAGTCATAGCACAAGTGGGTAATAAATTGTCTGACATTTTACTGTACTGGGTTTTTCAAAAAGAGTATCTTACTTTCAGACAACTCTCCTCCATCCATTATTCCATAGATAAAAATATATGAAATACTAGTAAAAAGAGCACTTTCAAAGTTTGTCTCCCTGGGTAAACTTCTATAAATGTTCAACATGTACTCTCCTGACTGCTCGGCAAAAGTCTAGACGATAATCAAACTCTTCCTGTTCATCACGAAGTAAATATTGATTTATAGAATTGACTGCAGCTCTGATACAAATCCGCAGGCCAACTAGACTTTTTGGCAGAAGAAGTGCGTACACTTTCTGTTTAGTTTAGCCCCCAAAGTAAAATTCACGACAAAATCATAAACCAACGACGAAACTTTCGCTGAACTGAACACACTGGCTGTTTTAAAATTCAAGATCGCAAAACATCTTGTGTTGAAGGGCAGCCATCTCGTTGATATAATTGAAAGCGAAAATCAACTCTCAACCTATGTTAACAAAACTTTGAAACTTCTTCTTTTTAACCACATATAAATAATTATTCATGAAGTACTTATACTATAAAAGTTACAGAAGAATGAAAGTAGGACATTCTTTTTGAATAACCCTGTATTTCAGCGTAACTATTTTACGCATTGTTAAAGTATTTCACGTAATATTTTAATTTCAAATACATATACAATACTTTATTAAATGCACTGAAATTGATACTCTCACGTTTCTTTATTGAGTTTTATAGTTGTAGTGTATTGATATTCAACGCAGTCATTTAGGTTTAAGTTTCTCCATTGTTCATTCATCTTCAATATTTACACTGTATCTCCATTCAAAGTCTCAAATAATAGTATATCCCTCATTTGGCTATTTGACTCATTAAGTAAATGTTCATCAAAGTTACAATCAATCACTAAATCACTATTTGAGATGCCGACCACTCTCATGAGGGTATTTTAAGGCAAATATGTGGTGAAGGATGAGTGTGATGAGTGGTAATAATGAGTTATGAGGTGTAGTCTTGTTAAAAACTAAGGCCGACTCTTCCTTAGAATAGGTCATTAATTAATAGCCCAATGACCAATGGAAATACAAGGAAGGACCAACGGCTTAACGTGACTTCCGCACCACGCAAGTGATGGTCTGATATGTCTAAACGATGGTGGGAGTTGATGCGGGTATCATCAGATGATCACTGAGACTATCTGAGCCGCTTTAGACCTATATCATCCTCAAAACCTGACCTCCATGAAGCTGTATTGACTCAACCAGGTTAGTGTTCACCAAAGTTACAATCAATCAAACTCTAAAACCCCCAGCTGCGTCTGAACCTACTCCATTGTCACAAAAGTCTAAAAACACAACCCACAAACCAAACAGGAAACAGACTATAGCCCGACAACGCGTCACCGAAGCTAGGAAAGAATTACCCCTCGCGTGCATAAACTGTTGGGAAAGGTCACAAACAAGCGAAAGAGAAGAGATTAATTTGAGGAGGGATATAGTCGTAGCGCTAATGAGAGGAGGACTTCACTTAATGGAATTTGGACAGCTGGGGATATTTAGAGGAGCCACCTTCGTTCACAAGACAGAAAGAATAGTCGGCCGGCCCCATAAAGATGTCTCGGCCGCATCGCTGTTCGCTTTTTAAACGCAAAAGTAACGACATGTTGGATTCCGGGCTTATAAATGCAGGACCGGGCGCGCTCACATATCAGTCAATATTTTGGCTGAAATAAACAAAAAACCCGCGCCGCTGACAATGACACAGCGGCCTCCATTTGACTAACATGATGTGCGCAAAAAGGCGAGATATTATTTGGCCGCCACCTCGCTCGCTCCTGTGTTAACAAATAGTTGTACACCGGCGGGTGTTTCTTCTCTTCCGACACCTCTCGGAATGTTAACACCCGGAATTGGCTCTTGAAGCCATAACGAGGTGACAACAGGAATTTTAGCTCTAATCAAGGACTGCTTGATGGCGCAGTGTACGGAGATATGACGGACAAATGTTTTCTTGTTGGAAGAGGTGTCGTTATTGTTTACTTGGGCAAGCTGCGCTGTGCAGGGTGGACCAATGAGAACGGTACAATTTGTTCACGCTCTCACATGGTGAATCATCAGCTGTCTTTATAACCTCAAAATTGTTCTGCAATTTTATTTGAAATGGTGTTTTGGAGTCCTGAGTATTGTGCTTTTGCAAACACGTCTTTTCTTTTTTAACAGTTGACTATTTTGTTAACATTCACTATATCACTATTTGAGATGCCGACCACTCTCATGAGGGCATTTTAAGGCAAATATGTGGTGAAGGATGAGTGTGATGAGTGGCAGTAATGAGTTATGAGGTGTAGTCTTGTTACAAACCAAGGCCGACTCTTCCCTAGAATGGGTCATTAATTAATAGCCCAATGACCAATGGTAATACAAGGACCAACGGCTAAACGTGACTTCCGAACCACGCAGGTGATGGTCTGATATGTCTGAACGATGGTGGGAGTTGATGCGGGTATCATCAGATGATCACTGAGACTATCTGAGCCGCTTTAAACCTATATCATCTTCAAAAGCTGACCTCAATGAAGCTGGATTACAGGACCACGCCACGAGTTCCAGTCAAAGCCTTGTCAATGATCAAGGCTACATATTACTGCCCTACAGTGATTTGTCCCATCCTCATGTTCATAAGGTGTTAGGCTGAGGTGTCCATTTTGCTTTAGTTAATAATGGAAAAATTATGTTTAACACTTCATTGATGAGAGTAAAAGTACTATTATTTTCATAGCCAATTTTAAACTTAGTTAGTGAAAATACACACTCCATTGGCTCCAAATCTCAAAATATGCCCAGAAACCTACCCACAAAACAGAACAATGCTTCTCCTGTCTTCAAGCCAGTTCAGGTTTCACCCCTCAAATCACAGCTATCAGTCCATCAAACCGGAGAAAATATGTCACACGGTCCACTACATTCTACAAGGCTGAAAACGAGGACAGAAACTGCAAAGAAAGGTCGGCGTTACCCTTTAGCCAAGTGTGGACATAAGGACAAGAGAAATAAGCCTGTCGGGGCGACAGGGCGAACTTTCGGTTTTGGTGCACCGGCCTTTGTCAGGGGACACCGATAGCTCTAATATTGTCCCAGTTCGGTTCCGAGAAGACGTGGGAACTGTTGTGTTATGAGTTCTCTCAAACCGGTCCACTGAGATTGTCAGATTCCGAATCTCCTTCTGTAATTTATTTTTAATGTTGACGTTTATTATTAGTTATTTCAGCTCGCGTCTGGGGATATCTCAGATTCGTGGAGGTTCTGGGAGTCGGGTACGGTTTAATCATCGCGGTTAATCATTAGTTTTATGCTTGGCAGGTCCGGAGAGAAGCATGGGAAAAGCAAATAATAACTACCTGCTGTTGTGCGCAAGGTGCCTGAACATTTGATTTGAGCAATTAACGTTCTTTTTAGTTAGTCACCCGAGAGTAAGAAGTAGCTAGTTTCAGGTACACAATGTTTCTGAACACTTCTCTATTTTCTAAAAAAGTCTGAAGGTTTCAAACGTTCATCTTCAGTGATTCTTTCAATCGAACAAGTGGAAATTCCAGCGCTCTATAATAAAGTCGACAAGTCTTTAACCATTGCTTTGTAAAACCCAATTTGAGTTCTTCAGAGAAAATTAAAAAATATTGAACCTACTGTGGGAAATTATAATTATGGTAAAAACGGGTTCTCTTCCTAATTTAGTGTTTCTAGAATTAATATTGAACTTTGGATAAAATATATATGTCAGGTACCTGAGTTGTCTCCCACTTTTCCCACTACTATGTTGAAACCCAGCGAACACACTGTCAGCCACTAATCTCTGGTCTGCAATACTTTAGTGCTTGTAAGGTTGTCATGACTGATGGTAATTAACATGACAGCTGTTCAGATGCGATCAGCTGACGGACGGACATGCAGCGCATTCTGTCGTCACAGCTAGATACCATCGCCTCAACCTCAACCCCGGCTTATGATTTCAATTAATTGGCCACCCAACAATGGCCTTTCGACAGCGACCATAAATAAAATCCGACATAGATTTTTTCGGCCACTGGGAAAGAATTTCGCCCGGGTAAAAAGAGAAATGAAAGATATTTTCAAGGACGTTTTGTCAATTATTTCGACGCGGCCATCTTGATCGGGACGGCACGCCGGTATAAATCTGCTTAATTACTAGCTCGGATAGCAATAAACGCTACCGGTGAACCCGTGGCGAGTTGTGTCTGTTTCTCGATCACGTGATCACGGGGGCTGATAGCTTAATTTATTTGCAACATTACGAGTTACTTGTGACTACTTGCGTGTACTTGTTTACATGCTTAATTAGACTTACATTGAAGAATATGTGTTGAGGGCGCAGATAGTGTTTTGTTTGCGTGTTGGACCAGTGCAGGTGGTTTATTTGTTTTGTCAACGGCGTATATTCTTAACAGATTAATGGTGAAATATGTGTTAGAGTCAGCTTTGTTTGGAGTTTGACTGGATCAGTATTTGTTTCTCAACGGCGAATTTGTTAATTCTGTATAGTGGATTTTACCTTCTTCACTAATCTAAGTCTAAGTTTTGAAACCTTCCCCATGCTTGTTATACCAATATCTTGTCATTGTCAAAATTATGATGTTTTATACCTTTTTGATACTTTTGATTTGAGACGCCGACCACTCCTAAAGGGTATTTTAAGGTGAGTATAGGATGAAGGGTGTGTTGAGTGTTTTTGATGGATGATGAGGTGTAGTCTTGTTACAAACTGCGGCCAACTGTTCCCGGATTAGGCTATTAATTGATACCAACGACCAATGGAATGAACCAAAGACTTACGTGACTTCCGAACCACAGGGAGTAGCCATCGTGCGCCCGGGAATCGAACCTGGGCTGATTTGTTGCGAAGCACGCACTGTACCACTGAGCTATGACCACCCCCTATATCGAACCGTTTCATACAACATCGTATTGTAATAGATTTCGTGTTTAACAACATTATAAGTTATATGATTTTAAACTATTGAAAAACTTGTTTTACATCAGGAGATAAACTACTCCTAACGTTTCGAGCAGTTGGGAAACTCCTTCACATATTTCATTTTGATTCAAGAGATCTTGATTCTTGAGTTTAAGAATATATTCAGAAATAATTTAGCCGTTAAACTTCGTAAATCAGATCATTTTCAAACTTGCTTATCGTCAAAGGTCAGTAACCACTGTCAAGAGTGGAGTCTGGCACTCTGAAATAGAACTTATACTACACACATTGTCTAGTTTACAAAGTTGTTGCACGTGGGTTGTATCGAGTCAATACTGTCAGGTCAAGTGTATAAACTTATCAGAAAACAACTCTCCTTCAATCATAAACCACTCTTTTATACTGTACCATCAACATGCGGGCCTTACATGTAGCTGACCAGGAGAATAGACTGACGAACTTATCACTAAATCACTATTTGAGATTCCGACCACTCTCATGAGGATATTTTAATGCAAATATGTGGTGAAGGATGAGTGTGATGAGTGGTAGTAATGAGTTATGAGGTGTAGTCTTGTTACAAACTAAGGCCGACTCTTCCTTAGAATGGGACATATGGGTAATAGCCCAATGACCAATAGAAATATAAGGACCAACCGGTTTAACGTGACTTCCGAACCACGCAGGTGATGATCTGATATGTCTAAACGATGGTGGGAGTTGATGCAGGTATCATCAGATGATCACTGAGACTATCTGAGCCGCTTTAAACTTGGATGTATTAAGACTTTAAATAGAAGGAACTTTAACTTTGCATCAAGTCTGAGGTTAATATATAGTTAGGGACCTTTTCCATCGTTTTTGGGTGAAAAACTACACAACGTTTCGGGTTCTGGAATCTGACCTCGTCATCAGGTGACAAGTAACACAAAACATTAGGAAAAGCACAAGCTGACCACTCAGCTTAAAGGTGGTGGGTGGCTGGTAAACTTTCGCTGGTGACTTTTAGGCTAGCTCTTTTCCTAATGTTGGGTTATATTTTGGTTATTTTTCACCTGAAGACGGGTCGGATGCCAGATCCCGAAACGTCGTGTACTTTCTCTTAAATCAAAAGCTACGGAAAGCGTCCATAACAATATTTCAACCTCAGAAATTATACCATCATCAACGACAAACTTCAAACAAAGAATTGCGTCATGTGTTGATGAGTTTTGAGTGCTTAAAACAAAGGAATAATTTGATTTAAAATTCGGTTGGACATAATATTCAGAGTTAGGTGATTTTTCTTCAACATACTCGTAAAAGCGTAATAGAACCCTACTTTAAGAAACGGTTTACTCCAAAATCTTTAATATAAATATCCACTAAACTAAAACAAACAAGTGATTGAACAAGCTCTAATCATAGTCGTGTGTTTTTTATCATAGCTTTTTAGCAATAATTGTTCTTAACCAACTCGTTCTTTTAAAATACCTTTAAAAGTCGGAAGACAAGTTGAAAGAGAGGGAAAGTGTTCTTTTCTCAGTCTGCCGATGAAAAAGTGCGAGAAAGAAGTTCGGCGTTTTGCCGTAGGATAGCGTCAGTGTCGCGATCGCAAAAATCACTTCGCAAATCGACAAACTTGTGTAAAACTGCCAGAGGCTATAGAATACAGTAGAAGCGTTTGTGTAGGTTGAAATTTAAAATGTAGACAAAAATAGTTTCTTTTAGTTTTTAAGAAGGGAAATCCTTTGGATGAAATCTTTTACTAACAATATATTCTTAAAGCAGAACTTAGCAAATTAATTATACTGTCTACTTTAAGTCAGTTAGATTATACTTAAAATCAAAACAACTTTGATTTTAGAAAGAACTCCTAAATCTACTATTAAGAATCAGTTAACAAGTTGGTTTTGTCAATATTCTTGATGCATTTGATGGTTTATTATACTTAAATTGTTGTTTTCTATTCGAAGACCCTT
Source organism: Matsumurasca onukii (assembly GCA_018831715.1). Lineage (NCBI taxonomy): Eukaryota > Metazoa > Arthropoda > Insecta > Hemiptera > Cicadellidae > Matsumurasca > Matsumurasca onukii. The sequence continues at coordinate 1,962,544 of CM032065.1, forward strand.
TTATCCCTTTTAATGCTTGTCGGTTTTGTTAGTTATACATTTTGTTGTACATAACAATCACACAATTATGACTATTATTAACTTAACCATACATCAAGACTTCAATTTATACCAAAACGTTGGTACGTGTCTTGCCAACACGTTTATGGTGATTTTATAACTTATGGAAGCAAAATATGTAGATTTTAGGCTGTCTTTATCGAAGGATTAAAATACTGAATGTCACCAGATAGTTTTGTCGATAGTTTATTTCAACTCAAACTCAAGATCTTTATTGTCAATTAACAAGTTATGCGTTGTAAACTATGCACAGATTGTTACTCCATCGTTAATCACTGATGTACCCTAACCCCGTCAAAAACGAAAGCCCTCGCCAATAAACTAAAACCAAAATATCATCCTCACAGCATTGAGACACATAACCAACAAAGCGTACAAGAAAACACATTTACCCCGAGCATTCTTCTAACTCACGAGTAAGATCTCAGCAAGGAAATTGTCACAGTGGATACAATAACAGTCCACAATCACGGAACCCCCATCAGCAACGCCGGTACAACCCCTTCAGCGCCGCAACCCTCTCTTCTAATTATAATATCCGCGCGCACATTATTTCATTACCAGCATTAAACGCACGCCCCAAATGAAATTGTCACGTTTATTGCCCCTTATGTATGGATTTTCCAGAACGTTGCTCGCGCGCCGCGTTACGGCGACGCTTTAATGAACGAAATGGATTTCACTCTGCAGAAATGGCGTTGTTAATTTTCAGAAATGTCGGTGGAAATTTCACTTCCCCGTGTGCGTTTCAAATGTACCCGGGAGAGCGTTCAGTGCGTTTGAGAGCTTTACTTTTGTAATTTTGTATCAGAGCGCATTAAAATAAAATTACAAAATAATACAAAACAACAAAAAACTTTGGCGAAAAGTAAAGTTGCAGAAAATTCAAGTACGTCACAGGTGTAGTGCTTTAAAAATTCATTTTTAACTATATATATTAGCTTGAAATATTCCTGTCTAGCTATGAAGTGCCATCTTCAGTCCCTGATTGGCTGAAAATGAGATACTTGCTGTCTGCTATCCTATTGGTCACAGGGCTGCCAACCGTCCAATGGAACAGAGTTGCCAACAGTCGATGTTCTTATTGGCTGTGACCTCCCACCGGGGTAAGGTACCGAAAATAGTTTTTCCGGTATCTCAAATCTGACCCCGTCTATAGGGGAAAAGTAAGTATGTAATCATGAGTACGGTCCAAATTTACTATTTAGTTGTTCATAATAGGCAAACAGGATTAATAAAGTATTATTTTGTAAACGAAGTTGTAAAACCAATCAATTGATTTTCAATAGGAACTCCTTCAGTAGTTTTTAGAGTCATATTAATATCCAGTAAAACCCAACCCACCAATAGATTCCCCATTTACACGACCTAAAAACATAACAAATACCACGTTAAATCTTTCAAAGAAACCATCACACGTTATACAACCGCAGACATACACAGTTATGACTACCTCTTGCCACACACACGACACCGCAACCACGCATGCGCACTATGCAGCACATATATGTGTATGGCACATAACATAGGACCGCGCTTCGCCACGGACTCTAACTGCTGACCCAGTTGCTGTGTTTGTAATCAGCAATTGCCGCTAACGCAGGAGGTACTTATCTAGCCGGTCAGGCGATATCTGGGCCGCTCGTCAAGTTAGATCGGCGTGTTTATACGCTGGACAACGTTCTGTTTCATTGCAGTGCGGTGTTTCGTTGTAACTAGTACTTTTTGTTTGTTTTGCTCGATATGTTTTTAGTTGGGAAGGGGGTAAAAGGTAAAGTTTATCTTGTATAACGAGGCGAAGTTAGGACTACGAAGTCCTCTCTACCCCTCGATCTTTACCTAGCGTCACCGTAAGGTCACATTGCAAACTACAAGTGATGAGCTCCGGAGTCGCGCGCGATACCAATCCGCCACGGACCCGCTTACGCCACGGAGAAGAGTTTTTGTGGATAACAAGTGGTAAAGTTAAAATAAGCTTTCGAAAAGAAAATTGATTTTCTGATTGACCAATTGTGTCAATTGCTAAGTATTTTAGGCGCTGTTTGAATATAGTATAACTATTGTCCCAAATAAGTGTACAAAACCAATAAGTTCGTTCTAGAAAATATGTTGACGTATGTAAATTTCTAATAAAGAATTTTAATTATATCTTATATACGTCTTATATACCTTGAACTCTCTTCACTACGTTTTAAGAATCAGGCATTTTGATTTGAACAATTACAGAAATAGTTAAATAAGCTGTAACTGTAGAGTCCATACTTCCCAATTATGTAATCGTATAGGAAAAGTAAACATTTTCCTTTCGAGATTTGCTAAAATTGACGTTGTTTTTTCATTTCTACTAACTACCATGTTTGATTAGCAATTTTGACGCGACAATAATATCTTCGTTGGGAAATGATCTCGTTCAGTACGATTTAAAATATTTAGTTGAGTTCTTGGTTAGACAAACTACACGTTTAAATGCCCTCTTTCAGTAACTTGATAAGAAAGCTACCACGTCATTGAATACTACTGTATTTAAATGCAGCAATTTGACAACGACGCGCTAAACGGTGGATAGTGTTTAGTGGATAGTGTCATCACTACAAACACCAACGATGTGTTTAAAAACCACGTGGTGGCGTCGAGCTAACCACTGTCCTTGTCACATACACTACCACCACTACACACACTACACACACTACTACATTCACCACTACTACACATGTATGTACTACCACCGTGGCAGAAGCCTGCACATACGTGCTTGAAGGGTAGCGTGCAAAATCTTCCAACTTTTACTGACTGGTTTCTGCAATTCAGTTGACTTTTTTAAACTAAAATATGACACAAATGAACATTATTAATAGAAAGACGCCATTTTTATGGAGATATGTTTATTGTTTGTCTTATACATCAACCATTTATTCGACATTAACTTCTGCGTCGGTTATTGGGCACTCGAAAATGTGGTTATGAAACTGTTCGTATCCAACCAAATTGTCTTACAGTTTGTTTTCAAATCTGCTGTCTTCTTCATGTGTATAGACCTGAAACAAACCAAAATAGTCAGTACCTTAATAAAAGCGTCATTTAGTTTATTGGTAAATAATATTGTTAAAAACTTGCCAGGTGAAGGTCAACATGTGAAAACTATTTTCATCAAATTACTAGTTATGCTCCAATTTTGAAGAGAAATATTAATATAATTTTTAGTTTATATAGTAGATATTAATTTTAAAATTACTCACCTTGCCTGCAGGGTAGGCCGTATTAGTTAGTAAGGCTGGAACATAACTTCACTTTCAGCAGGGAAAAGGTTGATTAAATAACTCCATCAAAATATTGCTTTGCTACTACCAAAGATTATGTTATGGTAGGTAGTTACCGCATAATTGCCGAATGGCTGACCTAGGAAAAACAACACAATTGCGGCGGCAGCCCAAGCTCAGATAACGCTGCAGGGAAATTTTTAAGTCTCAAGCATGCGCAAGTTTATTCGTTCTCGAAAATCGCACGATTTGGTCACCTTTAAGTCACTGACATCGGACAAACTCGATCATGTGGACCCGAGGGAGCAGAAGTACGGCCAGAGATGGCAGCGCTCGCAGCACTATCTGTGCTTGGGCTGCCGCAACTTGATTCTCCTGCCTCAGCCATATGGAATCCATGCATCTACGTAATGTACAATAGTTTTTGAAAATTTTTGCACTTATCCACTTTTTTATTTTAGAAACCACTCAACTAAGGTCACCTTTATTTTGAACTTTTAAAACGAAATTTTACAAGATTGAAGTACGAAATCCTAAAATAACCACCAGAATATCCCGCAATAACCCACAATAACACAGCACGGGCAGAAGCGTCGCATTGTATTGTAATGGTCGCCCACAGATACGATCAGACGGACAAGGCAACATACACAGAAGCTATGAGATGAGTAGTATGAATGAGAACCGCTAGATAGCATCAGTGTAGCGAGCGCGTAGGATATATACGTCATACGACGTCCCACGTATACACACGGACATATCTCTGATCATACGTTTCTGCGTCTTGTGCATCTAGTCTTCAATCTGCTGCATTCAAGTGTTCTGTGTGGAAGATGTGGGGTTTTAGTTGTAATGGAATGCTAGATGAATTATACAAACTTGTTGGGAAGTTTGTTGATCAATTTTAGACACAATACTTTGGTACGAGACTAACCTTGACTTTGATGGTGAGTGTGATGAGCGTTTTTATTGTTGATGAGGTGTAGTTTCAGCCAGTGACTGAAGATGGTACTCCACAGCGAGGCCGAAATATCTCAACATAGTTATGAAGTTTGGACGCGGTGTGAACCGGAAGAACTACATTGTAGTTGTGACTTTGGCCGCGAAAGCCTAAGAGTCAAGCCTGAGAGTTAAGGTGTAGTCTTGTTACAATTTAGGGCCGACTTTTCCAATGGAATGGACCAAAGGATTAACATGACTTTCCGAACCAGGGGCAGTGGTCACCGAGCTATGGTCAGCAAACTTAGTAGAATTGCGTTCTTTTTCAACGCCTTTATACACTTGGAATTAGAGGAGTGTCTTTAGATTGGATCAAGTCATACTTACTTTGCAGGACACAAAGAGTTAAATTTAGTGATAAAATCCAATCAGAAAATATGACACTGAAATTCGGAATTCCTCAGGGTTCAGTTTTAGGTCCTATTTTGTATATTCTTTATACAAACAGTATTGTAAAAACACTAGGCAATTTACAAATAACTATGTATGCTGATGACATTGCGATTATTTTGAAGAACAAATCACTTGATAGCTTGGAAATTGATGGTTATTTACAACTGTCATATCTCTTTCAGTACTTAAATGGCAATAATTTGCACGTCCATCCAAGTAAAACAAAATGTCTGAATTTTACAAAAACTAATAGTAATAAAATTAACCCTGCGATATTTATGGGTGATATTGATGTTCCATTTGATAAAGAAATAAAATATTTAGGGCTAACGTTTGATGACTCGTTTTCATGGACAGCTCATATTAATGCTCTCTGCTCAAAAATATCCTCTTATTTATTTTTATTGAGAAGATTTTCAGACTATCAAAGTTTCTTTTTAATGAAATTGATATACACCTCTCTTATTGAGTCGAGGCTTAGATACGGCATCGTAATATGGGGTTCCACCTCTCAAGCAAATTTCATGAGAGTTTTTATATTACAGAAAAGAGCTGTTCGAATTATTGCAAAATTGAATGGTAGAGCGTCGTGTAGAAACTATTTTAAAACACTTGAAATATTAACATTGCCGTCCATTTATATTTACGAATTATTATTATTTTATAAGTTTAAATCCATACATTTTTTAACTGGTGCATCCGTACATAACTATGAAACAAGGCATAGATTTCAACATAGGCAATTATCACATAGACTTGAACTTACCTCTTCACTTCCTCAAAACATCGGTCCTAAATTATATAACAAATTACCTCTACAAATTCAAGAAGCAGATACTTTAAATAAATTCAAAATTTTACTAAATAAGTTTTTATTGGAAAAAGCTTGTTACTCTGTAAATGAATTCCTCGCAATGTAACTAAAAGAACGGTTTTGTTGTTTTTCTTTAATTATCCTATGTTAGAATAAATTAGTATAACCAAATTGTTATAAGGTTCTGTTTATGTTTTATTATTGATGACGTTTGTAATACAATTTATATATGATTGTCAATTTACAAATAAAGAATTTTGATTTGATTTTGATTAGAAAGTAAACAAAAGTATATCACTGAAGACCTCATAGTAAATATAGACAAGTTTATTTTGATGGGTTCAATTATTTTGGTTTTAAGTCTAACATTTACAATAGTTTGATACGAATCTCCATCACTAAGATTCATGTTGATTTTTGTGTTTAATAGCTGTACTCGTACTCTGTAAGATAACCAAAGGAAACGGTTAAATTTTTGCCTCTGAACTAGGCTATACTATTTTAGTTGAACAGTATATAAAAGTACTTATAGAAACTAATACCCACGTTTTTTTCGATTTTTATCGTTAACTCACTTTCTGATCGTGCGCGATTTTAACAATTTTTCAGGTGTTTCTGAAGAGGCCCGGCGTCATTGTTAAAATGCTTCAGTAGTTAAATATTTCTTTCACATCTAAAAACTAAACCACCTCAACGACCTGTTTACAATTATTACAACCGCACAACCCTAACCAGCGTGACAGACCAGTGAGTGCGCTTATGACAGCGCTCTAGGCGGGGCGCGTTATACATACCGCAGCATTGTCCACTCTTAATTTCACCGTATTCAAGTGTTAAGTTGGTAGCATTGTTTGACTTCCGTGTCCGGCACACTGGCGCACTCGACCGTGTAACATGAATATCGTTATTACCTCTGGTAACCTTCGTGTTAGTGATTGCCTGTTGAAATTATAATGTGTGGATCGCCCACGGAATTCCGGCTGTATGGTGACTTCCGGTCGTATGCAATATGCTGGGCGGGTGTGCTGACTGGCGCTTTCAATCCGTGAGTCTATACAATTCTGTGACATTGTTCAAGCTGATCAGGAAATCATCACGGCGAGCAAAGAGCTGAGAGACGTGAACTTGTTTGCCAACAAATTTGTCAACAAAAACTACTCTGGGGCTCGACTGCAGTTTTCTTAATTCTAATTTTTAGTTTATAATGATGGTAATACAAAGAAGATGAGACTACTGGTTTTGATTTAATGCCGATCTGAATTTTAGGTTTTCTTCTCACCTGATAAAAGATGTAGAATTCTTAACCAGTCATCAGGCTTAGGGGGTTTAAACTCGATAGTTATACACTTAAAAGTATCTTAAACATTAAGATCTAAGGGTTCCGGTTTACACCACAGTTGAAGTATAAATACAGTACTGCTAAACGTTTAATCATTGCTGTGGAGAGTCATCGTTATTAGCTGGTTGACTGGCTGAGACCAGCTACTGAGGATGACCCTCCACAGCGAGGTTGAAACGTTTTTTATTTACGGTTATTTCAGCTGCTACACGGTGTAAACCGGAAGCATTACATCTTAGTGATGACACCGGCCGCGAAAGCTTAAGAGTTAAACATATCTCATGTAATTTTCAACTGGAAAAGAAAATAACTAACCGGTTCAGTACTTCTCTTTATTTGACGACGTAGTTTACAGTCAAATAACTAAGGGACGTAGCATACAATGTAATCTAAAAACCGTTACTCAACCGCAAAACCGATGGTATATTGATGAAAAAACACCTACGGTAAAATCGTCAATGCAATTACTGATATTAGCTTCGGATCTAAAACCCATTATGAAGAAAAATCGGCCATAGAAAATAAAAGTGAAAAACACTGTTAAATTTGCGAAAATATCTTGACCAACAGTACAGTAGTTACTGGTAGTAGTTTTGCTGGACCGTAGACCACTGGTTTTCTTTTGGTTGACCGTTTGGTTGTTTCCTTTTAGTATAAAAGGGTTTCTCTGATTTTCTACCAACACTGTACACAATAAAATAAACCGTTTAACTAATCTATAACTTTCGTGACTGTGATTTGGATGTTTGACTCATAACTTGTCTGAAAGTTTGTCGGTTTGTCGGTTTGTCGGTTTGTCGGCGTGTGTTTGCACTTGATTGATTGTGTCGTGTCATTAGCAACCCGACAGACAACGCACAGGTACTTTGGTTGTTTCACCCTGTTATTAGCCCATTGTCGGTCTGTAGCAATTAGCCGTCCAGAAATATCCAACCCTGATGGAAACATTGCAGATCCAACCACCTTTCAAATGTAACCAACTGTCAAATAATATCAAAAAGAGATGGACGCCAAATCTTTTGAATTGTCCACGAAAAGTTTCACTAAATAGTGGTTTTACAACAAATGTGAAATTATATTGCAAAAAAATATCCTGCGGCAGATAAAATTATTGCACAAGTTTCGAAGTATTTCCACCTCTAAAGGAACGTAAGTATCAGAATCCATAGTGATCTAGTGAAATAGAGTGCTTACATGACAAAACATCACCATATAGATTTGTTTTTTTACAAGAAAAAGTTCGATCTAGAAAAGGGTATAAACATACACTCTTACGAAACTAGAGGTAGGAAGGAGTTCCGAACTGGACGACGCAGAGCGGCTATAAAAATTTGGTCACGATCCTTTTGGATCTGCAATTAGCAAAACCCAAAAGCACCGCTAGAGGCGTAACTCAACTGTGATTCCCTTAACTGACTACAAAGGTACAGGGCATACGACATTGAACTGTCCATCTCCACACTCCACTAAGAATTCTAGCTAATTAGTTTATAGAAATCTATACAATTTGTCAACAATAACAAACCAAGTTCATTTCGTCAAACATTTTAAATTCGATAACAATGCACACATGCCCAAAGCGTTGGTTTAACCAGTCTTTTCTAGCTTCGGATCAAAAGATTTCTGAACCACAACTTCCAGTTTGATTTCCAAACTTCATGAGATGCCTGTTTTGTTCCAGGATATTCTTTTTCTATAGAAAATGCTCAAATGCCCAAAGCGTTGGTTTAACCAAAGGCTTTTCCGGCTTCAGTTCAAAAACTTCTGAATCATAGCAACTCCCAACTTTATTTTGAAGCAGACTTAATAAATGCCTGTTTTGTTCCAGGTACTCGCGCATAAGGACCGCAGCGGACACTGACTGCACCCTAAACACCCCGCTGTCTTGAGGGTCTCTCAGCGGTTAACCAGGACACAATCAGCTGATCACACAAGCACTCTTGTCAACCAGTGGAACAAACTCTCTCCAGGACACTTGGCACTTCACAGGACCAACTGTGAAATGGTATTCGTCAATAGAAAATATGTAGGACATTTTTATTTCGGAAACAATAAAATGTTGTGAAATCGTCAATCGCGTTTTATTTGTTAAACTTTTTAGAATTCCAACATCCATTTTAAATTTACAGTTTGCTCATTGGCTTAAACCAAAGAGTATGTCATAATAGGTGGATAGCGAATACATGCCGAATGGCTGGGGCAGGAAAATCAACATAGTTCCAGCAACCCGAGAACAGATAACGCTGTGAGGAAATCTTTTTAAACGTCTCAAGTAAAGCCACTAACGCAAGCGAAAGTTTACTCACTAACGAAAACCGCACAATTTGTCACATTTAAGTCATCGACATCAGACAAACTCGAGGGTGTGCTACCGAAGGGGGAGTACGACGGCAAGAGACGGCAGCGCTCACGGTGCAATCTGTGCTCGGGCTGCCGCAACTGTGTTGATTTTCTTCCCTCAGCCAATCAACATCTATGCGCCATCTACCTAGTATCACATAATCTTTGCTCATTCGATTTGTACCACTCCAGCATTTTTTCAAGTGGTGTGTTCTGCCGTATCTTCTAGTTGTACGCCATAAACTCGTCCAAACTAAAAATCAACATTAACGATTTTCAATATTTTCGAGACCGAAATTAAATGACTTTAAAATCAACATTTTTCATCATACACGAGGTCAATAAAAACGTTGACCTCTGCTTACTCCACACTGTTTTTATGTAGTTACTTGATTTTTCAACATGAGACCAATTATTTAATAATTATTGAAGGTATTTCCACTCAGCCTGTAGGTGGGACTGTTCCACCCCCACACACACAGACTACTGACTACTGAAGAGGTGCCAGCAGGCGGCCTAGCCGGGGCTGGCGCGCACTACCCTGCGCGTGGTGCGCGTGCAGAGGCCACCCCCTTGTCAACACCACTCACACGCCACACTCCAGCCGCCTTTATTTTGACAAATTGAAATCACTTTAGTCAATCGTTTTATTGATGATTCCATCCACATCTGCAGCGTTCCGCTCATCAATTATCTCACATTTGTGTTTTACAAGAGCCCCCTCCCCCACCCCTCTCTGCACGCATTGTTTGCGAGCGTAGTCGGTGGTGTGAAATATTTTAACGAACATTAGATAGTAAGGGTGTTGCACATTTTGCTTGAATTTTTGGCTCTTCAGGGAAAATACGATTGAGTATACGTTACAGAAAGCACAACGGAAAATCTTTAAAATTGAGAAAGCACACCATAAACCCCCTTAAAAGACCAGCGAGCGAAGACTTCAAAGGGAATCGGAATCAAATACAAAGCAAGAGAAGTCGAACATCGGTTATAAAAATATACTGCATGAGGTTAAGAAAAAGAAATACAATCAGTTCAATAACATTTGGTTTCTCGCCAAACATTAAAAAACTGTTGAAAAATAAATCATCACGCCAAGGTGTTCATGAAGAAGAATTCCAGTAAAATGATTTCGCTGACTTATTTGGTGGAACAGAAATCGTGACACCCATTTTGAGAGCAACTTTAGGTAGAAATGCCTTGTTTGATGGTATTAAATGAACTTCCATTTGTAGCGTAGGCTTGTTTGTTATCAAGTGTCAGGTGGTCTGGTCATCTCGTAGAACAAGAGAATAATTTGACACGTCCGCCTAGTCTTCAGTTGAGAAGGGCGGACCTGAAGCACGTCGTGTCTCTGGTCGTCCAGCCTGTGTCAATCCCATGTCTGACTTCAAATTTGGCTAAATCTCTTGTAAGTTGGAGTGGTCTGATTCATCAACCTACTTCTGGCACAGAGCCACAAAATCTTGTCCAAAAAGAAACTATTAAAGACTTGATATAGCTCGTGTAACTTTCATTCAAACAATTACTACAAGTCATTTCTCATGATGTAAGTTTATCCAGTCTTAAAATCGAACGAATCATTCTTAAAAGGCTGGCTCATGGTCCATCTTGGGGAAGGTCTACCCTTTTTGGAAATAAGACTATAATACCTAATCAATCTTAAAACACTATTACTCCTTCTCCCACATCTATCTTTAAAGATAATCTCAAGTACCAGAGATGAAACCAGAGACAGGGAGAACTATCAAACTGGTAGACACAGAACGATGGTTCATGAACGTTTGCTCTCACAGGCAGGAGTTCAGTTCGACCACAGACTTCCAAATTCGATTAAAACTGCCCCATACCCAAAGGCTTTCAAAGCTCGTCTAAAATCAGTTTTGGTCTTAGAAGCATTTTGCGGTTCAAACGAGTTTTTGGCACACAATCGAGACTCAGGAAAAAGACTGACAGGGGTAGACTGGGAAAATTCGATCGAATGGGAATAGTACGAATGTAAGTTATGTATGTTTGATTAACTTCAATAAAAAAACTATACAAACATCTCTAGATGAATAACGCGCCACTACTTTAGTAACGTGAGTCAAATGACCCGGCGGCTAGCCCTGTACGTCTATGATACCCTGATCCTAGATAACAACATGAATGCCTACACCTCCATGCAGCAATACCGGCACATATTTGCCTGACACTCTATCCCCACCTACAGGAGGTGCTGATGGATGATATTCGCACCAAATCCTCCTGCCAGGTGTCCCACTGAATTCCTCTCGTGTAAACAGATGGTTCAGTCAGTCTTGTTATGTAAATATTTCTCAGATTTACTGCTTTGGTCTCATCTTTGATGAGATCTCCATCGATGATCTGAGTGTTGGGACATGATCTACGCCCGGCTCGGGTTTGTCATTCATTCTTCGGTCGGAGTTGGTTTGGTGTTTCCGGTTTGGGAGGATTTATCAGGGATATCTTCAACACCTTCGTTTATGAGACAGAGAATCATTGGAATGGATTTGTGTTCGCTGGAGGGACGATGAGTAGTGGGATTTATTACGTCATGTCTCGCAATAAAAAGTTCGAAACAACATTTAAAAAAAAACAACTTAGAGAACGTTTCAAAAAAGCCTGATTCTGTTAGTTCATTAAATTAGGACTGGATTGATCGGATTTAAGTCGGAAAGTATTTTGTTTGGATACATCATTATCATCTGTGATATCATTTACTGTCAAGGTTCACTGTGAAAATATTTCGCAGTTGAATTATTTTGGCTATTCATTCAGAGCAATATCATTTGTCCATATTCTGCTAATGTAGTGTCAAAAAATGAATTGAATACACGTTTTTCTGATTTTGATTCTGATTCTTCTTTGCTGTATACATCTTAATCCTAGCCCTCGTTGACACAGAGCAAATTTGGTCACCACAAACTTTCCCTAATTCGCTCCAGTTAAACAGTAAGGACAAGTTCAAAACAAAATCGGCTTGGATTTGTGTGTACTTCTCACTGTCTGAACAAACAATATCAATACACCTCACAGTTGAGTGATTTTTTAGAAATTAAACGTTCAGTTTGTTCGAACTCCAGACAAAGAACACCAAACATATCTTCTCCACAAAGCACCACCAAACCTAAAACCCGCATTCCTTTGTCAGGCGGTTCTAAAAATTCAGACCTACGTAAACATGGCGATGGACACATCGGTGGCGATAAATACTAACAACAACAATACAGAAGTTTTAACGAGCAGCTAACTGCGCACTTGTATTTAGTGGATTATACTTGCGGTTAGTAAATATTTGAAGGTGGGGCGGCTTGGTCAGCCTCCACTGCGGCCAACGGCTGTATACCTGTCCACCGGCACAACAAACACGAGCGAGTTATGGGCACATACGTCACCGGCAGGGTAGTGGGGGTGCGGGGTGCGGCACCGCCAAACCTTCTTTATCCGACCAGTTTTCTGGTTGAAAGCACAAAACCACACGACAAAAAAATATATACATGAAAATGCAAAACAAGAATATGGTACTCCAATGTGAGACAGAAATTCTCCGGCAAATTATGATCTTTGACGCGATGGGAACCGAAAAACTAGATTATAGTTAAAAAAAATATTCTTTACTTTTTGAACGAACTCTTCACTATGGTCAGTGCAATTTTAACTCTCCTTGAAATTAATCTTTAGTAAAATCAGAAATCAGAAATCAGAAATCAGAAATCATTTTATTGGGCAAAACATTAACAAACACAGTTGCATTAGCCAAGTCATTAAATTCACAAAATAGGACAAAATAGGTCAAAATAGGTAACAATATATATCTACATACACACAAATTTAGCCAACACTTTCAACAAACTCCTGGACACTGTAACATGAGAGGTTCATTAGCCGGGTTTTAAGCATGTTTCTAAATTTTGAAGGGTTTGATTCGGATTTGAGAGATGTGGGGAGGCTATTAAACAGCTTTATGCCGTTATAGAGCAAATGTTTTTTGAAAAAGGTTGTTGAATGTTTTGGGATAGCTAATTGTTCGACGTTACGGAGGTTATAGGAAGTTGGAATAGAAAGGTTGAATTGAGATAAGTTTTGCCTGACGAAAGTTAAGGTTTCCAGAATGTAAATGGATGGAAAAGTGAGCATCTTTGCTGCCTGGAAGTGTTCTTTGCAGGATTGGCGGCGGCTCAGCGAAAAGATAGTTCTCACGGCCCATCTTTGCAGTTTAAATAAGAATCTCGTTTTTTGATTTTCATAACCCCAAATAGGTACGGCGTACGCTAAGTGGGGATAGATGATTCCGTAATAAGTTGCTACAAGGACATCTGTGTTTGCTACGTTCCTAAGATTACGTAGCACAAAGATTCCTGAGCTTAGCTTTTTTGAAACTTGTTCGATGTGACCGTGAAAACAAAGGTTCTCATCCAAGACCAGCCCCAGAAAACTGACACTGTGGGTTGGATGAACCACTGTTTCCTCCAAAAAAAGACTAAAGCCGTTCGCCCGCCCTCTCGTCAAGCAAAAGTTCATCAATTTAGTTTTGTCGGAATTTACGGTGAGGAGGTTTTCGTTGAACCATTGGATGAGGTTGTTGGCCTCGAAAAAGGACGTTTGTTCCAGGATATGGATATTAGGGCTGGATAATGAGAGGGAAGTGTCGTCGGCGAACAAGGATAGTTTGGCAGCTGATGTGCATGATGAGAGGGAATTTATATATAAAGGAACAGGACAGGGCCTAATACAGAGCCCTGAGGCACTCCCCTCACGATTGTGGTCTCTTCAGAAGCGTAGGGCCGAACATAACCTGCCTCATCCACTGCTCGTAGCTCCACGTACTGCTTCCTGCCTTGGAGGTATGATGCCATCCATTCCAGAGCAACGCCACGTATTCCGACCTCACTCAGCCTCAGCAGCAACACCCCGTGGTCAACCATGTCGAAGGCCTTGCTCAAGTCGAAAAATATCCCTGCTGAGTAGTTTCTCGAATCAAGGTCTTGGACTATGTTATTAATTAAATTGAACATTGCGGAGGTGGTAGATTTACCCTTCACAAAACCATGCTGGTTTCTGAAGATCACGTCATTGCGTTCAAGAAAACTCCATAACCTAACCAGCATTACCTTTTCGAAGATCTTTGAAAAACTGATACAATCGATATCGGTCTGTAGCTGTTGCAAGTCCGGCGATTTCCCTTCTTATATATAGGCCTGACTACCGATACTTTCAAACTACCGGGAAATTGCCCGAGAATGAATGAGCAATTGATGAGGTGACATAAGGGTCTGAGTAAATTGGCTGAAACCTTTTTTATTAGGAAAGGGGAAATTTCATCAGTGCCTGCAGATCTTTTGTTTTTTAACTGTTTAATAACAGTATCAATCTCTTCTTCTGTAGTTGGGTTGAGAAAGAAGGAGCCAACAGAACTTCTGACAACAGTCTTCACAGCCGTTATCGGCTGGCTTAAAGCAGCTCCTCCCACCTTCGAAAAGAACTCGCTGAAAGCATTAGTGACATCACCAGGAGCACTTATAATCCCACCCTCCCCATCTTCCAGAACTATTGAGTTTTCCTTCTTTTTTGAATTCCTCTTGCTATTAACGAGTGCCCAAATAGCTTTGGATCTGTTATCAGAAGTCTGAATCTTGTTTAGATTTTTTACAGATTTTAATTCTCTAATGTGTTTTCTATATTTGTATTTTACTCTTCTGTAATAACAGCTTAGGTAGTGGGATGACTCAAGATGTTTAACTCTCTTGTACAAGTCAAAAATTTGATTTTTCATACTCAAAGCTTCGTCGGAAAGAACTAATTTATCTGTTTCCCTCTTCTTTATCTTTGTATATTTTTTTGGAAAAGAGACGTCAAAAATGTACTGTATTTTCGCGAGAAATGTATTGAATTTGACTTCGAGATCTACAGCAGAGTACATATCTTCCCAATTCTCTTTCGCCATCAAGGAGTTGAACAGCTGTACATTCGTGTCAGCAAAGGATCTGATATGTTTAAAACGCGCCGCAGGTGTTGGCTGGGCTGAGCTGAAAGACATCGTTACTGTTTGAGCGTAGTGGTCGGATAAGCCTGTAGAGATCACTGAACAATTATCATAATTTCTGCCTGTGAAAATGTGGTCAATAAGACTACGCGAACCTAGAGCTTCTCTAGTGTAACTTTCGACAACGTTTGTAAGTCCAAATGAGGCCATCGTAGAGACAAGTTTTTGAGCTGCAAACGTATCGTCTGAAAGATCGATGTTCAGATCACCCATGAGTACTGTAGTGCTGTAACGATGGGCATACTTGTTGAGACATTCAGTTACCAAGTCCAGAAACTCATCATGTCGGCGTGAAGGAGGCCTGTATGCTGCTATCAACAAAACTGTGATGTTTACTCCGATGGTTACGGACACTGCAGCGAGCTCACAGACACCCTCCTCGCCGAACTGAGCACAGTCCAGGGACTCGCACTTGATTCCTGATCTGCACCAAATCCCTGCGCCTCCTCCTTTCGACCCTGATCTACAAAACGATGCCTCGCAGTTGAAATTGTTAAGTACGGAGTTCACAGCTTCTTCAGATCTTAAAAAGTGCTCAGTCAAGCAGATGAGGTCAGGAGACTCGTCATCGATAAGAATCTCTAACTCTTCAGTTTTACTCAACAGGCCTCTAATATTTTGATGGAGTAGTTTCAGGCTCGTACGCTGATCCCCCAGTCTCTCTTGAGGTAGAGTGCCCAAGGGACTCCGGGAGGTTTTCGGGCTTCTCCTAAAAAACTCTTGTTGAAGAAGGATCGGTTAGAAGGAGCTATGGTTTGAAGGGACTCGGGTTGACGCTTTGACTTATTGAGTGAACCGGGAATTTTCGGGGGTCGAGGTTTGGAAGGGTCCGGGTTTATGGGGTTCTGGTTTGAAGGGGCGACGGGGTCAGGCTGCACATGTAGGGCTTTAAGGAGTAGCTTGGCTAGAAAGGATTTGCCATTGAAGTTGAGATGAAGCCCTTGTTTTGTGAAGGCCTGACGTGGAAGTTGGTTTAAGGGGATGAAAACTACGTTACTATAACGTTTGGAAATGGACAATAAAAGTGAGTTTGTTTTTGAAATTGTGGGATTCAGGATGTGGGATTTAGTCTCGCAAATATCGGAGTTCAGGAACACATCAGGCACACAAAACACGAAGACCTTGAAAAGTCCGCCATAGCAGAACACAGCTACAACGCGAAACATGCAGTAGAATTTGACAAGACCAAAGTATTGGTAAAAACATCTTATTACTACCCAAGAATCATCCAAGAACCGTTGAAATAATTAAAAATTATAATAACTGTAACAAAGAAGACGACATCAAACTCTCCGGAAGCTGGTAACCAGTACTTAAGCACTCTTTTCGATAGTGTCACAGCCAGTGAGAACATCGACAGTTGGCAGCCCTGATACAATGTACGGTTGGCAGCCCTGTGACCAATAGGATAGCAGACAGCAATAATGTTAATTCCAGCCAATCAGTGACTGCAGATCGTACTCCACAGCGAGACCAAAGATCTCAAGTTATTTATTATGATATTTTGACGCGGTGTTAACCGGAAGAACTGCTGGATTATCGTAACACCTCCCGCAAAAGCCTAAGTGTTAAGTTTTACTACTTTTAATCCAATTTTTATTTGTTTGGTGTAGTTACATTTGCAGATTTTTAGCCTACTGTTCTAAATGCTAAAAATTTAAGGTGGGCAAGTTTTTTGTTTGATTTACATTAATTTTACACGAACTACAACCACAAAAAGAAGCAGAGTGGGGTGGGTAGTCCTCCGCAAAACACACTGTACCACTCCGACCTATAACGTCTCTCATCCCAAATTCCCACATCAACATCACCCCTTTTCCAGCAAACAACCGGCAATAAAGCCGGTCAGTGGAAGTGGAAGGCAGGTAACGTTCACGTTCACGAGAAGCAATGATTGTCGGCTGTTAATGGCTTGTCCAACCTTTGTAGATATCAAATCCTAATTAGAGTAATTACAGCTAGACAGCTGAGCGAGAACAACACGGATCAGCACTTTCTTCTTCTTCTTCTCCTCGAGTCAATTATCTGCTCCCAGCTGTCCGTCAGTACACAGAGTATACTCTTCTGCCCTCTGCTCTGCTCTGAGTGACCTGTTGCAACAATCGTGCACTATCTGAAATCTGGCTTCGCGTGGGAGAGCGCCGTGGTCAATTCTGGTGCTAAAATTGTGTTTAATTTATTTTTTGTGTGCGTATTGAAAGTTAGGTGAGAAGCAAAGACAGAATCGGTCAAGTCATTACTAAGAAGTGTTTGCACAACTTGATAACTTTGAGACCGAATGAAAACGTATGAGATAAAGAGCGAGTGTGATGAGTTTCTTGATGGAAGAGGTGCAGTCAAATTATGATGAACAAACTGATGCCCACTGTTCCCTAGATTGGGATATTAAATAATAGCCCAACGACCAATGGAAGTGGACTTACGGCTTAACGTGACTTCCGAACCAGGGGATAGATCGGTGGCTGGACGAGTGTGGGTGGGATCAGGACTTAGAACGTTTGTGAACGCAGGTACAACTTTGCCCTAAAGCTAAAGGAAGGGGAAGACAAATCAACGAGTTCAGGCAAATAAATGGCGTAATGTATACATTCATAAAAAAACGCGAGAAGATAGTAAACTAAAATTACTATTTTTATCAAAGCAAGCTGTAGACAACTTAAGTAGTCACAAGAAACCCTTACTACGTCTCCAAAAGTAAAGACCATATTATTAACCACATCCACTTCCACCAATATAACTCGGACCTTACACCTCTTAATATTTCCAAATTTAAAAACTATGACTATCAAAAAATTTAATCTTATGTGCTAAATTATCTTAAAATATTGGTGATAATGAAATGTCTGTTTAAACTTTCCTATCCGTGAGTCACCAGGGTTTCCAAAATCACAAAACGCGTAATTCACTTATCTCTCGATCGGCGCGAACGCTGGACATTTGCAGTCCGGCGGCACAATCTCTCTCACATCAAATATTCCTTTAAGCACCGTCCTGAGAGTAAAAACATCCAGTGACCCTCGATCTTGGGGCGATTTAGAGCCCAGGGGTCAGCCCCTGTGTGGGGGGAAGGGGTGGTCAATCTGCAATCAATGAATAAGAGCAAAAGCGTTATCCCATCGCAAACACATCGATAAATGTGAGCCGAGGAAAGCCAAGGCGAGAGTGTGAGTGTGTTGCACAAGGTGGAATATTTTCCAGTATGTCGTTTTTAAATGATGAATGATGATTTACGAACGAGTGCACTTAAATATAACTTTAACTGGATAACGTGAAAAAAAACTGTCTGTTTCAATAAGATTAAATATAAATGTTACCAATTTTTTTGTGGACTTTGTAGTTAAGTAAAGTACGTGTGGGTTATTTTTAGTTGTGTTTTGTCTGTATCAAGAATTTAGTTAATAATAGTGTGTGAAAACTTTGTGTGGACCTAAAATCCGTGTACATTAAAAGGAAAGTTTAGAAATAAACACAGGTCTATGTTATTACACTGTTTCATTTCTTTACAAATTCACCTTTTAGTATATTTTTCACAAACGCTGGATCCTATCAAAAACATTTACTTTAACTTCAATTTATGTTTGCTGACAGTCGTTTAGTCAATGTAAAATATGTTTCTTATATTCCTTCTTCATTCAGTTTTAACTAAAGGTATAGTTAGCGTAGTTAACTTATAAAACCGCCCCTTCAAAAGCAAAGTGGCAATAAAAATGTGCATTAATATACAAGTAATACAATAGTACAATATTTGCATTTATGACTATAAATGTTAAAAAAACGAAACGTTTAAAACAAATAACACATTCAAACAAGGATATTTTCGAAGGAGCTTTGGTATGTTTATTCCTCAAATTAAACAGGTCTAACGTTTTAAAAGTACTTAAATTACAAAAACTACGACTACTTGAAATTTATCATCTACAACCATCAAGTTCTGAACGGTATTCGTAACATCAAAATTGTAGCTCATCCAGCAAGGCTAAAAATCTGTTGCAGAAACTACACCAAACACACTAAAAACAAGTCAACAAAAATAACACATCCTAAACCATCGTTTCCACCGACTGCAACACAGCGTCACGTGACTAAGAGCGAGCTGGAGTGTGGGGAGGGGAGGCAAGGTTATGGACTGTCCAGCGAAAACTAATGTCCTGAAGGACCCGGGACAGTTAACAACCCGGTTCCCGAGGGACAGGACCCTGTAAGCATGCACCTCCGTGATTTCCTGTTAGTTTTTTCCTTGCACACCCCCGTGACTGTCCAACCCCGCATCAATTATTTACCCGGGCGGGAATCCATCACCCGCCAAGCCTCATTGATATCATAATTCACTGAGACGACCGATCTATCGTGAAGAGAGAGAGAGGGAGGAAGAGAGTGACAGTTTTCTTGACGCATCGTCGCTCCCTTGGACTTTTCATAAGTGGCAAAATGTAGGGGTTGTATCCAGCGTCGTCCGAACTCATTTTGACCTTTAGTATCAGTTAAGTATCGCGCGCGACTCCGGAGCTCATAATTCCGGTGGCGTGGGTTCGATCCCCGTAGTCCCCACTTACAATTTGTGAAGTGACTATACGGTGACGCTAGGCAATGGTCGAAGTTGAGTTGTAGAGAGCACTGCGTAGTCCTATCGTTGCTTCGTTAAACAAAACAAACCTTTACCTTTAACGTCTACTGATCTTCTTGCTATCCTTGCGGTTCAGTCACGGAGTACTCACACTTCAACGCAAGAAGAATGCAATCAGCAACCATCCAAGAGAAATTCGCAATGTTTTCTTCAACCAGAATTTTAAAATTCCAGGAGGTTGAAAAAACCACATCACAAATCTCGCAACAGATTCATACTACTAGCTAAATTATACTTATTCTATGTTACTAAGTTACTGCAGGCAACAAAGCTGTCCAAACATAAAGTGAAAACTTATACTCTAAAACTCACGACCCAGAAGAAATTGCCAGGAGGTACACATCGAAAGCACTTTCTTTTCCGAATTCTAACTAATAAAAAATGATTCATTTTGCATAAATGTTTCCTAGCAACACATTTTACAATACATTTATTTATTTAAATTACCTTTAAAATGTAAACTAGACTGAATCAGCTGTGTGTTATGTTTAAAAACTGCTTTTTAAATTGTGGAAAAAGACATCTTGTTTTGTAGCAAAACTTGTAGTTTATGGGAGGTCTCTATCTGACTCACCGACACTAGGGCAAGAGCTGAATGATTCGGAAGTACTTAGAAGTGTAGAATGTATGTAATGTTTATTTGTAAGAATAGGATCTTGATGACTGTAATCGATTACTGTAGCATGTTTTTGTTTACATGTAATAAATTATTGATTGATTAACGCACATAGAAGTATTGTTTGAGTATCTTTAATCTCTTATTTAGGACGCAATAATTAATGGGGTGAAAATGAACTTTTTACTTTACACAGAGTTACACCAAAGATGATTTTATTATAGGTGGTTAGCGCATACATTTCTAATGGCTGTGGCAGGAAAATCAATATAGTTGCGGCAGCCCAAGCACAGATAGCACTGCGAGGGAATTCTTTGAAGAATCTCAAGTAGAGCCACTGACACACGCGCAAGTTCGTTCTCGAAACTGCATGATTTGGTCACATTTAAGTCTTTAACAAAGGACAAACTTGAGCATGTGGATCCGGGGGGAGACGGCAAGAGTTGGCAGCGCT
This sequence comes from Matsumurasca onukii, assembly GCA_018831715.1. Taxonomy (NCBI): domain Eukaryota; kingdom Metazoa; phylum Arthropoda; class Insecta; order Hemiptera; family Cicadellidae; genus Matsumurasca; species Matsumurasca onukii. The sequence goes on from CM032065.1 coordinate 1,983,486, forward strand.
ATCTGTGCTTGGGCTGCCGCAACTATGTTCAGTTCTCTGCCTCATCCAGGTGGCACCAACGCACTATGTACCTAACCTAACATAATCTTTGTTCCAACGATTCCAACAATCAATATTGGAAGTGTCTGTCAGCAACAGACAACCCTTTCGATGAGAAAACCATTTTCAACCAGCCCTTAAACAATCAAAACGAACCTCACCCATCAAGAAAGGAACCCTTTCCACATACATTTTGACAAAAACCACTCGAAAGTGAATCCGAGCGTCTTGTCGATTTGTCTTTGAGAGAAGTTGTGAAAAGTTTGCGTATCTGAGTGCAAAACGTTTCCACCCCATGCACAGCTGCTGAGATGCAAAGCGGGGAAAGTGGGCTTGTGTGTATGTGACCGAGACGCTGATGTATAGGCTATTTATGTGGTGTTGTATTGAAAGTGTGGGGACCGGGGGTCCCAGGGGACTGGGGGAAAAATGAAAAAAGTACAAGTCGTAAGAAGCGGCGAAGTCGGTGTAAAATCTGGAGCGTTGGGGGACTGACCGGCCTCGTGCACACAAGTTATGTTGTGTGTTATGCTCGTGTAAACGCACCTTGCTCTGCGTTACGGGCTGTGCTTGTAGCTTGTTTTGGAAACGATGTCCTTTAAAATGCAAATAATAAATAAAACCCATTACTTTTTTACTATAAAATACGCGCGTTTTAAAGTGCTTTCGCGTGATGAATTTATATGGATAATGATTTTTAAAATTGAGAGTAGGTTATCATGTTGATAATACGAGTATGTAGTTTTGGTTGATATTTAATTTAAACGTGTTAAAAATGTGTGTACTTTTTCCAAAACATAATTAAAGAAGGTTAGAATAGTTGCTTTTTAAACCTTCCTTTAGGAGTTTATGGTATATGATTTGTTCACAAAGAATTACACTTAAAGTAGAGCTATTTAGGTTGAGGCGTCAAGTACTATAAACTTCTGCACCTACAAAAAAAGATGTACTACCATATTTCTTTTACACACATTTTAATTTATAATTGTTTTGCATGTTTTTTCATTGTTTGAAAGCTTGAAAAGCAAATTTTAAAATGTGTGCAGACTTTTCAAAAGTTGCTTTTATAACGTTGAAGGATACTAAAAATTAAATTAATGCTTACATGATTGAGGAAACTCAAAATGTTCAATTTATTTATCTTGTATATTACGTCAATAACAATTATTATTCGTGTATTTGCCCAGTCACACCACGTAAAGTACGCTAAAGCCGTCTTTAAACATTGGAATTTCTGTTGTGTCCAGATTTGCTTTGTCCTGTCGGAATAAGCTCTTTTACATTCTGGTCCAGGCTAAGGGAGAAACCTAGACTGGGACTCGTGGCGTGGCCTTTAATCCAGCTTCATGGAAGTCAGGTTTTGAGGATTATGTAGGTCTAAAGTGGCTCAGATAGTCTCAGTGATCATCTGATGATACCCGCATCAACCTCAGGGATCAATTCTGGGACCCATATTTTTTCTAATTTATATCAATGATATCACTAACTTTCTAGATAATGACAAGCTGATAATGTTCGCTGACGACACCACCATGTTTACCAAAAGTAAAGACATACAAGAACTGGAAATTGATACCTTTGAAAACCTTAACAATCTCTCTCATTACTTTTCTGACAATAGATTGACAATTAATTCTGCCAAAACTAAGTTTGTACATTTTCAGACAGCTCAGCTAGAGTATAGTAAACCCTACTAATTTTATTAATGTTGTTCTAGGTGAGTCCGAAGTCATAGAGTCTGAAAATGCAAACTTTCTAAGCGTTACAGTGGATTCCCACCTCACGGGATGACCACATAGGAAACTAATAACTAAGATCCTGGTGGTTTGTATGTTTTAAGAGGATTCTCCTACCTAGGTAACAAATTTATCTAAATTAATTTACTATAGTTTGATAGAGAGCCATATCAGATACCAATAATACTTTGGGGTGCCTCGTCTAAACGTAACTTAGATCGAATTTTATACGCCAAAAAGGGCAATAAGAAGTACGGGAGTTCCTCCACGAACCTCCTGCTGTGAGCTGTTCAAATGCCTCGGCATAATGACAGTGCCCCTATTTTTATCTGTGAACTGGTAACTTATGTCAGGGCCAAGAATTAATAAAGGACCGCCAACATAACTACAATACAAGAAATAGACAAAATAGTGCTTCACAACAACGTAGACTAAAGCTATCCGAAGAAAACCAGAGTATCTGGGGATAAAGTTTTTCATGCACTACCAGCACATTTAAAGGAAATTGAACGAATAAATAAATTTAAAACTGAACTTTAAACTCTTTTAGTAAACTTGTATTTATATGGCCTTACTAACCCCAACAAACCTCTAATTCAAAATATTCCAAACCAACTTTCCATATATTAACACTAACAAACTAACACGTCCCAGAGGGTTTCAACTTCAACTTTGACAGACTGCATGCCCAGAAGTGGGTCGACGCAGCGCCTGATATGTAAGATGTAAGACTCCCACCATCGTTTAGACATATCACACCATCACCTGCGTGGTTCGGAAGTCACGTTAAGCCGTTGGTCCTTGTATTTCTATTGGTCATTGGGCTATTAATGACCCATTCTAAGGAAAAGTCGGCCTTAGTTTGTAACAAGACCACACCTCATAACATATCCCTACACCTCATCCTTCACCACATATTTGCCTTAAAATACCCTTATGAAAGTGGTCGGCATCTCAAATAGTCATTTAGTGAACATGCACAGCAATCGAATGATTTTCCGAACAAAACTCCAATAATTATTCCCATCTAACTATCACGTCCATCGCACTTTCAAACACTCAAACCCTAACATTCTATAGCGCACCCGATCCAACTAGGCCACATTAATCAAGTGAAGCCATGCTTGTGTTTGAGTGAGTTAGTCAAATGGAGACGGATAGAGTGGTGTCCAAGTTTGGACAAGTTGGCTAACATTGATGATGTTCTAAGGCTAATGCTCTACTGTGGGCCTACACAGACTGTACTGCTCTAACTTGGATCCACAAACTGTCAACTCGCATTTGTCCACACTGTTTCAAATCCGGGCTCAGAGGGTCAAACGTACGTTGATGATACTGTACTGCTTCACTACTCACTGCTACTGTGTTTGTCCTTTAGTTTGTTAACGGATTTCCTTTGGAAAACAGAGATATTCATGCCGTCAGCATGGTAAGACCATGACCCGGGACCATTAAATGAGCACCGATCCTGATCCCCAGAACACGTGTTGAGCATTTTTTCACTTTTTCTAAATGAGAAATAGAAATAGAAATATTTTATTAACCTCTTACAAAGGTAGCCTTTGCATGGGCTATAACAAAATAGAACATTAAATAACAATATAAGTATAAAACAATATAACAAAAAAAACGTATAAATAAAAATATAAAAAAAGAAAAGTAAGTTAAATAAAAAGTAGAAAAGAATAAAAATATAACAAAAACAAAACAAATAAATTTAGCTTCTGAGTGCCCCTACGTTATATGCAGTGTGAAATAGACTTAGTACACTTCAAAATTTCCGTTAACCTTCAATACGCAAACATTATAAGTGGTAAATATTAAATTTTCCAAGTGAGCTACAAGAGATTGTAAGGGTTGGTGTAATCAAGTATATTTGCGAGTTTGAGCGGATTTCTGATGGGGGTGGGTGGGAGGGGGGTCTCCCCCAGTTGAATATTTCCACATTAGTATTGAATATGCGGGCTAATGATTTGGCAAGGAAGTTCGCATTTACAAATGACTCCCCCCGCCCACCCCGCATCCACAAGTCTTCAATTGGGAGCAATTTTCATATTAAAAGCAACCCATTCCCCTCGACTTGTCAACTTACGCAAGATTGAATCCCCCACCGAGAAACTCCCGACAACTTGGCTTCTCCCCCTCCCCACCCGGATATCGGGGTTATCAGTTTAATGTTCGTGTCAGAGATCTGGTTAGGTTAAAGCGTGGCGTTTTGAGTTGTGCTCGACTAAGGTGAACATGCGAGTAGTTTTGCAATAAATAACTACCAGAATGCCCAAATCAATCAATTAGACCCTGTGCATTTGCTGCGTATAGGGCTTGTAGGATCACGTGACTGGACGAGTGTTCGCTGTGAACCCGACACAGTTTTCATTCCAGTGTTGGTTACCAGAGTGCGCTACTCACTTGCCCCATGAGCGCTTTGCAAGAGTACTCTAGAAAAAAAGTAAAACAGGAAAATGCTCAAGTTCAAGCTCTAAAATTTACTGGCATAGCCACAAGATCTTAACGGTATACATAGCTCTATATTTTTTAATCTAAAACTTTGATAAGCTGAACTCAAGAAATTTTGATTTTGGTTAGGAAAAATACATCAATTTTTTTTACAGGAAATCTTAAAATCAGAAAAACGGTTTCAATATATATACCGTTCGAATAGACCAACCTATGGCTTCTATTGAAGAGAAAACACTATAAATGACGTCATCATGGATTATTGGCTAGATTCTTAGATTTTATTATATTAAAGCCAAAAAGCGTAGTATCGGTCAAGTTGTATAGAAAGTTTATTGCTATGAATTTTCCATTGCAATAAGCACCCTTAATTGTGTAATTAAATCTACTAATTTTTATAAATGTAACAAATCATGACCACGTCCGACTTTAGATATTTATACTCATCAACTATCAACATGTTTTCTATACTTTTCCGAAGCAATTTAAATTCTACAAACGGTTTTATTTTTGACAATTCAGTAATTTTATCTGCACTGATCTAAACCACATGTCTATCACCACACAGTGTCAGCTGGTGGCGGAGTGGTAGCGGCAAGGGTCGGTTTGAACGTTAGATATAACTCCAGACAGATGAGGCCCTTGAGGCGCTCGAGCCATACGTTTCAATTTCGGGTTGACACTCTGGCAACATTAAAACTGCACTAAGATACGACGCAGCTCTTCACTTCACTATCTCCGGATAACTTCTTTAGAGGAGCGTATATACTGGTCAACTTTATTTATTGAGCTCTTTATATCATTACTCCACTGGCACTAGGTGAAGTTTACTCACGGTAATGCGAAATGATTATGGTGTAACTAAACATAAAATAGCTCTGAAATATCATACATAGTTTGTTTATTACAATACAATTTACCATAGAGAAATTAGTAGGAACGACACTATACGTACAAGAGCTGTTAATGGTGTTCATGTGTTACTAGCCCTGTCCACAAAAAAACATATGTTTAGTAAATTTATTTAATATTTATTAGCTGTAAGCTTTGTTTACTAAATAGTCATAATATAGTAAAATGGGCAGAATTATATCTTCACCGTTGTAAATAATTTTCCAATTTTCACTGTGATTTTCTTTGTTTTCTCTCAGTAAGAACATTCTACAACAAATTTGAAAATTAAAAAAGAGGGATTAATTAAATTTGTGAGGCTGCTCTTGAGTTATGCCATCACCAACAAATAGTGAATGTATTTTTATATGTATATGTATCAGACGTACCTCAAGGTAGCAGTAAATTAGGACCTATACTGTTTAAAATTAACATTCATCTTTGAAATAGATTCATAACAATTCAAGCATCTTTTAAAAGCCCGTCCTTTACATATCTGTCTAGTAGAAAACAACAATATTCCATCGACTGAATTGTTAACTTACGTTGACTCAAGCTCCACCTAGATCAGTAGGGTTCATATTTTCAACGATGGGGTCTCACTTTACCCACACCTGTTTTTTGCCCCTCGCCACAATTATCGTCGCATTGACAAGATAGGTGCTATATTACGGTAACTAATCCTTTACCAAAAAGTTAAAAATCAAACTTTTGTAGGAGGAAATTCAATCGTTCAAAGTAAAAAATCAGAATTTTATGGTGTTTATACTTTCCAAGTGAAAATTTCCCCTCAAACGTAGAGTTAAAATATGTTTTCTCGCTGAAGTCATTGTTTAGATAAATAGAGATTATTACCAACAATTATTCTCGATAGCTGTTCACTGTGAAAGTAATTTTATTGGTATTAAAAGACAAGTACCACATTGAATCATTGAGTTTAGTAAATTCTTACCTTTCAAACTAATCAACTATACAAATTGCAATTGGTTCCAACAGTGGCTTTCTGCCAGAAAACATTCCTTTGGTTGAAATCTGTGTTGAAAATTATAGAATTTCTTAGGTTTAAATGTTGTTACGTTTGTTTTTAATCTTGTTTAAGATAATAGAAAAAACACAACGTTTCGGGATATGTATCTGAACCCATCTTCAGGTGAACTTTAGTTACATTTCACCTGAAAACGTGATCATCTTCCAGATCCCGAAACGTCGTGTTTTCTTCTTCGCAAAACAATATGGAAAACGTCCGTGATGATACTTCGACCTTAGAATATTCCACGAATCCAAATGTCCCGTCAATATTGACCTAGGTTGACACAGTCCATAACAACTCCAGTAGCTGGTATCTGGAAGTGGACACATTCCAGGTTTGCTGACGACTCTGCAGTCTTTATTAGAACAGGGCATTCCTCCCGAGTTGAACACTTTATGCCAGTTTCTCGTTAAAATTCTCGCCTCTGCCAGTGTGTTGACTGGAAGAGATTTACAACCGCGAGTTTCTGCCAGTGAATATAGATTCAGAATCACACCTGAACATAGATAGCCTCACCACACCTGAGCTAATCTGTGATCTGTGTGCTGGCCACTGTCCTCAAGGTCATCACTGGCTCAAGTTCACGGAGTTTTGGAAGTTATTTGAACATATTTTGTAATGAATATTTTGTGTGGTTGGTGGTTTCCAAGTCCTTGAAAAGTGTGTGTGTCCTTTACAGTATTTTACAATCAGAAGGATTTTAGGTTTGTAAGATTTAATCTAATTTATAAATGCTAAGCGCGATCATAAACCTAACAATAACAACACAATATACTTCAGTGAGTGTATATAACTTCATGAAAGGAACATTTTTAGTTAAAGATATACTTTTACAAAAGCTCACTTTGTCATAGCCCTCAATAAACGGATGGTAATTTGTATTATAATTGTGTGCCCTTTTGTTGTTAATGGAACTTTGAAAATTTAGACCCATAAGTTTTAACCTATAACCATTGAATTTATAATTATAGAAATCCAAGTAAAAGCGTGTTCGCAGACAATTGTAATTTTTCGCCACTTATTCATTTATACAGCTGGTAATTTCAAAAGGACTCTATTTGCCAAGTTTTCAAATACTTCTTGCGTTGGTGTTGACAAATTACGGTCACATGTCGGTGAACAAAAGCCCCAGATGAATCGGTTCTCTGTAGATTATACTCACTGCTAAATTTTTTGATAATTTCGTAACAAGTACTTCTGGTTCGTCTAGTTATTGACAAGATTTACCCGCAGTATGTACGACCAACAAGTGCCACCTGTCTCAAAGATAACCACAAATAATTTTAGCTTAGATAAATTTCTTGCTTCCAACGACCTTTAACCCTCCAGAAGTTTTTTTCTTTCAGAACTGTGCCCGAAATAGTGGTCTGCGGTGTGGTGTACTTATTGATTACGCACAGCCATCCATCTGTCTGCTCGCGTCTATATATGCACCTGACGCCTGATGCAGCTAAGACACATTCCTTCTCTCACTCAGAGCGTCGCGGCGCCTTGCCAGATCCACTATTGTCTCTTATTTTAGTCGCGCAACACTTTATTAACCCGTTATTGACGGCGATCGGCGGCCGAAAGAATTTATCGGCGCAGAAAACGCGCAAAATGCAGCCCGACAAGCATTTCAACCAGTGCATTTCAAACAATAGAATTCTTCCAGAAGAATCCAACCTTCGTGAGCTTCTCTTTAGTGGCTATTTTCATGCAAATGGCAAATTTAGCGCGGACAGCTTGACTTTTGATGGTCAGGCTGGATTTATTTTGCATGTGGTGGATTTTGCTTTTCTTTACTGTTACTAAGTCGTGGTTGCGTGTCTTAAATAATTTTGGAACGGATGGTTGATTTAGAAATGATCTCTGATTGAATTTGGATGTTTTATCCCCATTGATGGTGAAAACTTTAGGCTATTCCGCACACCCCAACACTGTTGACAATAACTTCAGATGCAGTGCGGTATTATTTTTCGTATGTCATCAACAAAAATAAACTGTCATTTGGAATTAACTGAGTAGAGACTAACTGGAAGCCACATGTTTCAAGTTTGCTTAAAGTTCTTAGATTCTGACCGTTTGGGACCTAACTTTTTAGCGTGACTTTCAAACCACTGCATATGGGACACCTTAAAAAAAGTTATAGTTTTTCGTGTTGATTCAAATTTCAGTGTAATTCTCTTGCAAACAATGTAAATGGTCCCTCATAGATAAAATCCCGCTGACAGTGTTGAAATGGTTGCATTATCGTTACAATTGTAACGGGGAGACTAAATGCTGTTTCAATTCCAATGCAATCAAATCCGTAACAATACAACTGAAAATTGGATATTTGGTTTTGGTATTTTGGCAAACCTGGATGAAGGTTCGGCTCAGCATTGTTAGCTCCGATTGTTATCGAACTGATATTGTACTCAATCCTACTGATTGCTTTTCATTTTCATGTACCAAGCGGTAAAATGTTCGGTCGGAATGAAAGTTGGAAGTTTTTATGTTTACAGTATGTGGTTTGGTCGTCATCAAATATGAACTCCATATTTTAAATGCTAATATAGTATGGATATTGAGACAAATTAACCAAAGCTTGTATTTTTCTGATTTTACATGGTTGTTTTCAAGGATTCAATTACAAGGGTTAGTTTCTTTTTGTCACTTGATGTAAGGCCTACCGCCTAGAATGAGTATGTTATTAACGATTTGTCTAATGCAAAAATGTACATTAATTGCTTGAATGGATTATTTTTACTTATAAGATCATAAGACAAGCCACAAGACACATTTCATAAATAGGTTTGGGTTTTTGAGATCAGAAGTTATCTTGAAGGGTTCCTCAAGGTTCATCTGCGGGGTGGTTCTGTGTCTACATTTCATCAACGACATCAAAGCTTTTAAAGAAGTAGAGGGAATCTATTCCGAAAATGTGCTACAGTTTTACAGATTTTTCAAGAGTTAAAACGTAAAATATCACAACTGACAAATGGGATGGATATTAAGACAACCAAGGCTTGTATTTAATTGATGTCTTATAGATGTTTTAACGCTTCCCTTGGAGGTATTGTTTTATCTATGCCACTTATAGTTGCAGGCACAGATGACATCAAGCCTAGAACGCGTATATTATATAAAAGCATTTTTTTTAAAAAAAATCATAGCTAAATGCCATTTGATAGATAATTCCTTACTGATTAGATCATAAGGCAGGCCGTAAAACATATTTTATAAATAGGTTTGAGTTTCGAGATCAGGCCTAATCGTTTCGGAGGTTCCTCAAGGTTCATTTTTGGGCTAGTTCTGTTTTTACATTTCATCAAAGCTATTAAAGACAAAGAAGGAAGTTATTCCATACAGGTGCTATATTTTAATGATTTCTCAAGAGTCTAAGTCCACCTAAAACATGATGATCAATTAACTCTTTTTGACGAGGTGTAGCACAGCCTTAAAAGCAAAGTGCTGCAACAATTATTCATTTGAATGAACCAAACAAGATAATTTAGTGTCCAAAGCCATATTCACACAGTGATTGCTTGCGCGCGGCCACGTGCTGTACTGTAGTCACCGCCCCTCTGTAAAGGGTTGCTTAATATGAAAATCACCCCCAATTGAAAGCTGAATCTGAATCCGACTTGATTGCGAGCTGGAGTCATTAGAGCGTTCTCAATGTGAATAATCCTCATGTTATAAGTTTTCAGACTCATTTCCAAGATAAATTTAAGTCCCGCTAACGCAATTAAGCTCTTGTTTAACTTGGAAACTCCTTCCTCGTTGTTGATTTTATTGATAAACCCATCATCATTTCTGCGCTCCTACTGGAGTTGGATTAAACGCTGAATGCTTTGAACTTTGCTAACTGTATTTTGCATTTGAAATCGTCGGGTCGTTTGTCAGTTCTAACGAAAACGAGATGTTTGGATTAAATTGATTAGTGTTTAGATGATAATCTAACAAAATTATAGACTGACAATATTCGGACTTTTCTTTGTAAAAGACCAACTGAATCTGAATGTATAAATGAATTTTCTTGATAAAGGTGCTGCAGTTCAGACGGTTGGCTCCCAGCACAGGTATCCGACCAGAAACGGAGGCGATCTTCGGATCTCAGCATCGCCTAGCCCTCTCGGAAAAGGAAGCATCCTATGCAGGAATTAGGTTTTTTAATAAGCTTCCGGGATCAGTAAGAAACTGTCCTGAGAAAATGTTTAAAGGAAAGCTAAAACTGTACTTGATAGATAACGAATTTTACTGTGTTAATGATTTTTTAGAATATAATGATAGTGTAGGTAGTTAAATCGTTGTTGTTGTTTTTTAATTTTGGCAGTGAAACCTATTTATTTATTTGTGAAGTGTGATATTTTTAAACGTTGAGCCTAGAAATCTATTTTTTACCTGTTAAACATATCTGTATTTAATTTAAAATTGACATGTGAGATATAATGTACTTGTAAAACAACTTTTCAAAGTATCTTTTCATAAATAAATGACTTATGCCGTCCTGGTCTTCCTTTAACACCCTTGTTTCCACATAACCGTTTACTGCAAGATTTCCAAATGTTGACAATTCAATTACTAAAGCTGTCCTAAAAGAAATTTATTCATTCAAACAACAAGTGAAAGTAAGCAAAAAATATCTGTAAAGCAATTCCGGAACGGGACCGACATGACAGAATCAGCAAAAAGCCGAAATGAAAAGAATCGAGAGAGGCAAAATACATTTGGCAACGGTAAATCAAATGAAAAATATACGCGACGTGGTGAAAGGTTTCATCGGGCAAATATTCCACGGATCCGCACGGCGAGTTAAATCGAATCCGTCATTTCCCGTTTGAAAACCAACACAAAAGCGATGGAAGTTCGGCATTTTTGCCAAATTAAAAACAAACTGTCGACGAAACATTGTAGCGTTCCCGAACCGTTATTCAATAAAACGAAATCGGCGGAAATATTAAAGCTTCCAATCTCTAATGCAGAACAGAATGCGAGTTGTAAAAAGCGCAACCGATGTATAGTTATTGGGGGCGCCCGCCAACCCCTATTGTCAGGATAGTCCACCCTTCTCTTCCAAGTTGTGATTTGTATACAATAAAACCACTCAGCAGTACTAATGTTGAATCATGTAATGTGTTCAAATTGCAAGACATTAATTTTTTAGAAGCTGAGTTTTGTCTCTCTTATTTTGAACTAGTTCTAATTTTTGTCTAATGTCGTACCTAAACCGCTTAAATTTATAGTAGTACACGATCTATATTATTTGTCATTATTTCTTTTCAATATTCAAATCAAACAATTTATGTGTAGTATATTTAGGATATCACAGTCAAGTTGTGTTAGCTTGGTGAGGCCACTAAACCTAACCTAACCCTAAACCTGTTTTTAAATTAGGTTAGGCACGTGAAAACGGGTGCAGTTTTCCAACTCCCCGAAACGTAGTGAGTAGTTTTCTTCCTAAAGTGGCAGGAAAAGTCCGTTTTTTTTCAATTCAATTGAGCTTCACCACTATTACAAATTCAAAATCTAGCATTAATTTTCTCATTTTTATCACAAAACTAGTAGTGTTTTCAAAAAAAAAGTGGTCAGTGGAGTCATTGCAGTATGTTATTATATTTAAGAAAAGATTTATCAAAAAACCATAATGAAAATAGGAGGCGTAGCGTATCTCAAGAAAATTTTTTTATTGTTCTTATGGCACATAAAAACAAAATGGCCGACCGGTACTCCTAATGATTTACAAACCGATAAACAGCGAGTAAAATATGTCACCGTTCACGAAACAGGCCGGACGGACTCACATCGGTAAACCAAACACATTGAAATACGGCGTGTTTAGATTGCGTTGTGTTGCCAGCATTGATTGTGATTGTGATTGTCAGATTGTGCCAACAATCCATCAAATCTGCCTTTATATCAGCTGATCCAGCCCCTCATCCCTCCTCTCCCACCACTAGGATCATCTGATTGCGCCACAAATAACAGAATGACTGTACTCTATGTGTCAAACAATGTAGCCATTTAATTTGCCCGACGTCACCGTGTATATTTATGTAACCTCCATTATTTTATTGTTGCAATTCATTAACTAGTCTTTTGTTTGTTTATTGTTACGATTCTATCAGTTTTAAAAGGGACAGATTTTACATAAAAGCGACGCTTTGTGATTTGATTTGCGGATGTAACTAATTGCACCCTGTGTTGTTTTGGTTTGGAATTGTGTTTTGTTCTTAAAAAGATCGTTTATTGCTAGGCACAGCGTGTATTGATGAGATAAGTAGTCGGTGATAAAACTTTAGTTAATTATATTTTATCGGAACCTTTTCATTTCGATATCTTTAATGTTTTCAATTTCAAATTTCGGCACCACTATAGTCTTTATCGTCAGTTTTTGCTATGACCACTCTAACAATAAACGTTTAGATAATAATTCGTACGATTTTTAAATATCTGATCATTACTAAATCAAGCTAGCTGAAACGTTTACGTTTTTATTTTATCTTTAATTCTCGTCTAGTCATATGGTAGTTTTTAAGAAGCGTGTTGGCCTCGCTTTCAATTAATCAATTTGCACTTCTACGAAACAACATTAACAAAACCAAAAATATAATCACGAAATTCCCCACAACTCATTTGAGACTACGCAGTAGTAGTGGCTGTGACCTTGAATTCCTTCCGATACGAACAATGTAAAACCGTGCATTTTCTTGGGGCCCTTCACGCCAACATTAATCCAAAATGTGAGGAAAGTTTGTATTTGAATTTCCTATTTTTAGTAAACTACTGAAATGTTCAAAAAGGTGGTCAGCGGAACCACTGCAGTACATTGTCACCTTTCAAATTAAACTTAATTCGAAACTATCTAATGAAAATTGGAGGCGTGAGGTGTCTCCGGAAATTGCTTGTTATTACATTGTTCCTATAAGATAAAAAACCAAATGACCGACAAGTACTGTACACTTTTTACGGGCCAGTGGAACTTTAGTCTTGGCAGCGTGTTGCCTCTCTTCCAATCAAATCACTATTAAGTAAAGGAAAGAACGGACTTTTCCAGCCACTTCCGGAGAAAACTATCTAACGTTTCGGGTAGTTAGAAACTCCCCGTCTTCAGAGGACTATAATCTAGGAACTACATTTAATTAATATCTTAGCAAAGCACTAACCTGGGACTATTCCAACCAATATTCCAATATTCCTAATATTGGTTGGAATAGTCTGGAGTCAAATAACAGTAATTCTAATTAGTATGATCTCTAACTTGATTCTAACTAATAGTTTTACAACACATTTTTTAGGGACACCACCTCTAGCACCCGTTCAAAATTAACATACCAAAAAATCAACAATGAAAATCAACAACTAAATTCTCTCTCAAACAAATTGGTATTAGTGCACCAAAATGCACAAATAGCCACAAATAAGCAGGATGAAGTTTCTCTCATATGCGAGGAACTTCATCCTGATTTGCTAGTTGTAACCGAGCACGGTTTCACCAACAACAATATTGAAAACTTCAAAATTCAAAATTTTCAACTTGCAAATTTTTACTGTCGCAACTTCTCTAAAGGAGGAGGTGTGGCAATTTTCACGAAAAACAATTTTTCCTTTACCCCACACCAAATTTGTACATCCACAGAAAAAGATTTTGAAATTACGGGGGTAAAGTTGCAAACCAAATGTTCTCAAATTGAAATACTTGGTTTGTATAGGTCTCCCAACGGTAATCAAGAATCCTTCTTTTCAAAATTTGAACAACTTTTGTCAGACCTGACCAAAAGAAACCGCGACTTTGTGGTTATGGGGGACTTCAACATCGACATCTTAGATGTACAAGCCCCTATGACAAAGAAACTGGCTGACTTGTTAAGGTCGTTTGGCCTTAGGTGGTCAGTTAACTCTCCAACGAGAGTGACGGCCAATTCAGCGTCGGCAATCGACAATGTCATTTCCAGTCTTTCAGACATAGAGGTTTTGGTGATCAACACCGCGATTTCTGACCATTACGGCCAACAGGTCATCATTAATGTTCACGAGCCAACTAGGGATCAAATAAATAAAATTACAATCAGGGACACGAGGCCCACAAACGTCGAGCTCTTAAACTTTCTCCTCTCAAAGGAAAGTTGGAGCTCTCTAAATTTTGTAGATCCCGTTGAGCTGCAATTTCAAAATTTTGAAAACACTTTTAACTTCCATCTAAATGTGAGCTGCCCCGTTCGACAAATTAAACCAAAGCCGAGGAAAGAAAAGTGCAAATGGATTACCAAAGGTATCCTGGTTTCGAGAGAAAATTGTGTACTGTAGTGGGTTTGCTTACCACATTTTTGAAAATGTTATTAGTTTACCTATGAAAACAAGAAATTCAAATACAAAGTTTCTTTAACTTTTGGATTTATGCCACGGTTTTATACATGCAAAATGGAAATTTGGCTCAGCGGAGTCACTAAATCAATTAGTACACTTTAAAACAATGTTTAGTTCATAAAAATCCAATGATAACAATAGGCGTGAAGTGTCCCAAGGAAATTCATGCTTTTACATTGCTTTAACGAGACAAAATTCAAGGTCACAGCCACTACTACGCACTCTTAAAGCGCCAGTATGTTATGTAGGCTTCACTATTATTGGTATTTTGTTATTATGTATCTTAATTTTCCAATCTTTTATATACGAACCTCTTTCTGAGTTTCTAAACATGTTTTCCACATCTATAAAAATAATCATCCATTGATTTTAACTTTAGTGTTTATCTTTACAAACCAGATATTCTCTTTTGCAAAGTGAATTTATTATACCTACCAATATAATAATGCTAAGTATTTTCTCAATAGCTATATTTTTATGTTCAATTTTTTTAACTAAAAGTATTATTATAGAATAATAATCACAGTAATCCTTATCCTATGGTGTTACCAATATGTTCAGGTCAAATTTATTGATTGATAATCATCTGGACATGGCTAGGTTGATGTTTAAATAACCTCTAAAAGATTATTGTCATTTATTGTCCCACAGAGGAAAGACCATTTTGTTATAAACTGTAAACTTGGAGATTTATTAGCTAGTTTATAAATTAGAAAAATACAAGGGCATCAACAGAATCGTACATACACAGTAACCCTTATGAATAGCAATTTGTAATTGTCAACAGCAACACTCCTAAGCGCGTGATATCATCAATCCAACAGCTCCTATTTGACAAATAGCAGTTATGACTTTATTGCGGCCATATGTGTCACTAAGTGTGTATATGTGTAGAGTGGCTAATATACAGGGTGAGGGGTGTAGTGGAGGTGGGGGTGCAAGAGGGGATGATGCAAATGTACTCGGCACTAATGCACAGATGACAGATCACACTATTGTTTAATCGGTATTAGCATCAGCATCCATTGCACTTGATTAACAATTGATTGTCTGTAATGGACTGTATAATATCAACGTCATAGTGCGCGCGATACGCCATATGGGACCGGCCGACATATGTGCCACACACAGCTGGTGACAACGACAGGTTTTCTTTAAACACAGTGGTTTAAGTTTTCGCACAAAACTCTGACGATGCTGAACAACAACAATTTTATTGGTTTAAAGCGGAAGGTACATTTTCAATCGTTGAGCTCTTTCCATTTATGTATGAAAGGTATTTTGATGTTAGTATGAATGGAAAATTAAACCAATTGTTTGCTATACATTTACTGTAATATGTTCACGCAATAAACCATTTATTTATTTATTTATTTATAACGTTGAAAGCAAAATTCTTGTTTTATACAAACAGCACGTATTGAAGTTCTTAGTCGCGTAATCGCATGGTCACTAAATCACTATTTAAAATGCCGATTACTCTCATGGGTGTATTTTAAGGCAAATATGTGGTAAGGGATGAGTGTGATGAGTGGTAGTAATGAGTTATGAGGTGTAGTCTTGTTACAAACTAAGGCCGACTCTTCCTTAGAATGGGCCATTAATTAATAGCCCAATGACCAATGGAAATACAAGGACCAACGGATTAACGTGACTTCCCTACCACGCAGGTGATGGTCTGATATGTCTAAACGATGGTGGGAGTTGATGCGGGTATCATTAGATGATCACTGAGACTATCTGAGCCGCTTCAGACCTATATCATCCTCAAAACCTGACCATGAAGCTGGATTACAGGATCACGACACGAGTCCCAGTCATATAATACAACTGCAAAAGTTTACCGACTTTAAACGTTTAAATGAGTGTTGCCTAACAGTAACGCTATAGCGGTGTCGTTTGTTGGACTGTAACTCTCTGCATCCATTTGTTCCACGCACTACGTAACATTGAAGACATTAAGTCTATACCGTTCACGTTTACAGATCTCCACATGTTCAAACCACACAGCAGCTGTTTGACTGAATCAGACAAATTAACATTTTCCGAGAACTGATTATGAAAGAGTCAGAAGCAGAAGCAGAAAATGATATGCCTTGGCTGAAAACAGCTGTTCAGAGACATTTATCATAACCAGATGTGGTTCTCGGGAACTGATGACAGAACTCCATTGTTGGAAGGGCATCGCGACATTCTTCGAGACCAGAGTTGTAGGTCGCGAGTGTGTATTGGGTAAGGTTGTGTTTGGTTGAATTTAATTATACGTTTTGATGTTTTGTTTTTGTATTGGGAAAAATAACTCTAAATTTGAGGGTTTAAAGAAATGGTATTGTGTTGTAGACAGTTTGATGTCTATAAGTTTGGTATTTTCGCGTTTGCTTTGAGACACCGACCACTCTTGAGTATGTTAAGGTGAATATGGGATGATGGTGAGTGTGATGAGTGTTTTGATGGATGATGAGATGTAGTCTTGTTACAAACTAGAGCCAACTGTTCCCCAGATTGGGTCATTAATTAATAGCCCAATGAAAGCAAATGTAACTACTAACAATAGAAAATTTAAATCTAACTTTTCTGTCAATTTCATTTTTAATAGAAATAAACAATTAAATAATATAATATGTCATTTTGACACCAACAGTAGACCCTACGGATTTAGATTAACCTATTCTACAATACAGCCTATTCTTATATTTTTGATCCAATTTAGTTGTGTGTGTTGTCAAGGTGAATCCTGCCCGAGAAGGCAAACGTTCACGAACTGCAGTTCTGTATCTCCCAGCTCGGTGGTTTCCCCTGCCTCCCGTATCATTGATACACATCTCGTAAAAGTGTACGACACAACCTCTTATAGATTTGCATTTCGATTTGAAAAATAATCTTCTATTTCAAATAATTGTATTTACATTGGTTATTGGGCTATTAATTAATGATCCATTCTAAGGAAGAGTCGGCCATAGTTCGTAACACGACTACACCTCATAACTCATTACTACCACTCATCACACTCATCCTTCACCACACATCTCCTCTTGTTATATAAATATTAAAAGCTACTCACCAATTTACACGAACAAACACAACAATTAAACACTGACAATAAAAACGACAGGTCGACTTAAGTGAACCGCAACGCAACTAAAATAGCCTCTTCCATCAATAACCAGAGATGAAGTTGTCTGCGGCGCTCATAGATAGCGCCTCGGCCGAGTACAACGTGTTGCTGACAAAAGGGCATTTGTCACGGATTCCATTTACGGATTCTTAGTCGAGTTCAAAAGGGCACATCTCCTAAATAAAGGTTCTGTCGGGGTTAGAGCCACAATGGCGTTGGATTTATTTCCGAGCAGGAATAGCTGATAATTGGCGGCTAAGAGACAAAAGCGCGCTGTCTTTGTCATCCGCCGCTGAAATCGAGCGATCATCCCTCGAGTCGACAAATCAAGTGTTCGACCCGTGAAGTCACGTGATCGTCCCCGTGCTAGTTCGAGCATGGAGCGTGGAGGTGGGGCACTGCCTTGAATAGAAGCTGTCACTGCGATGCGAGCTGATTGGAGAGGTAATTTTGGGAACAAATAAGATATTACCACACTAATGTTTGATACAATCCAAGTTTGAGATCTGTCAATTATATGGCTGGGGACGGTTAGCTTATCCAAACGAAACCGATCTCTGGGAATATTACTATCAATGCGATTGTGTAAAAGATTATCTTCAAATTTAGTTAAATCGTAAACTCGCCTTACATCCATCGTTCCGAATATACAGGGTGAGTTTTAAATGTCAACTACCCACCTTCGAAAAAAAGGTTACCCTCAAAAAGGTTTCAAGAACAATTTGTCATAAAATTTATATCTGAAATGTGGCATTTTAAAACTGATTTCTTGCAATCTTTAAGCAGGTATTACAAAAAAACGAGTTGAGATAAAAAATGTGTCTTTGCATCGTTTAGTTTGCATTCAAATTTCCTTTCTTTTGAGGTGCCACAAAGAAGGAGGGTTCAATTAAAAAATTTGTGGGAGCCTCCCTTTGGATTTCGGGTGGGAGGTAGGTGACCCAAAGTAGGCTACGTCAAAACACTTCAGAATCATATAAAAACATTGCCCAAACAGTTTTAAATAATTTGTCCTTTTTCAAAAGTTAAGGTGGGGGGGACATTTAAAACTCGCCCTGTAAATTAAATGTAAATTCTTAGTGAACATGGAGCAAGCAGTGGAATATTGCGATTGAAAGAAAAACAAACTAATGGTTAAAATAATGATACTTAAGATAGGCAAGACTTGGGGACGTTCTTGAGAATAATGTTTAAAATCGAACCGGCTGAAATATTTCAAACTTTACTTCAAACATAGATTTGTAAATGTAGATTTGTAAATGACGAATCTAGAATGTCGAAAATGTAAAGTACAGTATAGAGTATATTTCTAGTGGCATCTTTCTAGACCAAAATTACTTAACACATGTTGTACTTCATGAACAAAATATCAAACAAGAATCAACTTGACTAATCTTCAACAACTTTCAGGTTTTCGCGGCCGGTGTTCACGCCGCGTCCAAACTTCACAATTAGGTTGAGATATCTTAAGTCAGCAGCCCTACCACCAATAGGACAGCAGACAGCAAGGAGCTCAGTTTCAGCCAATCGGTGACAGAGAATGGAACTCCGCAGCGAGGCCGAAATATCTCAATATATGAAGTTTAGACGCGATGTGAACCGGAAGAACTAGATTATAATCTACATCACATTGTACTAACATACGCCAACCCTTGGTTTCCCCAGACATGACAAATCACTTCACCGCGGCCCCACCAGACTGCGTGGCAGTAGCGGCGGCGGGGTGCGCTGTTTAGTGTTTACTCACTGACATATTTAATATACCCACCCTCATGTCTAACCGCACGGCATACCTGTTGCTTCATACTCGTAACCCCGAGCTAACAAGTTAATACAGCACTTGGTCTAAGCAAAGATAATGTGATGGTAGGTAGGCAGCGCATGGATGCTGAGCAAGAAAAATCAACGTAGTTGAAGCAGTCTACACATAGAATGCTCTGCGAGGACATTTTTAAGTATAGCACGTGCAAGTTCGTAAATCGCAAGATTTGGTCACATTTAAGTCATCGATATCGGGTAATCTCGAGCATGTGGAGCCGAGGGGAGAAAGACGGCGAGAGGCGGCAGCGCATTCTGAATGTGGGCTGACTAGCTATGTTCATTTTTCTGCCTCAGCACCTATGCGCTATCTACCTAACATCATCTTTAGTATAAGCGAGCTAAGTTAGTTTGTTTTGTAGTTTTGAAACAACAGCCACAAGAGACTACAAAACTCAAATTCTAAAATGTAAATTAATAGGCACGCTGATGCACAAGTAATTACATGAAATTATTGGTTTCACATGAAAAATGAAATATATTTTAAAAGCAACTAGGTTTACATTTTGTTTTGTTACAAAAAACCGTTCTCAAAAGTGGAGATCTCAGAAGATGGTCAGCTTAACTCTGTAAAATCATTTTATCTTCTCATGAACGGAACTGACTTTCCTTTTTTTATTACTGTACATCAATAACATTTGGTCGAGTGAACCCAAAAATATAGAAGCGCACGTCTGTATTCGTTGTTTGAATCTTCTTATTGACGATGGTACAATTTCTGAGGGTGATCGTCCATAATTGTGGACGTTCTTCATCCTATTTTTGGTGTACAAGAAGAACACGACGTTTCGTGATCTGGATTCTGAACTCGGCTTGAGGTGAAAGGTAACCTAAAATATAACACACAAATTAGGAAATGACCTAAAGTAATCAGCGTAATAATATAACTATGGTGTTTGTGCTATATTTTAGGGTCGATACGTTCTAGCATATATTATTAAATGGCTATATACTTACCTATTAAGTAGAGTCATGACTCGTTTGTTCTTGTACACAAAACCCCAAAAAAAACAAACCCAAAAGAGTAGGTACTAAAATTAATTTTGTATTTGCTAACCTTAATATTACCATTTTAACATGACTTATCCCTTTCTTCCATACTATATTCGACTACCTCTACAAATTTAAATTAATAATTCACAATGCATTTTATTTTTGAACTAAACATCTTGAGAAAGTCTTGTATGATTTTACACTATACGTATTGAGAAGTAACCCAGTTTGAAGGCAGAGCAGGGTAGGTAGCACTGACAAGTGATTGATCTGCAATGTCCGGTTCCGGTTGCGTTATTATGCTCAAAGACGGGATTATGACAGAGAGTGTGGAGGGAGGGGTGCGGCCCCAAGGGGGGTCCACGTCAAAGAGCCTCTCTCAGCACAAATTGTTGCCTGAATCGCCGATGAGTGCCTCCTCCTAACTTAACCACTTTCTTTCTTATATATTTGTGTACGTTTCTTTGTGGGGAACTTGGCTTGCAATAGTTGTTGTAACTGTGTTCCCCTATGGCCGTCTTAAACATAGTTACAACACGAAACATAGAGTAGAATTTGACAAAGCCAAAGTATTGGCCTAAATTTCACATGATTTCCCGAGAGTCATCTGTGGAACCATTGAAATAATTAAAAATAATAATAACTTCAACAAAAAAATTAAAGACAGCATTAAACTTTCAAGAAACTTTCAACCAGTCCTGAAGAAGTCCTTTAAATAGTGCCACAGCCAAT
The DNA here is from genome assembly GCA_018831715.1 of Matsumurasca onukii. Taxonomy (NCBI): domain Eukaryota; kingdom Metazoa; phylum Arthropoda; class Insecta; order Hemiptera; family Cicadellidae; genus Matsumurasca; species Matsumurasca onukii. The sequence goes on from CM032065.1 coordinate 2,004,628, forward strand.
GGGAACAGTTGGACAGCAAGTATCTCAGTTACGGTCAATCAGTGACTATTGAGATGGTACTCCACAGTGAGACCGAAATACCTCGAGGTAATTGTTATGATGTTTTGGTGCGGTGTGAACCGGAAGAACTATATTATAGTTGAAACTTTAAATTTGTACAGCAGAAAACGTTCTTTAAATTTGAACTATAGTATCTATAATTACTGCATGAAAATACCCTCTTAGAAATTGAATTAAAACTAAAAGTTTTAGTTAAAGTTTTGACTGCAAAAGTAGAAATCCCGATTTTACATACTGAACTGTTAGATTCGCTCTTTCAAAAAACATCGAACTCAGAAGTGCAGAATTTCTTAACTTGTAAAATGTAAGATACTTTTTCACAAAACTACCCCTCCCCCAACCGGATTTTCTGGTATTCAATTTGCTGCTAAAATGAACTTTACCAAAATATTTACAAAAGGCAAAGTGGTTTTAAATTTCACAAAAGGGAGACCAGGAGAGAACTTTATATTTATGTATACTAAGTTTATAAAAAGAAATCCTCAAAACTTGTTCTGTGGTCAGAGTTCAGGCTCATTTTATGCTCCCTAGTCTGGGACCTACCATGCTGACAACATGGATTTTCCCAAGGAAATTCTCTAAATAATACGACAATTATTACACAACTTGTCTAGTTCTTATCTAATAAATAAACATTTTTTTATTTATTAAAAAACTAGGCTACGATCCAGATTCCTACTCAGTACTAACAAACGCCTTTAGCACCAATTTACCCAACAAATCTCTGTAAAACCATATGTTCACATTTCACCCGAAATGTAAATAGATACAATTCACCAGTCAAACAGCTGACTAAAACAGCGAGGCAGTAAACAAAATCAGCTGTCTATATATGTGACGTAGCTTGCCAAATATTGCCGCGGGTTGTGGCGGTGGTGGTGGTGGTGGTGGTGGTGGTGGTGAGGAGGGGGATGTTTGAGTGATATGCGGTGTTATATCGGGTAATGTACATGGAGGGAGCAGTCAATATCATAGGAGACACAAAACACACCCCGGATATGTCTCAATACTTCCTTTCACTCGGCACGTACGACAGATTTGTCAAACATTTGGAGGAAAAAATGTAATAAAATTCTTTTTTTAGTTGTATTTTTACCGTATCCAACAAGGTTCATTCAGTCAGGCTAAATAGTAAATTTGGTCGAAATAAGATCGTAAAAAATAATTTTGGCAAAAGCCCACCCCAAAAGAACAATGATCCTTATTGAAGAACTAAACCAAGAGCTTACAAAAGGAATATTTGTACGAAATTTCGTGGACAACAGACAAAAATGAAACTTGTAGAATGGTGACACATTGAAATCAAATTTATTCCACCTTCCTTAAAGAGTTAAAACCGACATAAATTAACAAAATGTAATAAAATAAAAAGTTTGGTTAAGTGTATAAGTATATAAAATTGTCTAATGCACAAAAGCAAAAAACAAGTTTAGATTTTTAATTTTTCCACGTGTTTTAGCTTGACTTAAATCATAGGCTATCACTGTTTCAGAGAAACACAACCGTTATAATTTACATAGAAATAAAACCGCAAACTCTATTTTAAGTTCGTTAACCAGCTATATCGGATAATCCGTTACAAAACGGTGGACATTCAAAGTTTTGTTTTCCTGTAAAATTGTAGCTATACCATAAATGAATACAAAGTTCACCCTGTGTAATAGATGTCACCTTCTTAATCGACCAAAACAACTCCCGTTGTTCTAGACCCTACCGTTTTAATATTATAAAAATTATTATATTATATTTAATTATTTAGTCAGAGTTTCTTCACTTTGACATTCAGAGCACTGGGCAGAAATTAAACCGATACAGAAAGTAAACAACTTTCTTATGTCACAACGCAAACTGCACAACTATTAACAGCTGTTATTTGTTTAATTAAAAATACGCATTACAAAATGAACGGATTTCAATTCTAACTTTTTGTTTTGGTGAAAATTCGCTAAGATTCACCGTAGCGTTTGTGGCTACATGTCGGCTATGTTGATTTTCAGCCGGAACACAAACACACGAGCACACAGCACACACACACTGTCACAAATAAGCTGACGGGAGATACGCGAGTGAGAGATGTGGCGGCAAGAGATGTTATAGAGTCAATATCATACCTCTGTGTTTTGTGCCCCAGCCCTATAAATATCCTGTCAAACCCCGGCTATACGCCCGATATATGCCCCAATAACCAAACCTCCCCAGCTATTGCTCGCTACTGCGCGTATCTTTCATACAGTACATGCAGTTGTGTCTTTCATCTGTGGACTGTGTGCTACGGTTATCTGTGGTTTCTTTATACCTCCGGCGTCTGTTACATATTTGAGCTACACAAACGAGTTCTTGTAGATGTTAAACAAGTTATTAAAGAGTTACTGATCTTCGAAGTTTAAACAATGTTGTTGGTAAATGCTTTGTTTTTGTTAGGAAGACACGGCTCCTAATGTTTCTAGAGTACAACAGCCCAGTGGCGTTCGCAGAGGGGGGATCAGGGGGATATATCCCTCCCCGAAATCTATGTCACCAATTAAACTATGCGCATGACAGGTTTTCTAATGGGTTGTTTTAAGAATATCTACTATCATTTTAAGTCATATTAATTTACTAAAATAAAGTAGTTCCTTCTCCCTGAGCAAACGGTAGAAACCTCAGACAAAGATCTACAGCCAATGTTTTATGCCACATTAGCCAAATGGCCCAATTATTTTGACAAATCTTCAGAGGCTTTTGGAAAATAATAAATTGTTATATTTTGAAAAATAAATTACGGTAATTAGTATTAACAGATTAGTTAAAACCATAGTTTCAGTCCACAAAATGCTTAAAAAACATTAGGGGAGTTCCCCAGTCTCCCCTATGTTCTTCCATAATATCCCTCAAACCCCCTTGCCATGTAGTCGTAATATTCTAAGAATCTCCTCTCGAAAAAAAATGAATACGCCACTGCTACACCCATAATCATCTAGAAAACATGTAGAGGTTCAAAAGTACTTGCATAAACACTAAATATAAATAGCCTGTATTTAAGTGTTTTCTTAAGAAATGTGACAACAATTTGTTTAAATTTTACTTTCTAAACGATACATTTGTTCAGTTTGCTGAAAAATTGATTTTCAAAATAATCCAATGTTGGAGCATTTAAAACTGTATGAATTGAAACCTTAGATAGATATTTTCATAAACAAGGCATGGCCAGGCAATTTGATCAGTGATTCATAAGCTAACCATTTGGAAATGTCATATCTGAGCTTCTTGTAAGCAGTAAGCGCTACTCAGGAAGAGAATCAGCGTAAAGGAATTTAACGGGGTCTACATGAACTACGAGTATGTAGGAGCTTTACATGTTAAAACGCGAACATCGATTGGAGTTTTTCAAAAAGAACCTAAGTTACATAGTTCAAATATTCTTAAAGATATTTAAACGAGAACATCTGACTTAATGAGCATTTAAAAAATGTTTGTCAAAATTTAAAAAAGTATCTACTAAATAGATCTTAATAGTCCTTTTAAGAATTGAATCCTCAACAAGATCTAGATTGAGTCTAACATGTAACTTCTTTCTTTGTATATCATGACGCTATTTATGACATTTCTGTACATGAGCAAATAAAGAAGTTTTGAATGATCGATTGATTGACCCTTTATACGATGGCCACTCCCCGTGGTTCGAAAGTCACGTTGAGCCGTTGGTCCATTCCATTGGTCGTTGGTCTATTAATTAACGACTCGATCTGGGGAACAGTCGGACCTAGTTTGTAACAAGACTACGCCTCATCATCCATCAAAACACTCAACACACTCACCATCATCCCATATTCACCTTAAATACCCTCTAGGAGTGGTCGGTGTCAAATCAAAGTATTGCACCGATGGACTCTGAAAAATGTTCTTTCGCATTTCTAAATCGTCCAAATGCAATTTTTCGCTGATAGCTTCTAAACAACCAATGTGTCTAACATGGTCACCCTCAGCTCTAGGTCCAATGTTTCCTCCCAAGACAAGTTCCAAGTTTGTCTAAGTTGTGTAGCGGTCGCCTGTAATCTGAGGTGTCTCACACGGCCCGACTCCGAGAGCAATTAAAGTTAGCCGAGTTTGAGGCCACAAAGCGGCAAATTGGTAGCGTATTTAATGTTGTTATATACGGATTAGCCTTGCTTTATATCTTGTGTTGTTGGGGGCCTAATCCCGGGGGCCCAGCCTTCTGCGATAAACACTAAGCCCCCTCTCTCTCACTCTCTTGCTATTGTTTTGATTAACTTGTCTTATTTCTCTCTCCTCTCTTGCTGGATAATTCCTCCGGTTTATCCTCCGCATTGATTCCAGCCTCCAATCTAAGTTGGATTGGAGGATTTCCTGTCAGCCGGGATTGTTCTTTTGTGCGATGTGTGGAGTGGTTTCCTTCATACTTTTGATTAGTTGAGGTGTTTATATAGCTTCCGACGAGAGTGAAGTGTACAGTGACTTTCAGTTGAGTGAAGTTAGTTTTTTTCAATAAATCTGTAGATATATTAAAATATTATTACTATAGCTTTTTAGTGATACACATTTCGTCGTTTAAGCGGACCCATGGTGGGTTGGTATCGCGCGCGTTTCCGGAGTTCATCACTCCGGTGACGCGGGTTCGATCCCCGCAGTCACCACTTACAATTTGTAATGTGGCTAATACGGTGACGCTAGGTAAAGGTCGAGGTTGAGTGGTAGAGAGGACTTTGTAGTCCTAACTTCGACTCGTTAAACAAGACAACCTTAACCTTGACCTTAACTTTGAACTTAGAATTTGATCCCGTCTTCAGGTGAAAGGTACAAATAACTTAAAACCCTTTGTTTACCTTCTATTGGTTGTGCATACATAGGTTTTATTTATGTTCCCTGTTACTGTTGGTCAGTCTGATTCCCTGCTGTGATTGGTCGTCCACTGCTCCGAGCCAGCCAATGTCTAGTGGCTGGTTAGGCAGTCAGTAAGTGTACGGCTTTCACTGGCGATGGACGTGCTTGATTCATCTATTTCTTCTTTTAATTTCGTAAGGTTTTTGTAAATGTATTGTTTACTAGGCTAGCTGTTATAAAATTAACAAGTTTAATGGGGAGGAAGTAAAAAATTAAGGGTTTTGGTGGTGGGTAGTCGGCTTGCTGATTACTTCTACGTTAGCTCTTGTCCTAATGTTTTTTTTTATGTTTTAGGTTACTTTTCATCTGAAGACAGGATCGGATTGAAAATCGCAAAACTTCGTGATCTTCTTGTTCACTACAAAACTACGGAAAACGGATCCAATGATACTTCAGCCAAAGAATTTCTACCATTGTCAACGACAAGTTATAAAAACATTTATAAAGATAGAGTCGTCAAAAAATGGTCAAAAAATTTAATCGTTACATTTGCTTTTAATGAATCCGTGGATTTCCCATACACATTTTCTAAGTATGTAAAACCCTTAAAGGTGATTAACTGTTTTAAACAACGTAGATTTTATTTCTTTCTACTCAGATTTTCCCAATCACATCAATTTAATCCTATGTATCCAGCCTGCGCTTGTTACATGCATAAAACACAAGTCCTGAACATGACGAAGGGGGTGCTCTGAAATGTGTGGTGGATATAAATCTAATATCAGCTGATATATAGATTCCGCACAAGCCACAATTCAGCTGAGAGGTTCATAAATACATACCTTCATCTTACATGATGGATAAACCCTAAGTCAAATATCAGCAGATGTATCAGTTTATCTTCTACCTTTTGAAATGTTTCCTGTGTTGATTTTTAAGTTGTATCAATATTGGTTCACTATAGTAGTGAACCTTTAATAATTTATAGTATTACTACCTACACTTTTCATTATACTGCAAAATGATAGGCATCCGGATTGCTTTTAATATTGATGAATTTATGAAGGTCACCTGATATTTTCTGGTTATAGCCTACCTAAATAAATAAATAGTTTATTGCGGAAACATATTAACATGTTATGCAATCGTAATTTTAGTCTGATGATTAGACACCTGCACGCCTGATATTTTGTAAACAGAACCATCAATTAAAGTCATAGCAATATCATCATATCTCAATTGGATTAAGGCTACTATAGCGAATCGGTTATACGGGGTGAGTTTTAAATGCCTCCTTCCTCAACTTTTGAAAAATGAAATATTTTTAAAAACCCTTCGGGGAATGTTTTTTTTTTAATTCTAAAGTTTGTTTTGACGTACTATGCGTCACCCACCCCCAACCAAAAGACGAGTCGAGATAAAAAGTGTTTCTTTTCGTCGATGAATTTTTACAACGCTCTTTCTTTAGAGACGCCACAAAAAGGGGTAAAGTGTATTAAAAGATTTGGAGGGCCTCCTCCCCGGTTTTTGGTTGGGGTGACCATTTGACATATAACTAATAAACAGACATTTTATTACACGAGAAACGGTGCGGACAAATTTAAAAGTTCAAAACATACTGATGATGCTTGGAACTTCTTTATAATGTTACAACGGATGCTCATAATTGACTGTTTTAAAACACATTCTCTTCATGAAAAACAAAAACTAAATACAAGCCAAATTAATTGTAGCAAAACATGTTGAAGATCATGTGGCAGCAACTAAGACGTGAAGGGAAGGGGAGGGAATGGATTCTTCATCCAGGGAAACAAATGGGCGGCTATTTGCAGCAGATCGTCAGGGGAGTGATATTTTGGCAGTTATGCCATGTTTGATGTTCCCGCCAGAATGAGCTGCGAGGTTATGGGTGTAATCAAAACAAATGTAAAGATGAGACAACATCAGAGCAGGGAGCATGTGGGACTTTGTACACGACAGTGTGGTGCTGGAGTTTCAAAATTCATATTTGTCAATTTGTTTGTGAATTTAACAAAATTTGTATATGATAAAAAAACATTACCCAGCCTGGATGTACTGGAACTATAACGAAAACTTCTTGATTGATAAGAAATCCCATTCAAGATACATTCATTACAGATTTCTTCGTCTACGATTTATCAAAAATGCGTGTCTAGAAAACGTAGAGCGGTAAAATTGTGTCTTGTTATTTTTTCTAATTATTTTAATGCTTTGATATTTTATTAAAACAGCGTTACTTTTAGCCCTGTCATATTCTATGTAAGAGCTTTTTTTAAATTAATAGCATTAAGAATGAAACAAAGAAGTCCCTCTAAATATTTGTTAATGAAGAAGCAACCTACTAAGTAAATTAATATGTGACACTTTAGAATATTATTTCTTACATCTGGGCAAAAAGGTTTAATTAGATCTTTTGACCAAAACTCACATATCCACGCTCTTTCTTATTTCATCAAGTGACCAATGACTTGACGTGCTCTGTAGTTATGGTTTACGTAAAGACAACAATTATTCGTAAATATGAAAAATGAAGACTTTTCAAAAAACCAAAGATAAGCTGGTTGTATTTAAACATCTTTGAAACGTTCGTAAATGTTTTCTTTTAACTTTGTTTAAAGATAGTTGTTGAAAAGGATTTCAGAGTTTAAACTATTATTACAGACATTTTCCATCGTTAGTGAGCAAGATGATCAACCATCGTAAGCCTTGCTCACTAACGATGGAAAATGTCCGCAATAATAGTTTAAACTCTGAGTAGTTTTAATATACAACCTTGAAAAAGTTAAATAGTATTTCAAGTTTTTAATATACAACCTTGAAAAGGTTAAATAGTATTTCAATATATATTTACTTATATGTTCAACCACTTTACTTGAAATATTTCAAAACAAATGAAATCGACTCTTTGGCTTTCGCGGCCGGTGTCACAACTATAATCTAGTTAAATCCAATACACACCACGTCCAAACTTCATAATTATGTTGAGATATTTCGGCCTCGCTGTTGCGTACCATCTTCAGTCACTGATTGGCTGAAACTCATCTAATCAGCCAATCAGTGACTGAATATGGTACTCCACAGCGAAGCCAAAATATCTCCACCTAATTATGAAGTTTAAACGTGGTGTACGAGCCGGATGAACTAGATTACAGTTGTAAATTAAATTGATTCTCCGGAAGGATATTCGAATAAACATCCCCCACAGTATTGCACATCAAGTGAGTACGAAAGGTCAGCCTTCTTCAACAAGTCTATAAGATTCAATCCCCAACAACCTGCTCAATCATTCAACACACTTCTGCAAAACGAAGCTGTTTATTTTCCAAATGCAAATGGCCAGTAAACTAGGGGCCTTCGTGTTTGCCGACGCGTCTTCAAATATTCATCTACAAACGGATTTATTTATGAGGGGAAATAATAACCCCCTCCTCCCCCCAGCACTCTTGACCCTCCCATGCACAAGTCGTGAGTGTGCACCGTCATCTAGTAGGTCATCGATTGCGCTTTTCTGCGGATGTCCTTGTGTGTGGGGCTCTTGGATTCCTGATTGAATTGGAGTTTGTTTAATGGTCATTTCTTATGTCAGAATTAGAATTTTTATTTAAATCTAAAATGACTTAATTATTGAAATTACTATATCACTATTTGAGATGCCGACCACTCTCATGGGCAAATATGTGGTGAAGGATGAGTGTGATGAGTGCTAGTAATGAGTTATGAGGTGTAGTCTTGTTACAAACTAAGGCCGACTCTTTCTTAGAATGGGTCATTAATTAGTAGCCCAATGACCAATGGAAATACAAGGACCAACGGCTTAACGTGACATCCGAACCTGGGTTACAGGACCACGCCACGAGTCCCAGTCAATGTTATATTTTCCCAGTCAATTAGATATTCTTGCCAACAACTTTTTTAAATCTGCGTGCCGTCAGCGTAGTAGGCATCCTAGAACACTCAGACCCTAGACCACGAAGAAATGAGCACCGATTCTGACCCCTAGAGGACGTGTTGAGAACTTTTTAATGAAAAATTACATTGTACAAACTATTTTCGTTAGTTCGGGAAAAAGGCGTTACACATTTAATTAAGTTACTTTCATGATTATAATAATGATGTATTTGCTTTCTTAGTCTGAGCAGTATACGTTTTTTATAATTATCAAAAATCTAACCTTGACTTTGTTTTTGGGTTTGTAGTTGTTCTCAAAAATATGTTCATCCTTTGTTTCATCAAATCTGCTTGAATCCAATTATTAAAAATATATGTTTATCTATACTTTATTTTTGAAAAGCTTAGGTAAAAAATATGATATAAAGTTAAAACCATTTTAAAATTTATCAAAAACACTAGCAATGGTTTCAAGGTGTTGCATAGGTGAATGCCACTGTAAGGGTTTACATAAATTCGGTTATTTTCAATAGTTGGCCTTCTGGAATTTATTTTAGAAAGGCTTAAGTTAAGAATAATGATAAATAGTTGTTAACAAGTTTTTACACGCTATTTAACACAAAAATGTTGCACGGCAGTTTGTTTATGTGAAGAAACAAAAATATTTTACTAAACTGACAAACATCAACTTTTCATTTTTTTATTCAGAGTTTATTTACTCGTATCAACGCAAAAAAAGAAATTGTCACTCAATCAATTTCACTATCGCCTGCGTCCGTGGCACATTGGGTAGAGTCACGGCTTGCAAAGAGCAAGGTCACGGGTTCGATTCCCAGCGCAGGCACAAGGGTTTGGACCGCTTTCCCTAAAAGCGTTTGGTGATGCCCACAAATCCTAGGTATCTCTTTTTACTGGCGTAGACAGTAAAAAAATAACAATAAAATAAAAAGAATTAGCAAAATTTTGACACCATACACACCTGCTAGACAACTCAATCTGGCGGTGATTGTGTTAATGTCGACGGTATCAATCAAGACGTTGCCGGCAGCGTCCACTTATAGTTAGCCATTAATATACTCTACCATTAGCCGTTGACGTTCGCGCCCTTAGAATAATAATGGCGCGTGTGATGCCCGTACACGCGCGCCGCCTCCGGCTAGCCACTCGTCGCTATAACATTGTTGTTCACTTGTAAATAATAAACAAAGATGACTTTGTTACAGCATCTCTCAGTACAGTTACTGTTTTGCAGATTACTAAATCACTATTTGAGATGCCGACCACTCTCATGAGGGTATTTTAAAGCAAATAATTATGTGGTGAAGGATAAATGTGATGAGTGGTAGTAATGAGTTATGAGGTGTAGCCTTGTTACAAACTAAGGCCGACTCTTTCTTAGATTGGGTCATTAATTAATAGCCCAATGACCAATGGAAATATAAGGACCAACGACTTAACGTGACTTCCGAACCACGCAGGTGATGGTCTGATGTGTCTAAACGATGGTGGGGGTTGATACGAGTATCATCAGAAGATCACTGAGACTATCTGAGCCGCTTTAGACCTATATCATCCTCAAAACCTGACCTCCATGTAGCTGGATTGCAGGACCATTCCACGAGTCCCAGATATAAAAATAGCTACACATTATTTCAGTTTACAAGTGCCTTAGGGACAGGTTTTAAGCGTTAATCTGTACAAGTTTTTCCTCTACTTATTCCTCCTCCGATCAATTTTTCGGAAGTGAAGTTGCCCTCCATGGCGGGTTCTCCGCTGCGAGACCTCGTCCCGAAGAGAGAGCCTCTCACAAAGGTACTGGGGCTCTTTCCGAACTAGAGCCTTGTGAATCATCCAACATGTCATGATCCTGCAATAATTCGCTATCCTTATTGGCTTAGAAACGAATAGTTTACGATCCATAAGGAGAGATAAGGCATGGTCAAAAATCTTCAAACTGAAAATGAAACAAAACGTAGAGTTCTGCAACACCCTCCTCAATTTGGGAAAAGGCCGCAAATCCCTCTTAAAGAGAGGCACGGTCCGAAGACAACCTCGGATTTAATAGAGAATGGTTCTGTTAGATATTTTATTATTTTGAAATATGTGTTGGTTACTACTGTTTTCTGCTTAGGTAAACAATTTTAAAACTTAACAGTCACGTAGCCATAATCGCTACGGTGAATCCTAGCGACTTCCAATAATGGGTTATTTATATATGATTAGAAGTATCAAAACGAAAATTTTGCCTTGTAAGGGAGAAGTGGTTTAATTACACATATAAAATAAAATTTTGAATCAAAGTCTGCCAACGATGCAAGTTTAGAGTCAAGAGTATTTCCAACAGCAGTAAAAGACAACGTCATCTACATTAAAATTCCCAGACGTACAATATCGTCTGTGAAACCCCTCATCGCCGACAAAACTGGCACTTATCTCACTGCCTTCTGGAGAAAAACCGGAACCATAAACCAGCCGAAAATCTGATTTGAGCGTCACATTTTCACGGAGAAACGGCTACCGATCGTGATAACCGTGGCGGGAATATTTTTGCCGCGAATTCTGAAAATTCAATTAGATGGATCGCCGGATTAAGTTCCGATTTATCGAGAAAAAGGCCCGCCAAAGCGAGCGCGCGATGGGGCGTGTGATACCGCGTCGCGCGACAAAAACGCAACTGACAGCCAACAGACGAGTGATGGCCGCGCCCAAATTATGATTACCTTGCGTGCGTCCGACACCGCTTTTTGCCGCCGGGAACACAAGTTGCAAATCAAAATTACTCCTGTGACACGTTTTTACAGCGAACATGTGTTCTGGCGTGTTCAGTCATATATCTGCACCCGCGGCATCCTCTGCACACCTGACTTCTGAGAACTGTTCATATCTGTGGGGAAGAACTGCGCGGGAGAATCCGTTCCTGCATCGTTACTTCTCTAATGTATTAAATTGCTCTGTGAGAGTTTGAAAATGATGGTTGGTTTTTGTCCTTGAAGCTATATTCATTCCAGGACTCACAAATATCATTGTGAGCTGTTTTAGAGTTTGTACTTCATTCTATGATATAAGTCATAGAGTCCGTTGGTCTATGATATAAGTAGCGTGAGCCGAGGACGATTTTGATACGCGGTCAAACCACTTGCAGTTAGTCCATAGCAAACTATATTTTAGTTATAATCTAGTTCTTCAGGTTTATCCGGTATTTCACATTATTACCCTAGAGTCGTCCGAGAAACCATTAAAATAATTAAAAATCTTTATAACTTCAACAGGATTAAACTTTCAAGAAGTTGACAACCAGTCTTGAAGAAGCCTTTTCGATAGTGTCACATCGATAGTTGGCTTCCCTGCTCCATTGGACGTTTGGCAAGCCTGTACCCCTAGGATAGCAGACAGCAAGTATCTCAGTTTCAGCCAATCAGTGACAGAAGATCGTACTCCACAGCGAGACCGAAATATCTCAAACTAATGATAATGATGGTTAGACGCGGTGTGAACCGGAAGAACTAGGTTATAGTTGTGACAAGCCGCGAATGCCTAAGAGTTTGGTTTATATTTTAGTGTATGTAATTGTTTCACATATACTGATTCCGTTATTTCGAAACAGAACATTAGTAAACGAATAAAAAGTTGAATTTTTGAAAATCCTCCAATTTATTTATTTATAACCTTTAAATAAACTATGTGCATGTGCTTACTATCAAAAACTGATGCTTACTGAGTAAGTTTAAAGCCACAAAGCAAAGACAAATCTATAGAAATAAACTATTAAATTTCCTTCTTTAACTAATATGTGGTGTTTCCCAAGCACGACTGTTCCTGAATAAACTGACCAGAAAGCTCAACATTTCGGCTCTCATGTCTTTGTTTACCAAAGACTTAATAAAATAATCACCAATACACATTCAAATCTACTACCTTACTCCAACACTAAACCTCACCGAATGTGAAATGATTCCATAAAACGAACGGCAACAATCGTCCAAACGGCAATGGAAGAACCGATCACTACCGAACAACAATACAGTCCAATATCAATAAAGCGAACAGCACGCCGATCGTGTCATCTTTCACAAATAAAGGACCGAACCTTACTGTTATTGCTGAAGACGAGCATTACGTTTATTTTGTCCGTCGGAGAAATGTTTATTGAAAACTACAGATTGGGTTATCTGGGTCAGCGGGGGTGGGGAGGACTTTATGTGCCCATATCTCGAGTAAGGGTCGGCCGAGAAAAGCCGGATGTCACATAAAATCAAACAATAAGACACTCAAGCCGATGTAATAACTTTATGATGGGAAACTATTACGTCCGGTCAACCGAGGGCGGATAAAAAATCGGGCGCTGGTTGTTGAGAAATGACCCGGCTTGGAGAAAATGGGACCCATAATTCAAAGCCACAATGTTCTAATATCCCGGACATATCATGAAGCTGTCTTGTGCCCACCAGACACAATGGGTTCTTTACACTCTTCGCAAATAATGTTGTGATAGATTTAATTGCGAACTGATATAATTTAATGTAAAAAATGAAGAAAATGTAATGTCTTGTAAGGTTGAAACTCAAAATGGATTAAATTTGTCAATTTAACACAAAACAACGCAAAAAAAAAACCATCACATAACACAAACACTATAAAACATTGATAATTCAACAAAAACACTATAAAAAGCAAAAACAAGAAAAAAGTCATAGAGTAATTTAAACCAGCAAATAGTTTGTAAATTTAACTCTTAGGCTTTCGCGGCTGGTGTCACAACTATAATCTAGTTCTTCCAGTTCACACAGCGTCCAAACTTTATAATTATGTTGAGATATTTCGGTCTCGCTGTGGAGTACCATCTTCAATCACTGATTGGCTGAAACTCCCATCAGTGACTCTCAATTGGTTACAACCAATCAGTGACTCAAGATGGTACTCCACAGCGAGGCCGAAATATCTCAACCTAATTATACAGTTTGGACGCGGTGTAAACTGGAAGAACTAGATTATAAAATTAATAGTTTGTTGTTGCCAATATCAAACTTAAGCCCTATACGTAACCTAAAAGTATTGTTTTTTGTTTGTTCTTGTCTACGCCAATGGCACTTTAATTTGTTCTTATCCTAGGGGTTTGTGGGCATCACAAAACGCTTTTAGGGAAAGCGATCCAAACCCATGTGCCTGCACCGGGAATCGAACCCGCGACCTTGCGCCGTGACTCTACCCACTGAGCCACGGACGCAGTCAAAATCAAAGTTTTAAGTATTAAAGTTCTATATAAATTACAAATAGGTACGCATAAAGGAGAAGAACCAAAAGTGTCGTTAAAAATGTGTAAAGTATTAAAACTCCTTAACATGTTTCTTACTATAGTAGAGTAGTTTAAAAAACACGTAATTAAATCCTTCTCAAAATATTAGCCCTTGACAAGTATAATTGACAAGACACTAATGCGAACTTTTCCGGCCACTACTGGAGAAAACACTACTCCCTACGTTTCGGGCGGTTGGGAATCTCCACCCGTTTTTGACTCACCAGGATAGTTTGTCAAAACAATGAGTATCACGGTTCCTTACGGGTTTTTTTTTCACTGTAGCCTGAAACTTATTACACAAGCCTGGACAATAATTATATTTGTTACAGTCTGTAAATATTTTACCTAAAAAACGATGACTTAGCGCAAATTTCGTCACCGACATTCCCGAGTAAGGGACCAGGCAAAGTGATGATCTATGTCAAGAATTCCCTCAGCCATCTCTCCCCACGGCACTCTGCTCTCTGCCGAGGGGTAGATCCTCTAAGCACCTACCATGACGACTACATCCCTCGTGGCATTGATTTTTGCCCTGGGAAAAACTGGGCTATGAGGGAATCAATGTCTTGAACGTTTGTAGGTCACGGACTCACGGAGGGACTCCGATGAGGAAGTACGAGTAACTTACTTCTTCACATCCAAATAACGATTTTCTTTAAGCTTTTAATAATTTTGAAAACAACAAATTATTTTGTATGGTCTTTTCTACAGTTTTCATTAAATTCAATCATATTTTTGAACATATCGTGTGTAGTTTCCACATATTCAACATTGCAGTAACAAAATGTATTTTTATGTACGTTCATAATTTTATGTTCAAGTATAACAAGCAATACGATATTTGGATTTGCTTATTTAGACCAATTGTAATTCAAACCTTCAGTATATAGTCTGAAATAAGTACCTAAATGCGCCTCTAAAACTTAAAAAAAGTCTTTTGGGGGATTTTTAAAAAGAATTTGAAATATTTCTTGTTTCTTCTTTTAAAAATGACCAGCTGTGAAATTAAATTTGCTACATAATAACGAATAGTTGGTCAGTAAGTATTTTAAAGTGATTCCGGGATCAATGGTGAGAGAACGAATGTGTTGATAGATTGTGAAATGAAACAAGGGCCGACTGTTCCCCAGTACCCAACCATCAATGGGAATGGACCAAAGGCCTAAGGTGACTTTTGAACCACGGGGTGCAGCCAGGGTAATAAGTTGATACTACTGTGCCGAGAAGGGAAGCACACACTATACCACTGCGATATGGCCGTCCAATCGCCTTCTAAGGGTCATGTTTTGCCTGTTTAAAGAGTATGCGTTAAGTTTCTTCCAATAGTCTTTCTTCAAAGAACCGTTAACCCTAAAATTCGACCCAGAACTCTCTGACGCAGAACAAAAGCCTTTCTCCTCTCCAGGAAACCGTGGAAAAACTCCCGTAACATGTTGTCACCCGGAGTATATTTTCCTGTCCGTTCGCCAATTAAAGCGTCTACACTGTTAATGCATTAGAGTGCGCATATTGCGCTATTATAGTGCGGATGTGAGTGTACTTATTGCGACATAAGCCGCTAATTTTTGTAATGTATGCCGACCGGAAGTGACGACCTGATGGATTCATGAGGTCGGAACACCCTCACTTCCGGAGCTTGTAGTTCACCTGTTGTGGGATCCGCGTCGGCGATTTATCTATTTGGTGGATTTATGAAAATGCTTGTAAACAATCTGTTTGACTAAGGTTTATTGACTAATCACTCTAGAAGTTTTGCTTCTTGATATGATCCATAGCAATAAAAACTTTATTGGTATATTGTCAAATACCTTTTCAATTTACAGTGGAGATCTATCAACTTGTTACAATAGTCATTTACTAATGTTTCTCTAGTTTGAGAGATGGTGTTTTGTGACCACCCTGAAATACTCATGGTACGGTTTAGCGTATCAAATCAAAACCTAGCTAGAATCAGAAATGTGCTTGAAGTAGTAAACTTAGGATACAATTTGTGGTTCTCAAATGCAGGAACCATTTGGTCCCAACTCTTTCATAGCAAATACAACTAATCGGGTTAACATTTTATTATGTTTTTTACTGACAAAAAGAACTACTTGCTTACGTCTATTAGGGCAAGTAAGTAAACTCTAAAAATAAATGAGTGAAGGCCACTAAGAAAGAGTGAAATTTCGCTCTTTTGAGTGTTGAAACCCAGCCACTCTAATTGAAAAGTGACTTGATTTTCACTCTTTTGGTGTGGTTTTCACTCGTCCATACTAAGATAAAATAAAATGGTGGATAGTAGAGACGGTGTTTTTGTTTTATTTAGATTCTCCAAATTACCTCAACCTTTAATATAACAGAGCCAATAGTTATCACGCATTACTCTGCATAAAAACGACTGTTTATATAAATATTTACTTTCTTATCTCCTACTATACTCCCTGCAGCAGATATGAGGGGAGACACTGCGTATCACGGATGATCCTCGTGAGTTGCTACAGATGCAAGTATCTCTGGTATTCTACCCTTCAGCTAAGCTTCCATACATACATTCATTCATGGAAAATATGGGAGTGAGTCATCCATACTGAGCTCAGGGATGGCCACTCCCCATGGTTCTGCAGTCACTTTGGTCGTTGGGCTATTAATTATTGACCCAATCTTGGGAACATTCGTCCCTATTTTGTATCAAGACTACACCTCACCGTCCATCAAAACACATTCGTTTCATCTCATATTCACCTTAAATACCCTCTAGGAGTGGTCGGTGTCTCAAGTCAAAGTATCAAATTGATCTGAACATGAAGTGTTTATACGTCAAGGTTACCTCCTTCTACATAGATTAGAAGCCTTTATAAAACTCAATAATATTGTTTAAAAACAAACAACTTTGTTTCTTGAAGGCAGAACTTGCTCAATATTAAATTGATGATTTATTTGTATGCGAACGTGAAAATAAAGGCCTCGCCGTTGAAAGTCCGTCCACGTCGTATTTGGGGAAACGACATTAAATTACTAAAAGGTAAAAAAGGTTTGTCTAGTTTAACGAGGCGAAGTTAGGACTACAAAGTCCTCCCTACCACTCGACCTCGACCTTTACCTAGCGTTACCGTAGATTCACTTTACAAATGTTAGAGGTGACTGCGGGGATCGAACCCGCTTCAGCGGAGGGATAAGCTCTGGAGACGCGCACGATTCCAACCCGCCACGTACCCTTGCGTCCAAGTCGTATTTGGGAAAACTGTGATATATTAAATTACCAAAGCACTACAGTGACACCAAGACTGCATTTAAGTAAATTGCTCATTTCTCATAGTATCTCGCCTGTATTTCTCTCCCTGCTGATGAAAACATGTTTTGATACGTGTATTAGGGGTTGGATGAGTCAGCATCAATTAAGTCCGTATTTATTCGTTGCGAAGCCCCGCAATGGGATCACTGAAGACTTCTAAGTGACCGTTATTGGTCGCTGTTAACCAAACAACTGCTTCTGTAACTGTAGAACCGACCAAACCTCCCGTTGTGAAACGTATAAGCTTATCATACACACACACAGGGATATGGAACGGTTTATTTATTTATTTATTTCGATACATACGGCAATCGCCAACTTACAATGATACATGACTTGTGAGACTCTCGTGGATTGACAACAAAATAATCTATATAAAAAGCGATACAATAGAAATTTAACATGCAATAGACTATATAACAAGATAACAAATGAAGTAATAACAAAGTAAACAATAAACGTTCTGAATAAATACAATACAATGATAATAAAATTTGAATGAATAGCTACAATCATACAATACAATGAAAAGTGAACAACTAGACAAAATATATCACTTTTTAGAGACGAAAGTAAACATGCAGAGTAACAGGACAATTTAACATGCAATAGACTATATAAAAAGATAACAATAAGTAGTAGTAACAATGTAAACAAGAAATGTTCTGAATAAATACATTACAAAGATAATTTCTTCAAAGATTGAAATGAGGAGTGGAAATTAAATGCTTTCTCGCCAACTTACTACACCAGGTATACGAACTAACTAGTATAAACCAGTAGGCCTAAATAAAAAATGAAAACCAGCGAAAGGATCGTTACTCTAGGAAAAAAAGCACAACTAGCACAACAAAAAAGTATGTATAATCCAGTTCTTCCGGTTCACACCGCGTACAAACTTCATAATTAGGATGAGATATTTCGGGCTCGCTGTGGAACACCATCTTCAGTCACTGATTGGCTGAGTTTCTAGAACTAGACTTTAGTTGTGACACCGGCCGCGAAACCCTAAGAGTTAAACAACGTATGTCTTGTTAAAGATTTTGTCTAATCAGCAATTTAATTAAATAACTAAACACAGTTAAATTTCCTTTCAGAACTACGTTTAGATACTAAACTAAGCCAGTAGGAAGGACGCGAGCAGTGTAAATATTTAAGCCCAGGTGATGTGGACAGCGAGCGAATCTCCTACTTGGTATAAATCTCAATATCGCTTCAGTTTAGGGGCGAGAATTTAAATAAACATAACGACAGAACCCCTGCGTGCTGCGTGCAGTTCCACCAACAACTTGAGCCGACCTATGAGTTTTCTGTTTTAGTGGCGGGTGGGAATCGTGCGCGTCTCCGGAGCTTATCCCTTTGCTGGCGCGGGTTCGATCCCCGCAGTCGCCACGTACATTTGTAATGTGACTGTACGGTAGCGCTAAATAAAGGTCGAGGTTGAGTGGTAGAGAGGACTTTGTGTTTATAATTTCGCCTCGTTAAACAAGGTAAATGTTACCCTTTTTTAGTAAGGTGTTTCTGTACGCTCCGTGAAACCTCTTTTCCTAACGACTAACTTGGAGTTAATGTCGTGTTGAAATTCTTAATGGGTTATACCGACTTTACGGTCGGTCAACTGAGATTTTTACTAACTATAATCTTGTTCTTTCGTTTCTCACTACGTCAAACATCATACTAATTAGCTTGAGATATTTCAGTCTCCCCTGTAAAGTACCATCTTCAGTCACTGATTGGCTGAAACTGAGATACTTGCTGTCTGCTACCCTGTTGGTCACCGGGCTGCCAACCGTCCAATAGTGAATAGAGATGATACTCCACTCCGAGAACGAAATATCTCAAGCTAATTATAACGATGTTTTGACGCGGTGTGAACCGGAAGAACTAGATTGTAGTTGTGACCCGGCCGCGTAAGCCTAAGAGTTAAGTTTCAGTCGGGTTAAACCTTTATTGGACTTGGATTATCGATAGGCTAGGTATAGCGCTAAACGCGAGCTCAAGATGCACAATTGTATACCAATATTTATACTTAGACCAGCTCCAAGAGTTCCGGTTGAACGGTCAGTGACGAAGTGTAAGTGTTCAGTCTGGTCTGGTATCAGTGTTAATGTGTTTATTGTGTAGTGTCCGATGCTAAGCTGGCTCTCCAGCCCTAGACCACGCTCCAGGCCTCATATTTCCCGACATCTGTCGATATCCCACCCCATCCCCATCCCCTAACCACTCATCAACACTGGTGCTTCAGGAGTGGGAAGGAAGTGAAGCTCTATTTTGAGTATAACTTCTGGGTCCGACTCGTTGTCAATATCCTGGGAATTCAGTAGATAACGTTGATTTTCAAATTCGGGATAAGCTTTAATTATACAATATTTACTTTGTTAATCGACAAATATGCATACATTTCAATAGAAAAATGTGTTTGCTCTTCATACTACAGAAAAGAAGACTTTAAGTATGGTCTGGTCAATAAATAAATCATTTATTGCATAATTACATTATACATGCATTGCAGTCTTCAGTTATTAGTAGCTAAACTTTTCCACTGGCACAACACTTACACTTACAAATTCGACGCCGTTTTAAGTGGAGCAGCAAACAGTGTCTCAAAAGTCAGCACTTTACGAGCCATAACTTTCTTTATGCCTCAAAAATTAAGACTTTTACTCCAATACTGGTCTTGGTAAAAAAATAAAACTGTCAATTTAAATTAAAAAACTAGACTTTTCACAGAAACGCTCACTATCGAGTAAGTATCATCGCATAATACCCGTCATGCCTGCAATAACATTACTATAACTATGACTGGGACTCGTGGCGTGGTCCTGTAATCCAGCTTCATGGAGGTCAGGTTTTGAGGATGATATAGGTCTAAAGCGGCTCAGATAGTCTCAGTGATCATCTGATGATACCCGCACCAACTCCCACCATCGTTTAGACATATCAGACCACCACCTGCGTGGTTCGGAAGTCACGTTAAGCCATTGGTCCTTGTATTTTCATTGAACATAGAGCTATTATTGCAATTTATTTTGTCTGGCAATAAAGTTATCTTATCTTATTAATTAATGACCCATTCTAAGGAAGAGTCGGCCTTAGCTGTAACAACTAACAAGACCTCATAACTCATTACTACCACTCATCACACTCATCCTTCACCACATCATGAGAGTGGTCGGCATCTCAAATCGTGATTTAGTGATATATTAAGTAGAATCCACTAATGCAGAGCGCTTTAAGTTTAAACTATCCAGAACTTTATGATTCACAGAATAGTTAACCAGTACCCAACTGCAATGAATCAAAAATTTAACAAACGCGCCCAAACTCCCACCGCATCACTTCCCAGCCAACCTATAATCAAAGCATAACCGACAAGACTTATAACCCTGACGGCGAAGGCGTCACCTAAGCGGAACCTAACAAATGATGATCACCGCCCTTAAGCAAACATCATAACCACAACGCAGATGTCCGCGTCATCACCCGCTAATGTTTTAATTACAACACAACATATGATAATGTGAGATATATAACGCGCCGCGGGCGGCCGGAAACCTATCTGTCAAAACGTGAATAAACAGCTGATCCTATCTCGGTTTCGCTCGTTGCCCCGGAAACAGTTCTCTCTCTGACGGCTATAATCTGGCGGCCTAATTTGTTGTGGGTGTATTGCTTTAATTGCCCACGTGTAATTGGATATTTACGTTCTTATGTACAAGCCCTGTTGATTAATATCAGGCGGCGTACTTCGCGTACTCTGTGGGATTCGGGGGGATTTAAACTCGTCAGCTGGTGCATTGCTGCATTGCTCGTAAAGTTTGGTGCGCATTTTCATTGTGGTAGTATAGAGATATATAGTTTTTTTTCTTTTTATACACAAACATAAAAACAAAGAACAAGTCTACGTTTTTAAAATATGCTTATATTTTTTAGCTTAATCAAAGCCTAACAAAACGTTTCAGCAAATCTTAAAACAAACAAAAACCACTTCAGAGATATATTGTTGATGCATTGAACTTAGGTTTGCTAATGTACTAAAGTTAAGCAGCTTTGAACTGTGGTTGTGTCTAAGACTCGTTGTTTGAAGACTTCTAAGTTTGAACATTATACTATTGCAGTCATTTTCTTCAGACGTCTTTAAGTGAAAAGTGACCTTAAACAAAACGTTAGAAAAAAGCTATCCTAAAGTAATTAGCTGTCAAAGACCACCCAACAACATCTGTGTTTTGTTTTCTTTTATCAATAAAATCTATTTAGAATCTAAAAGCTAGTCTAGAAACTATTATACGAGATGCACAAAACGTAAACAAACTGAGCACACCCCAACCAGTGACAGCTGCTGCTGCCAAACGAGCCCGGTCCAACACGAAACTATCATTTCTAAGAGTATAACACTATTTTATTTTGGCATAGCGTATTAACTATGTTATACATTAAGTCATGAATGCAGCTTAATATTTAACTAGGGGAAATAGTTACTAAAAATACCTATTTCACTAAGGATGATACCTAGCCTTACTTACCTCTGAAGTCAGAGTTGTGAAAATCGTGGTCCAACTATAATTATTCAAGTACGGTAGTACATCGTACTAAATTCCTTCCTGCATTAAAACCAATTTCCTCACAAATCCGACATAATTCCTCTATAAATTATTCACACACATAAAATTACTATTCTAGGAAACAGGCATATTGGTAAAATTAGATTAAATCACATCAGCTGTAGTTGCACGCACGGCCAGCTGTTTGATTCGCGTCAGCTGACAGGTGCATTGTTGTCTTCTGATTAGCTGATTACCCCCACCCTTCCCCCTCTCTACCTTCCACCCCTTAACAGTCACCCTAGCCTATACTTGGTGTAATCATAATCATAACCCTATCGTGCTGACCCTGCTGTTGACTTTCAGACCCTGGTTCAATCATTGTGTCAGATTTGTCATGCATTGGGGATTATTTTGATTGATTAAATTATGTGTTCCTATCAATAGGAAAGTTGAACACTTGTTATATGCTGAAAACTAGGCTTTTAAATATATTATTCGTATGATCTGTGTACTGTTGAAGTTAAATAAAATTAAATAATTACAGTAGTAGAATTTAATGGTTAAATGATATTACTCATCTGGAATATGTATGTTATTGTGTATATAAAATGTGAGTATGATATATCAGTTAGGCCTACGCAATACCATTTCAACCTCCTATTGTTCTCTATATTTCTGGAATTGACACAGTATTGTGGAAGAGCCCGACGTTTCGAGATTTGGAATCCGATCCCGTCTTCAGGTTCTTTTATTAAAAAAACTTCTTCAATAATTATTTCAACCTCAAAAGCTCTACCATCACAAACTTCCAGAACAGATTAAAAAATAATGATAGCCTAATTAAATATTTCCACATAAGTTACCTGCAAGGTTAACCTACTCAAGAACTATTTTCATAACCACCTGCCTAAGAACCTCGTGGATTGTCTTACCGTCAAGTTTTTTTGAAAGAAATCCATCCATAACGCGACAACAAACACTAGATGCAACATTTCCCACATTTACTGGTATATTGTGGCGGTGACACCCTGTATATGTGGCAGCCGGATGACAGAGTGTTTGCAGATATTGCCGAAACTTGTCCCTCAGCGTCGCACACATTTTATTATCCACTCTCTTCCCGTCATCCGCGTATCTCTGACTGACATGTGTCGTCTTTTCTCCCCCAAGCAGCTTTGTTTTGTGGATATTTTTCCGTTTTGCTCGATACTCTTAGGTTGCGTTGTCTCGGTAAATAAGGGTCTTTAACTATAACTCGGCTTCGGGCTCGCTGGGGGTTTAGCCACCCAGAACTCTACTCGGCCTGCGGCCTCGAACTTTGGGGGCATTCACAACTGTTTTGTCTGTACTTGTTATTGCAGATTTTCAGACAGCTTTGTTGGCCACCAACTTGTCACAGCCAAACATTTAATGTTTTCAGATTTTTCCCGAAGGTTTCGCATCAAGAGCTTCAAAACGAGTATGTGGTTCAGGGTGCGAGCAACCTGCCTTAACAGCAAGTGCCTTAACATCGTTCAGTCACCTGTACAACCGGCTTTATAGAATATTAACTATGTTGATTTCGTTAAAAAAGAGTGCAATACGTCGAGAAATACAAAGTTGGTATGTAATAAGGCTTCTTTAGCCCATAAAAAGAACTAGCAAACTAGCGGAAGAAACGTTTTACTCGTATTTGAAGCATAAATAATTTTGAATCAATAAAAGTAATGAACTCAAAAGCAAAAATGTTTAGGTAAAGAGTTTGGTCAATTCAAATTGAAAATATGTTAAGCTAAATATTTAGAAAAACAAATTTTTATTTATATATTAAAGGTTTTTTGATTAACTAAATTCTTAAATGTGCGTATTTTTGAAGAAAAACTAATGTTTAAATTTCATCTCTAATTTGCTTTTATTATAACGAGCCTTGGTACAGACTCTTTAAGTCACATCGTAACAATTTGTTAAAATGACTAATATTTTGTGTAAGGAAAATCTTTTATCATTATTTGTTTTAAAATGGGCCGTTTTTTTTTTCTGTGGATTACTTAGGCCTAACGCCTTTTAGATATTTAAACTACATGCCCTAGTCGACTCTTTTATACCGCCTCAGATAACTTAAACTTAAATTTCTGAAAATATTCACGACTACCAGCTCCTACCCTACACAGCTTGTGACACATGTGAGCGTGTATAATACAGTCAGATTTGACAGGAAGGGCGTGAGATGGCGTTTATAATCGTCAATAATCCCATCAGCAAGTGCAGCTCTAGCTGGCGTGGATAACTAATGCACAGCTTCACGCTAGTCCCGCGAGGGGCGCCATATGTCCACGTCTTTTCAGCTGAATGTCACAATTATGCACTGAAATTTAGAAGGATGGATTTTGAATACAGCCTAACATCTGATGGGATTGGATATAAATAGCTTTAAATCGGTTTTGAGGATGATATAGGTCTAAACCAGCTAAGATAATCTCAGTGATCATCTGATGATACCTGCATCAACTCCCACTATTGTTTAGACATATCAGACCATCACCTGCATGGTTCGGAAGTCACGTTAAGCCGTTGGTCCTTGTATTACAGTTGGTCATTGGGCTATTAATTAATGACCCATTCTAAGGAAGAGTCGGCCTTAGTTTGTAACAAGACTACACCTCATGACTCATTACTACCACTCATCACACTCATCCTTCACCACATATTTGCCTTAAAATACCCTCATGAGAGTGGTCGGCATCTCCAATAGTGATTTAGTGAAATAATTTAAGGAAATGAAATCGGTTTTCAGCAGAATAGCGCCAGTAGATTCAAACATGTGACCATGCCTGTTCGTTAATTGTGGGGTTTCTGTTTGTTTGGCCGTAGCGGGCTGGTATCGCGCGCGACTCCAGAGCTCACCACTCTGCTGGTGTGGGTTCGATTCCCTCAGTCGCCACTGACGATTTGTTAAGTGACTATGCGGTATTGGTCAAGGTTGAGTGGTAGAGAGGACTTTGTAGCCTAACTTCACCCCGTTAAACAATTTGTGCTGTTGGACTTATGTAAGTAGAAAAATGGCAATTTGGCTCAACGAAGTCACCCAATACCGTTCAATAAACTTTGAAATTAACACCAAAATAAAACTACGAGTAAAAGTAATACTTAACACAGTGTTCACCTGCTACCCCTGATTAAGGAGGTTTCGTTTACTATGTCGTCATCAAGGGAATGATAAGAGATAAGTACAACATATGAAGGAAGTGTGTTGTGTTGAGGGAAGGGGAGGGATGGAGAATATAACAGTAATAACATCACATCCAGCTGTAATGTGCAGTCATCATCACCGTAACTGTCTATTTCACCACTGTCTTACTCTTCAAGTATGAGACGTCAAACTAGCTTGATATTCTGAAAAGAGGTAATCATCCATTTCTTCAAGAGAGTTAATCCTAAAAGAAATGGGTCCTTTTACTACAGTTAAAATATGACGTTAAATTCAAGAAAGAAATATAATTGAAAATTTGTAACTAACACATATAACGGTTTAAAAAATTTTACTAGACCATAAGTGGGACATAGTTTTTACCTGCATGTGTATTGGAAGTCACGTTAAGGCTTTTGGTCCGTTTCATTGGTCGTTGGGATTTTAATTGATTACCCAATCTGGGGAACAGTCGACCCTAGTGTGTAATATCAGTACAAGTTATTATCCATCGAAAACACTCAACACCATCACCATAAATAAATAATAGATAAATAGTTTGTTGTGTTAACAATTTACATGTTATACAAACGTCAATTCTTTTGAAAAGCTAAAATTTTCCACACATTCTAACATCGAAATCCCTATCAGACATACAATTTTTACATCCACTCTCTCTCATTCAGTCGAATTGTACCACAACAATCCAGTCCCATCATCCCAAGAAGAGAAGACATGTGACTAAACCAGTCAAACCCAACAACAGAATTAATCATTCTTCTTGAATCGAAACTGCAGCGAGCAAGTAAAACCAAAGACAATGTTATAAGGTAGATTGCGCATAGATGCCACATGGCTGAGGCAGGAAAATCAACAGTTGTAGCATCCCGAGCTTCGAGCGCTGCCATCTCTTGGCACCTTTCTCCCTCCTCGGTTCCACATCCTCAATTTTGTCCGATGTCAATGACTTAAATGTGACCAAATCATGCGATTATCGAAAACGAAAGAACTTAACGCGTGCGTCAGTGGTTCCACTTGAGACCCGTATAATTCTCTTGCAGCGCTATCTGTGCTTGGGCTGCCGAACTTTCCGTCGACTTTCCTGCCTCAACCATGTGGCATATATGCGCAATCTACCTACCATAACATAATCTTTGGCAAAACAAGTAGAAAATACTTCCAGCAAAACGCTGATAAAGAACCCCTCCTTACACCCAGTAAACAAGAAGCTTCAAGAAAGTGTAAAAAACCATCTACAACATAATTAAAAGCCATTACCCTCCCTTTGCCGTCCGAAGGCGGCGTGTATTGCTAATTACTGTCTTAGTAGCGGACGATCAATAACGTAGATTTCATTAGGGACAAAATGAAAAGATGTAGCAAATGGTTTGGAAGAAATTGATCCTCAGTAATTAGAATAATGAGGGCTTGACTTTGTATCGGCTGCTCGTTGAGGGGTGATTGGTCGGGAGGGGGGAGGTGAGAGTTTTCCAAACTATTTTGATTAAGGAACAAACTTTCTTTACCATTCCTCTTTTGTATGAAAATCTCTGCAGCCTTTTTGAGTGAATCGCTCAGTTCAAATACTTGATTGCAAATTGAGCTGTGACGACGTCGTCTTTAGATTATCTCCTGCTTTTGGAGAAAAGTGTTGTACCTTCAAATAGTTTATTTCA
Organism: Matsumurasca onukii; assembly: GCA_018831715.1. NCBI lineage: Eukaryota > Metazoa > Arthropoda > Insecta > Hemiptera > Cicadellidae > Matsumurasca > Matsumurasca onukii. The sequence continues at coordinate 2,031,374 of CM032065.1, forward strand.
TGGATTTTACCGTTATAGTGATAGTGTAAGTTAAATTACTAACTCAAAGTGTTATTATTTATGGTAAATTAAAAGCAGATTTTGTATTTTATTTTTAAAAACAGTCACTTTTAAAACTTAAGAAACCAAAATACGGTTTCTTTGGTTTCTGAAAGAACCATGAGAGCTCTGGAAGGCCCATTTGAAATTGGAATATCAAGGACGTGGTTTCAATTAAACCTAGATAACAATTTTGATATCCAATAAAAGTTATACAGATATTTTTAAGATAACGTGAAAGCAGCGCATGTCTTGGACTGCAACCCTCGTCAATGCAACTAAAAGCACGTATACAAAGTTTACTCGAGGTTTTGTTGTAAGTAACCGCTCAAAGACATGCCCAGCCATGCTTTCTTACTTTGATTGGGCAACTTAAACCTTTCCAAATTTCCATATATTGCACCCTCGTTACCCCGTTTCGTCTATTATTTGCCAGTACACCCAAGCCCACTACGTCCTCAAGTCCATGTGAGCGGCTACGCAGCTTTCCCCGCGTACAATAACGTTATAAACTGCAGTCAGCACTAACAATGTCCACGGATGCAGATATGGCGGTTTGCATACAGGCGGGGATAAATCCGTCTTAGATAAGCGACAATATGCCAGCGACAAATCAAAGTCTAGGCTCAATCAAAGTCCACACCGCTACGCTACGTCTACATATCGGCCAGATATTACGCCTTAATTGGCTCCCATTGTTGGCCAGCCTGCGCGCATTAGTTTGCTGCGAAATACGGCCTCTGGATTTGCATGTGTTCTGGTTGCGCCGGTGAATATAATATTCCGCTTTTGTCTCCGATTTGGCTAATTAGTTGCTGAGTATGTCTGTGTGGCTTTCAATGGTAAACTGTGGTGGAAAGGTCTTGAAGAATTGGTCGTAAACGGTTAAATGGCGCCCGAACAGGGACTCGGGAGGTAAGTTTGGTCCGTGCCTAGATCCATGTGTGGAACTTACCGGTTTCAGTAAATACACTCTTTTTTGACTCTTTATCTACAAGAGTAGATGACTCTTTTTTATAAAGAGTCACATCACAGGCCTTGCTATTATTAGGATAGAAATACTTCCATGATTCGGAGTAGAGACATTCAAAAGAGCTCTATTTGGAAGCTCTAACGCTATATATTTGAACTCTTATAGCCTTTCGCGGCCGGTGTCACAACTATAATCTAGTTCTTCCGGTTCACACCACGTCCAAACTTCATAATTTGGTTGAGATATTTCGGCCTCGCTGTGGAGTACCATCTTAAGTCACTGATAGGCTGAAACTGCCGTTGTTGATTGGCTATTTATTTTGCTTCCAATCGTTTGAGACCCAAGCTTCATGGGCATGAGCACAACGAAATTATGATATAGTCTGACCAATCAAAGCAGATCATGGGCGTAAGAAAAAATATATAATTCCGAATAAAACTTACGAAACCGCACGTCATCTTTGTGCATAATGTCCGTGGATTACTTTGAGAGTGAAAACTCGATGTTTTGGGTGCTAAACCCAGCCACTCTCATTAAATATTCCAAAAATAATAAAACATTTGTTTCTATACCACATTGTAAAATATATTAACAGACCCTAAAGTCAAAACCCGAAAGCACGAAAACCCCAACATTTCAACCGCCACGCCCAGGACAAAACTCAAGCCGTATAACTGCAATAAAAACTGTTGGTTTTTGGTAGCTGCAATATCGTGGATAAGTTGGTTTTACAACATTCGCGAGTGTGGTGCGTCCCCAAGGCAATCTCCATAAAGCAAGCAAGAGGTTTGGCGTGATATAGAGGCGCTATGTTCATGCAGAGTGACCGGCCAATACCCCGGGGTCAACACGCTTTTGTTTTATCACCCACAGTTTTGTTTCCACCAAATATCTGCTTTTATTGTCAGAACTGTTGCTCTTTCTCTCGTATTTAAACTGGGTAAATTTTAGTAGCTACCGTATTCGGAGGGGCAAGAGGTTTTGAATGGGTTTAAGGAGATGATGTGCAAAATTCTTTTAGCTAATTTTCTTTGTAAATAGAGCTATTCATTGGGTCATCTTTAAGACGTTTTGTGCACTCAAAACAAAATTTACAAAATATCGTGAAAAAAGCTTTGACTAAAATATTGTCAAGTTGGTAAATTTTTAAAGTACAACAAAGATTACGTTGAGCGGATCCGTAGCGGATTGATAACGCGCGCGACTCCAGAGCTCATCACTCCGGTGACGTGGGTTCGATCCCCACAGTCACCACTTACAATTTGTAATGTGACTATACGGTGATGCTAGGTAAAAAGGTCGAGGTTGAGTGGTAGAGAGGACTTTGTAGTCCTTACTTCGCCTCGTTGAACAACACAAACTTTACTGTTTTACATATAGAGCTTTCTGCCTGTCTTCATTGTACAGTATAGGGATGGTGTGCTTAAAATAATTAGTGCCAAACATATGTATTTGGGGTTTATTTTGTAACAATTTGTACCAATTTATGACTGAAACGAGTGGCATTTCAAACTAAAAAGTTACGGACAATAATATATCTCATCACTTTTGATGGTATCATTCATTAATAAAGAAATTTTAAGACAAAATGTGTGGACCAAACAGGGGCTCGAACGTCCCGATTTTTCGGGATCTCTCACTTGCCGAGTGAGATAACTTCGATAAGATACTTTTCATAGTAGTTATTTGTAAGTATTTTAAAACCAAATGCGTCAATATTCTGTATTCCGAGTACCTACTACCAAGCTAACGCTCTTTCTTTTTTCTTTTCCCCTTGCACCTTTCGACTCAAGTGTTTAACGGTCACCAAACCTCTGCCAGCACGCAGCTACCGGCCTCCCAAGGTCTGCTGCAATGTGATGCCTGGCATGTCGTCTTATCAGCGCGGTATCTACGACGACTGCCTCATCATAATTCCATACGCTGCGTCATTTCATGTGATTCTCGATCGATAATTCTCACACGATTCAACATCCTCTGCGCTGCATTATTCACATCATCATCACAACAGTTGATATATCGCTTGAAGGAATGTTTCAGGAATTTTGCTCTTTGTGAATTTTTTGACGCTGGAACTCGAGTGGTGGCTGTAGAATGAAATGACAGTATAAGAGGAAACATGGAGTGGCATCTATGTGTAGAGAACTCTTTGATTAAATCGCACGTTGTTTTCAAAATTGTCGTTATCCGTTGACACTGGTGATCGTAGAGGCTAGTCCTTAATTATTAGAAAATTGTCAGCTTGGTCAGGAGTACTCAATAAACCCAGGAATAACAAACACCTAAGTGCTTATAAATACCAAACTATTACCAATAGTCCCATGGTACAAAGTTGTAGGCTACTTTTGTACATTTTGACTCCTAATGGGGAAAATGGCCAGTGAACCAGAGTGTATAGTGGTGGTAGTTGATCACAATCAGGACAGCGTACAGACAATATCACTTGGAATGTCAATCAGCAGATGCTGAAGCCGTGCTGAAGTACACTTAGACACGGTACAACTGGCCTCAGCACGATACATCAGCAGTCATCAAGCCAGTCCGCAAAATTGATTGCAACACCGCTATAAACCAGGTAAGCTTTTGGATATGGTCTCTTAAGGGTGCGCCTCAGTGGCGACGCTTCAATGCAAGGGTTTACGACAACCTGTTTTTCACTTTCAAAATAGTTTTAAAATTAGTAAAAATTATATATTTGGAAACTAGAGGAGTTTTTTGAACGTTTATAAAAACTAGAACAAAATCTACGTTAAAATTAATTAAATCTAGCTGAAAGTGCGCTATTCAAACTATTCAAAACCTGCTTAAACTTTTTTGCTTTGATAGTTGCAAATCCTGGTGTATATTTGGTGGTTACATCCAAATAGCTCAAGAAGATTTGCTAAGTAAAACATGGCAGTTTTTTAAATTTAACTCTTACGCTTTCGCGGCCGGTGTCACTATAATCTAGTTCTTCTGGTGCACACCGCGTCAAAACATCTAAATAATTTACTTGAAATATTGCGATATCGCTGTGGAGTATCTTCAGTCACTGCTGGGCTGAAACTGAGATACTTGCTGCCTGTTATCCTATTGGTCACAGGGCTGCCAACCCTGCTCCAATGGACGGTTGGCAGCCCTGTGACCAATGGGATAGCAGATTGTAAGTTTCTCAGTGACTGAAGGTGGTACTCCACAGCGAGTCAAAAATATTTCAAGACAATTATTATGATGTTTTGACGCGGTGGTAACCGGAATAACTAGATTATAATTATTTGTATCGCTAAGACCGTTATAAGCCGAACCATGTCTACGTATTTTCAATTTATAACGGTAGATGCATAAAAAACTGCTACAATCATTGAAAAGAGCAAAGTTCGAGGAAAGATAACGGTCCCTGAGTTACGTCTGATTGAAAGCATAATCAGCGAACTAATGCCGAGAAAAGGAGAAACTTTGTTGAAAACTTGGGCCATTATAATAAGGAACAGTTTGATTGGTCCATTGCAATCAATGCGAAGACTTAATCACCGCCTCAGTCGAGATGAAGTTGAAAGAGCTGAAATTTTCATACAAGAGAAGAATGTTGAAGAAACTTTGTTTGTTGCACCCTTAATCAAAATAGTTGCTCAACTCTTCCCCTCCGAGCCATTAATACAGAGTCCAACAGTCGAACACTAATTACACTAATTAATTACTGAAGACCAATCCATTTGAGTTGAATCGCAGTATCTTCCGTCCGCTCGTCTGATTGGCTTGTAAGAAACTGCGTTATGGGACGGTTGTTAATCGACTATTTGTTATTGACTGCACACTTTACGGTCTTGTTTTTAACCGTATAATTCTAGGAATTATTTGTCAGTGTGTTCTGTTAATTACTTAATTAGATTTGCTGATTAATTAATTCAGTGAGGGGTTTCGTTTTGTTCGTAAGCTATGTTGTTGAGGTATGTTACTCCATGTATGCGTCGCATGATGGCACTAGAATTGCATAATATGTTGTGTGAAATTTAAATCGGTAATAAGGTTTAAATTTTGATTCCAATCGTAATATAATTGTAGAGCTGGATTGGTAACCGAAATAATAACTTCAGTAGCATCACTTAAGGTACTAAAATTCCTGTTAGTCTCCTTTCTGTCTATGATGTGGTCTTTATGCTACGCGTTTTAATAATTATAATATCACAAACTAGCAAAAGGTTAACAAGGAAATAAATCACTATTTGAGATGCCGACCACTCTCATGAGGGTATTTTAAGGCAAATATGTGGTGAAGGATGAGTGTGATGAGTGGTAGTAATGAGTTATGAGGTGTAGTCTTGTTACAAACTAAGGCCGACTCTTCTTTAGAATGGGTCATTATTTATTTATTGATTTAATCATACAAAATAGTTTGTTTTGGTATAACAATAAAAACACAAATTACGTTGAAAATAATTATATCTAAATTAAAATTATGTTTGTAATTCATTTTTGAAATTTAGAAACAAATCAGCCATCAGTAACAAGAAATAAACAGATTACCTAATGAGTAATCCAATTACCAGTCTGAACATCAACAACACTATGAAATGTTTTTGAAATTAGAAAGTGTTTTAAATTAATTTTAAATGCTTTAAAATTTTCGTAATTTTTCAGACTGTTCGGGAGTTTGTTAAATAATGTTACACCCGCCTGTGAAGGTAGCTGGGAATAAATGTTTAATCTGTGTTGGTTTGTTCTAAAAGAATTAGCTAATCTAGTATTATTACAATGAATTTCTCTACCTTGAACTAAGTTACATTTTGAAATGCAATATATTATAGTTTCATAGATATAAATTGACGGCAGTGTCAAAATTTGTAATGTTTCAAATGCAAGTCTACAAGAATCTCTGTTACCAAGAAGGCAAATTATTCTTATCGCAGACTTTTGTAAAATGAAAATTCTTATCATCCTATTTTTGGAACAATTTCCCCAAAAACATACACCATAAGACATGTAAGGGTGAACTAAACCATAATATGCGTTTTTCAAAATTGTAGGTGTGCAATATTGCGATAGACTTCTTAGGAGAAATATGGATGAGCACAATTTTTTACTCACAAAATCAATATGTGACTCCCATGTGAGTTTGTTATCTAAATGTATTCCTAAGAATTTGATACTTTTAACTTCATTAATTAATAGCCCAATGACAAATGGAAATACAAGAAGCAACGGCTTAACATGACATCCGAACCACGCAGGTGATGGTCTGATATGCCTAAACGAGGGTGGAAGTGGATGCGGGTATCATCAGATGATCACTGAGACTATCTGAACCTATATCATCCTCAAAACCTGACCTCCATGAAGCTGGATTACAGGACCACGCAACGAGTCCCAGTCTAAACCGTTTAAAATACTTAATAATCACTGAAAATGTTTGATGAGTTTAAACATTTTCTAATACTTGAATAAAAGAACGCTCGACACCGGTCATGAATTAACAGTTTCAATAACTACTAAGCCTTAATCTCTTCTACAACAGATTTCACAGATAATTGTTAAGTGTATGGTCCCAAAAGAGGTATAGTTCTGTTGTACACTCTTAATAAACCAGAGGTGGGGTGAACTACCGAACTAGCAGGCACAGAACGGTTGCCATACGCATAAGTTAAAACTACTAAATTCGATTCAATATATCCCAACAACAAATACGTTTAAATCTTACCTGAAAACAGTTCTCTTAAAAACGTGTTTTACAGCACAGGCGAGTTCCTGGCACACAACTCACGTGGGAGACCACGTGAAAAAAGACAAAACAAACAAAGAGGCTGGAAAGGGATAAATCGAAAGCAGTGTCTGAACGTGTCGATGGGAAATTTTATGATTAAGAGAAATTTTATATAAATGAGTGGACAATTTTAAACAGTCAAAATTCACAACTGCAATGAATATTATTTTACGCAGCACATGTTTACATAGACTGGGACTCGTGGCGTGGTCCTCAGGACCTGTAATCCAGCTTCATGGAGGTCAGGTTTTGAGGATGATATAGGTCTAAAGCGGCTCAGATAGTCTCAGTGATCATCTGATGATACCCGCATCAACTCCCAGTCTCCCACCATCGTTTAGTCATATCAGACCATCACCTGCGTGGTTCGGAAGTCATGTTAAGCCGTTGGTCATTGGGCTATTAATTAATAACCCATTCTAAGGAAGTGTCGGCCTTAGTTTGTAACAAGACTACACCTCATAACTCATTACTACCACTCATCAAACTCATCCTTCACCACATATTTGACTTAAAATACCCTCATGAGAGTGGTCGGCATCTCAAACAGTGATTTAGTGATTTATTTGTGTACACAACTCCACCTTTCGTATTGGAAAGCATCTATATTTCGATATTGGACTGAAGGGATCTCTCACTCCCCGAGCAATCTCCATAAACAAAGATATCCAGAAAGTGATGAAGTAGAAGAAGTTTATGTTTGAGTGACCAGCCAATATAAGGGAGACCCTAGCTTGTGTTTTATGTGCAGGGTGAGCGATAACTTCATAAAACAGAGTGGGCCTTTGCTGTGTCCGGGCTACGAGTTGACCCTAACCGTGCTCAGTGCGTACTGGCTGACTGGCAATGTCGTGGACTGTCGACAGTAGAAACGTTCTTTTCTTCTGCTGTGTTGCTACAGAAAATAAGAGTCTCGGGTTTTAAAATAGTTTGTTATTGGCAAATGTTAATATTTCCTAAGTCAAAAATATGTATACACGTTACAACTTAATTTTAAAAAGGTCGCTCCGATATTTTCTGTTACAAAAATGCATTATACTGTTAATAAGGAAATTCCAATAGACTTTTATATTATACTTATAGGGACATAGATTAAGAAAAGGGGTAAAATAGGAAAAGCTCTGTACTTCGTTCATACAAAAACCTTTTTACGAGAGAAAGGATAGAAAGAATACAACTTACTTACAAAACCTTTAAATGACATTTATGTATATTACACTGGACTATACTTTTGACACACTAACAACTGTATCAGGCATCAATGTACTGTTTCATCTACTGTAATTGTAACACTAATGTATTGGGTATTCTTCCTATATACTATCACTTTAATACGTTTTAACGAGTCTTTGTTTGAAGTTTTTATTGATGATGGTAGAATTCTGAGATAGAAAAATGATTGCAACGTCTTACATAATTTTTGTTAATAAGATGAACACGACGTTTCGGGATATATAATCTAATCTCGTCTTCCGGTGAAAAGTAAACACAAATATTTAGAAAATTGTCAAGCCTGAAGAAATCGGCGTGCACATTTACCAGTCACATACACCCAAACAAGTAGCCTGGAAACCAATGTAACCTGCACAAAGCGGCAAGAAAATAACGTAATGCTTACCTTTCACCGGAAGACGAGATTAGATTTTAGATCCCGAAACGTTGTGTTCTTCTTGCTCACTAAATACCTATTGAAAAATTCCTCAATAATAGTTCAACCTTTTAACGATTTTTCTCAACTTTGGGAAATGTCACGTGACCAAAGCGCCACCACTCAGCTCGTACGCGCACAGGCCTACTCAGTTGAGATTTCCTACACAGTATCGATCAGCGTGCTCCTGCACCGTTTGATTAATAGCTCACAGATTATGGGGGCTACTGACAAATGTGTCACGTGACTGATAAGAGTGCCTGTTGTGTTAATGAAAAGTATCAGTCGTTAGTTATGATATGGTGAGCCCGCATAGCGCGCTAGAGCATAAGGGCTCTCTCGTCTGTGTAGCCTAGTGGGTGCTCTTCACAAGGGTCCTTTCGGTCGATCTACTGTTCTCGAGTATAAAAAGGTTGAAGGTAAAGTTTCTCTGGTTTAACTACAAGGAAGTTAGGACTACAAAGTACTCTCTACCATTCAACCACGACCTTTACCTAGTGTCACCGTATGGTTACAGTACAAATTTTAAGTAGTGACTGCAGGGATCGAACCCGCGCCACCGGAGTGATGAGCTCCGGAGTAGTACGCGATACCAATCCACCACAGATCCATTGGCTTAGTGAAGATTTCTGTTGGTTTTTAGACAAACCAAACAGGAAGTTCCAAGGTTTTACTCAAACGAGTGCACTTGGTCTGTAGGTACTAAGGAATTAAATTTAGCTACGAACATGGCAACCAGGCTTCTAAAACATCGGAAAGGTTTCGACAACTGTTTGTCTCCCAGTATACACATATCGCTAATATTCTTTTCGTCTATTTCATAAGAAACCGGTTCAACTCCAGCACCACGATTGCGCGGTTCACGATGTACAAGTGAAGCACATGTTCAGAGTTCAGAAGCTCACGAAGAGATGATATGTACATGCGGTAATAGCACAAGTCTGCACAACGTTAGAGCTCATACTCGTGACAGGTCGTGACCAACATGTGTACGTGTCGATCTATCGATATATCATCTTACAATCGAGTATCGGTAGTCGGTTATTTTTTATGGGTTGTGTACTAATTATTTTGTTATAATGGATGAGTAGCAATGATTCAGTAATACAATAAACATTCTTTTATTATTGTTTCAACAGTGTTTTGAATCTTAGGTCGCATGGTTGTAACTTTGCTGAGCCTCGGTTTGTAGTTTTTATTTGTTATATCACACGAATAAATTTCAAGGTAACATTGAATATCTTGCATTTTCACAGGACTCTTTGAACTCCTAAGGTTATTATGTTATTATGGACGTTTTCCATCGTTTTTGAGGTAACAAAAAGTACACGAATATTCGGGATCTGGAATGTGACCCCTTCACGTGAAAAGTAACCTAAAACTCAAAACAGGAAAAGAGATAGCCTAAAAACAATTAGCTCAAGTTTTGGGGTAGCGACGGCCGAATGAAGTGAAAATGACCGGTTGCGAACGATCTTATCATCTACTTCAGAGTATATTCCGGATCTTCGGGTTCACACTACAAGACTTCCCCATTAATCAGCCCATCAGTACTTCCATATGTTCAGGCGCTAAGGAATACAACAATCTGCTCTGGATTAAGACGAGAATTCCTCTAGTTTTGCAAGTAACAAAACTGTCTATGACACCGACTGCTCGCGACTGTTGGGTCGGTGACTGGTCGTACATCTGCTGAAGACAGAGGTGTCGTGCTCCTCGCTCACGACACGCGCTTGTCACCTGTAAACACGTGTTACCTCCTCCATTTTGTTCCTCTAAACCACCTCCATAAATCCACCATACAATCGGCATTCAATGAAAAGTATATTTCACTCGGTCATATTGCTATCGGCGGCCATTCTATGCAATCTCGCCGGGTTTGGGACGCTTCTTCACTGTCACATCTCGCGGCATGCGGCTACTGCGGCTGCTGCGGCTGATATGCCTGCTGCGGCTAGCCGCACGCATGCCGCAGTACGTAGATATGCCTGCAAGTAGATGCGCGTGGGCCACTTCTCCGCTTCAATGTATCGGGTTCTTTGAAAATGTGCAATTTACGATTCTACGAGTCTCTCATTCTCCTAGACCTTGTGTGACGTGTATGGAGGTCTTGCTGTATGTTTGTAACTGTGATTATTTGCTAAGCTAGCTAATAAATATCCGTCATTGCTTCGTTGATTTCTGTGTTGGACACACTAAATCACTATTTGAGATGCCGACCACTCTCATGGGCAAATATGTGGAGAAGGATGAGTGTGATGAGTGGTAGTAATGAGTTGTGAGGTGTAGTCTTGTTACAAACTAAGGCCGACTCTTCCTTAGAACGGGTCATTAATTAATAGCCCAATGACCAATGGAAATACAAGGACCAACGGCTTAACGTGACTTCCGAACCACGCAGGTGATGGTCTGATATGTCTAAACGATGGTGGGAGTTGATGCGGGTATCATCAGATGATCACTAAGACTATCTGAGACGCTTTAGACCTATATCATCCTCAAAACCTTACTTCCATGAAGCTGGAAGACCACGCCACGAGTCCCAGTCAATTACTACCAATTATAAAGAACTGTAAATAACCAATTTTTGGTGGTTCGACCATTAGTCGAAAGAGAAAAGGCATTCTAGTATAATGCCGTACACAACACAAGCCTGCAAATGGTTGGAAATTAGCATATAGGTGGTGACCTTCCGTTCTAATACATCATACATACTTGTATTTCTTTTTAAAGTTCCCATTGGCGAATGCCACAGAAATTTCTAATTCATAAATTAAGCTTTCAATGTGAGCTGTGACGAATTCAACTTGTCCAAAATGAGCTCAAAAAGTTCAACCATCAAGTTTGAATTTGTCGTGTCCTGAAAGAGATCACAGCGCCAAACCATTCTTTCCACCTCCCATGCTCAATCGCAAAATCGATCCCGGAGCTCAAGTACTCATTGATTGACAGTGTCAGGAAGGATGTCAGGAGAGCTAGTTACAGAATCATCCAGCGTACTACGAGAGTCTGAGTCCGGTACCCTCATACAAACAAAGCACAGCTCAAATTGAGCGGAGCGAGCCCCCAATCACGCCGGATTGACAGATAAGTCCGGTCCGGAATTAAAATAACTGAGATATTGGACAGATAATCAACCCTTTGTACAGCCCCTCGGCCACCCTCCGTGTACAAGTGAGCGTCGGGTGGTTGGTACTCCTGACAGTAGTATGTCTTGCCTTACCTATTCTCACACTGAAATGATAAACAATACAAATTTTCCAGTTATGCCTTTTATTACTTAATACAATTTAATTCTTCCGGTTCATAACGCATCAAAACATCATCATAAGTTTCTTTAAATATTTCGGGCTCGCTGTGGAGAACCATCTTTAGTCACTGATTGGCTGAAACTGAGATTCTTGCTGTTTGCTATCTTGTTAGTTACAGGGCTTCCATCCCTCCATTCGAGCAGGGATGCCAACTGTCGATGTTCTCAAAGGCTGTGACACTATCGAAAAGACCTCTTCAGGACTGGTTGCCGCTTCTTGAAAGTTTCATGCTGTCCTCTTTGTTGAAATTGTTATCATTTTTAACTATTTATATGGTTTCTCAGATGACTTTCGGGTTATAATGTGAGATGTATCCCAATACTTTGGCTTTGTCAAATTCTACTGCATGTTTCGTGTTTTAGCTGTGTTCTGCTTTCAAAACCTTCGTGTTTTGTGTGTCTGATGTGTTGAAATCAATCTTTTAGTCTCGCCAATCCTCTGCAGTTGCGGTTCAGTGTTCGATTAGTTTATCCTTTTAAAATGACAACCACATGTTGCTGCGTATCGCCAGACCAACCATTAATATCAATACGTTCGTATATTCACCAATAACTTGTATATACATTTCTATTCTACAGTGCAGAAATCCATTCTTTTCAATCCACGAACATTCTCAAACATTCCCACACACAATATCTCCCGGAAGACAACACTAACACACTGCTTGATTTATCCCCGTGTCCAACCACGCTGAATATGATAATCAATAGAAAGTGCGATCACTTACTCAGTCGCAGAGAAAGGTTGCATTTCATCACGTGACAACGACAAAGCCCGCGCTTCTCCACGGCAAATATGTATGAAATTCAAATTAACATTTTGAGATGCGCGCGCACCGCTGACGGTAAATTAGTGACAATACCCAATTTATTCCCGTCCGTGTGACTTTGCGCGGCGGCGCGTTTTATTCCGATCAATTTCGGTGAGTGACTGCGCCTCGGAATCCGTATTCAGATGTCTTATGCGCGGCATTCATATCGTTGTTAACTGCCTGCGCGCCACAATGCGCCGCCAACACAGATGTGTTAACTTATTTTAACAGATGGATAATTTATCGCTGGGAACAGCGCGCATTCTTTCGTCCGGCGTCGGTGAGGTGGGGACCTCAATAATTGTTCTACTAATTTATTTGTATTGGCTCATTAAGCGCTGCTATTATGCGGAGGTTCGTCGCAGGCTGATTTAAGGTCACACTGAGGCTCTTTTCTTCTTTGAATTTCCAAAAATACTATTTTTCATGATATGAGATACAAAATTGTCAGCTTGAGTTCAAAAACTGCTATATATTTTCCCGCCAAAACTACCGAACTGGGAGACACAGAACGGTTGGCCTTCTCAAGTAGCCATTTATTATTTGTTTGATTTTGTTGTAACAAGTAATTGATAGACTCCCTAACCAAGAATTTAAATCTTTTGAATTACTTATTTTACCAGATGAACATATCTGAGACTTGAAAAATAACACTAATACTAGTTTTAGGCTATTAACTCAAAATAAAATTGTTTAAACATTATATATTTTAAAATTATTCTTGCCTCTCAGCTGAAAAATCTTTAAAGGCTTTGTATAACTGGTTTAAGAAATTAAAAGTTGCAATAAATCCAACAAAATGTGGGTACAATCACTTTATCCTTCGAAAGCCTATTGATCCTTTACTTATGTCCCTGTTATAAATGGAGAAACACCGAGGAACTCTCCTGGTCAGGGAAAAAGAACTTTGGTGAATATTTTGATGGAAAACTAAAATGTTCAGGAACATAGTGTTAATAACTTCAATGAAGCACTTGGTTTTAGTACGAATATACATTTGCTTCACCTCAAATTAGCCCGGGTTCGATTATCGGCCATTCCCCGTGGTTCGGAAGTTTAAGCCCTATTCCATTGGTCGTTGGGCTATTAATTAATGACCCAATCCGGGGAACAGTCGGTCCTAGTTAGTAACAAGACTACACCTCATCATCTATCAAAACACTCAAACACTCACCTTTCATTCACCTTAAAATACCCTCAAAGAGTGGTCGGTGTATCAAATCAAAGTATCAAAGCTAGTGTTTAGGACAGTCAGTAAAAGAGAAACAAACATTTCAAAAACCTAAAAGTATCCTAAACTCTTTTCTCTTCCAATTTAAAAACACATTTATCCCTGAAACTTCGAAACCAGTGCAAATTCCCACTAATCACTATCCAACTCAAAGGGCACTGTTGGCGGTAGTGTGGGGAGAAGCGTTCATTTCCTGGGTGGAAGTCATGAATAGTGAGCCGACAGATTGTGTATGCAGAACAGCGGATGATATCCATGCAAATGGCTCCATGATCAAACCGCAGATTCAATTAATGTGGCCAAAGGTGGCCCGAGTATGCAATAAGCGCTGGGCCCAGTGTTGGTCCGCCCTGTAACTGCCGGAATGCTAAATAGTTGGTAGCTCTGTTGGTTAGTAGCTCTGTTGGTTGGTAGCTCTGTTGGTGCGTAGCTCATTTCAGAGCGACACGCTGGGCACGACAGTGTGTGTTGGATGGATTATTGGAGACTTTAGTTAAAACTTGGCTATATTAAATGTTACTTTAAGTTGTATTGAGTAGTCAACCTATGCCTACTAATAAACCAGACCGACACGCAGCTAAGCGCTAAAGCACCACTGCTTCGCTTCAGCCACCGGCCTTAGACTAACTTATTCTTTTACTGCAAGTTTTATTACATAAATAATCTTAAAGTGATAACACATTTCAAATTTCATTGAAATACAGTAGGCCTAGTACTGTTCAATGAAATATTTCTTGTAAGCAGGGGTTTTCCACCGCCATCTTGGTCTGGCTGAAAGGAACTATCTGATTTGACGTTCACGTGTTGACCATCGTAACATAATACTTATACCGAGTTTCATCGAACAGGGATCATAAATACAGCGTTTATACTTGAAAACCACCATTTTAAGGAACTTTTAATGAAGCAATCTTGCTGGTTAACGAACTTAATCTATATAATTGCAAATTACAAATTATAAGTGTTGCCATAAAACTAACACATTCATTATTTTCAAAATACTCGAAGTGTCTCTACATAGCCGCTCTGAGAATGTGTTTGCGGCGGACTATGCGTGCAACGTCTTTAAAGGTTCTGAAAATCGCCAAACCGTTTTCAACTACTAAAATCAAATGGCGGTCATTTAAAACATTTGAACTTAAGATAATCATTCGTTTGACTGAAAATTTTCAATAGCAAATCTTTTAAATTCATTAAATAGGAAATATACCTCAACCGTGTATGTATAAATCAGTTCTTAACAACTGTATGTGTAAAATGTGGCTCGAAACTTGGTTACGATGCACTTCAAACTTTTTCAATATTATGTTCTCAGAGATTGCAGGAACACCCTGTACTTATTCACAAGGTAACAAACCATATTTCATCTCCCGACCCTTAACATATAATTAACTCGTTACGATCCATAATACACATTTAATCAGACAACCTCGATATTTATGACCAACGTTGAGACTTTAGATGTTTATTGCTATTGATAACATTGATAAGAAACCCTCCAAGGACGTGTGTGTTGGTTCCAATTAAAACCTCGGTTCTGGTGTGTCAGTGTATGATGCATACATTATACGTTAATGTGGCCGTCTGTATGCTGTCCTCCGCCTGCTGTCATATAAAACCCTACCGACACTTTGTCCGAACAATAAAACACCAATAAAAGTAACCTTTTTGACAAACGCTTCGAACTCGTTTGTTTTGTTTGATGTTCGGCTTATAATAAAGTTGTTCGCCTTGAGCGCTGTTTTGTAGAGGAACTGTCATGCTAGCAGAAAACGTTTCCTTGTTAGGTTATAACAATTTTTAAATTTAGTGAAAATCGTATCTAATGACCCGAGGAGAGGCATAGTTAGATCTGTACATGTTTGTCTATACCAGAGGCATTTTAATCTGGTAATTCAAAAGAGTCTTTTGTGAATCTAAACCAATTGGTCTGGTACATTTATCCCTGAAACACATTTAATTGATTCTTGATATCACTAAATCACTATTTGAGATGCCGACCACTCTCATGAGGGTATTTTAAGTCGAATATGTGATGAAGGATGAGTGTGATGAGTGGTAGTAATGAGTTATAAGGTGTAGTCTTGTTACAAACTAAGGCTGAACCCTTAGAATGGGTCATTAATTAATAACCCAATGACCAATGGAAATACAAGGACCAACGGCTTAACGTGACTTCCGAACCACGCAGGTGATGGTCTGATATGTCTAAACGATGGTGGGAGTTGACGCGGGTATCATCAGATGATCACTGAGACTATCTAAGCCGCTTTAAACCTATATCATCCTCAAAACCTGACCTCCATGAAGCTGGATTACAGGACCACGCCACGAGTCCTAGACCCTAGGAGAGGCATAGAACTACATGTTTGTCTTTACCAGAGGCATTTTAATCTGGCTAATGTAGATTTTCGGGAATTTAAAAGAGTTTTATGTGAAACAATCTAAACCAATAGGTCTAAACACTTCAAATTGATACTTAATCTACTAATTGTTTGAAAGTTCATAATGCCAGTATCATACATTAACATAGAAATAGATGCACTGTTCTACCGCTTGTTGTGTTTGAAACTACACAACGTTTCGTAAACTCCTCTCGTTATCAAGTAAAACTTAGACTAATCATACTCTAATCGTTAAAACTAGAACAATTTAAGACAGAAAGAAATGATACTCTTGGTTATAAGAAAGTTGATAAGGTTAATTCTACTTGATAATGAAAGTTTTAAACACAATTACCGGTAGCAAAGTCTATATATTTCTATGTTTCGTCATAAAAGCGTCCACTCTTAGAGGGTATTTTATGACAAAACTGTATGAATGATGAGTGTGGCGAGTTTTTGGTGGCTGGTGAAGTGGAATCTTGTTAAAAACTAGGGCCGACTGTTCCCCAGATTTTGTCATTGAATTTTAAATCACAACCTAAATACCAATGACACGACAGAAAGGCCCTTACGTAGGCAAATTCGGAGAGCACTTATTTTATAGTGAGCATTTTTAAAAGTTACTGACCTAGACATTTCCAGTACTTACAGGGTGCAGGAGTTTCTGCGGCTCACGCCAAACTTATTCGAGTGTTTAAATTTAAAAGCCTCAGTTTCGAGGGTGATACGTAGTCCTCCACGTACCGTGCACACTTCTTTTAATGTCCAAAGCAATAAATCCAGTATTTTAATTAGCCATAGCGCCTTGGCCGGAGAGGTGGTGGGCAGCGCTCGCAGACACCCCGGGTATCAAGTTCCAAGCCCGTGTACCAGCGCGCATTAATGAGAAAACAAAACAAAATGGCCGTCAACCATTTCCAAATTATGGCTATGGTAATAGGTGCCGGGACGCGCCGGACAGGAAAAATCGAATAAAACCCCTTTATGTGTTCCCTCCAATAACCGAACACCTCGAGAAAGCATCGAGGCGTATTTAAATTAAAAATAAAACCGGACCAGAGTTGTTTATGATTTGGAAGGTGATAAGTTACGCCTCCGAGCGTCCGCAAGATGGCGCAGATCTATATTAATTATGGAGTGGGTACGGTGTACCTCAAGGCACGCTGCTAGGGCCACTCCTCATGCGCGAACATTTTGTGTAAATGCAAATTTACGCCGAGATTTATTAATAATACACGACGTGTCGTCGTCCCACTTGCTGCAAATTTAATGAGCCATTAATTAATTTTCACACATGTAAATTTCCTCGCCTCGACGAGCGGTCGGTGACCCGTTGTATAATTAAATGTGTATTTCAACAAGTCGCAACTCTGGTGAGGTGAGACTGTGAACTTGTTTTACAGGTGTCTGTATTTATTTCCAGGGCGTACGTGTCACTGAGACTACTGCTGTAAGCCAGTGTAAAAATGTAATTCATGCTAATTTATTCCTCGTATTTATTTATTTTATATTTTCAACCTAATCCATACATTGCAACTATCCTCTGATGCACGTCAAACTGCGGAAATGGTCCACTAATCTTCAAATAAATCTCTTTAAAGTGGACTCGCCTAGTCCCCTATTCACTATTGCCAACTATCTTCCCATACTTATAATATAGTTTTTCCGGTTCCCACCGCGTCCAAACTTGATAATTTGGTTGAAATATTTCGGTCTCGCTGTGGAGTACCATCTTCAGTCACTGATTGGCTAAATATGTCAACGTATGAAGTTTGGACGTGGTGTGAACCGAAAGAACTAGGCTATAGTTATGACACCGGCCGCGAAATAGTTAAGTTTATCTTCCCAGACATATGATCTCCAAGAATTCAACAACAATAGATTTTATTCAAAAATTCAACTCTTAAAACCTATTTAAAACAATCACGACGAGAAGAAGTTTAGGTTGGTAAGCCTGCTGCATGCGGGAGGATTCATGGGGCAATTAGCGCGGGAAGGGAACAAGAGCAGTTTGTCCGCCCTGAAGAAGGCAGGAGTAGCTGTAAGTCGAAACTGCAGTCGGCTGTTTATCAGACTTTAATTGCCGGCATTTGCTCATGACCCAGCCACTGTTGGGCCTAACTTTTAATTGTACCGGTGTTAATGGGATGTGTAGCACCCCTGATGCTACTGTGCTGTGAATCCTGCTGTTTCGTGCTTTGTTTTGTTTTATTTGTATTTGTAGGTAGTTTATGCCTTTTTTTTTACTAGCTGACTCGACAGACTTTGTTCTATCAACAAAACATATGTGTAGGCCTACTGAGCGGATTGGTATCGCGCGTGACTCCGGAGCTCATCACTCCGGTGGCGCGGGTTCGATCCCCGCAGTCACCACTTACAAATTGTAATGTGACTATACGGTGACACCAGGTAACGGTCGAGGTTGAGTGGTAGAAAGGACGTTGTTGTCCTAACTTAGCCTCGTTAAACAAGACAAACTTTAACTTTCTTTTTAACATTGTATGTGTACTAAAATTATTTTATATATTTGGCAGCGGTATGCTCTGTTTACTAAATATGTATATTGTGAAATGAGCACAATTAAATCATCAACGTTTTCTGCCTTTTTCCAATTTCCCTTATGATTTTCTTTCCGTAAGAACCTTTAACAAAAAATTAGACGACTTTAAAAAAATATTTATTAAATCTGTGAAGTTGTTCTTCAATTATGTCATGACCAACAAAAGCTGGGTTCGTTTTTATACTGCAATATATTAAGTTTAAAGAAACGCAATTTCAAGTGAAGAAAAGGCTGTTAGGACACACAAATAGTTTTTTCGCCGATATCTTTATTTGGCCAATTGAATTTTGTTGATATTTGGTACACATTTTACGTGCCGTGTCATAAATTTGCCATGTCATAAATTCACTAAGTTGAATCGAAATCTGATAACGTAAATTTTTATATAAAACCCCATTTGTGGGGACCATCTCCCCACAACAAGTTCACTACCGTTTGAAATTATACTCTGTTATAGGATATTCGTTTGTGGCAACTTTTTTTTAGCTTCGTTTCTTATTTTTTGTGAAAAGTGTAAGTCTCTTGGGAAAAGCCAACAGTGCGTTTCCTGGTGCAAAGCTCACCTCCAGGCCCACAGCACTAAATGATCTATTTATACAGGGCGTTAACAAAGACACACCCCGATCACTCATCACTGAACCGCTTGCATACCCGGTCGAGAGAACACCGTGTAGAACACGCTTGAAAAAGGCAAATTTTGAAATCCAGAAGTGCTTTGTCTTGTTGATTTAATAAAGACTGTTTTGATGCACGGCCGCGCCGCAAGTGCCGACAATCGCGCCGCCACCGCAGCCTGGTGGCAAAAAGCGGCAAAACCGCGCTTATATACTGTGTAGCCCGGGGGCGTTTAGTGACGGCTTTTTGTGGCCGCTTCATTTCAGCAATGCGCGCTATGTAATAACAATAAAGCGGCTATTTATGATTGTAACGGCGCGACCGGATGCGCGGTTCTCAGGCTTTGTCGCACCGGTTCTCTCGTCCGTACCCGGACGATATGCACTGCGAAATATTATTTCAGTTGTTTTCAAGAACTAATTTAATTAAACTTTATATCACGCGTTTTGGGGTTATAGGAATGGTTGCTGATCCTGCTTTCAACGAAACAAAACCAGTTGGCATGACTCTCAAAACAAATGCAGACGGTCTCAGATAGCAGATAGTTCATGAACGGTTGTTTAGCAATTTTTCCCTAACCTACAAGTTTGTCAAAACATTCAAGTTGGATAATCTAACCAAATGGTGGAAAGTACAAGTTAACTTTACGAAAGTCTTATCATTCTTACAGTTTTATAGAGTATACTAAAACACTTAACTGACCTAGTCCCAATTCACCGGGTTAATCCTTTCAAGAACTTGACATTTATAAAAACTGTTTTCAGATTTATTTAATCAGTATGGAAATAAGAGGTAAACTACACCAATACTCACAACGATTGTAAGTAAGGATTCAAAACATTCTAAACAAATATACATGTTTTTAAACGCCAAATAAACCGAGTTTTAAGTTCATAACAGTGGGCTATACGGTATACACAGAGCTGTTAACTTTTGTGACTTTATGCGGACTTTGTAGCTTTTAGAGAGGTCAAAGCTCGTGGGAAGTATGGACTGTAAAATGTTACAGGCACTTGGACAAGTTGTGGTTAAGGTGGCCAGACTGACGGATAAACTCGCTATAAACCTTACAAAACGTTTTGTAAGTTCTTTGCTCCATCGTTGCTTTTCACAGTTTATGTATATCGTTTTTGTAGGCAAATTATGGTGCAAATTCACATTTTGCGGTGAAAAAACGTGACTTTTAATAAATCTATAAATAACATTATGGGGCGATTAACTAAAGAGATACTATTTGAGAATATAATATAAAACATAAATAACATGAGATGGCTAAGATGGCTTAGGATGAAACCGGTCGCAATAATTTTTTTTTCTAAAAGGCTACTATGTTATTTACGTTGTTATATATTAAATATACTATATAATTAATATATAAAAGCTGAAAGGCCTTGATTCACACAGAATCAGACCACAGCCCAAACCTGCTAGGCCTACAGACTAAAAGCTTTGCACGCCTGATTCTGGCAGCCTATAAACATCCTAATAAACGGGCTTGAAATAATCGTATTCCAATTTTAAGGGTGGTTTTGATCGTGGACCTTTACTATTGAACCGCTAGTTCCTAAACGAGTGATCCAATTTCCAATATAACCATAAGGTATCGTGAAATAATTTACTTTTTTATTTTTAACGTTTAATTTCGCATTTCTTTTACCGCTGCACACACATTAAACTCGGCACCTTACGCAGTGTATGATTGGTGTAAGCCAAAATTAACAAAACCTATGGATAATTCAACAGTAAATAAGTCAATAGGTTCTTTATTTTTCTATTAAATTCAGTATGTACAATGGCCCAAGTCAATTACAACCCACAGTTAGATAATTATGAAACTGAAAATCTATTTGCAAAGCTATGAGTAAGAAGTGGAAAGACAAGGCTCCCGTGGCTTATTTGTTGTAGTAATGATAAATTCAAACTTCTTCTCGTACAAAAGTATAATCTATACCTGGAGCATAACCTTGTTTTTGTTATATAATACAAGTATGTGTTCAAATGACGTAGGCTATTTTAGAGCAAAAGAGATAAACGTAGGAAACTGTATGCCTACTTTCAAATTATTATTTAAAATAACATATTTGAATATTATTTCAAAGAATAGGGACAGGTGTAACACTGGATCGGTAGTTTGATGCCGCATTAGCCGAGCAAAGGCTTCCTTTTTACAAATTCGAGGATACTTTGTTGGGGGAAAAACATTGAATGGAACACTTGTTTCAACCGTGGTGAAGCACGGATTCAAAGCTAGTTGTTTACAAAAACCGAAATTGCCATTTTCCTGTAATTATAACTTTCTCGTACTAAACCGAGCTCTTATTTGACTCGTAATATTTTCAACTCGTCATTACTTACTGGTAATTCAAGACAGAAATATAATAATAAATACGTAGTTGTATTTAATTTTCATGTACACTTTAACTGTCATGTACACAAAATAATGTGTAGCCCATTATAATACGACATAACCATCACCAAAATAATGTTTCCCTGTATAGAGTACAATGTTTTACCTTTCTGTATAATTCCATTTAGGCTAGGCTGGAAACTGCTACTCACGACATCTCTGCAACATCACTGTAGTTAGTTCACTATAAACCTTTCACTAACACTAAACTTTTAAATAAATGTAATAAAGATTGTTAAAAACGTTAATTTGAACACACTAGGCACTCCCGACCGATTGCCTACTTTCAATACGCACTGGCAAACTATTGATTGTAAATATTCGTGTAGCAACTTGCGGAAAAGTCAGCTGTTCGCACAGAGAATAATCGATACGATGCGAGCCACGTCAAACCACAGATTACGCCTGGTATTTACTCTTCTGAAAATCAATGTTACTATAATCAATGCCCCCATGCGGGCATTTAATAACAGTTCGATATATTTTGTACTTTTATCGTAGGGGGAAGGGACTATTTTCGAAATACATATTAAATAAATGTTTTTATATTTTGCCTTGTTCTCATTTCATTAGTTTAAATTGGTACTCAGGGTAAAAATTGTAAAAGCATTAATGTTGTGGCATATAGTTTTAGTTTTATATTTGAGTGTAAACTTTAATTAATAATTACATGAACGAGAGTAAATATTATTTTTTCTGTAGATTTTGTAAGTAACATAGGCAGGAGTTCAATTGGTCAACTCGTTGCCAAATTCGATAAAAAGTGCCCAAATGCCGAAGGCTTTCAAAGCTCGTCTAAAACAAATCTTGGTCACAAAAGCGTTTTACAGTATAGACGAGTTCACGGCACATAACTGGGAGACCGCGGAAATCACCGACTTAGAATAGAGCTAGAGTGGAATAATTCGAATGAATGGGAGAGAGTGAATGGACAAAATGTATGTTTGAATGAGACTTCGATGGCAGAATGCGTTGAAAATTTTAGACTAAAAAAATTACGATTGCATAACATGTTAATATGTTTCCGCAATAAACTATTTATTTATTTATTTATCATACAGACAGTGTCTGTTCAAAATTAACTTCAGGACTTTATGTTTTGAAGCAATCGTCGAAATACTGCCCAATTCAGGTACTGATGACGGCGTACTACGGTGAAATCTACCCGTACCTTTCCTACGGATTGGCGTTGTGGGGTAGATGCTCAAAATTAAATTTTGTCATACTCAAAAAAACAGTCCGAACCATTGCAAAATTGCAGTGGAGAGAGTCGTGTAGGCCAGCATTCAAAAATTTGACATTGTTGACACTACCTTGCCTCTATATTTTAGACACGTTTAGTCACAATATCTCTCCCATCTTATTTTCATCCAACAGGGACAATTTCCCCACGAAATCTTCCCTCCGCTAACAAGCCACTCACATGGTGTGAAGAATTAATCAAACATCAAACTCTCGGTCGACATGTGACCAGTCGTCAAGTTGACAACAGCATTCCAACAATGCCTGTCGGACATCTCGCCATATGAGAGTAACCTGTCGCACATATCTGCGATCAGCTGGTCCATGTACGAACTGGACTTATGATATCTGGACATGATGCAACATGTCAGCTGAGTGCCACATCTGGCTTGGCACGAGCACTACATGAATGATTCAGCCAGTTAATTGTACCTAAAGTAGCGGCGAGAGCGCGTGTCATGATGTGGTCCTATGATATCTCCTTATCGGTCACTCTCTATGTGGTCTGTTTCTGCTAGAAACTGTTTGTTTCATTGTCCTGCCAACTGTGATACTTGCTCTGCTCACTCGTCACTCCCGTTTCGTCCCGGAAGTTGGGAAATATTGTTTAGGTGTGGCAAGACGCTTCAAGATTGATCGCTGCGATTCCTGGAAAGTAGAGGAGGGTATGTAGCCTGGAAAGGAGAAGCGATGACGGGTTTTCTAGCTTTGTTAAATATCTTTAGTTTGGAGTGTAATGCCTGCATCTTTACACCAATGTGGAGACTACTAGCAATTGATTCACCATAAAACAACACAATTTAAAATGACTTGACCGAAATGACAGGAAGCGGCCAGACGGAGCAACCATAGTTCCCTGGAGCAAAGGGAAATGTCTAATATGGGATTTCACTTGCTCTGACATCTTCGCCCCAAGCTATGTCAACATGATCCGGAGCCGCTGCTGAGTTAGCTGTCACAAGAAAGCACTTAAAGTATAGTGGCATAAAGTCTAGAGGATTCAAAAGGTCGTGCTAGCTGTTGAGACGATGGGGACATGGTGCACAGAAGGGAAAGAATGGATCACAGAGATTGGTGCCAAGCTAAAGTTGAAGACCGGTGACCCTAAATCCAAGAGTTACCTTGTGCAGAAGATAAACAAGGCAATTCAGAGAGGAAACTCTGCCAGCATCCTTTCATCCTTCCCCAAAGAAGAAAATTTGGAGGATGTATTTTACCTCTAGATGGGTCTATTACTCGTATATTACGTATGTACTGTCTTTACATTATTGTTTATATATTATTTAAAATGTACACAAACAAGTAAAAGTAAAAAGACACAACATCATCAAAATTTGAATCTGGAATGAAAAATTTACTGATTGGCAAGGCTTAACATTCAGAGAATGAGGTCATCAATGATTTGTTTTAACATTAAATCTTTCTCTACGCCTCCTTCTCTCTGAAAGCCAGACCCGATGCCAAGTGAGACCATGTAAAAGAAAGTAAGTGTGAATTTGTACTTTTGGTTGCTATTCATTCTTATTGGTTTTTTATTTGAAACTCAACGTCAAACTACTGTCAAAGTAATAAACGTTATGATTGTATGCTATATAATATCTTAAAAATGTCTATCATATGAAAACCGATTAGAAGAGGATTAAGGTTACTTTTCGAGAGGTCTCCTTCTAAAATTTGTAACATTTCCACTTGTAATTATATAAAAATATGGCGGTACATTTAATAGGTGGTGCAAAAGGCGTGATATTATTTTTTCTGGGCGTTAAATTCTGGCGTCACTTTTGTCAATTGATCTGAAACTATGAGAAGACTGACTAGATAAACGCTCAGATCGAGTGAATTGAATAAGTCAGTCTCAAAATACAAAACTAGCAACTACGCGTAGACGAAATAGTTCGCTTCTCTCGTCTCAAAATACCACTCCTTTATAACAACTGCAGCTCAAAAACAGACAATCGTATGAAAAGTGTCAATAGTTCTGAATTCCTCCAGTTAAAATATCCTTCAAAACAAAAACTAACTCTCAACTGGCAACCATCCAGTCATTAAAACCACAAGTGCGATGTATACAGGGTGAACAATCGGCCGTAAGACAAGCAGCAGCGCGCGCATATACAAGTCAAATCAGTTAACACTAAACAAGTACATACTCGTAAAAATGCACCTAGCTTCACTGCTACCCACTCGCGGCTACCAGTTTGTAAATCAGAGAAACAGTTATACATCAATGGCTCGGGTGAAAATTAATGGCCAAGTGTTAGTTAAAAGGGCAATAAAAGGCAGACATGGAGTGAACTGGAGGCGGATCAGGTGACAGCTACTGGAGTCCAGCCAGAGCGAGTACTGGAGGCTCCAGCAACGGCTACTGGGCAGAGGTGCGCCGATGTGAGGATAATCAGAGGTGCAGCATTACCTGGTCCTTTGACGAAGTGTACGTTTTAGAAGGAGAGAGCAATGATGAAATCTGTTTGCGGTTTACTTGAGTTTCGTGTTTCACCAACGATGCCAGCAGGAGCCCTACTGATTGAAATTGTTAACACTATACCATAGTTTTAGAAACATGTCTTCAGAACCAAGTCAAAATGCGGTCTCGTAAGAGGAAGTGACGTTCAATTTTTTGACACTCGAGACAGGGAAAATTACCTAACTGGGAGACACAGAACGGTAGTTCATGAACGTTCACCTTTTTAGGTAGGAGTTCAACTCGTCAACAGGTTACCAACATTTTAGCCAACAGGACTAGAGTAGTAATTCGAATGAACAAGAGGAAGTGAATGCTAAAAATCTATGTCTGATTGGGATTTCAATGTTAGAATGTGTAAAATTTTCACTTTTTCGATTACATTAATTGACGATTGCACAACATGTACAATGTTAACGCAATAAACAATTCATTTATTTAATTGCTGAGTGTCAGCAAGTCCACTGAGGATGTAAAATAGGCGAAACGTTTGGCATTGTAAATAGTTTATTGAAGCGGTCTGTACAAGGAGGATTAATCTGCTATGTTGGTCTATATCGGAAGCTTAGATAATACAAGACCATCTTTTGATAGAAGAGGCCAAAACCTACCAGACGAGGAAACACATATTGACGGTCTTGAAACGAAGCATCTTTCTCAACTTTCAAAAAAGAAGCCCTCAGTTCAAAAATTGCTGTGGAAGTAGTTTATTTAAGCAATACTCAACAAAATATAAACCTAAAATGTCCCATTCGAATCTTCAGACCCAGAGTGATTATGGTTTTTGACCTCACAAACCACAGAACTTATTATAACAAAACTACTTATGAGGGGACTTTGATAATAAGTACCAGAGCCATACTTCTTTCGAAAAATGTGGCTAGGTTTTGTATTTCAAGGTCAAGATGATTAGGTATAAGTATAAACTATGAACTGAATTCTAAAAGTAACTCTCAAGTATCGAACTAACACCAGCAGTGTTTCAAATCTTGACGAAAGAGTAGATCAGTATTCAATACTAAACAAACAAAACTTCAACATCCAAAACTGACATTCGAAACCCACCTTTGAAAGCTTTAAATCCAGCCAATTAGCCCGGACGGCCGGAAGTCGATACAATCTGGGGCCGTTACAGATAAAAGACGAGTTTTCTTCACATTTTTAAAAACGCGTAAACTGCCCCAACATTTTATGAGGTTGGGCCGTCATAAGCTCATTATGGGTATCCCAGATAGCCGATACGATACCAGCGCTCATTAACCGGACAAAAAGCCAGATATTCGGGCCCGGGAGAGGTTTAATGATGACTCTTTGATAAAGAGGTATTGTCACAGGACGAAGTGAAGAATGGCGCTCCACCGTTGTCACTGTCTTCTCGGTTTTTAGGCACATATTCAAACATGCCGCTATTTTATTTATAACTGACCCTCGGAGTAATAAGGGCTATATATCCACCTCGACGTGGCACCTGCGGCAAATATTTTGGTTATTGAATTCGGTCTTTCGTGCCGGGGACGCTGGCTGATGGACCTTTTCAAAAATACAATATTTTGTTCATTAATTTAAATAATACATATGAAATGGGAATAAGTTGTCTTGTATTTAAATGTACAAGACAGTATTTCTGAACGAACTAATGTACAAATACGCCACTGTTTTCTCACCCAACAAATGCAGAAACCAAACGTACTAAGCATTATCAAAATATATTGAGGCTACGACTGTATACGAAACACAGCTAATCATCTTCAAATACCAATTTTAAGTATAAGAAAATCACATTCCTAATACGTTTGAAAACTGAAGACGTAATTTAAGACGGTTATTTTGAGTAGAATCAAATATTATGTCATTGTAGGTAGATTACGCATAGATGACACATGGCTGAAAATCAACGTAGTTGCGGCAGCCCAAGCACAGATATCACTGCGAGGAAATTCTTTTAAGAGCCTCAAGTGAGCCACTGACGCACGCGCAAGTTCGTTCGTTCTAAAAATCGTACGATTTGGTCACATGTTAAGTCATCCACATCGGACAAACTCGAGCATACGGAGGAGAAGACGTCTAGAGATAGCAGCGCTCCCAGCGTATTCTGTGCTTGGGCTGCCGCAACTATTTTGATTTCCCTGCCTCAGCCATGTGGTATGAAATCTATGCGCTATCTACCTACCATAAAATTACCTTTGGTTTCAAGTTGTCTCTTCAACAGAGTTGTGTCTATGCAAACGCACATTCCTGCTAGAGAAAGCAAAACAGCGAGTCATACATCACTATGCAGACAAATAATGCTCAACACGCTACACAGACACAACACAGACGCCTCACGACGCGACAGCAATAACCTCTGTTATTTCTCTCATCAATAATGTATCAAGTATTTAAACACACAGGCGAGGCGAAATCTATACAAATCCTCAACGGTTATCGAGCGGGTCATATTCAGCCTCGTGATCGGGCGGGCTATAATTAGATTTATATTGGCGCTCGGACCAATCAGGAGGCTGGGACATCGTCACGACCATATCGCCACCTGGACCCCACACAGCTAATTAATTACGCCATTTTGTCCTGGCAATTATTTTAATTGATCTTATGCAGTCATGAAACAACACGTCCGGTTGTGATCTTCATTATTCTTCCTGGCCAGGATCACGACTGCGACGTGTCGTCTGTAATGATCGTGAGCAGAGGCGCCGTCTTGCGTCCTCCCTGGCGCTGCACCCGCACTCTGCGCACTTGGGCTCTGCGCATGCGTACTGGACAACACTTGCTGGCAATCAATAAATATTGTACTGAATGTACAAGGTATCTTATGCCATTTTACTTGAAACGAGTAAGTTTCTTAAAACTACATCCTTTAAGTGGCAACCTCGAACAAGCTAACACTCCTTTTTCCCTTGAAAAATAAAGTACTGCTTCTCGCACCTTCTCCATATTTTAATGTGGTGTATTTTAACTGTTTTAGCACTTCCAAGGATTTTTGTGCTTGTGACGAATTGACTCACCCAGTTTGCAATTGTTTTATGATATAAAAAATGTCTATGTCGACTGACGTTGCAGTGGGATCTAAACAATCTAGTTTTAGCTAAGAACCACCCTTTAAAAAAGACTTCAACCGCAAAAGCAAGAGGTTCAGGACTGCAAAACGCTATTTCTACTAAAGTTTCAGAACTTTATTGAGGTTATAACACAGCTGGCTTTCATTGTTGCCATATTAATCGCGTGAGAGCGTAAACATATTAATATATTATTAACATATATTATTAACATATATCTTCACACTGTAAAAGAACGGTCAATTTGGTTCTAGAATATACAACAGTGGTTTTCTTCAATAAATATTTGTGGGTTATCATCGTTGCGGCTCAGACTTTGTTGAATTTCATTTGAACAATGTTTATCAAAAATGCGTTCAAATTGGAAACGCACTCTCACTTCTGGTGAACGGAAAATGTGGAGTTCCACAAGTCTTAAGTCTTGTTTTGTCCGTAGTTTGGGTTGCTCAATTTCATACTCGATAAAGGTTGCAATCGGTTGTTCAATATGACGAAGTCACATTAATCTATTCAGCATTAAAGTTACAATCCTTAGGAGAAAAACTCTTCTCAGACAAAATAGTGTTTTCGTCACCGTTTTGGTTCGCCTGATCGGATTTCAGTTTTCTTATTAAAGTCGGATCAGGCATGTGGTTTTGTTTGAATAAACTATACTTTTGGGGTGAATTATTCCTCTTTTCTTCATAATTTAAAATTCACTAGGACTCACGATTACTTTTGGCTACGCGTCGGCTATGTTTTCAAATTGCCGTATTGGTTTGGAGCGTGACCTTTCTGAAGTTGAAGAAAACTTGTCAATTTATACAGTTACAGCTTTTACATACGAATATGTAGTTAAATAATTAACAAAGCTTTGTATACAGACTTTAAAAACTCTAAAATTGAACGAGTGGAAGCCACTCAGAAAGAGTGAAATGATGCTCTTTTGGGTGTTGAAACCCAGCCACTCCTATAGTGGCTCGATTTTCACTCTTTTGAGAGTGGTTTTCACTCTTTCATATTTAGAGCGCACTATGAAGTAGTAGGATAGTATTTTACTTTGGACAGCCTGGAAGGTTTGATTTTATTGAGCAACACTATACATTAGATCTTTGTGTTTAAGACTATAAATTTTAAGACTATTTTATGTAGCAACCTAGAAATTGAGGAGCACCTAGGAAAATCGTGAAATTTCCTTAACTTAAAAATATATCGTTATTTTTTGTTTAAATGGAAGTTAAGAAGATAAGATTTACTGTTTAAATTCATCGATGACACTATTAAGCCCAATTTTGGGTTTTTAAGCACCTTTAATCTAAACTAAAACGTATAGTTCTGAAAACTCGGTAACAAAAAACTTGTGTTCTCAGATTTGGACATTCTGCAGATATTATCTTAGTTCAGCATAAATAGTAACAGTATTAAACCAAGAAGAGTACAATAAATCACTAATGAAACCAGACAAGTGATCAATCTAATTAGTACCCAGCGAGAACTAACCTACAGCATTCTCAAGCCGAGTAAACCTCTGAACATCAACCTAGACAGGTGTGCAATGACGGATAGTGTCTCAAGACAAGCAAGTGTCAAAGTGGTCAATTAATTCCTCGCCGTCCACGCATTATGCATGTTGCGAGCATGTTGTGTTTTTCTAGCAAACACCTTATACGAGCAGCGCGCGCACAGGTGGTCCTAGCTGCTCTACTTTATCACCGTCTTTATGGTAGAAAATGAATGAATCGCTTACATTTATAGTGCGGCCGGTGCGGAAAAAGCCGCACGAAACGGGAGCGAGGTAGTTGTCATTTCAGACACTTGGCGGAATAATAAGAGCGATCATACTCCCGGCATATCTGATGGCCCAGACTGTCCGGATTGGGAAAGTGCGTTCTGGGAAGGCAAAAACTCCGCTGCGCATGCGCGTACCCGCCTTGTCCGTTCCGGGAGTTGAACTCATCGTGTAACTATCCATACTACATTTAATTGCTCTGGTGTCCGTTTTTAGCAGTTTGTACCCGATATTCCGCTTGATTTGTATGAGCACTTGGGAGGAAAGTAGCTGGAAGACGAGCTGATCGATGAGGGTACGTTCTGCGTACTGTTTTCAAACGCGTGGATGGTTTGCGATGGAAATGTTACGGTTCTGAATTGCTAAATAGCTTACTATAGGCCTAACCTACTATAGGCTTATTGACTGGGACTCGTAGCGTGGTCCTGTAATCCAGCTTCATGGAGGTCAGGTTTTGAGGATGATATAGGTTTAAAGCGGCTCAGATAGTCTAAGTGATCGTCTGATGATACCCGCATCAACTCCCACCATCGTTTAGACATATCAGACCATCACCTACGTGGTTCGGAAGTCTCGTTAAGCCGTTGGTCCTTGTATTTCCATTGGTCTTTGGGCTATTAATTAATGACCCATTCAAAGGAAGAGTCGGCCTTAGTTTGTAACAAGACTACACCTCATAACTCATTAATACCACTCATCACACTCATCCTTCATCACATATTTGCCTTAAAATACCCTCATGAGAGTGGTCGGCATCTCAAATAGTGATATAGTGATAGTGATACCACATGGATATATAACTGTATGTGTTCCAAATTCCGTAAGACAAGTGGGTACACCAATAACTGACTATTTTTTGGTACGCGAAAATATCGTTACATATAAAATGCTTGTAGAGACACATTCAAATAACTACACATTTTAATACTGTCTTGTTTTATATTTTTGAAACCAAAATAATATTTTTATGACAATAATTATGTCAGAGGATGTAATATTCATAGCTATACTAATTGACTATAAATATTTGTCAAACATTTCTGAGTCAAACTGGAGCTAAACAGTATAATAAACTGCCAGAAAATTTAAAAATCCATAAAAACACTAATAAAGCTACGTACGTTTTTATGACATACACGAACCTTATGATATACATATAATAATCTAAAAAGGACCTACTGATCTATAATTTATCCTTACAGTAGCTTTCTATTGTCTTATAGTATTAGTGATGGTCAAGCAATCCATGCTTTGAGTTTTGTTGATGAATTGACCATTGACCATACTTGTTTTTTACTAGCTATCTACAGCGGTTTTTTAATACAATGTGTCAATACTGTAACAGCTATAACATATTACGAATATATTATGTTGTATGCTATATTACAAATCAATCTACTAACACAACAACTTTCTGTAGACATTTGGTTTGAGTTGAAGGGTTGAAATCAGGTATTTACCAACTCCTCTCTGTTCACTGTTGAGGCTTCAAAACTTCATACTTCAAAATACTGGCTTCAAAACTTCACAAGAAGAGCTTCAATCTACGAAAAAGTTCTGTTCCATGTTTCCCAGTACAATTCTTCGCAAAAATAATTACAAATTCCACATGAAGAACCTGAAAAATAATTTGGAATCAGTTGCTTGTTGCTAAACGAGCTTAAGAATACTTTAAATAAGCTTAGAAGCCTCTTCGATAGAAAAATGTACCGTGGCTCAAAATATTACCAAGTTATTCTTTACTTCTATTTGAATGCGGCAGGTGCTCTAATCATTGTTGAGCCACGCTATTGAATAAATATTCAAATTAGGTGTCAAAAGGGCAACTTAAATTTGACTTGACTCCAATATATCAACTGTTATGTTTTTAGAGCTTCCTGTTACAGCAGGTGGGCACATGCGGGTCAAAATGCGACCTCTGGCTCACAGTTTCAAAATTGCTTTCCCCTGTAACATTCTGTGAGTATGTTTTTGTTTGGTGAGATGCTAATAAAAAGCATGCACACGCATGCTAACTTCAATGGCCTCTCAAATAAAATTCTTTGTCTCAAACGTTGCCTTTTACCAGCTGTATTACTTTAAAGAAATTTCAATTTATAACACAACTACCAATTTCAATACATAATGACTTCGTTTTTATTATATAACTTGTGAACTTGTTTATTTTTAATTTTATAAAGTGCGTTGAACTGAAAAACTGAAATAATCTCTTAAAAACTAACTAAAGTAAGAACTTACCTTGAATGGATCCGTGGCGGGTTGGAGTCGCACACGACTCTGGAGCTGATCACTCCACTGGCGCGGGTTCGATCCCCGTAGTCACCACTTACAATTGCAATGTGACTTTACGGTGACGCCAGGTAAAGGTCGAGGTTGAGTGGCAGAGAGGACTTTGTAGTCCTAACTTCGCCTCGTTAAAACAAGACAAACTTGAAAGAAACACGGGCCTAAATGCGTTTTCTATGGAGTTTGTTGGAATTGGAAATATTTGAAAGATCCGTAAAACGATTTCTTGAGTTGAACAAATTGTTAATATTGAAGGTTTGATAAGTATGTCATCTTATCTTGAGGACTTTTAGGGATTTCACAGATATTTTGCTCTGTATCTCCTTTTCACTTGTCGGTCGAAAGAAGTTTAGTTTTCGCAAATATAAAAAGTGAAAAGGAAATTTAGGGAAAAACTACGATTGCGATACTATTACTTTACTTAAGAGTGCGCAGTAGTGGCTGTGATCTTGAATTTTAGCCTTTTTGACACTTCACGCCTACAGTTTTCATCAGATTCCTATGAAATAAACGTTGTTTTAAAGTAAATCAATTGTTCTGGTGAGTTAAATTTCCATTTTAACTTTTATAAAACCGTGACATAAATCCACAAATTGAAGAAACTTTCCATTTGAATTTCTTGTTTCACTAGTTAACTAATAAAATTTTCAAAACTGTGGTCAGTGGAGTTACTATACATTGTTATCTTTCAAATAAAACTTATTTCAAAAGATCTTATGTAAATTCTAGGTGTGAAGTGTTTCAAGAAAATGTTTGTTTTTACATGGGACAAAAAACAAAATGGCCGACAGGTACTGTGCACTCTTAACGTAAGCTGTTACACACACACACACACAGATGAGGCGTGGGAGCCACACTCACAGAGCGCAGTATCATTATGCATATCCGCGCAGCACAAAGTTTCATAAAAACGCCAAACCGCGCGCTCAGGACACAGTCGAGGTGCGCAACGCAGACACACACAAATCACCTGGGACACTTTTGTCACCACATTATAAATCTATATTATACCGGCCGCATCGGCCAGGCCAATTAGATGGGGAATATTTGTGCTGTTGGGACCGAGCCTGCGAGTCGAGGAGGGGGGAAGGGGTATCACGACCAAAAATACTACCTTGTCACCGAGAACAAGTTTGGGTTTTTGTCCGCCGCAGTCATGATAGGCAGTGCTCATTATATTTCCCCGATAATCGGAGCCGATGTGTTTATGAATGCCGGACTCACAATAAATACGCCTGTGTGGTGTAAATCCCGTGAGAGTGTGTAGGTGTCACTCGCCCTGGACGTATCATGATCACCTCTCCTCGCAGAGTTCAACATTCTTAAGTCGCAGTTGTCCTCTTCTAGTGAAGCTGGTACAGCATGTCTTTGAGAACTATCAAAGAAGACCAGATAACAGTCATGAGTTGAAAATATGTAAGCAAATATTTAGGTTTATTTAACAATCTTTGAGTTATGTTATGCATATGAAGATCTTGAAAACATTTGAACACGCCAACCTGAACTATAGAGCATGCCATTCGAATAAAAATATAAGAGACAGTGGTGACTTCTGTGTATGAAAAGCATGGATACACTTTCTTTTACTTAAATATTGTTGACGATTGTATGACAAATGCACTTTGTTTAGGCAATAACATGCATTTATTTAGGTATGCAACTTAGACTTTCCTTCTTCTTCAACTCCTCTGTCATCATCTTTCCTGCTATGTCTCTTTATTACGTTCTTCTCGCCATTCTTGTATTCTACTTCTTCATAATGCTCTTCTTTTTCTTGTTCTTCTCTTGCATTTTTCAACTTCATCTTAACCTCCTTTATATCCTCGTATCTGTTTCGATATTGTTATGTTGGTTTAGTTCTTCTTCGTTTGCTTAGTGATCAGGTGTTGGTTCATTGATATAGCCTGAGTTTCAAATTCTTTTAAACAAGCGAAATAAAATTTATCTTGTTAATTTAATCATTCGTCAAACTGTCTGTTCAATGAGAAACCTCTGAACTGACAATTTATTTTAAATCAATACGTACTAGTCCAATTTCCCAAAAGCTCTGATACAAACTAAGAGTGTTTGATACATACGAATTCATTGTAAGTTTGGATACTCTCAGTTGTTAATCTGTTAAATTTTCATGAGAGTAAGTGATACATTTTCAACTTATTAAAAAAACCATTGAGCCCAACAGAACACCACGTAGAAACTGAATCCTGCTATGAAGCCAAAAACTCAAAACCCAAAATATATGTGTAAGAAGATAGGGAGCCGCACTGAGAAACGTTTTATGACCGGCAATAAACCTCAATAATTAGGGTCTAATCCTCGACCAGTTGCTAAAGGCGCGAGAAACAGTATCCAGACGGTGAGGAGGGGGTGTGAGAAGGACTGTCACAGACTTTGGCCTGTCGCTCATATTAGCTCATTCATGTGGACAGACAATTGCCGACCCATCTTGCACTCTGATGACTCATCCGTTTAGAGAAAGCAGGATAACTTCCCTCTAGCTAACTATGGCACCTTTAGGCTTACTACTTTGGGAGATACCCTCTTGTCCTTCCATTGAAAAATACCTAAGACGCTGTGCATTCTTTTCGGTATTATCTTCTCTTCTCAGTCAGAGCCAGATGTTCACAAGCTCCTTCCACTGAAAAGTCAACGATCTCTTTGTCACAGCTTTCCTACCTTCATTCGAAACCAGGCCGACACGCAGCCAAGCTCTAAAGCACCGTTAGAGCGAATGAAACGAATTTCCTTTGCAATTTCTTACTCACCTCGAACAACAGTACGATTCGCTGATTGTATCTCCAACTCTCTACACACACAACTTAGCTTCAGCCTTCGGCCTCAGTTATTGAGGTCAGTTAATTATAACAGTGGAATTTCTGTTAAGTGACAAATGATTGGGTTTGTGGTTTTGTTTGAAAATGGAGGCGAAAAGTTCACAATTATATACGGAACAACTACAACCTAGAAAACAATACCTGTTTTATTTTATATAGATATAGCGATAGTTACTTTCTGGTAATTATTTTGAAATTACTCTACGGATTTTTATAGTATTTGTAATGTTCGAGGTTAACACTAAAAACACATCCAATATAAATTTTATTTATATATATGACATTTACTACAGTATTTAAAAAAAAATTAAACCGGTATGTTAGAACTCTTGAAAGGGGGATTTCGGTATTCTGATTTCCAGCAAGCGATCTAAGGCCTAAATTTACAAAAGGAAATATTTTACCAAATTTGTCAAACATCGGACAAAATGTGAAACCTGTGAAGATCTCACACCTTCATATATTTAACATTTATACAGGGTTATTACAAATGATGTTCACGATTTCTAGTGTATGAAAAATGTAGGTTTATATGTTATACAAAGAAACAAAATGGTTACATTTGAAGAAAAATTCAATAAGTTTCATCACAACAGCTATTCTTAACTATAAATTTTTGATATGGGTACTCCTTGTGCTACAACAGATGTCAATCCTATAATCTTCTCTGGCTATAAGTTGATAAGAGTATCTTGATCCATTGTTTCGATGGCAATCCATTGCTGGATCTCAGGTTTGCTAATGGTAATATTGGTGTGTACACCTTATTTTTGATGTATCCCCAAAAGAAAAATAACGGAGAATATTATCCGAAGATAGTGGTGGCCAGTTCAAGAGTACATCATCATTCGAACCTCCGCACCCGATTCATGCCCCAAGCACAAATGATGAGCTTTAGTAACAGTTCTTTTACAAATGCGGCCATTAATTTTAAAACTTAATTACTACTGCGATTAGATTGGTTACTAGGAGGATCTTCATTAAACCTGGTTCTAAAACCTGGTGGACATCTCATGTTAATACACTTTGTTCCAAACGTTCATCCCAATTACTTTTGCTGAGTAGA
Organism: Matsumurasca onukii; assembly: GCA_018831715.1. NCBI lineage: Eukaryota > Metazoa > Arthropoda > Insecta > Hemiptera > Cicadellidae > Matsumurasca > Matsumurasca onukii. The sequence continues at coordinate 2,067,803 of CM032065.1, forward strand.
TTTGCCAAAAGTTGGAAAAAATAACGCAGGTTTTTGGAATATTTTGGATGCTCTGAGGGAGGACTAGGCTCTTGAGAGAACCAAACGACTCTCTCCAGGCACTCGCACCTTTCAAACCAAGCGACAACAAAACCAAGAGCAACTGAGACACTACATACGTTTGAAGTGCTTCCAGTTCAGTTTTGGGACATAAATCAATTTTGTTTAAAATAGGAAAATCGATCAGGCTAAACTGAACAGTAAACGACAGGAAAGAATATGTTTAGGGGTTTTTAGAGATTTTCATGTGCCTTAGATTTAAACTAGAAATATAACTAAAACTTAGCACCTATGTTCATAGAAATATGTTATATGTTCAGGTTTATAAATATGTATACGTATATACAGAGTCCCTCAAAAGATGTATACACAATACTGACATTTGTATTTTATCAAATATAACTTTTAGGTTTATGATTTAATTGTATTAATTTTATAGATCATTATTTGCATAAACGCTAAATAGCTAATTTATTATTAAAGAAACTAGAAGACAAAATGTGTGGTCCGAACTGGGACTCGAACCCGAGTGTTTCACATTCAGTTATATTGTTAAAAACAGACGTTTTGAATTTTAAGTTGGTGTAACGTCAAAAGCCACAGGTTTTATTTGTAATTAGATACATTCGATTAAGGTGTGTATACATTTTTTGAGACATTCTGTATTTAGTTTTAAATTTAAACATCAAATATATTAATTTGGTTTATTATAAACTTATATTTACTAGTACATTTTAAATAATTACTCCAAATAATTTTGAAGTTGGTTTTTTATATTTAAGTTTCAAACCTTTAACTATAAAAATATTTTTCTTCAAATTTATAATTAATGTTGTTGTAAGTGTTCACCGGTTGATGTTCAAGGGCCAATTATAATGGATATTCAATGTGTTAGGATTTGAACGTTGTTAATTAATAATTATCCCTCATAAGGATGATAACCGGAATTGAAATAGCTTAACTCAATAAGGTTCAATAGCATAAATCAAATCTTTTGTACATATTATATTCATTAGACTGCATGTTATATTATGTTAACCTATGTATATTCTGTTTGAATACAGTACTTTTTTGTTCATCTTGTTAATTTTAACTATTAACTTCAATTTTCGTAAATATGTATTTATTATTAATTGTTAATCTCATGGTTAAGTGGTATTTAGTGAGGATACTAAAGCCCTAAATGTGTAATTTATATGATTTCCAATACAGTTTGTTTTGTTGTTATTTTTAGTTCATGCTATTTTATTACCCTACATCACTCGAAATTGAAATACTGTATCATTGATGACAAAACAACATTAAAAGTTATTTTTGACTTTGAGGCATAATGATGTAACAACTAACGAAGCGTCTTAAAAGTATTTTCTATTAGTTAGTAATTCAATTTCACGTTGTATTGGATTTGTCATGAAAAAAATTAATTACCTTAACTAGGGCTCAACACTTTATTTATACTGTGTAATGTGTATACTTTGTAATGTAGGTTTTAATCAACACCGAAGTCTGCATATGGTCGCTGTTAAACTAACTCGATAACAGTGTAAATGTACGAGGAACGTTCCGATTTCAAAATCAACTTATGACTCAAGCTTGCAAGGTACTCTTGGTGGTGTGGAACTGGAGAGTAAACAGACAACCGTGATCAGGTACCGGCCGACACTACAACTCTGATGGAATGGGGTATTCCGTCTTCCAGGAACACAGAAGTATCTAATGTTCCCTTTCGCAACCTGTCACCCCATTTCAACCTCATACCCCCGCCTCCTTCTACCTGCGTTGTTTCTCGCGCCTACTCACTCACCGTGAAATGCGCTTAGGATATCTTGCATATATTAAATGTCTCCAAGTGCTAGACTCAAGAAGATAAAATATCAAAAGATGAATATAATATCGTCATGACTTGGTCGTCTGCACAGAGTTGGTACACACCGCGTCCAAACATCATAATTACGTTGGGATTTTCGGCCTCCTGTGGAGTACCAACTTCAGTCGTCAATAATTGGCTGAAGAGTTAAGCGCAATACTACTCGAAATACTTATCCAGTATATTGGTAATCAATCTCGCTACAAACTGCATTAACGAGCGCAACAGCAACGCATACATCCCGCCAGCACAGCTGACTGCATACCGCGTTATCAGCACTGTTATCAGCGAGCTTTATGAGTCATCCTCGCGCCTTTCAGCGCCAAACAACGAATTAATGGGGACCCGCAGAAACCAGTTTGGCGCCCGAACACCTGGGCCTGCCGCGTCCGTACTTAGTCAAATACGCTTCGTTTCAAGATATTTATTGATGATTGAAATTGCTGACGAAAATATTTTTGCGGTCGTTTACCATAGTTTTTTTAAATAAGAAGAACACGACGTTTTGGGATCTGCAATTGGGGACCGTCTTTAGGTGAATCTTGACCCAAAATATAACAAAAAGCACTAGACAATGAGCCAGTCTAAAGGAAATAGCAAGCTGACCAATCACCCACCACCAAACAACACAAGTGCACGGCTAGAAAACATCTGCTTACGTTGGTCTTTAGGCTGGCTCATTGTCTAATGTTTGTGTTATGTTTTAGATTACTTTTCTCCTGAAGATGGAATTTGATTCCAGATCACAAAACGTCGTATTCATTTTGTTGATATCGTGTTCAAAATGTGTTCGAAATTATTACATTGCAAACCCGGCTAGTACAGTTAAACACAAGTTTAAGTTCTTTTAGAGTTTTCCAAAATGTTGTTCGTCTGTGCCCAAAACGTACCTCCGTGTCACTCTTAACCTCTCAAACGGTCACCTTCCTTATAAATATTCACATACATTTAAGCCATCTAACAATTAACCTTGAAACATAGACATATTCATTATCCCGTTCCCACGCCTATGTCTGACCCCTCGAACAAGTGGGCTGGGGGCTACGCCACCGCACCTGCTAAGGGTTATGATGTGTCGTATGCTGATATTATAGGGGACATCCTGCCAGGTGTCACGTGATGGAACATCAGGAGTTACTTAGCTAGGTGGTCACTTACAGTACGAACATGGAACTAAACTTGTTTAATTTTCAATTTAATTGGGGTTTCTGAACATTCTTTGTTGTGCCCTTTAGTGTTAGTTTTTAATTTTTAGTATTTTATTTAGCTTTGACAATATTGATTGTTAGATAAGTATCGGTCGAAGTTTTAAATTTTCTTTGCACACATAAGGTGTGATAACCCAAATAAACCGTTCAAATTAAAAATGATGCTCGGTTAATATTTTAGTCATACATACGCCACTTTCCACCGTAATTTTGATCTACCTGAGTGAGTGCTTGGTTTTTGTTGATTTTTGGTACAATTAAATACGATTGAATTAAGTTAATATTTCTACCGAGTTTCGTTGAAATTGGATCATAAATGCACTCTTTATAGCATAAATCCATTTTTAGATAGACCTCTACCAACAAAATGGAACTCCCCTTTCTGCGTAAACTATTCCCTCGTTACAGAAAATTCGATAGGCTTCACAGTAGCGCTTGTGGCTTCGTTTTGGATATGTTTTAGGTTCTACTCTGCCAATATTGGGTTAATATCATGACATTAGCATTTAAAGTTTCGATAAAAATTATTTGTAATGTACATCAATGTTGCTCAACGATACGTTTACACTGGTCTATTTAAGCTAGCTCACTTTCAAGACTTTGTATTATTTTTTAAGTTACTTTTCACCTGAAGACGAGATTAGATTCAAGAACCCGAAACGTCGGGTACTGCTTGTTCAATATCGATTAAAATATATTCTAGGCTTCCAGCATCATACTGCGTCATAACACTAACATTAAGATTGTCGGAAGTTTCGCCCATTCTGTGATGTTCCATCCTCAGTGACGACATACTGAGACGTCACTGAGGATGCCACATCACAGCATGGGCGAAACGTCTGACAATCTCAATGTTAGTGTTATGAAACGTGATGTTCTACACGGTATGAAACCAGAAGCCTAGAATATAATTATGATTCCGGCCTCCGGCCGCTCTAGCCTACGTATTAAGAACGATTAAGAACGTCCATAGTAATATTTTAAACTCCTAAATGCCATTATATAAGTACTGTAACATATATAAAAACTGTCATATCTACAGCTGCTGTATTGCGACCGTGGCTGATGGGTCCAGAGGGGGAGGGAGCACGGAAGCTGGTGCACAGCAGGGGCCCGGGCCCAGAACCGCGGGGGCCCACTTCCCCACATCACATTACACCCGAGATGTGTTTATCAGCGGTTATCAAATTAGCGGGTTATGCCCCTTTCCCCACTCTGCCGTACCATCAACTTCGCTCCTTAGTTAGCTACATCTCCCTCCTTTGTGTTAGCAGCGATGATGAGTGATCGTTTTGTAGTTCAACTGATGTCTGTACGTACACGCAAATCACAAGTTCAAGTTTATATAATTTCAATTTCAAAATAAGTTATTAAATTAAATTTTTTTTGGCAATAATTACAAAGTAGTTTTCTGAAGTTGAGTTTCTTTTAACGAAAATCACAGTGTAGTTTTATATTTGTGTCGAAGAAAACTGTATAGGGTACAAAGTCAAACAGTGTTTAGTGGAAATTACTGTTAACCTATTGGCCTAAGTTCGGTACGTATCGTGAAATTTGTTATCCCTTTATATAGCCTACGTAAAAGGTAAAAGGGTAACGTTTGTTTTGTTTAACGGAGGACTATAAAGTCCTCTTTACCTCTCAACCTCGACCTTTACCTAGCGTCACCGTTTAATCGCATTAGAAATTGTAAGTGGTGACTGCGGGGATCGAACCCGCGCCACTGGAGTGATGAGATCCAGAGTCGCGCGCGATACCAATCCGCCACGAATTCGCTTACATACTTTGTAATGAATCATTAAACCCATTCTGAAATAAGATACGTCTCAAAAGCCGAGTGATGACTTGCTATATCAGGATTAATGGTTTTGGAGATGATTGGGCAACGACTCCCAAGATACTTCATGTTTATTACATCAGTTGAGGCAAAGACGGTACATACAGGTATTGTCTATGGTTGAGGTCAGTGAATGACCTAGTCGGACAGTTGAGTAAATACCGATTGTTCAACATGTCTTGGGAAATTATTCTACACATTAGCTAATAATACTTTGTGTTATGTTTTATGCTCACCTGAAGATGGGATCAGCTTCGACTACCGAAACGTCGAGTTTATCTTTATCCATATAGTACTATGGAAAACGTCCGTAACAATATTTCAAACTCAGATTTAACTAAGGTTTGATTAACTGTCACTGTGCTCTGTGTTATGTTTTAGGTTAATGTTAACGTGAAGACGGGGTCAGAATATAGAGTCCGAAACGTCATGTTCTTTTGTTCACTAATATTGTAATAATATTTTGGCCTCAGTTCTATAACTAGAATATGGAACAATCTATATTCTGCTAGTTTTTTATAAATCCTCGAAGTCGAAGTCATTCTGCTATAAATACATCAGAATAAAATAACGCATATATTTAGCTGAGAGCTGCTCTGTTCAGTAGATTATGTCGATTCCCAAATAGGTTTTGTGTAAGTCAAGGCTGGTAGAGGCATGGTGTAATAAGTAGTTATTACACCATGGGTAGAGGCACCCGTTATTATGGCTGACATCATATTGTTTTTATTAGAAAAAACTAGATAGTCTACGGAGAACAAAAGTGGTTAGTTGTCGATAAAAAGAAGATAAAACAGAATGATATTAAAGAAAAAGAACGACTGAAAGTGAATCCCAGAAGAACACCAAAACGTAGCAAAAAGCATTTAGACGAATCACATCTTTATAATAGTTTTAAACTATACTGAAAAAATATGTAGTTGCTGCTTAACGCACAATTTGAAACGATTACACAATTAAAAGTCTCAATACATTTATAGTAACAATACTTGTTACATGTGCTTTACCTCAGCAACAAACCCCAACTACAGCTGTTCTATCCTCCATAGTTAACATTTACGATCATCTACGAACATTTACGATCAAATGTTAATGATTCCAGCCAACCCAACCCACCAGGCACTTGAAAATTCAAACGTAATAATCCAGTCAGAAAAACAATCTTCAGCCGCTCGTTACACCGGAATAAAACAAAACACTCGTAGGTGGAACTACCGTGGAGATTTTTGTTTAATTAATACAATCTCCATTTTAACGATCGATCCGGAGATACGGAATGTAATTTAATTTAGACAGAAGCGGAGAAAAACACGGCAAGAGAGCCCAATAAATCCAGCTTTGATAAGTTCACTGCCACGGACAATACCTACGGGAGCAGGTCTAATTAATGTGTACATCCCGGGCATAAATCAAACGTTAATGGGTCCACAAACTGAAATCTCCATAATCTGATCGAAAACTGGTTATGCTAAGCCCATGGCTTATAATTACTTGATATTATTGGTGGATCCTCCCAGAGACCTCATCTACGTTGAGGCTCGTTAGTGGTTGATTTGTGCCTATCGTAATCGAGGAGCTGGGTTATGTGTGCTGCACGACTCGCTCCATATTCGGGGTGAATGTATTTTTTGTGTATTTAGTGGCGAGTTTTTGTTTTGCCCACCCAGGGGATTTAGGTGACGGGTTTCGAAATGAAACTTCGCGTAAACGTATGTTATTTAACTATTTATTGTTTGAGTTACTGATCAAAATCCCCATTTGAAGGTCTAAAACCAGACCACTTGTACCATATTTCACATATTAAACACATATTCCATGTATTCCACATATTCATTACACATAAAAGTTCAATACGAGAAACAGATCAGTTGATGCAAAGTCCACAGTTGGTGTTAAGAGGGCTGTAAAGTTATTTTTCAATTTGCAATTGGTTCAATTATTATTGGAGAATCTCTGTAGGCAATAACTGAATTGGAATATGTATTTACTTCATTTTTATGCACTTTAAAATTGAAAGGTTATAATAGTGCTTGAGTAGGCAGGTTGGCAACCCTGACACCAACAGGTTAGTAGACAGCAAGTAGCTCAGTTTCAGCCATTTAGTGACTGAAGATGGTACTCCACAGCGAGACCGAAATATTTCAAGTAAATCATAATGAAGTTTTGACGCGGTGTGAACCGGAAGAACTAGGTTTGTAACTCAGTCTAACCTTTCACCAAAGATAATGTTATGGCAAGTAGATTGCACACAGATGTCATTTGGCAATTAGGATTGGAAAATCAACATAGTTGCGGCAGCCCAAGCACAGATAGCGCTGCGAGGGAATTCTTTTGAAATTATAATGTAGAGCCACTGAAACATGTGCAAGTTCGTTCGTTCTCGAAAATCGCACAATTTGGTCACATTTAAGTCATCGACATCAGACATACCCGATCATGTGGCGCCGAGGGGGGAAAAGACAGCGAGATATGGCAGCGCTATCTGTGCTTAGGCTGCCGAACTATGTTGATTTTGCTCCTCAGCCATGTGACATCTCTGCGCAATCTACTTACCATAAGATTATCTTTGATTTCACACAAGTGCGCATATTTCGGTCGTCCTGCGCTCGTCTAGGAGCTGCTGAAGCACGTCAGCTGCTGAAGAAGACTGATGGGCGAGCACAGCTCCACAGCAGTCAGCTGTACAGTCACGTCAGGCCAATGGCAAGATGCATATATTAATGGCAGAGAGCGACTGAGCCCTGTCTCCCGGTAAGGCGAGGCCAGACGCCATTACAAATCAATCCAAATAATGAGGGAATAATAATAATGGGCATATGAATAGCGCGTGCGCATGCGCTGGATTTGACGCGAGTCTGCATTCATGACGTCATGGAGCCGGAGTGAGCTGTCGCCGGCTCCAGGCTCGTGAAGTTGGCTTCTTTGTCTGCAGCTCTCAGCTAAATATATGCGTTATTTTATTCTGTTGATAGTAAATTTGCATGGATAGTATAATTCATAATATAAAAGAAAGCTGTCACATCAACTTTGAAAGTACGAGTAATAATATTTAAAATTTCCCATTTTTGTGTATCTTGGAATCTGCATGTCTCGTTCAGAACACCCCTCGAATCAAAGTCTCTTGTTTAGTTCAATTTATTGTTTGAGAAATTCTAGTCACCGAGCAGTCATCCACGTTCTACACCAATTTACCAAAAACTTGTAATTTACTCTTGCACAAAAGTGTACAAAATCACTGATAAGTAAAAATCACAGTGTAGGAGTTTTATTTTATAATGCTCTGCCTGCAAATCTCAGAGAAAAATGAAATTGCTCTCAGCCAACGACTTCATCTGTGGCTGTTAGAATCACCCCTTCTACAGCTTTCAAGAATTTTTCAATGAGGCCACAGGACTTCTCTAGTCTTAAGAAGAAAGCCAATCCAAATTTGACGCCATCTATGCTGGGAAACCAGTCTCCAATGCAGACTACAAGTATTTCAAGTAAGTATTTCAAGTAAAATAATTCAAACAATTAACCAACAAGTCAAGAATTTTTATTTGACCAAGTATTATAGACATTTTAGAAGATAAGATCATTTCGCTCATTCTGAGATTTATTACCCGCATTTTCCCACCACCCCCTGCCCACCACACTCCCGGCATGTCCACTGCGCAGTGCAACACCTCCCCGAAGTCTATTAGCAGCAGAGCTCGACCCCGTGACCCCCGACACCATCCCGGTCGTGCCAGCTCCCAGTTTATTGCCCATACTAACAATGCCCACTCCATACCATTACCCACAGAAACGCCACTTTGCAATTCTTTATCATGCTCTGCGTGTTGTCCTCAGCTTTGCTTTGCTATTTAAATGCCTCCCGCACTGCGCACTGTGCTGGTCGGTCGAGTAACAAATTCTGTCTGCGGGGCTGTATGGGTTGGTGAACCTGGCTTTTGTTCAGGACGTATATGGAGAGGTTTGAGATCGGTATTGGGGAAAAGTTGGCAGAGAGACAATCGATTGCACGACCATTAAAGAAAGGATTTTTTATGGATAATTAAACTGTTTAATATTTTGTTTAAGAGATTTTTATACACTTTGGTATACATGTAGAATTAGTATATTTTTGTAAACAATAGCCTAGAAATTATGAAAACCTTTACAGTACTTTGGATATAGTGAAAGGTATTGAGGTATTTAAAATTAGCTCGAATAGTACAGGTTTTCTACGCTTAATTTACTCATAAGCAGATTAATTAGGGTTGAGTTCGTAATTCACAAATACCTGAAAATGATGTATGATATTTGAGGCTCATTCACAAGAATCTATTTTCAGGCAAAAGTACTTTTTTCAGTTCGAAAACTAGACAAATAATAAATTACAATGTAAAATAAATATACAAATCCGCGTGAGGTCCAGGAGGGCCACGCGATTGGACGGTGTTTGAATAGGGACGAGTGGTTAGTTCGCTGTGAACCCGACACAGTTTTGATTTCAGTGCTTATTACCAGAATGCGCTATTCACTTGCCTCACACTTGAGTAAACTGCGAGGCTATACTTGAGGTGCCTAGGCGGGAGTCGAACCTGCAACCTGAATCTCCAGGGTCCAGTGGATTAACTATTCGACCACCGAGACCCTATGATACAATTTTCATTAATTATTTGGATATCGCCTAATGCGACTTAAAGACAACACCCAATTTATGAAAATTATTTAAGTCCTCAAAGCGTTTGTATTCCCGGGCGCAGTGATAACTTTTCACGATGACCACTCTCCGTGGTTCGGAAGTCACGTTGGTCCATTCCATTGGTCGTTGCGCTATTGATCCAATCTGGGGAACAGTCAGCCCTATAGTTTGTAACAAGACTACACCTCATCATCCATCAAAAACACTCAACAAACTCACCCTTCATCACAATATATTCACCTTAAAATGCCCTCTAGGAGTGGTCGGTGTCTAAACTCAAAGTATTAACTGCCTATAAGAAATGCCTTTAACATTGCACAAAAAATTATAACAACCAGCTGTTCTTATTGGTCGTTGGATCAAATGAAAATCATTACGTATTTATTTAAATTACTCCTAAACAAAGTGACCACCTTTTCTCAACTCGAAACATCACGAATCAACATTTTCTGAAACCAGAAAGTCCTTGAGTTTCGGCGCTTTGAAGAGTCATTGAGAGCAGCCATCCGTCTCTGTCAAAACGGGGTTTGTGCATAAAGGAGGACAAAGCAAGGCCCGATATCAATCAAACCTAGCGGAATACAATGGTAAACAAATCAAGTTATGAATCAAAATATTCGAGCCAAGGCCGGGAGTAAATCAGCCGGTCGAGGATAAATCAAGATCTAGTGATTGACAGTGTCTGGTTCATCCTCTTGTCTTCAGCTTCGGCTCTTGCATAGTGCAAATACCTCTGCATTGCTTTGTCTTGCAAACGCAATGCTTTTTTGACGTGTTTGCATGCGGTCATTTGTTTACTGCATAAATATGTCCTGGGGTATTTTTAACTTATAGTTTTTTTCTTTTTTTTTGAAAAATTAAATATTTATGCTGACAGCATGGTTTAAGAAATATACTAGGACCGTGAAATGAGAACAAATCCTTACTTCCAGAACACGTTTTGAGCATTTTTTTGACACTTTATATACCTACATATGTATTTATGTAGGAACTCTCTACAGGTAAAGTAATCGAATTGGTAAAATATTCTTTTCGTAAAATCTTGGTCGAGTTTGTTATCAGTAAGCGAAGCAAATGAGAAAGACAGATAAAATAATGCAAAGGAAATTCGCTTTAGCCATGCCATAAACGCTTTAGCGCTTAGCTGCGTGTCGACCTGGTTTGAGTGGCTGTATATATAAAAATGGTCATTTCAATCATGTACCTACTAGTATAAAAGGATATTGATACTTTTGTAACAAATATAATAAAAACTGAATAATAAAACTAATAACACTAGTTTGAGCTCAACTATTAATTGGTTATTACTGCAGTAACTACGCCAATACTAAATTAAAACTATTTTTTTAAACATAAAAAATTCAACAAAGAAGACGGCATTAAATTCAAGAACCTGACAACCAGACTTGAAGAAGTCTTTTTGATAGTGTCACAGCCAATGAGGATATCGACAGTTGGCATCCCTACTTCAAAGTACAGCAAGTAGCTTAATTTCAGCCAATCAGTTACTGAAGATGGTACTCCACATCGAGACCAAAATATTTCAAGCTAATTATTATGATGGTTTGACGCGGTGTGAACCATGTCAAGGTTTTGAGGATGATATAGGTCTAAAGCGGTTCAGATAGTCTCAGTGATCATCTGATGATACCCGCATCAACTACCACCATAGTTCAGACATATCAGACCTATCATCACCTGCTGCGTAGTTCGGAAGTTACGTTAAGCCGTTGGTCCTTGTATTTCCATTGGTCATTGGGCTATTAATTAATGATCAATTCTAAGGAAGAGTCGGCCTTAGTTCATAACAAGACTACACCTTATAACTCATTACTACCACTCATCCTTCACCACATATTTGCCTTAAAATACACTCATTGGAGTGGTCGGCATCTCAAATAGTGGTTTATATTTGTGACACCGGCCGCGAAAGCCCAAGAGTTTCGCCTATAGTCCGCCTTTATTCTAAAACATCTCCCAAGTCCAGTATAGGTATAGCAGTGATTATCTCTTTGATCAGGAAAAAACTCTCGTTTTCAGCATCTCTCCTATCAAGTAATTAAGCGTCTGAAGTTTGACTCTAAAAATCTTGTAAACAAGACGTTTTTCCAAGGATTAGAAGGAAGCCATTAATTACTCGCTAATCATCTGAGCATACTTTGAAAATCAAGTCCACAATGGACACGCGGGGAGGGAGTTCTTTAACAGAGCCGGCGGAGGGGGGAGGGTAATCAATTGACCCATCATGTTCCTCCCCGCTGGGATAATATTTTAAGCATCTGCCTTTCAATTGAATTTTGTGTCAAAGTTTAAAATGTAATCTGAGGGGTGGATTAGCGGTAGTTGGGTCATAGCTGCCGCCTCCACCCCTGGCTTCGACACCCTTCCACCCTCGCTGCTGCTTTCACTGGCGTCGAATGAGTTAATCACTTTCATGTTGATATGGTTCCTAGACTTTTTAAACGTGTGGTTTGTTATAGGTTTATTTAGTTGTTTTTATAGATACGAAAAGAAAAAACTCTTCGTTTTATAAATTTATAAAAATCTATGTTTGCCCGTTTGGTTGGAACGTTGTTTTGAAATGATTTGACCTATGAACAATCATTTTTAGACGTGTAGACGTAGTAATTATTGAAAGGTTCAGGAAGGGATTTCTGGAAAGATTTGATGATCGTAGAATAGTCGATTTCCAACATATCAGGGGAAGTGACAATATCCAAATGTTTATATTAAAACGTCCTAATATTTTTTAAGAAAACAGCAAACACAAACTAGTAAGTACATGAAAACACTTATTGTCCTTCTAAAAATCTATGTTTACATGTATAAATTTAATGCAGTTTTTAATATGAAACAAACAAAAGTTGCACCATCCTAATGCTTTAGGCACACAAACATATTAACAATTCGTAAACAGAGAACAATTCGTAAAATGCATGGATTTCCAACACAAAAGTTTAAAAACACCTACCAAATAGCTAACTACCCTTAATATCCCGAATCACTCACATACTGACATGTCCATACTATATATAATTATTTTATAACATTTTGCTATTCTTGGTTAGCTGGAAGCAGCAATTTCGAGCGGGCGAAGGAAGAGGGGTGTTGAGCGCCTTCACAAAACTCTCGACTTTCCCGCAATACACGCAGGTACCTGGTTTGCCTAAGCAACGCCTTGGTTAATGCTCATGTTACCTGAGTTTTCCAGTGTACATACACTATGACTTTTCGTGCAAGAAATTAGTATATTTTGGACATTTTCTTTTTTTGCGCATTATAATAACAAAACTCGTTAAAACATCCCTTAATCGAATAATTGTGTTATGTGTAACTTGATTCAGAAGAATAACATCTTACCCACTTTAGGTTTGCTATGAACAAAGTCATATAAAACACTATAATAATTATAATATAAATTTAAATAATATAAATTTAGATTTGGTTCGTGTTATATAAATGGTTTCTGAGAATATACACTGAATATTTTAAAACTGTTCATACAATTTCTTCTGTTATAGACTTTGAAATTGGGATTTTGGCAAAACTTCATTTGTATATTTAGGTATTGTTCCTCTTGCGCCAATAATTAGACCAAAAATTTCAAGTTATTTAAGGTTGTATTTTTTAGAACTAAGATATACATTTAGATGTATACTCGTTCCTTTTTAAATATTGATGGTTTTTTTCAACATGTTAATGTTTTATATCATAATCATTTTGGTATAGGTTATTTTTAAATTTGTATTTTCTAACCTTTGTTGCTATCTAGTGAAAAAGGTCTAAGGTAAAGTTTGTCTTGTTTAACGAGGCGAAGTTAGGACTACAAAGACCTCTCTACCACGCAACCTCGACCTTTACCTAGCGTTACCGTATAATCACTTTACAAATGTAAGTGGTGACTGCAGGGATCGAACCCGCACGAGTGGAGTAGTAAGCTTCGGAGTCGCGCACGATTCCAATCAGCCACGGGTCCGCTAAATATTGTCAGTGTTTACATAAAATAAACCTGATAACAGTTGTCTTAAAACGCAGTTACTTCATAGACAATTACATTTCGTTCAAACTTAAGACTGTTTTGACACAATACCCTATTGATAGTCATGCCTATTGCCCCTAGCAGCTATCAATAAACAGTTTATGTAGATCCAGAGTGACATTATGTAGGCCTAGCTGGACTCGTTGCTTGTAGCTAGACTAACAGCTGTTCTGTAGCTGTGTTATCTTATCAATAGACAAGACATGAGCAGACAGACAGACAGACTCGTTGTCCCCCTCCACCCCTCTCCCCTAACCATCTCCCCCTCACAAATAAAAAGTAGAATTGTAAGGTCTAGTGCGCAGCTGATGAGTACCCAAGAATATGCCATTCCCATTGTTTATAATTTTTATATTTTCAAGTGTTTAAATGTCCATCAAATCATGAGCTATGAGCGAAATAGAGCTATTAATTTTGTATTAAATCACTAAATCACTATTTGAGATGTCGACCACTCTCATAAGGGTATTTTAAGGCAAATATGTGGTGAAGGATGAGTGTGATGAGTGGTAGTAATGAGTTATGAGGTGTAGTCTTGTTACAAACTAAGGCCGACTCTTCCTTAGAATGGGTTATTAATTAATAGCCCAATAACCAATGGAAATACAAGGACCAACGTGAAAAGCCCTGTACTAACGGTTGACATCAAGACTGCAAGCTATGCCAACCTGTAAATTCCACTTTTAACCGTTTTGATGACTTATAAAAACACGTTATGTACAGTCTCTGCTAAGTAACATTTTCACAAACAATCCGTGGGCTCGAAAAACATTTGCCTTGAATATGAACCATTTAAAATTAATTCAGTAATAAAAATAGTTTAAGAACACACATCCAGACTAACTCTCAAGCAAGTCCATTATCGTGGCCAAACAGTATAATATCATTACACCAGTATGGAAAAGTTACTTATAAGATTGGGATAACGACTGAAGATGTCTAATAAATAATTCAACGACTGCAGCAGCTGTAAGTTTAAATATTCAATGTTCATCATATGTAACGTTTATTTCATGGAACTAATAATACAGTCAATTATATTAAGAAATATGTGGCTGTTATCAATCCTTATATTTCATTGTAGTTCTTATTTACCAACACCATCTATATTGTTATCAAAGATATATTGTTATACTGTCTGATGTAAGGAAACTCCTCATAGTTGCAGTGTCATCAGTGTTGCAAGTATCTATTCCGTCTTCACGTTTCTTGGGTTGCGGAAGTTACAAGTTACAGCTTACAAAACCTGACGACGACTTAGTCCGTTGCTCGAGTACAAAGCTATTTCACCCCAAATCAATAACCCCGCTGATAACCCACAATTGCACACTTCCCCGACGATCTCCTCCTCGACTAAAACCCAGTGGACGACGCGTATGAGAACCAAACCCGTGAGCACAGTGCCGTGAAGCGTTCGGCCCGTCATACCGGAGTATTTAAATAGTAAAATGTATTTAGTGCTGTATGAATGGGCCCCCACTGGCGGTTATGAGTCGGCTTCTGATTGGCGGAGGGATTCACAAGCCCCGCCCCCGAGTGCGAGGCCTCTCGCCCGACTTCTCGCTGTGCCGTCAGTTCTTACCCTGTCGCCGGAGGCGAAGCGTCGGTTGTTTTTCCCACAGTTCCCCCCGGTTTTGAACACCCCGTTTGACTTTTGTTATGAATAATTATTATATCAGTTATAACTACCAAAGGACTTATAAGTGATCAAATATTGCAGCCGATCCGCGGCTTTGACGGCTATAAAGTTCCACTGCGCCGCCCAGCGGTATCGGTGGGAAGAACCGACGGACACGGCCGAAGAGCACCGAAGTCTCCCGAACCTCCACCGACTCTGACGACCGCTCACTATCGCCTGTGTACTGGCTGAGCCAACACTGGTGGCCTGAAACGGGACTGTTATCTATATGTGTGAGTGATATGCTGACGACGTGCTGCTGCTTCTGCTCCTGCTGACCATCATGTCTCGACGGAAGCAAGCTCGTCCCATCAGGGTGTGTGAGAACGAGAACGAAGACGGCGACGCACCAGCACCCGCTCAGATCTCTAACGGTAAGTGGGCCGGTGTTGTGTTGTGAAGTGATGTGTTTGTGAATATCTTGTTAAACGTGAGAAATATATTCGATATGTGTGATACTCCCGGAGTAAATTGTGGGCCCTCTTTGGTTTTATAGTTACGTCATATAACAAACATTTTCGTTTAGGGTGTAATACTTAATTTTAGGTTACTAGATTTAAGAACGCAATAAATTTATTGTATTAACTACAACTACGATCGAAAGTAATTGAAAATAGTACTTCTCTATTTTAGTAATAATATAATAATTAAAAGAGTCAACAATGCTTAATAATATTGATACTAACCTAATAGCTTTTTGTTAGGTATTATTGTGAGCAAACTAAAGTTTAATGTTCGTTATTTATTATAAAATGTATTGCATTAAAACCAGTATCCATAAGTCTTATTTGATTATAGATTCTGCCTCAATATTTACTTCATGTTTGCAATAATTTTCAATATCAAATTTAATAAAAAATTAACAATCATAGTTTGGTTGTATAATGCATAACAGTAGCAAAAATAGCATAATAATATCAAAATAACAAACTAAAAGTGTTTATATTCAAGTTACTTTTATGACTAACTGTTATTTTTCAACCACTTTATAATTAATTCATTTGATTCCAAATTTGTAAATACCACTAAAAGTTTATACAAGTTGTCTATTTGGATTTTAAAACTAAACTGGTTGCACAACTAATTAACTAACAACGGTTTGTCAATACCTAATATGTATTAATCTAATAACTTAAGCAATATTATAGATTCGTTTTAATTTATAACTTATCTTAAAATATTGCATTTTCATCATTTCACATAAACTCTTTTGTCCAGTTTAATTTTATAACAAAACTTATGAAAATGCGTTTGGGTTAGTCGTTTAACGTTTTAAATGATAAGGAATTTTATTAGTTTACAAAACAGTATAGCTATAGATATTAACTGCAAGTTTTTTTTATTAAAGATGGTATTTAATTTATTTTAATACCTAATGGTTCGTAACTAATTTGAGTAGACTTAAAACAAAATACTTTATTTACATTAACCAGCTTTCGAGTCTTATTTTATTGAACTAGTTCTTATGATGTACTGTGTACCAGTCTTAAACAAAAATCTAAAATAGAGTTTACACAATAAAAATACAATAGTCTAAGCACCGTCTAGGTAGGCCTACATCTTTTGCGTTGATAAATCTGTCAATCTAACCGTGACTTGAAAGGCTACAAACTAAAACACTATTTTAATTATTTACTAATTATTAAAACTCATTTGTTTCCCAGTATTAAAAATTTAAAACTTGATTTATAACTATTTGTCTTATAATTTTCATAATTCTTTATGGCGTTTATAATCAGTTAAATAAACTATGAAGCCTAACCGATATATTATAGTTTGACGCCATCTATTAATTTACTAAATAGTCTGCATATTATGATTTCTTTAACAACAATTTAGAACTAGGTAAAAATACAATAACTATACACAATTGAATGTATGACCCAATCATAACTAATTAATTAAGTAGATTTATGGCATATTATCTATTACATATATAGACTTATGGTGTGTAAATAGTTATAATTTAAATTGTATTTACAATTAAATTTAAATACATTATGTAGGCGACACTCACCCTAACCCCACAGATAGCAAACTATTATAAGTATGTTTTTAGAATGTCACCGCAAAATAATAAGATACAAACTTCTAATTTGATTTTTAAATATATTCCTCTAGCTTCGTTATTATTTTTGTATCAACATTTAAAATACTTAAAAATTATACAACGCGCGATAATTTCTAAAATAGGAACGCCACCATCTTTCATTTAATCTAAACAAATCAAATAAAAATTGCCAAGCTCTTCCAAAATCATCCTCATTAAATTTACCACATTAACATTTTTTTCATAAATACATACCAAACAAGCCACAGATTAAATATGTAGGGCCACGATTCTAACCATATGGCAGCTGTAGATAATTTATGATAAGTACTTACAGAAACAATTAGTTACTGCTTTTTTCCTCGGTTAATTGTTGTTTTTCTACGCGTCTGACTTAGCTGTGTGTCCACAATAGTAATTATATTTGCCTTGTTTGTATACACAGTTCTAAGAAATCAATGTGAGCTGCTTTGCTGGATTTTAACTAAATAAAGTAAATCAATGCTAGTCGCATATTAATTTTGTCGTTGTCGTTTGTTTTGTTTGAAAGGTCTTCCTGCATTCAAACGCGAAGTGGTGGTTTTAATTTATATCGGTTGAATTTGTGCGTGAGATTTTATTTTGGTGACTGGAAATTTGATAGTTTTATGTATATTAAAAGCGTTGATTAAATGGTTTTGTCAACACGCACATAATTTAAATGTTGCTTTTGCAGCTTGAAAAATTAATTCATTTTTCTTATAAGATTTACTTTACTGTAATTTTTCATGGAACAGATTTTGAATATTTTTAGAAACCCCCATATCTTCAATTAATCGGAAATAATTGCTACATGTAGCATTGTTAAATATAATTTCACAATGTTTAACCAATTGAAAGTTAGAATTCTTAGAAAGGGTCAAAGGAAATTCTGACCATTTTATTTATTATAAAATAATACTAAGGCTTGTTATTTTTAAATGCAATAATTTAAACACGCATAATTATTGCAACGTTTACCAGTTGAAAGAATACGATCTTAATTTATAAAAACGATAAATAGCTAATTCATTACAAAATAAATTTGAAGACATTTTCTGGACGGTCCCGGTTCTATCCAAACATTTCGCCTTCAAATTTTATCAGTATTATAAAATAATTTAAACAACAAGCAAAAATAGTCCTAAATTGTTGCTAACTTCAAAAACAAAACAACTAAAAACTATTTCTTAGGCTTTTGCGGCCGGTGTCACAACTATAATCTAGTTCTTCCTTTTCACACCGCGTCCAAAAATCATAATTAGGTTGAAATATTTCATATGGTTTCAGTGACTAAAGATGGTACTCCACAGCAAGGCCGAAATATCTCAACCTAATTATGAAGTTTGGACGCGGTGTGAACCGGAATAACTATATTATAACTAAAAACTAGCCCAAAACATATACATTTTCTTAACGAGGCAAGGTTAGGACTACAAAGTCCTCTCTACCACTCAACCTCGACCTTTACCTAGCGTGACCGTATAGTCACATTACAAAGTAAGTGGTGACTGCGGGGATCGAACCCGCGCCATCTTATTGTTACTAACTTCTAATACCCAACTACCAAAACTAGTCCGAAAAACTAAAAATTTCCCCTACACAATACTAATTCCAAACCAATAGTCGATCAACAAACTACTATCACATCCAGGCCTACAGTACTCAGGCTATAAACCTCCTCGTCGAAACAAAAGACCATAAATAAAAAAGCTACATTAATGTTTCGAGAGCGGAATGCGGCATCAGGGGAGGAAAATATGTAGCGAGGCAGACACATTAGTGCACGCATAAATAGTGTGTTATTTTAATGGAATAATTATCAGGAGGCAGTAAATAAATGAAAGTAGGCACAGGCGTTCGCTGGGCCTGCGCCAACCGATTGTTTGACGTTTCTGATTCTCGCTTTCGTTCTTCTTCAGGGCTATAACACACTCACAACGTTTACATTGTTGTTTTGGATCTTTGTTTTTTAATATTTTAAGCCATTTGATTAAATAGTTAAAATTTTAAAACACAACTTTTGGAAGAGCCACAATGAAAATACCGTCTTTAACTGTATGAACAAAGTGTTTTATTTTAATTTATGACAAACCTAATTTTGTAACAACAAATTTTTGAGTTTAACATATCTAAATTCTTAGTAGTAAAATTGAAGTTTTTCCGTATGACTTCAGTTTAAAGCAAAGGAAATTTGCTAACAAACGATTATGTAGAGGTTGAATAAATATTTTTAAATAAGCCTTCTCTTTGTTAACTAGTTCTTCTGAATAGTTGCTAATAAATGTGATGATAACCCTAGCTTCTAATAACACTAAACTTATCACGAAACTCACCTATTTTAATGTATGTATTTCTAAGCCGATATAATTGGACATTATGACATTTCAACAATAATCTGAGTAAATATTTAAATTAGACTAAATACAGCATAATCTTGTACTTGTGATCAATGCTCGTCGGTTTCGTTTACCTTACAAAATATAACTGTATACAAAATAAATAACACCTTATTTCAAACAAATTAAGAACTTCAATAGGACGTCTTTAATGTACATACAATTATTTCCATTCAAAAATTAATTGAAGTTGCAACACAATTTATTTATTCTTATAATTTTCCCCATTTCATAGTCCTCGTTTTGTCTACATGAATCCCGTTTAGTTTAAAGAAATTGTTCAATGTCTCTAGAACTTTCCATATATTACTTCTTTTGAACACAATCAAAAATATTTAAACGTTTTTAAAACATTTGAAATCAGAGCGCTTACTAGACGTTTACCCGGTACAGCAACAAACTTGAGTTGTCTGTGTCGCCCACATTGGTAGTTGTCAGTTGTCACATTATAGTTGTGTCCCACTCTTACTCACCCACACTTGAGTCTACTGTGTCTGAAAAAACTTGACTTCCTGTCGATATTAACATAGTTTTAACTTATTTGGTCAATTTTACTCTACTGTAATAGTTTTTAAAACTCCTAATTTGGTTTAGTTTAACTTTGTCACGAAGAGTTACAAATGAATTATATACAGTCCACGTCTTTAAGATATGTTACTTTAAGTAAGAACGCCCGGGTTTTGTTGACTTTCGGCCTTTAAAACAATATGATTAGCTAAATATCGATTTTCTTGATAGGTAACTTTATTGATAGGTAAATTTATCATATTCCTTAAACCCTAATGGTAGCTTCTAAGCCTCAAAAGGTCCTATTCCTCACTACACATGTGGCTTAGATAGTAGAATGAATATTTTAACTAAAAATAGTTAATTAACATCTTGTGAATTAGTATTGTGGCTTTTCATAACCATAAAATACAGTGGTATTTAATTTGACTCTTAGGCCTTCGCGGCCGGTGTCACCACTATAATCTAGTTCTTCCGGTTCACACTGCGTCCAATCATCATCATAGTTTGAGATATTCTTATTTCACTGTGTATGGGGTACCATCTTCGGTTATGGTTTCAGCCATGGTACTACACACCGAGACCGAAATATTTCAACCTAATCATGAATTTTGGACGCGGTGTGAACCGGAAGAACTATATTACAGTGGTATTTAGTGTTTTAAAGTTTAACAAATTACACTTTAATTGGGATTTAGTTTAAAACTCTAGATGTATTTAATATTTGCAATTCCTAAAAGCATTACTTTGAGGCAACAAACTCCTAGTTTCCCAAGCCATACGAAGATGTTCTACGCACAACGTTGCCATCTGACTACAAAATCCAACATAAACTACATCATTAAAACAGCTTCCGAGCAACATCAATGATCGGTTGTCTTACACGACAACAGATGTGTAATTAATGCACACGAACACAAACAAATCAACGTTAGAGAGTCTCGTAGAAGGTCACGTGACGCGAACAGCTGATATGCAACATATTTCAATATCCACAGAGTAAACAATAGCCAATAGGCTGGTTCGCGTCGTCATATGACCATATGTACCACGTGTTTCCACATCGCTCGGAGTCCCCTGTGCGAACGTGATGGAATCGAACCCGTAACGTCCTTGTAAAGTTCTTTCTTTGTGTAGAGACTGGATATTGATAGCCTTCAGATGTTTTCTAAACGTATGGTCTTTTAGATAAGCGGTGTCAGATTTTAACGTTGTAATATTACGTTAAATTTTGTTTTTGATGTAATCATATGGAAGTGGTCACCGCTGTCTAGGAAAACACTCTCATATGATTACATTGAAAACAAAGGTTCACCGTCACATAACACCCGTAATAAAGCGCTCAAGGCTTTCTAGAAAATCATAGCTTAAACTGGATGATGTGTTGTTATGAATTGGTAACCTTCGGGTGCTTTGGTGGATGACGTACATTAACACTTAAAACTGAAGCTTCGTTCAACTAAAAAATATAAAAATCTAACTGAAACAAAATCAAATTTAACTATTTGGGCTGGGTGATGATAAATTTGTAAATCTCTAAAATAATCACATGTCTAGTGACATGTGTGCAAAAACCAACATATTGCTTGCCAAGCAATTCACTAGTAATAACTATGCAGTATCCCAAATAAATCATTTGAAATACATTATTCAAGTATTTTATTTTATTTTTTACTAACACAACTGCATTTACGCACTCACACAGCACACAGATGCACTCATGACCTTGCCAGCCTCCTCACATTGCTAATGGTTCTTATCTGTGGAATCATTCCGCTCACTTCCAGCTGAAAGGTTCGTCTCGTTTAATACGAAAATAATCAGCTGTTTAGTGAATTAATGCTCGATCTGCGCAAATATTTATTATCAGCTGTTCATTTTTATGTAAATTATCGCCGCCAGTGTTGGTGAGCTTTGGTAAGTTTGATGGGTTAAATCCATTAGTCTCGGAGATAATTTCACAATTTCATGAATTATTGCCAGGTTATGGTGATGGCGGTACGTGAGCTTTTACCGCAGATAAAGTAGGAATAAATACAAGAAACTTTACGAGTGACTTTATATATTTGGAAAACTTTGCTAAAAAATAATATTATAAAAATTACTTAATACTAAACAAGATGTGCAAGACGTTTCGTTATCTGGAATCTGATTCCGTCTTCAGGTGAAAAGTAACCTAAAAAATAACACAAAATATTAGAAAATGAGCTGGCCTAAAGTAAACAGCTGACTAATTTCTATTCTTCACCATTATATAACAAAATGCTTATTTTCCTAACACTCTACCCAAATTGAGCATTTTATAGTTAATAGAAAAGATAATTTTAAAAACTATTGTATATTGGATTAGTGTTGAGTTATTTATACGAATTCCAACAAACATGTACTAACCTATGTTCAAAGTTACTTAAGCGTATTTCTTAAACTGTAATCTAGTTCTTCCATTTCACACCGCGTTAAAACATCATAATAATAAGCTTGAAATATTTCGGTCTCGCTGTGGAGTACCATCTTCAGTCACTGATTGGCTAAAACTTGCTGTCTGCTACCCTATTGGTCACAGGGCTTCCAACCGTCCATTGAAGCAGGGATGCCAACTGTCGATATTCTCTGGCTGTGACACTATCGAAAAGACTTCTTCAGGACTGGTTGCCAGCTTCTGGAAAGTTTGTTGAAGTTATTATCATTTATAATTATTTCAATGGTTCCTCGGGTGATAATGTGATTTTACATACAGGTAACGGTTTTATTATTTCTTAAACGTAAACTGTTGTGTTAACCTAAACCATTTTAAAGTATAAAACATTATGAAAGCTAGAGAACTAGAACCTAAACCATACAGAAGCTGGCATAAGCACTAAAAGTAAGTGTATGTGTTGAACACCCGTCTTAGTTCTATATTTTCTTTAATTGCGCCATAAAACACCGGTCTTACCCGTACATTTACGGTTATAGAACGCGCCACATGTAACATAGCCTACATTAACTAACAAACCTGGCGATAAAAACGCACTAACTGTTGATATTATTCCTTGTATTGGCAATTCTTAAACTCGATTAAGCGGTGTATGGTTGCCAATTATATAGCAATGGATCTAAGTTACATTTAAAACTACATCGGGAATCGCCATTTACTTGTAGTTTAAACAGTAAAGACTTGAAATATTATTAAAATTGTTTTCCAGCTGACACTGTCTGTGCTATGTTTGGTTATTTGGTCATTTCTATAACGAAAGTACATTAAATCATTTCAATAGTATATACAGGTGTGTTGAATTATATGAAATAGTGTTACGTTGAACGTTTGATGTTAATACAAACAATTTTATACGTGAATGTTACAATAAAATAGTTTATTTAGTTCTCAAATCACAGTCCACAAAGATATTCAAAGTATTTTCTAAAATATCGTCAGTCCTGTATTTATTTAGTTCAACAATTTACATAATATTGTTCAAGTTTGTGAAAATATCACATAATACAACTAATAGACTATGGTTCTGTGGCTAGTAAATAAAATGTTGTTAATAGGTTAATACTGCATTCGCTTTAAAGTTCTTGAAACACAAGATTGACTAACACATGACGATTACACTAATCACATATTCATTAAAATGCGAGTCGAATGGTTTTGCATTGAATGCTCCTAAACCTGCATGTGCTACTGAAAAGATATTGTTTTCACCACGTGTATGAATAGTTGGTGATATTTTATCGCTTCATTTCCGATTCCATTACACACTTCCTGTCTCATCTACGCCTAAATTCATTTGACAGTCATTTAACAAAGTGGGCATTTTACATATTATACAATATTCATATCAGCATCCGCCGTTCTAGAGTTTTCTCCCACGATTAACCTCGTTTGGTTAAATTTAGTGATTGCAAATACTTTTTGATCGGTTTTGTTGTTGTTTTTTAAACATATTTTACCCCTAAGATTTTATATGAGCTATTCAAAACTAGATGCAAGATAATGGTGTCCGTTTATATTCGGAAAATGTAATATTTTACCTACAAGTTGAATCATTTAAATAACTATGTAAGGTTTCTTTTAAACTTGCTTACGGGTTTTCTAGTGATGTCTTGTATTTATTTATTTATCTGGCGTTGTAGAATGTATAGACAATACACAAACAAAGAAACGTATACATTTTTGGTACAGGACGTAGGTGGTTGAACTTTTTTTAAAGGATTCTTTTTTGATAAGTGTTGTTTATCTAAAGGTCTTTCCAATGTTATGTTTCTATCTTTTTTCTTTTTTACGTTGGTTTCCTGTGTGTACTGTGACAAATATTTATTGTATTACATAAAAAAACACTTTTGCTCACTACCGATAGACAATTTCCGCAATACTGGTACAACTTCTGAAATCCTTCCGTCGTCAACAACAAACTTCAAACAATTAATCATAGATATATTTCGACCCAATTATTCTGCATTAACATAACTGAAGGAAAAAACGTCGCAAAGCCTTTAGACCGTTAAAAAACGGCTAAGTATTAAAAATTACCATTTTTTATTCCTCTCGAGTTTCTTTAGAACGACTCTTGACGACATACTCCCCCAGACCGGCGCCCACGGACTCCACGGGACATTGCATTCCTCTCCGCCAAGAAGTCCAGTTGCAGTTACTCAGTTATAATAATTATCAGAATCAGAGCCAATGCTGCTGTTTTTCCCCACTGGCGCCCACAATTTGTCAGCGACGCGCACGCAAAAAGCGGCCCCTTGTGTGGTCCATTGTTTGGCCTACTTTTAATTGAGCGCTTAACCATATTTATTAACCTGTCCGACGAATTTTGAACTACTTTTTAAACCGTCACCCTCACGAAAATTGACCTCGGGATCGAGGAAGAGGTTCTTTGAACTGGATGCCAACGAATCTACAATTCGTCTTTGTTTTTGCCTCGGGGAGTTTTAGTAATGTGTTGATTAATATTTTTTGCCATTTGTGTCCGTCTTAATCATCTCTTGATTGGGTTTGGGAAGATTTCATTGTCTCCAATGACTGAATGTTGATATTGTTCATCTTTGTTCTGTCAAGTATATGAGCAGTTAACGTTTCATAATTGAGTTTTATTTGATTGTTTTGTGTATGTGTGCGTTTTGTCATATTCATCTCAATTTATTGGTGATACTTTTCATTTTTATCCTTTCAAGTCTGCAAGCAACTAATGTTTTATGATGTTTTCGTTGGATTGTTCGTTTGTTGTGTTGTTGTTTTTAGTGTTTTTGTTAGTTTGTTTTATGTATGTCTGCGTTTTGTCATATCCAGCTCAATTCTTGGTGATACTTTTCATCTTATGTTGGCTACCCTACAACCAGGATTGAATTTTAGTTCGATTTTTCATTTATTTTTCTTTTGTTTTGTTATTGTTTTGTTTTTTTTACATTCGACTAAATTCTTGCTCTGAAAACATATTTCTCTCAAAATTTGTTCCCGAAATGGCATTTCCTCCAGTTCCCCGTCACCCTCCTGAAAACTCCCCCTGACGGGCCCAATTAAAACTAGAATTCGCCACTGCTCAGCGTCAATTGACGGCTAGATAGATGCGCGCGCACGCTCACGCCTAGCCCGCATACAAGCTACAAGCTGCTGTATTCAATTAGGCTATGATCTGGGTCGGGCTTGGTAGGATTTCTTCTGATGGCCATATGAGCAGATATCCTGGCTGCGTACTCGGTAGTGGACTCATCAATCCACTACGGACTTGCCTTAGCCAGGTGACCACATGGTCTGCCCTGCGCGGTGGTCCGCCACACCAGACACTACACACTGTGGAGCTCAAATTTCGGAATTAGTTCAAACTTTAGCAGAACTCGAGGTTAAACGTAGACTGAAAATCATCGAATGTATGTTTAATCACACCATTTGTCCGTAGAACTCACAAACTTGTAGGTCTACTTGACGGTACAAAATTAACACAGCTTAAAGCGATTAGAAAAGTGGTCAGAAGATGTGAGAAAACAGAAGGAAAATGGAGATGGTGGAGGAGATATTCGAAAAAGAGTAAACGAGATAGAAGCAAAAAAGCAATAAGAGAAATGTTGAAAAATTGACAAAATGTATGTTATAGCAAATGCAAAGAGCTAAACTTGACGCGAATAACGCAAAACATGACCATTTTGTAAGGATTAGGCCTTGCGTTAACATAAAAGGAGATGGAGAAGAAATAGAATGGGGAGATAAAAATGAAATTACCGTGGTTTTAGGTCCGTTTTTGCGTCTTTGAATATAATAACCAAAAGATTAAATCGTGTAACCTCTTGCGCTTCAAGTGGGTTAACACTGAGTGATGTAACTCAAATAAATAAAAACAAATCTACCATTTCAACACTAGTGAACAAGTTGCAGACTCGATTGGTCAGTATCGATTGTAGCGGCGACTCTCGATGGTCGCGCCCCGTGTGGTCCGCGGGCCGGTGTAAGAACGATAGATGCGGTTTTTGCTCGCACACTACTGCGTTATGTACAACACGCTTGTGGAAATGACGACGTTTATGACGATTTACAAGTCTCTAACAGTGGGATTATCCTGTACCGACCTCTATCCCACTGAGAAGCCGCCGAAGTTACGAGGGGCAATTTCATTTGTAAGCTTTTCGCCTGATTGAAATTGGGTAATTTGTAAAACTGTCGAGTGTTTAAGATGATTTGTATAAACAGCCGATGCGTCTCACTAGAAAACTAGAGTCAAAACAGAGTATCTTTCAGCCTAGCGTCTAAGAGTGTTCCTAAATTTAAATTTAAGTTAACCAAATTTGGTTTTATTTACTTTTAGTATCGGCTAAGCAGTCGCTGTTGAATGCTTATGTTTACAACTTCAAATATAAAGATTTTAAACTATTATTGCGGACATTTTCCATCGTTAGTGAGCAAGATGACCACGACGTTTCAAGGTCTGTAATCTGATGCCGTCTTCAGGTGAAAAGTAACCTAAAACTTAACACAGAACATTAGAAAACGAGCTAGCCAAAAGTAATCACCCAGCACAACCAATTACGCCGATTTCTTTAGACTAGCTCGTTTTCTAATGTTCTGTGTTATTTTTAGGTTACTTTTCACCTGAAGACGGGATCAGATAGCAGATACCGAAACGTCGTGATCATCTTGCTCACTAACAATGGAAAATGTCGGCAATAATAGTTTAAACTCTGAAGTTCTCCCATCATCAACAACAAACTTTAATCAAATTTAAATTGTGCAGCTGCTAATTTCCTTTCGTGTTTTGTTACTTTAACTAACCCATTTCAAGCAAATTGACACTCTGCCACCCTAAAAATCACCTTGAACTAGAAGTCATTTCGAATTTCATTTCGCCAGTCGTATACAGCGGGACAATTGTTTTCCAATGCGCTCTTGGGCTTATTACCCTGCTAATGGGGGCAAGAATCAATTGGGAAGAAGAATCAAATTGAAGGTAAATTTTTGTTTAATTGGGCCAGGAAGCAAATGAGCTCCGGAGCTACGGTTGAATGGCCCCTACAACCCCACTCCAGGAGCTCCCGCTTTTTAAACTGTTTAAGTAGGGGAGAGTAGCTTCCTCACCCCATTCCACTCGTTTTACTTTTACTAGAAACGTTCCAGTGTGTGTCGTTGTTTTCAATTAAGTAATAAGATGTTGTAGAGCTTGCAATGTATAGGTCCAACTTTCGTGTCAACACTATTCGAAAGATTATATTGGACAATCTTCTATTTGTTGAGAGTCAGAATAATAGATCACCGTTTTGATGTTGTACACAAAGATAAACCTTTCATCGACATGCTGTTCAACACGTTCTTGATAACAACTTTCATAACCTCGCGGCTGTTCACAAAATTAAACCCGAATGAAAATGCTAAATGTAACTCCTTAACTCTTGCTGAATTAGCTCATTAATTAATTTTGATCAATTTGAATACCCAACGCTGTTGAATAATTATGTTTTGCTCAGTATAAAAATCTCTACATTGTATATTTTCTCTTACAAATAAAATTTGATGACCTGCGTCATCTGGCTTAATCTGTTTCTAAACACGTGCTTGAAAATGTTGTTATTTTTGGTTCTCTTCTTTAAGCTATGGTTTCTTATATAGGAAGCTGTGAACACGGTTGCCGCTTTCTAGGAAATCACTCCCATATGATTAGATTGAAGTTCGCCGTCATATTACTTCCATACCCAAGTGTTCACCGCTTCCAAGGAAACCATCAAAATTATCTTTTTCCCCAGTAAAATAAAGATCATCAAAACGAACCTTTATTTCTCTAGGAATAAAAGAGTAACTTCAGCGCGCCTTACATGACTAAAACAGCTGTTTTCAGAGCAAAATACACAAACATTCTTTTGTCATTTCGTTTTAAAATCAGCTGTTTTTGACTCAGTAATGACATGCTAAAGTAGCACTTGTACTACAAGCTGCTCACAGAGAGCGCTGAGACGGGCTAATCCCAGGTGCGCGCACTGCGCTGAGGGTACGTGCGTGCAGCGAAGCGTGGTGGCCGATGACACAGGGCATGGATAATGTCACAGATTGCCGCCAGGGGCGCTCAGAATGCTACAGATTTCATAGACTATTGAGATAATCGGTAACAGCGGCCACCCAATACCGCCACCGTGGGACCCAACCTAAACCCCAATACTTTTTTGTACAGGTTACTTTATTATTTTGGATTTTTTATGTTTTTAATCCTTTTTTGTTTAAAGTTTTTTATTTCTGAGGTGGAAATATTATTGCGGACGTGTTCCAACGTTAATGAACAAGACTATCGTGACGTTTCGGGACCTGGAATCTGATCCCGTCATCAGGTGAAAAGTAACCAGTAAAAAACATGACACAAAACACTAGGAAAATGAGCTAGCCTAAGGGTGAACCTTAGGCTAGCCCTTTTTTTAAAATGTTTTCAGACATGATTTTGGTTACTTTTCAACTGAAGATGGGATCAGATTTCAGGTCCTGGAAAGTCTGTATTTCTTTTTCACTAACAAAAAAAACCATGGCAAACGTCCACAATAATATTTCAACCTCAGATTCTAATCGAAGAGGCGTGTAAAATTGATCATTTATAGAACTCTTAGTGATGTTAACATTATTACATATAAGCTCAGTTCAAAATAATCCAAAAAACTTACACATGTAACTAAACCTACAAATCATTATAAACTTGTTTTCTTCAAAATCTAAACTTAAAACTCACAACATTTTTCATTGTTAACTTTTTCCAGGAAAGAATCAAAACAACATCCAGCACTCAAGCATTGTGCAACCTTGCTTATACAAAGATGACAGCTTACATTGGAAAAATATTAACTTATCATTCAGCAATAAATTGTCGAGGTATAAATAATTCAGAGACTCGCCTGTAGGTTAACCATGAAGAACTGGACAAGGGGAGGGGAAGGGGTATTATGAAGTGCCATCAGTTGTGACAGTACACATAAATATTGAGTTTAATCATGGAATGCATCTATAAACAGGCAGATAAAAACGCCGCTACTGCCATTGTAATAGTTGCCATTAGCCTATATTATACGTCTATAGGTGGGATTTCACGAGATGATTTATCTGTGCAGATCGTAGTTTAAAGGTAACCGAAAGAACTACAAGGTCGTTTGCTGCTAGAAACAATTTCAGACCGATAGTTTTGGTGGTGTAGTAAAACTAGCCATACGAATTACAGATCAATACATTATTATTCCAAAATTCTGCAAACAAATTCAAAATTAAGAACCCTGTTCGGGCGCCAAAAACGTATGACGGTATCCGACCAAGCCAGTTTGGCATTTCAGCTTCGTCTTATATCATCGCCGAAATAAACAAACGCAATTAAACCAACCATAAAGACAAACATTCCTTCATAACTGCTTTTAACGTCCCTCAGTTATCTACAAACGGCTATCTGAAATGTTCATCAAACACTCCTTTACAAATATGAGTGTCATCGCCTTGTAAACAACCAGCTGGTTACCAGCTGGTCAGGCTTAGAATATTGTTTTCAATGTCTATAGTGGACATAACACAAGTAGAAACATTTTAACTCAGCTGGGTTGTGGCACAAACTCGTAAAGTGGACTCTAGAGCCCATCTCGCAGCCTCGCAGTTTTTATTTCTCTACATGGCCTCTCAGATGGATTCCGCCAGTTTATTACCTTTTAATTTTCCTAAATTTATTCTCCGCGCCGCCATTTTGTGCTCAAATATTATTTAAGTTTGGGAGATATGCGGGGTTTACTGCCATTTCAGTGGGAGAATTGCCAACTGACGTCGGGTTAGATATATTACCTTGCACTTTGACTTGATAGTAAGTCGTCTGAGCTCTCCAGTATGGTGGTCTAATGCAAACTTGAAAGAGTCGGGAAATTAAGTACAGCTAAAAGTAAATTATTTATAGTAAAATATTCAAGTGCAGTTTTATTATGTGATGACATTTATTTGACATTATTTGTAGGCATAATGAGACTATTCAAAATCATGATACTGCTTTTGAACTTTGAGACCTTTACAAATACGCATTACGTTGACACTTGTTCAAGGTTTAAAACTCTCTTATGCACGTCTCTCGATCGATAGACTAGCTGAAGAGTAAACAGAAACAGTGTGTTGGGATTTCTTTACTATCTAGCCTACATCAACGGAATTTTCAGTTAGTTTAAGCTCTCCAAAGGGAACATTGTCCAAACCCAAATGCCCGCGTCAAGAATCGAACCCACGACCTAACCATTGCAAGCCATGACTCTACCCACTCAGCAACGGACTTAGGACAAATTCTATTTGGTGATTTCTTTTGCAAATTTGTTAGTTGGTGATGTACGAGATATAGTTCACCTACATTACTACGAGCAAATATTCTTTTCTTTCTTTCAGTAGCATGATACTAACAGTTTTCAGTAGGCTACCCATCTAAGAAGAAATAATGCTTTAATTGTCTTAGTCCACTAATTCTTTCGCCTCTTTTCATTCCTGACACGTCAGTGGCAGATCTTTCCACCTGCGAATAAAAATTCTGCAGGAGTGCCACCTAAACAGATTCGTCGGTATACAAACTGTTCAGTAATTCCTCAGCTGTCAGTCGGACAGGCTCTTGTCACTCATCCAAGTTTCCTTTTCCCACCTGGCTCACACACTTCACACTTTGATCAGATTCTATCACAGTGTCAATTAACACTGTGACAACTCCTGCTGTCCTCTGTTGCCCTGATCCACTGAATCCTGTCCTGCCCTATCTTCCGCTGTCTCTGGACGATCCACGTCACTCCCATGTCCTATTGAGCACGTGGTGTACTACTTGACGTAAATTGAGGCTACGATATTGTTAATTTCTCAACACCACGATAATATATGTCACCAGAGCATGTTTTTGGAATGTTGCAGTGTCTACTTTCAACTTGATCGACCTATAAAAGCATGATCGACCTCCATGGCCTTGCAGTCAGAGTGTAGTTGTAGATCGAGCAAACATACATCTTCAGGTTAAAATATTATTACGGACGTTTTCCATCGTTTTTTTAGTGAACAAAAAGCACGCGACGTTTCGGGATCTGGCATCTGACCTCGTCTTCAGATGAAATGTAGTCTAAAACATAAATCAAAACCATAGGAAAAGATCTAAAAAATAAGGCATTTTGGTGGTTGGTGACTGGTTAGCTTGCACTGGTCTTTCAGGCTAGCTGTTTTCCTAATGTTTTGCTTTATGTTTTAAGTTCACCTAAAGACGGGGTCAGATTCCAGATCCCAAAACGTCGTGTACTTTTTCTTCACTCAAAAATGATAAAAAAAACGGCCGTCATAATATTTTAACCTCAGAAGTTATTCCATCTTCAACAAAAAACTTCAAACAAGAATATATCTCCCTCCAAAAAGACTCCTTAATTTCTCTGCTATTTAAGATGAACATTTTCTTAGTCCCGGATACAGAGTCCCTTACATCGGACAACATATGATCCCCGTATACAGCGTGTCACCTCCACGCGGTCTTGTCACCTCCAGGTAGGCCAAGGACAACATTATGATGCACACGACGTCAGCGTCTTACCTCCCAGCTCAGCCTGTGTCTGTGTCTGTGTCACCTCTATTTACTGCCCGGCTCCTCTATAAAGATACTGTCCTGCTTTAATTGGTCCTCCACTCGCTGGATTTATCTGTCCCGTTCTCTTCCCAGGAATGTTTACTTAATCATGATATATGTTATTGACTGACAGCACTGCTAGTTTGAATATTGCATTTTCCCACTCGCTTTTGTCACTTGCGTTGGCTCCGGTTACAAATTTCCCATATCGTTGATTAGAGAGCTTGTTGCTTTAATCAGATCTTGTAGATCATTAGAGAGATTAAGCAAAGTGTTGAGCTGAATTCCCGACATGTTTTCATTAATATTCTAACGCCACACTCTCGCTAGTTAGTTCGCGGTTGTGTTTCTAGCGTTTTGCTAGACTAGAGAATACTAAACTCTAGTTTAAAATAGTATTAAGGACGTTTTTGAGTGAACAAAAGGTACACGACGTTTCGAGATTTGGAATCTGGCCACGTCTTCAGGTGAAAAGAAATTAACCGAAAGTATAAAACAAAACATGAGGAAAAGAGCTAAAAACAAATAGAGATTAGATAAATCAAGCACGTCCAGACAGCCCCATTGGCTGGCTCGGAGCAGTGGACGACCAATCACAGCCGTGAATCAGACTGACCTCGCCGTAACAGAGAACAAAAAATCGACGAACTATGGAAAACGTCTGTAATAATATTTTTACCTCAGAAATTATCCATCGTCAACAACAAACTTCAAACAAAGAACCTACCGTGCACTATTACTTCATTTCAATCAACTACGTGGTCACGTCATCCTGTATATTCCGGTCGAAACCCATCAATGACCACACAAACCACCCCAATGTGCGATTTAATCAGCCGAACAACCGCATAAATTCAAGCAGGGTCAATATTTGATGTGGTAGCGGGAATATCTTCATCGATTTGGCACGGGCGATAAAGCGTCCATAACTGTCAGTTTTGGTGGAAGCCGGGGCCCCTGGTCGTAAGTCACGGCGGGGCTACCGCTGTCATATTAGTGAGCAACGCGTGCTGACCATCTGCCCCGCTGACCCCTCGGTCTCGGTCCACTCTGGTCAAGTTTCTGCCAACTAAATGAGTAAATATCACAATTTGTGCAATCAAAAATTTTCAGAAAAGTCTTAAGATAACATTTTTGATCTGCTCTTCATTGTTTTTGTATATTCTCACTTATTTGATCAACTTTTGACCTTCCAATACCACCTGATTGGGTACCGTCATCAGCTTCATGCTTGAAGTTTAAATTTCTTGTAAGCACTTAAATCGATACGGCACTCTTATTTGCTCGGCAGTAACCCTTGTCAGTTTCTCTAAGACCTTGCTTGATTATGATTATTTTAGACCTAAGCCAAGACAGTCACATGTGACATCAAAGCTTGCGGAAACAAAGCTTGCAGTAAAAGTCAGATATTTTATCCTCCCACCCCATTAAGACCTCACACAAGCCTAATAACACTCTAAATTGTTTGAATATCATTTCATAAGCGAGTTCTATGCGTTTGTGTATCCTTTGGCAAGTAGTCCGGGCACGTTCATGCATTAACAGAGCGAAGAAAAGACAAACGGCTGAGATAATCTGCGCACTCTACGACCAACAACTCTTCAACACTCCTCAAAGCGGGATCTTCTGTCGTAGCAAACTTCCAAAACGTCCATCTTCGATGTAATATTAATTTTACTAAGTTGTCGTTAAGATATTAAAAGGATATTTTTAACGTCAAATCTCACCCGTGATCACAACTCTTCATCATCTAGTTTTATAAAGTATTTCACATTATAAGATTACAAATGAGTCCTCGTGTTTGTCTTAAGCTGAAGGGTTTAAAAGTCCTAAATTGTTGTTCTTTTTCTTCTCTGGGATATTTGAAATTTTATGAAAAATTCTGACTCATCTCCTGCAGTCAAAGCCGCGCCGAGCATGGTGGAGCCGAAGGGCTGAGATCTGGTAGCTCCTCGCTCTGCACGCTCCAGCGCCTCTCTAACTGTGCCCATCCTTTACGCTTTTTGCCCCATCATCTCATCTCTCTGATATCTATAATAACCTGCATTGTTGACCCACGTGATCTGCTTATGGCTTTGTGTCTTCACACCCTCTCATCCTCGACCTCAAGAGGCTCTCCACCTCGCCTCGAGATGCGGTGAGTCGATTACCTCAAGATCTCTTCTCCGATTACCCTTTGGAGCTTAGAAGCTGCAGTGGCGCGTGCTGATTTGAGGGCTTATAATGGTTGTTCACTAGTGATCATTTACTTGTCTGTAGTTTTAAAGTTTGAAAATCCTCTAGAAGTACTTATTGCAATACTTATTGAGTTCAATTAAATCCAGCTGTGAAAATTCTTACTTCCTACACACTTATCGAAGACCTTTTTGTATTTATCTGCAGTACGATAAACATAAACAACATTTTAGAATGGCCTATTGGTACCACTAGCGGATTCGTGGCGGTTCTGTATCGTGCGCGACTCCGTAACTCATCACGCCGTGGCGCGGGTTCGATCCCCGCAGTCACCACTTACAATTTGTAAATTACCTACACGGTGACGCTGGGTAAAGGTCGAGGTTGAGTGGTAGCTCAGCCTCGTTGAACACGACAAACTCTACCTTCGCCACTGTCCACCGATACCTCCCAAGCACCGTACACTCATGTTTGTTCACACTTTGACGACTCGTCCCCACAGTGTCACTTAACACTTTAGCGTGCTCAGAGTCACCCACACACAGAGTAACACTACACGCTAAAGTGCCAAATGGTGGCCGATGACAAGACGCACGGTTTGTTATCATTTCGCCATTTATACAGTGCTGCGACAAGCGTCAGTTTTTGTAAACACTCGCTGCGATGGCTCGTCACCGAGTGCCAACTTCCGAACTCTATTTTAGAACTCTTCTTTTGTTTTGTCTATTGTTTGTTACTTTTCTGTGGAAGGTTGTCTCTATTTTTGGTCGATTAATGAGTTCAAGGTGTGGGTTTTCAATCGTGTTGAATTTTATGGTATTGAAGGTTGTTTTTAATCCTTGTTGTATTTTACGCCGTCCGTTTCTCTCTCTGGCCTGTTATCTTAAGTTTACTTCTTTTTAATTTGTTGTAAATTATAATTGTCTTTCGTTCTTCTTCCTCGCCTTTCATCATTTTTCTTGTTTTACTTTTATAGCCTTACTTGCTTGTCTTTCTTTACTTGTCATTGATGGACTTCCAAAAGTTCTTTAACCAAAACAGTTGTTCCTTTTTCATTTATTAGTTTCTTTTCACTTAAATAATCGCCAAAGACTAACTGCTCAAGTTTGCTTTTAATCCACAAGGCTTTGTTTTTTCTCATTTTTCATTCGTGCGTTTCTTTTCACTTAAACAACCGTCAATGATGCTGCACTGTCCAAACCTCTCCCGACCAAGAAAATCGCCTTTTCTCATTGCCCTTCTTTTTTCTTCCCGTAAAAATACTCTTCAACGTCACACTACTCAAATTCTCTTCAGCCTACAATGGTCTACATCAAGTGGGCTACTAGACCGCGCTCACCCTCTGATGCGCTCACAAAAACCCCGCCGGCTGACCCAGTGCTCATGCATGGAGCCCGGAAGCGCGCTTATTAATCCTTCCCAAATATTCGATGGGAACCTGTCAAGGCGTCAAACAGGTGCGAAAGTGGCGGTAGCTTTGAGTGAGCCGGCCGGAATCGATTGTGTACGGTGAGGGCGTGCATGAGCTACAGTATCTACCACTGTGTCCTATCAATGAGACCATTCACGGCATTAGACGGGTTGATGACCACCCGCGCCTCGCTAATCGCGTCTTGACGGAGTTCGTTGCTTCGGTAACGGTCTCCTGGTCATACTGTACCTCCAGGATGCTGAGGATGGCGTGACAGCTAACCATGTGCCGGAGACTTTTCAAAATCTACACGGTAAAGTAAAACGTTTGTCTTGTTTAACGAGGCAAAGTTGGGACTACAGAGTCCTCTTTACCACTCAACCTAAACACGCGGTTGCGATGTATTTGGAAAGATCTGTTACTCTAGAAGAGCTGCTGTTGGTGGTCTTCCCTGAAAGGATCGGAAAGATATCCCGTTTGTGTTTCTTTTCGCTTAAATACTAGTCAATGACAAAATTCCAAAAGCTATTCCTTTCAAAGGTTCCTCTTTTTTAATGGTTCCTTCTTTTTTCATTCTTGTGCTTATTTTCAGTAAAACACTTATCAATGGTGTACTTTCTAAATATTCTTTTACCCGAAAAGATCATCACCTCTTTCCAGAGGTCTCCATTGAAAGAATCAGAAATATATTTTAAGTTAAATTATTATTTATTATCAAGAAAGTTCACGAACTGAAAGCACTTTTAACCATAATCAAAGCCTTGGATTCAAAGTCAAGTAATTTATTTCCATAAACCACAAGTAACTGTGTGCAAATTTTCTAACTGTATTTGACTTTCAAAACGTTTTGACACAATTCTTTAATTCTAATCATCATTAAATTTCAATGGGTTCGTTCAACAATTTACATAAATGGTATTGTTTAGTTTCCACACCGTGTCCATCAACTTTAAAACGGCGAAAATCCACACACTGCTGATTGAAAATTTAATGTTTTACCAACCAGTTCAATCGTGCACGTGTACAGACGTTATTAAAGCACAAAAACAGCTGACTGGCGCGGGATGGCGGGAAAGTTGGCGGGAGATGTGAAGAACAGCTGTTTGTTGACTTCACTTGATCAGCTGATTCTCCGCCTAGATCAAAGCCTTATAAACAGCGTTTTTGACGTTTCAACACACAGATCGGTAAACAGTTGTGATATTATATGAGTGGCGCCGAGAGCCAGGCTCAATTTACACTTGATAGCCCAAACCTTTCAGAGTTGTATTGCGATCGCGCCGTGTTTTTGTTGATTGCCGCCCTTGATTGGTCCATTGACTTCCTCTTTGAAGTATATTTCAAACGCTATTTAGTTTAAATGATCCATCTGCGGAGTATTGTAGGGATATTCTACCGCTTAGGTTGTATTAATCGATTAGATTTAAAATCGGATAATCCAGCAATATGCATCATAAATACAAATGATTACATATCTATCGTTGTTTTCCATTATGTAATAGTTTCTGACATATGTTCAAAAATTGGCAACTGTCACAGGTTTAGTAATAATAACTTCTTTGTCTGAAGTTGGTTGTTGACAAGGGAGGATTTCAGAAGTACAACTAAATAGTGCGGACGTTTTTCGGTAAAGATCGTTAAAGATGGAAAATGTTCTTATTTCCTACTAACAAGAGACCTATTTGAGTCAAGCTTCCATAAATAAAATCCATGGCTAGGAAGGACGAAGTTCTTCAGCAGGTTCTTTAACAGACTGGGACTCGTGGCGTGCTCCTGTAATCCAGCTTCATGGAGGTCAGGTTTTGAGGGTGATATAGGTCTAAAGCGGCTCAGATAGTCTCAGTGATCATCTGATGATACCCGCATCAACTCCCACCATCGTTTAGACATATCAGACCATCACCTGCGTGGTTCGGAAGTCACGTTAAGCCGTTGGTCCTTGTATTACCATTGGTCATTGGGCTATTAATTAACGACCCATTCTAAGGAAGAGTCGCCCTAGTTTGTAACAAGACTACACCTCATAACTCATTACTACCACTCATCACACTCATCCTTCACCACATAGTTGCCTTAAAATACCCTCATGAGAGTGGTCGGCATCTCATATAGTGATAGTGATAGATGGAAAATGTTCTTATTTCCCGCGAACAAGAGACCTATTTGAGTCGAGCTTCCATAACTAAAATCCATTGCTAGGAAGACAAAGTTCCTACCTTCCAACAGGTTCTTTAGCCAGGCAACTCGGACTTCGACCCATAGTTTAAAACAACTGCAATACATCCTAAACATTCTACTGTCCCAAGGTCACGACTCAAGTATCTGGCCAGTTTTGCGCTATCACGAAATGTTAATTAGGCCCACATTAACATGGGCCACCCAGTGCCGCATCCAGGCCGCATCGAGCCGCACTCACTCCACTCATTATAACACCGCCGGCCGCATTTTCACCCGCCTAACATAAATCTGATACACAATGACATTTATTCCATCAAGCCGTTTTTATCCGGGCCCCTTTTATTGATTGGAAATAAAATAAATTTTTATAACAAGAACGGCTCCCGGGAATATTAATGAGGGGCTTTTAGTCGGAATGTTAATTCTGATCATTCCGGTTTGGTGTTCTGCGCCGGCGTCCCCGGGTGTTTGGGCATTTTACATGAATATCCTTATAATTGGGCGGGTTTTCTGGTGTTGCTTTTATTGGATTTGGGGGTTTTGTTGGGATTAATATTTCCCAGCTTATCGAACATGTGATGATTATTAGGCTAGTAGATAAGTAAACACTGCACCGCGTTGTAAAGAATTGTATTCATCAAGTATGACATTTTTGAATAGTTTGCATTGAAGAACTGATTTTAAGAAACATATTCCATTCTCCAAAGCCTAACCCCACTATAACTTTTTGAAGTTTGGCACCTCCACAAAAACGTAAGGTATCAGACCACATCTCTCCAGCAGTCACTTAACATCTATTCACTAAGATAAACACAAAGGAAATGAAACACGCATAAAAACATACAAGCGAATAGCAAATAAACCAGAAGCACTCGTCGCGACTAGCTACTCGTACATTGCAACAACATTCTTCAATTCAGATGAGCCATCCTCCTCTCAATGCCATCATGATCTCCGCTCGCATAATCTCCTCACTGCGAATAAATCATTTCAGACAGGAATCCAAGCGAAATGCAAACATCAACCGAGTGCTAGCGCTTATGATAATAGCCGAGATCAAAGTTGTCACAATTAGACGGCAGAGGGCGCTAGGTATCGAGGCTTTGAAGCGAGGCGCCGGGACGGATGAAAGACAAACACAATTCTGCTGAAGGGTATGGGATCTGATATTGTTATAATATCGCCTGCGCTCATACGCTCAGTGCTCTCTTTGATGCAACGAGTCAACCGTGAGAGCGCTGAGTTCGTTGGAAACTCGGTGTTGTGTTGGAGTTTCGATAAATGAAGGATTAGGTTTGACAACGGTGATTATATTCCTCCAACTTTTGGAATTTTGTGACCGTTTTAACGATCTAGCTATAGTTTACAAATCCAGGACTGACTTGAAAGCATTCCCGTGAACGTAGTCTTATGTCCTAAGAACTTTTCATTAGCGAAGCGAATGGTCCCAAACCCAAACAGCGTCGGCGTGAGCGCAGCGAACAGCCCAGGTTCTAGAAATTGCCATGAGCGAAGGGAATGGACCCAAATCTGTAGAGCCGAAGGCTGAAGCTTCGTCGTTAACGGGGCGAATTCAAATTTAAATAAAAGCTCTCGGCGTTCTTCTAATCGCATTTGTTTGTTTTGTCATGAGAAGTTCAAGATTAAATTTTCTTGGAACCCTCTAATTTAGAACTAATAGAGCAAATATTGAAATTGTATTTGCGACTGTTGATTTTATAATATTGACTGCAAGATAATGCGAAAATATTCCGACAAACAGAAACTATTACAAGATAAATACAAAATGAATACGCACATCGATAGTCTAATAAGAATTCATAATTGTGTTGATTTTTCTTTGCCAACAAAATGACTCAATCTAATCAAACTTACGTCATCTACTAATATTTATCATCAGCAAATGTTTTAGAATATGATGATTCCACCAAAATATAACATTCGTTATGAAATCCATCATCAATATGAGCAAGCCTCGTGAAAGGTGGTCAGATCTTTCAATCCACCGCTTGACCATTCACAAACACCAAAGTAAAAGATAAAATATGGCTTTGAGGGAGTGAAAGCGGGAACGGACTTATCAGCTGCTTACTTTGCAGGATTACTCATAACCACGAAAGATGAAAGAACTGTTCATTCCCCGAAACCACATCAAGCAGTAGCATCCATCTGGAACTCTTTCATATGACCATAGCGGAATCAGAGATCTCGCTCAAGTATTCAAATGATCTTGCGCTGGAATCTATTCAAAAGAAGATACCGAATCCAGGAAAAGTCTAAAAGGCCTTCTTTGCGTTTTACATTTTACTGCGACACTTTCTTCTTTAGATATAAAAATCCTCAAAAGCTAATTTGTCATCAAGTGCGACATAACATTTGCTTTGATGGACACCACGTCGAATGATCTTTCACTTAAATTTGTTCAAAAGAAGATGCCGAATCCACAAAAAAGTCTTAAAGACCTTCTTTACGTTTTAAACTTTACTGCGACAATTTCTTCTCTAGACGTAAAGATTCTCAAAAGCTAATTGGTCATTAAGTTTGTCATAATGTTTCCTTTAATAGAAACCTCGTCAAATGATCTTTCGATGAAATCTATTCAAAAGGAGATCCCAAATCCAGGAAAAGTCTAAAAGACCTTATCAGCGCTTTAGAATTTTCTGCGACACTTTCTTCTTTAGACGTGAAGATTCTCAATTGGCCATCAAGTATGACATAATGTTCACTGTGATGGATACCACGTATCTGTCAACGATTGAAATATAATTACCAGTCCAAATGAATTTAAGATTCTCAGAAGCTCTCCAGCGAGACCAGCAGCGAGGAAATTCCATGACGACATTGTGTGCTAATGGTTGTTAATTTGTTCCACATTATTGTCCTCATAACCATCACGTACAGTTTACGATCTATTAGAATTCTTTTAATGGTATACTCTTGCTAGAATCGTTGCTTCTTTGAAAATACCACGAGTAATATTTTCCTTAATTAATTTCAGTCTTAATGTTCTCTGAATACCAATTTGTCTTGGTCTGTTGTTGTTCTTGTGCTGTTTTTCTACGATTCGGTGGTTTTTTCTCATTAAAACTTGTGTTGTGATTTAAATTTCTCTGTCAAGTAATTAAGTTTACAATTAAGTTTCAAATTACCAAGATTTAATCAATTCCTTACACCCTGATCAAATTGGCGTCGTATCTTCAACTTTCTTCCACTATGGATGAAGCATTTTCCATGAAATAAATTTAGAAGACAACTGAAGAGATTACTAGAAAAGAATAAAATGTACACCATACACGACTTTCAGCAAATTGATTTTCATTAATGTTTGAAAAAAATGTGGACCATTGTGACGATCGTACTGCCTTTGGATACGCAATAAAGATATTTCTTATGTGTTTCCCTAAGCCAATCTACGAATCTCTAAAACCCCACCGGTACTGAAATCAATCGCAATCACATCTAAAACATCTGCTGGGATTACCCGATATTATTTACAGTTGGCAAAATAGTAGTCGGCTGACAAAGGAAAAAGTGAGCATGAAAAAGGATCCGGATTAGCCTAACTTGACGAGTGCGCAAATCCTGTCCCCATCTGTCCCGAAGAAGGGAGGTTTAATGATTATTTATGGTAACAAACCACGTTATGATGCGTCCCGTGGCGCTTTTGTCACTGATGTCTCTATATGATCCGGCCCACGACAATAGACGCTATTACACGCCAGCTCTGATACAAATATGTCTACTTTGTTGTTGGTGACAATAGTCGGCGTCTGTGTTACCCGCCATTTTATCAACCTCATTGCTCGGCGGGGTCAAGTCGTGAGATTCTGACCTCCTGATATGCGTTTGTAAAGGTGTGATATTAATGGAGGGTTTCATTCTTCAAGAGAAATCGTGTTCTTCTTCCTATGACGTTTACAGTCAAATTAATACGCTGTCAGAGGTTAAGTATACTACAGTGTTTAGAGCTTTTAAATATATGTTTTTTTTGACGACTCGTCAAATTTCGAAAAACATCCTAACGATAATAGCATTTGTAAAGTACACTGGGTTTTTGATAATTAACTTTGATATCAATATGATGTTAAACAGTTGTCATCCCTGCTCAAATGTATCGACGGTTGGCAGCCCTGTGACCAATAGGATAGCAGTATCTCAGTATCAGCCAATCAGTGACTAAAGATGGTACTCCACAGCGGGACCGAAATATTTCAAGAAAACTATAATGATGTTTTGACGCGGTTTGAACTGGAAGAACTAGATTATAATAGCCAGAATAACCAGTGACATGCAAACTTGAAACTTCCTTTCCTCATCCTACTAGTTACTTCTTTTTTGAAGAAAAACTTGAAATGCTAAAAATACCATCTCACGCTAAAAAGGGGTTTTACAATTTACACAATTCCAGTAATCAACAAAGCCTACGCTTCGACCTTCTCGTCACCAGCTCAAAGAATAAACGCGCTACCAACCCGAGTAAAAACTACCGTCCGATATCACTCACGCCGGAAATTTCAAAGTAACGCAAAATAGCGTGTAGGGCGTGTACGGAACCGCTTTGCTTGTCGATGATATC
Source organism: Matsumurasca onukii (assembly GCA_018831715.1). NCBI lineage: Eukaryota > Metazoa > Arthropoda > Insecta > Hemiptera > Cicadellidae > Matsumurasca > Matsumurasca onukii. Next base: position 2,110,501 of record CM032065.1, read on the forward strand.
GCCCGATTTATTCTTCCCAAACCGCAAACGCGCTACTAAACCGCCTTGAATAATTCATACAGAATACAGACAGACATACCAGGGGACAAAACGCACTCGGCACCTGCGAGTGGTATTGATTAGAAAGCTGCACCTACTTGCATATTCCACGGTTATAATTCTCCATAATTATTCTCTCGGAATTATTCTACTCGCTGGAATATTCTCCGTGACGGCCGTTACTCCTCGGATAAGGACTGGTTGATGTGGTTTTGCTTGTTTTGCCTTGCTTTGTTTTATCATTAAAGGTCGCAGCACACTAGACACTACTTCTTTCTACTTTGTTGGCCTTTGGTTCTGGCACTCCACCAATAACGGCGCGCGAATCGACGGATCTTGCAAATCCACGCACTTCTTTGCTACAACGGCCTACATTGTGAATAAATTATTTGAACGCACGGTGGTAGCTGTCTTTCCAGATGTGTGTGGTTTAATCTATGTGTTTCTTTTCAGGTAAGACCGTGTTGTGGAGATAAAACTATCAGTTCTCAGGAGAGTGAGTGAAATTACGGTAGGAACAGTTTCCCATTTGCATGCTCGACTAGTTTTAATCGATTTATTTAGTCCGCTGAATTCACATTTTGCCTACTACCTTAGCAATCAGTGTTAGGATGTCTAAAATCGATTTCAAGGCCGAAGACCCATCATCAGTTATGACAAAGAAGAAACAACATATTATTCTTTAAAATTTCTATCCATTGGATGTCGCTTTGATGGTAAACTTTTACTTTCATACACGAACATGAGAGACACACAATTTTATACTTAAGACCAAAAAAGTATGATTTTCTAGCCTAGCTTGTGAGGACAACCTAACTTTCTTATCAATCTTTAAGGTGTAAATATTGGTTCTTCTTATGTCACAACTGATGATGGAACGTTCTACCTTGAATCGATTAAAACATACCACCACTGAATTCACCAATGGCAAACCATCCCATAACCCACCAGTGTGAAGAACTATCACCAGGGCCATCAACAAAGTACAAACTACCCCATCAATAATTCCATTGTGGAGCGCATTTCAACACATAATTCACGGTGATGTGCCCCCTCGGCATATTAAACGGCGGATTATCATGTGAATGGTGCCCCCAGGCTACCTAGGCCAGGGGCTGGGGGAGTGAGGAGGGTGACGGTATGTAAGGGCATGTATGCAAACACATCAGGCTCCTCCCCTTTGCACGTAATGTCTCATTGTGTTGTGCAGCCTAATTGACTGACGGACTTTGTCCTTGTTTATCTTCGTATTCCGTCTGTATCCTTCCTTCGTCCTTATGGTGTGGTGGGTTTTCCTGCCGATCGCTTAGATTATCCGAGTGTTTTCCTTTAGTCGTTCTGTTTTAGAGAAATAACAGAACGACCACCGTCGTTGGTGTTTTTCAATCTAGTGAGCTTTAAAACTCGATATGTGATTTGGTGACGGTTTTAATTTTTATTGAGGATTTAAAATGTTCCATAGAAATTCGAAAATTTGGTGCTGAGGTTGGGCGGAAATAATTTGATAAACTTTGATATTAATAGTAGTGGTTCTATAAAATTGCTTTTTTCGAAAGGTGCGACTTTAAGAGAGAAGCTATTGTAATAGTTTTTATATTAAGCTATATACTAAAATAGTTTTTGCATGCTGAGGACACGAGATAAATACATAGCCAACTTAAGATTGTCAACTTATTTTGGCTTAATCCAATGATTAACTTGCACCCATAAAACTATGTGTGGATTTTTAATAGTAGAGTAGAATTTTAACAGTTCTAGTGTGCAATGATAACTTTTCACGATGGTTATTCCCCGTGGTTCGGAAGTCACGTTAAGCCGTTGGTCCATTCCATTGGTCGTTGGGCTTTTCTTTAATGACCCGATCTGAGGAACAGTCGGCCCAGTTGGTAACAAGACTACATCTCGTCATCCATCAAAACACTCATCACACTCACTCTCGTTCCATATTTACTTAAAAATACCCTCTAAGAGAGGTCGGTGTCTCAAAAGCAAAGTATCAAAGTACTACAGTATTTTACTGTGCCTATTGAAAAATAAACGTATTTATTATTATTATTATTATTTTGAACTCTTAAAGGTGGAAGAAGAACTCATATTCGTAGAACTTTATAGGACTCTCGACTACTACTTCATAAACTAGTCCCTAAACTACCAACTTCTATAAAACAAAATTCACAACCCCATAAAAAAATTAAAACCCAAAATAAACTCCTGGGACAATTACCCCGCGTGCGTGGCGCGATTGGCAACCCTGTAGCTGTTAACACATGTTGGCCACCAGCTGGTCGTGTTATGACGAGTTAATTATGACAGATGAGCATCAGCTGATGCAGCCAACACTCACCAGGTGCCAGCACATAGCTCATCCGTCCCACAATGTAACAAGACACGATCTTAACTCATATCATAACAATCCTCTGTCATCCACACTTTGAACTCCTGCTAGATTTACAGATATGAACTGTTGGCTTGTTCTCTTGCTTTGTTTGTGTTGACATTCAAGTATGTCCTGGCTGCGTCTTGGATTAGTTTGGTCTGTGAGATGGTTTATCGTTCTATTATTTGCGAAATGTGATGATTTAGTACAAGGCTGAGTGGTTGATGTGTTTGTACAGACTCGATGTGCGGACTTCGAATTAGCTTGGATGAAATATGACGCGATATAAACTGTAAACTGTCATTTGACCATTTTTTATAGTTTGCTATTTTTCCTCCGTCAAGTCATTTTAAAACACGATGTTATCATTTTTCTCTAAAACAGCTGTTTTTGACAAGTGACACTTTTATTCCTTGAGAAATAAAGGTTTGTTTTGACTATCTATTCCTCTCTAGTATGAAGAAGCTAAATTGTATCATGTTTAAATTTTAGGGAGAGCAGCCGTTTAAATGAGTTTGTGTTTAAACCAAAGATTAGGTCATAGTAAGTACTCGTAGATGGTGCATAGATTCCATATGGCTGAAGCAGGAAAATCAACATAGTTGCAGCAGCCCGAGCACAGATAGCGCTGCGAAGGAATTCTGTTCAGAGTCTCAAGTAGACGCACGCGCAAGTTCGTTCCCAATGCGCACGGCTTGACATTGAATATTACACCAAAAACCTGAATATTATTTCCAAAACCCTTATCCTCAGCTAATTCTTCAAGGCCCATCAATATCAGTGTTAGACGACGGACAGTTGTTTTCTTAGTCTTCGCAGATGAGTTTCAACATGTTTACTATACAATGATCGGAACGACAAGCCGCTATATGGACACTGGCCAAGATATGATTGAAGAGAAGACGACGGATGTAGGAAATCGTGTTTTGGCGCCATATCCGACAGGTTTACAAACCAAATCACGCTCAGCCTCGCTATTACAAAGTGACACTTCTCATTCATTCTCAATCTATCAACTTGAAGTTCTCCTGGCCCGCGAGCAAAACACTGAGATTTTTCTTCCTGGGGTAAACTTAAACGTTCGGATGTCAGATTTATGACAGAAAAAGAGCCCGATGTTGTAAAATACCGGCACTATTAATAGGGTGGCCTTCTTCGCGCACCGAGTGAAATATGATCAAAACATTGGCAACGGTTGGAGCACAACTGTGCGGGGGAAGAGGGAGTGTTTAGAATCGTTCATTTCTGAAAATGTTATCATTCTATAAACACTGCCGTGCGGACTTGCGCAGTTTGTGCTTGATTCAATGGCCTCCGGTAGTGTTGTCTTATTTCTCTCTGGAAGAGTTGAATCACAAGAAATATTTTCACTACAAATTCCACTGTACGGTGACGCTAGGTAAAGGTCGAGGTTGAAGGGTAGAGAGGACTTGACAAGACAAACCTAACCTTTTAGATGAGATTATTTTGAATCCCGCTGGTTTTACAAGCTCTTACTTTGTGGATTATATAATTGTCATAGGGCCGTATCAAGACATTTTTTGAAGGTACAAAGTGTCGAGTTCGCCAACTAAATAGAAATGTTTTCCAACTAGACAAAACTACCCTTACTCATCAATATGTCAAGCACCAGTGGAGGGAGAGCATTTTCAACCTATAAACCCCCAACTTTTCCTGCCGTCGTGACAACCGTCCCTGGATGGTATCCACTTTATAAAGTTCAGTTCTGGTACAGAAGAACCTCGTTGAGCCGTGAGACTCGCGAAGACATGCAGCGTACAATGCCATGTTGTCAGTCACTCCGCTAGTCTTCTGGAATCAGGCCAGCCAACCAAAACATAACTGCTGCTCGAGTTACTTTTCTGCAATGTATTTAGAGCGATTATTTTGATACTTTGTAGGAATACTGGTTCAATTTTGGGAGGTTTGGGTGATTTGGGGTATTTTTTGTAAATCTTTCAGTATTAAAATTTAAATTTCCTAATAGTCTTTTTGGAATAGGCCAGCCAAACAAAACATAACTGCTGTTCGAATTACATTGTTTTGATACTTTGAACTAGGTCAAGTTTAAGAGGCTTTGGGGATTTTGGGGTCGTTTCTGTACATCTACTTTGTGGTGAAGCCATTTTTGATCCATCCAGGAACTCTTTAGGCTAGACCTTCAAGAATGCAGAGTGCCCTAGACTGTTTTGGTCCCAGGATTCGCTGTTGCGTTCCCAAACATCACTCATCCGAGCGTCTGGCGGTACAAGTGGGTCCCAGCTGACAAGCCGCACATTGCTCTCGCCGCAGACTAATTTTAGCCACTCAAATTTGTACCGATAGTCTGGCCTGCGACATAAATCGCGACGATACTATCTGCTGGCACCGCAGCCTGGGAACTCGCCAATGTGACCCGACTAGCAAAAGCCTAGCGGGCATCAACATCGGCGTGCTTCATTGGCGATTCAATAATTTAATCTTCCGCGTGGTGGACGGAATAGCGCGCAAAAAGGTTGCGCGTCTCCTGCATCGCAAGTAGGGTGTTTTATGACGAATGGCCGACAGCGCTTGTCCCGCTACTGGCATCCGAGGAGGTCCGGGCTTTCTACGCAGACTGCCAACTGATCGGCATCCGTGTCGTGGCAAGAAGACAGGTGTGTTTACTCCCGAAGTTATCGCTCAAATTTAAAATAAAAAATATGGAAATGTTAATCATCATGGGCATTGGAGGAAATTGTGCCGTCTTCGTAAAAGCGTAATTAAATTGTTTACCTTTTCAGTAAGCAACCACTTTCAAAAAATTTGACAAAGGAAACGATGAATTTCGATTACATTGGAACTCTCATTAACAGTACTCTTGTTATAATGATTACTTTTTATTAACTTAGGTTTTTTAACGTTATTTCCTTGTGTCTTTGATTGTTTTGGAACGGCCAACATTTGGTGGTGGCATAATTTTGCAACTAGACCTAACAAAGCAGTCCTCCCTAGATCGACAGATGACGAAGGGGAGTCCGTCGCTATGCCTAGCCAGTGCTCAGAAGAGACTATAAACAACGTTGCAGCCCTATCTATACAACATAATTTTTGTAGCCTATTTGTGAATATCTTCTTCAGGGGTTATTTTACTTCTGACTAGTTGTATTATGTAATATACGCCATGCTCGCACGCACTATTACGTTAACCTCAAGGCCACCTTTTCCTACTTTAGCTTCGTGCACAGCAGCATAACTCCTGAAAGCCCACACTAAGCACCCGGCCGCCTCCGCGTCGTGTTATGATTTTTTCAATCGTCCCGACCAAGCGCGGCCATAACGTATGGTAATCTGATGTAACCTGATATAAGCGAGAGCGAGAGCGCACTACACACCACCAGCATGAGTGCGAGAGAGACAGAACCCTCGCCACCGGAACCCGCCACTCCCCAGATTTATTAATTTAGCCTTTTTTAATCACCAGTTTCTCACCACCGCCGCCAGATAGCATCTCGGGCGCTGATGGATACCGCCCACTGGCCTCCGCGGCTAGTCTGTAAATATTTGCAAGTTTAATGCCGGTGACAAGGCGGTACCAGTTCTCACGTATTTTGCGTTCTGACTTTTATTTCTTCGACTGTCTCTGCGGTTTTTACTGTCGAATTTGTTTTGATGCTGCTTTGTTTTCTTGGGGAAATGTGTGGTTTGGGTTTGTTGTTGTTTGTTTTTGATCGTGATTCATTAAGGGATAAGCTGTGAGGATCTTAGTTGTAGAAAACATTATGTACTTAGATGTAAAAGGAATAGTTTGTCTTGTTTAACGAGGGTAGTTAGGACTACGAAGTTTTTTCTGTCAACCTCGACCTTTACCTAGCGTTACCACATAGTCACTTGACAAATTGTTAGTGGTGGTTGCGGAGAACGAACCCACGCTACCAAAGAGTTTAGCTCCGGAGTCACGCACGATACCTACCCACTACGGATCCGTTATATATAGACGTATGTTTCAGATTATATAGGAAACGTTCATTTAGTTGCATCTTACTTTACAAGATCAAACATACTATACCAAAGTATGTTCTACTTAGCAAAAAAGGCAGCCATCTGGCATTTCGTTAGTGGAACTTCTTTTTAATTTCCCTTTTGTTGCCTCCAAATCAAAATAGAAAATAATCACTTTATTTTGAAATTTCATAATTTTAAATTTAAGAATGAGTCTTTTCTGAGCTACCTCTAAAACGAACTCGACCCCTTATCGGACTCCTTCTTGGAAAGTTACTCCTCTTCAAGTTTGAACATTCCTCAATCATCCTTCTAGATCATCACTAAATCACTATTTGAGATGCCGACCACTCTCATGAGGGTATTTTAAGGCAAATATGTGAAGGATGAGTGTGATGAGTGGTAGTAATGAGTTATGAGGTGTAGTCTTGTTACAAACTAAGGCCGACTCTTCCTTAGAATGGGTCATTAATTAATAGCCCAATGACCAAAGGAAATACAAGGACCAACGGCTTAACGTGACTTCCGAACCACGCAAGTGATATCTCTAAACGATGGTGGGAGTTGATGCAGGTATCATCAGATGATCACTGAGACTATCTGAGCCGCTTTAGACCTATATCATTCTCAAAACCTATATCATCAGTGATGCCTGTGGAACACTTCAGTCCCGATATTTACGAAGACACCCAGAGCTGACTGTGTACAATGAGAACCACGTGGCAGTCAGGTTATGTTTACCAGCTATGAGTCCTGAGCTGCGTGTGTCGTCACCGGATCTGTTCAGGATCAGGAGTTCATAATTCTAGGCAGGATCCCCTCTCGGGTACGATGAAAGATTAACCAGAGCTTGGGGTTCTCAGGCCCAGGAATGTGATTATGTGGTGATTAAGTCTACACAGTGACGATGATGAGAATTGCAGTCCAAAAGACGGTAAAGGTTAGTCAAATTTCAAATGGAAGGTGTTTAGGGCGGATTGTTTAGAATCGTGTTTTTTCTTTGCCTTTTGTAAAGCCTAACAAGCGCTCTTAGAAACAAAATTGTGTTATCTTGTTCCTAATAGCATACCGTTTTTTTAAACCGTTTAACTTTTTAAAGTGGAATTACCCACTTTCATTGTAACCATACTCACAAACACGCCAGATCGAAACAAATTACTACAATTAATATCACCGAGCTACGTCAGTGTGTCTGGCCACCCCTAGGGCTAAATCAACAGCTCCCTGTCCATATAATAACCACCAGCGCCACGTCCAAGGGTTCCTCGGGGAATAATTTTCATCCCCCGTTAAATGAACGACCAGTCTCAATATTGACAGACATAACACTATATACCCCCTCCATCCCCCTTCCTCACCGACCCGTCGTGTATAGTGTAATAGTCACCTTGTAATTGGTAGGGGATGTGTATGGCCAAATTGTTGAGATTTTCATTTAGGTTGTTATGTCTTTTGAGGTTTTAAATTTGCTCTCAATTAGTTTTTATTGTAGTTTATTTTTGTTAGTCAGCCTGGAGTTGTTGTGACATTATATACCCCCCTCTACCCCCCCCCCATTCCTCACCGACCCGTCGTGTTATCTACACATTTATTGTAAATATTGCAGTTAAAGTTGTAGTAAAGTCATCAGATTAGGAAAAACACTTTTGACCTTTTCCAAATATCAAGTTATGTCCTAACGGGTTGAATAAAAAGTAAACTAATCGACGTTTAAATACAATGGTAATTAGAAACCCCCGCTGACAACGTTGTTAATTTAATTCATAAATCAATTAGAACCAATGCTATTTCATCCAAAACCTATCTACTAAATCATCAAATCTAAAAAAATCATAATCGGTTTGTTGTTAAAGTCTAGCGAAAGAAAAGCAAGAGCTGTCAGTGTCAGAGAGAAGAAGAAGAACAAGTAGAGAGATATATCAGCTGAGTTCCGCCCATGTGTTGCTGCTCCACAGATCATACTCAACATCTAGAGCTTTTACCAGTCTCCAGTCTAGTGTTTCACTTCAGTACTACTATGTAAAATACCACTCACTTTTATATACTAAACAACTTAGTTATTTTTTAGTGAATGTTATAAACACATTTTACTATTTAATATGTTTCACTACATTTTAGCTTCAAAACCATACAATTCTACATAGCGGGGCCGTAACGGATCGGTATCGCGCGCGACTCCAACTCCATTGGCGCGGGTCGATCTCCGCAGCGGTAGCGCTAGGTAAAGGTCGAAGTTGAGTGGTAGAGAATACTATGAAGTCCTAACATCTCTTCTTTAAACAAGACAAACTTAACCTTTTACCTTTTGTTATTCTAGTATTAAATACATCAAACTATATCGTATCCAGGAAGCAACGCAGCTACACACAAACAGTATGTGGGTAAAGTTGTGTCCTGAAAGGGGTTGCTACAGAGGGGGGTTACAGTGGTGGGGGGGAGGGGGGGGTAGATAGAGGGGGCCCATGTGCCGAAGCCCCAGGTGTTTCTCCCTCATTATTTAATATCCAGCCCCGATTGTGCGGTGTCATCAAATATTGGATTATTCCCATGATTTTCCCCCCGCGCGTCACCTGCTCCTCGCCCGCATACTCCCCTCCCACCCACCGCATTAACTCGTCTCAATCGACACCAGTGTCGGGTTACCTCAATTAAATTTCGTTTTCTTTCCTTGCTCTTTATATTTTTCTTTCCCGCTCTTTTACGCTTTTTTTAACAAATTCTATCTATATTTATAGGTTTAAATGAAAAAAAACATGTTCTTAGTTACCCCTCAATATGAGAACATCGACAGTTGGCACACCTTATCTAATGGACGATTGGCAGCCCTGTGACCAATAGGATAGCAAACAGCAAGTATCTCAATTACAACCAATCAGTGACTGAATTCACAGTGAGACCGAAATATTTAAAGCGCATTATTATAATGATGGTTCCACGCTGTGTGAACCGGAAGAACTATGTAAGATTCTGTGTTACAACTAGGCCTACTGGTGGACTGATGACAGTGCTCGGTTTACACGACTCAAGGAATATTTAGGCCGTGGGAAAACAAACAGAGCGTCTGTCATAAACCAGGGCCGCTCATAAACACACAAATCACACCAAACTTCTCCGAACCTGCCACAGGATAGTTCCAGCAACTCCTGCTTTAGTCCTGTCACATTTCTCGGGATAGAAAATAATAATTTTATTGATTTGAAATGGCTATTTCCATACAGTTGTGTTGAATTTAGTCAATGAACATTTTGGTCATCTGTTCACTGGTTTCTGCATAATGGTGGTTATTTTGGTCAAGAAATTTCAGAATATGATTATCTTTATGCTAAGACCCACTCCAGATGTATTTTATCCTTATGAACACAGATTTTCGTAGCAGTGGTTTTCCTTTTAGAAAATAATAAAGGATTAATGATTTTATAACATTACTAGCGGACCCGACAGACTTCGTCCTGTCAAAAAGATTTGTAATGTGGTAGTTTTTTGTTCCTACGTATTAATAACTCTGCACAATACACGATATACGAATTTTTTTCATGTATTAGTTGACAAAAACAAACTCAGTAGATTAGGTTACAGAAAATCCAAGAAAAACAACACAATGTACAACGGCAAATCGACATTGACAGTTTGTTGTTGTTTTTTTTTCTTTAGCCGTACATATGTTTTATGTCTGTAAAATAGGGATATCAGCTGGCAACGAATAGTAATAAAGTTCAAATTGTTTACGTTTTAGTTAGAAAACATTTGTACGGGAAAAAGAAAAGGGCTGTTTTAAGGGGCTTTCCGGCAATTATTCGAATTTTTCTCGCCACAAAAACCATCCTTGAACTCCAACGAACATTTAAAAAAATTTGGCCAACTTGGTCCAGGTGTTGTTGAGTTATCCGCTTAGCAACAAATTTTGCGATTCATTTTTATATTATAGATTAGAAGCTGTAAACATAAAATCGCTTACGATTCAAAAGGAAATGGAATAAGTAATCAAATAAAAAGTCACAGCTTCTATAAACTTAAATCAATCTCATAGACATCGTCATACATCAAATTTCTGACACAAAATACGTATTTTTTAATTAATAATAATCATAACTTTTAAATCTATATGGCTCACTGTAAGCCACTCCCCCAGACTTTAGACAACACACACCAAGGTAATGATTTGTAGAGGTCCTCCATTAAAAAATCACCACTCAAAAAAACAAAAGAAACATATTTTAACGTGTATAATTTTTTATTGTTCAATTCATCGGCGCCGGGCAGCGGCAGTGGTCGCCCCCCCAGACGTAGTCGTACAAGGGATGACCAGGTGTCGCCCCTTTCTCCGCGGGGATGCCCAGGAAAGGCCCACACTTCGGAAGGGCGTGACCTTGCAAGCAGGTGACCCTCTGCACCTTGGCAAGGGGCAGTCGTCTTGCAGTCCGTTCCTCTTGATGCACTCACAGCCCCCCGCGGTCATCCGACTCGCTATGATCTTGTAGTTCTCGTTGCCAGAGGCCGGGTCCGTCTGAAACCGCAGTCAATGATTAGTTACAGGTTAATAAGTTCATTTCGCTGCGAGAAAACTAGACGATCAAACCAATTTTGGCAGAATAACTCGATAGTAGGCGTTTTTCTAAAGATGGTTAGGGAATCTCAAACTAAAAGAGTTTTTGGGTCTAAAAATCTGGATTTCTTAACGTTGTTTTAATTTTAGAAACATATGGACCTTAGACGAGAATTTTAAAAAGTCTTATCTTCTTTTGAATAAAATAATTTTAAAAATATAATATTAACCTATAAGCACTTATGCAAATAATTTCGCTTTCAAAAGCCTGAACCCTTATTCTCTGTAGGTTTGTGAGCCCCATAAAAATATCTACTAGTATTTGAACACGTTCATCCTCGTTTTAAACATTTGAAAAACATCTAAGTATGTCTTCAAAACCTGAGCCAATACGAATCTAAGTACTGTATTGAAACACTGTTAAAATAAACGCTAACATATAAATAGGGTCTACTTATATCGATATTTAAAACCGGCCTTTTTAACGACCTCTCTTGAAAGACTCCTATATACAAAGTCAACCCGTCGATACTCAATTATGTCCAATGTTCGAAGTTAGTAGCACACTATAAACACAAATAGAACTGAAAGAATGTCCTTTTATTAGGGTAGTAAACCCTACAAAACATCCGGTTGGAATAAATATTAATGAGAAGAAATTGTCGAAATTCTTTGAGGTGTCTGAGGACTGGCCGATGTTATCGAGGCGTTGAGTGTAAATTTCATGAACACCTGCGTTCATTCAGACCATTCTCTGTCATCATCTTCGTCTGATGGTTTATATTACGCGGACCGGTTATAATAATGAAGGCTTGGCGAACGCTTAAAGTAAGCTGCTCGAAATCTTGATTCTAACTAGTCCGTCCTCAATGAATTCCTCTGGGGGTTATTCGAAAGGAAGGATTTTGCACTAAAGAACCCTTAAGTTGTTAGTTCTAATGGGTACTTACTTTAACCACACCAAATCTGTAAGGTCCAGGAGTGTTTTCACAAGTCTCAGACGTGTCCCATTCTGGACATACAGGCCTGCAAAAGCAATTTGTATTAGACCCCAAAACTGTTTTAGTATGTCGTATAGTCTCTAAGGTAAGGACCAAGCAAAAATATTTGCAAGATCCATAAACGAACCTGTCATAGAGAAGATCTCACCAAATTTTTACTTCATAAAAAACATTAAAAAGTACTCACTGGTCAACATGAGCTGCAACTAGGGCCTTCATGGTTCTGAGAATCTTTCTCCTCTTCTGCGACACCATGTGGCAGATCTCTTCATCGTGTCCTCTGGGCAGCTGTTGACACCAAGTTCCGCGGTCCAGTTGGGGACACACCTTCAGGTTCTTGATGCCAGAGGGCTTTCCACCCTTGGTGGTCTGTCCAGTGGCGCCCCTTGTTGGAGTCTTGGTCATGTACTTGCTGTCGTCGCACATGTTGTGTTGGGTGTTGGAAATTTAGTGATGTTGAATGTGAAATGAATTTGTAAGTGACTGAAAGGGTTGCTAGGTAACACAACAGTGCATCAACAGTAATCTCTGGTGCACATGCATCTGGTTAACCTCATTAGCAAACAGATGTGCTTTATATTCCCGGTATTAAAGACTACGATTCATTGACTTGCTGGGAGAGCCTCTTCCAATGATAATGCCGAGCGAAGTGCAGCTCAATGTTTCTCGCACGATCGGTTTCTATTCTCTTGCAGATGGTATTAACTCCGATGTTGACTGCCGATGTAAGACTGTTTCGTCACAGTGGTTGGGCACTCATGGCTAATCCGTTGTATATTCTACGGCAGTGGCTTTCTGAAGGTAACTTTCCTAACAAAAAGCAATTACGAGCTTTTCACTTCTCGGTTAGTGACCATGACAGTTTCCTTTCTGGACCTAATGGTAGGTCGTGAACGTAATGGTTCGCCAGGTTGTATCTCAGAACCCCTTTATTGACGTGCATTCTTCTCATGCAAACTACACCTATGAATCCCTCTACCTCTTTCACCCTGAAGGTAGGGGGTGCCTAGGTGCAATACTGGCGGCGGGGTGGCTCTTTCCGGAATACGTTTTTGTCCATCACATTCCCGGAACGTCATTATGCCGCTGTCCTCCTGATTTACTGGGGTGGCCCATGGATGCACACATGGACCGGACACTTTGTTATTTATCTCAGTCCGTGTTATTTTCGCAGCTCGTGTTGGTGTTATTGTTGTTTTTACGCCGCTCTGTATGGTTTTTGCCGCCAGGATGTTTCGAATTGTTTCTGCCCGCGTAAATCAAAGCTGGATGCCGAGGTTTATGTTCTAGTTACTGCCTCGTCGCCACCGCCCTATGTTCTGTCTTTGCTACTTTCTGCGTTTCGGTCTCTTCAGTTTTCATTGTCTGTGTTGTTAAAATGTTAAATATTTATCGTGTCGTTTTTTGTATCATTGGCTATTATTTGATTTGTGTATTGCCCTGAAAAAGCTATATCTCACCGTCATTAAATTTGTTGTTGTCGATGATACAATTTCTGAGGTTAAAATATTATTACGGACGTCTTGTGTTAGTTTTAGATTACCTGAATACGGGATCAGATTCCAGATCACGAAACGTCGTGTAATTCTTGTTCACTTAGAAATTATGGAAAACGCCTGTAATACAAATTTGTCTAGTTCATTTCAATTTATATAGCGATGTGCCAGGACGATCAATTTTCTTAATATCTTTGCAAATATGAAGAATTTCATGTATCATTTATCACAGTTTTATTTACTTAGCCCTACAACCGCTGTTATTCACGCTGGCCAATGGTGTTTCAGCCATTTTGCAGTTGTGCGGGAATTAGCCAGACATGAAACAGCTGTTGCATGCTGGGACAACCGGTTCCCCGGACGAGCACATCTTCGACCTTGCCGACTGCTATCAACTCTACTCCTCCTGTCATCACTCGCTTCTGCGCATGCGCTAATCTCGGCTTACATAACCGCTTGTCTACAACCGCAACAAACTACAAGGATTCAATTTATTAATTATTCTGTAGCTTTTTATTTTGTTTTGAAAGTGTTTGCGAGTTTTGTGATCTTTGTCATTTCAGTAATGAATTACTGAAAACAATCATTATAATGTTCTTGAAATATTTCGGCCTCGTAAAGTATTATTTTCAGTCACTGATAGTTTGAAACTGAGATACTTGCCGTGTGCTATCCTATTGGTCATAGAACTACCAACCGTCCATTGGAGCAAGGATGCCAAAATTACATTGGTTGGCAGACCTGTGACCATTATAGCAGCAGCCAATAGCAGACAGCAAGTATCTCAGTCAGTTTCATCCCATCAGTGACTGAATATGATACTCCACAGCGAGACCGAAATATTTCAAGAAAGTTATAATGATATTTTGACGCGGTGGGAACCGTAAGAACAAGATTATTCTTGTGACGCCGGCCGCGAAAGCCTAAGAGTTAAGTTTACCGGAAAACAATTCAGAGCTAAGGGTGAAATGGTTCAACTAATACGGGCTAATAAATTGTAGAGGGATGTTGCAGGAACGTTTTCACTGTCTAATATTATTTTAAAATATCAGGCTTGATTTTGTGACCCTAGAAGTGAGGTTTTTTATTATTAGAGCCCAAATTTTCATCAATACTATAATATTTTTCCAATTTTACTAGGAAATTATCACTTGGAGCCTGTGTACTCTTAATACAAAAGAAATCTGTTTAAAGAGATTAGTTCAGTCTTTGTTTTAAAATTAGAAGTTAAAATTTAGTTATATATCCATAAATCCTAAAACGTTACTAAAGAAATTTGAAGGCAAAAATTTTAAGCCGAACCCGGACTTGAACCCGGGCCTCTCGCTTGCCGGGCGATTATGCTGACCACTACACCATCCAGCCCAACTGAGACAAAGAGTTAGTCCCAATCATTTTACGCTTTTCTAACGGTCTTTTAGCTTAGTTTCCTAGGAAAATCTTAAAGTTCTGCTAAACGTAGACAAATTCTGAACCCCTCAAACTAAAAATCTCAGCACTGGCCAAACAACGATTCTCTCAGTCCAAGCAGCCGAGAGCGCGTCTCCAGACTCACCCTGGCACACCGCCAGCGCCGCGACGCCGCGCATCCTTCACAACGACGCTTAGAGGCCAATTTGTCCCGTGTTAGAGATGAGTTACCGGCTAACGGCTAAATATTAATATTTCCTCAACGAGTTTCCATTCATCCGGCGGTTGTTGTGAGTTAAATTACGCGCGACAGCGCTCATAACTCGTGTGCCTATGAATGAGGCCCCACACTCACAGCTATCCTCGAGTAGTAAATTGCATCTTTATGCACTCTTGCACCTACCTGTGCATCGTAAAAATGCAATCCGCATTGTACGCCCAGGTGTACGCACTGTTGGTTTTGTGTGGCGTTAATTTGCATTGTGTGAGTTATTGTCTTGTATGATGGACTTTTAGAAACGTCTGGAGGTGTTAAATCACTAAATCACTATTTGAGATGCCGACCACTCTCATGAGGGTATTTTAAGGCAAATAAGTGGTGAAGGATGAGTGTGATGAGTGGTAGTAATGAGTTATGAGGTGTAGTCTTGTTACAAACTAAGGCCGACTGTTCCTTAGAATGGGTCATTAATTAATAGCCCAATGACCAATGGTAATACAAGGACCAACGGCTTAACGTGACTTCCGAACCACGCAGGTGATGGTCTGATATGTCTAAACGATGGTGGGAATTGATGTGGGTATCATCAGATGATCACTGAGACTATCTGAACCGCTTTAGACCTATATCCATGATCCTCCGTGAAGCTGGATTACAGGACCACGCCACGAGTCCCAGTTAATAATTTAAACAAGGCTTTGGTGACGTAGTTTTTACATAGTTCTTATTTTAGTGGATGACTTTTTTGTGTTAATTCCTCACTTCAGTACCGTACTATCAATTAAACAACATTTTCAATTTAATAAATATATCATTTCATAATTGCGTTTCTAGAAGTTAAAACATTAATAGCTATTTTTAATAGCAGTTTATTTCTATTATGAAAGAAAATCCCTTGGAATTTTGGGGATAAAATGTGTGGACCGAACCGGGACTTGAACATGAATCTATCACTATCCGGGTGATTATGCTAACCATTACACCATCCGGCCCTCCGTCAAAGTTATCTGAATGTATATCCACAACCTGTGACTGTCAATAGCGACTTAAATCAACCTTAGCGTTTATACAAACTACGATCTACAGTAAATACATACATCCCTTTTTGCAATTACATTCAAAATAGCTTTCAATAAAGTTAATATTTACATTTAAATATTTCCACTATAAATGTATCACTTAGCCACAAAAACAGCTCACAGAAGAAAAAAAACTGTCCCAGATATAATAAAACCTCTTTCAAAATGATGAAACGCTCTGAAAGAATCTCGCAGAGATAAAACATCAGATGGCAACTTTTCTTCCGTCACGTCGTCCGGAATAAAAGATGGCCTCCGAGAAATATTTCATTTCATGTTTTGCCTTCTTTAATTAAATTACAGTAAAAGCAATATTTGCCGGCTAGGGGGCTGCTATCTGTCTTGTTTTTTATCTCTTATCTGCCAGTGCTTCGTGGGTCTAATGGGCCGGCAAATTATGAACATTCGCGGGGTGGTCCGTCCGGGGTGGTTTATGTGGCACTCCTGGCACCCCCTGCTCCCCTGGTGCCCCGTGGCACCCTGAGTGGCGCCCACGGGTGATCCCCCTGGGATAAGTGACGCCAGGAAGTGCTACTGGCGGGTTCGATCATATCGGGTGTCTTGAGCAAACAGACGGAGTAAAATATTAAGTCTGCTGATAGAGTCCTGAAGGCTAGGTCTGGTCTAGATGTGAGATTTGTTCCGGAGCGATAAGGATCTTGGAGTCCCCCATAGGATATTTTATGAGAACGTCTTCTAGTTTTTATAATGTTTGCTCAGAAGTCAATGATACTACTACTTTTTTGTCATCAGTTTCGATCTATATGTCGTTGATTCTTTTAAAGGCTAGTCAAACACCCAATTACTCACTAGAAATATTATTGCAACGGTACCTTAAAAGGTTAGAAAATATAAGAACACTGACAGTTATAGGTGCCTCTACGGATTATTTGAAATTATTAAAGGGTTATTATCAAGCTTTAAATAACTCATATAGGTTTTCTAGGAACTCTAGAGTTCGTTATTCTATGGTTTTAATGTCTATAACATAACGAACCATCTATATACTCGCGATATTGTTTAAGCCCTTATTGGAACAAACAGAAAGGAATATTTTTAACTATTATCACTAGAAATAATTCCAAATTTCCACCCCACCACCTCCACAAGTTATGACTTCAAAGAAAATCATCAAGGATTAAACACCATTGCCAAACATGTCCAGATTAAAGGGTTTGACCCTTATAATAGCCTTGGCTTGTGATTATTCTAATATCTAGGACCCTTCTGATCACCCTCCCCCCCCTCCCTCCCCTCACCCCTATCAGCTGATTCCCTCCCCTCGCCACTGATTGCCTCTGGTGCAGTAGCCTAGCCTAATAGCTTCAGATCAACTTCCCTTCTGTCTTATACACGTCATTTACTTTTCTTAATTGACACCATTTCTCCAGAATGATCTGCCTCTTTACTTTTTCTAAGCTGGGTGTTTGTTCTGGACAGCGGTGTTTAGTTTGATGTTTTTGAATGGTTTGTTGAGTACGAGGTGATTTTTACTTTACATCTTCGTTAGAACAAATAACACTCGGTCTTTTAAGGTCAAATAATTATACTCATTGTGTACTTATTAACTCAGACTTTCGCGGACTACTACAATCTACTTCTTCCGGTTCACACAACGTCAAAACATCATAACAATTAGCTTGAGATATTTCGATCTCGCTATGAAGTCCTATCTTCAGTCACTGATTGGTTGGAACGCATTGGAGTTTCAGCCCGTCAGTGACTGCAGATGGTAAACCACATCGAGACCGAAATATCTCAAGCAAATTATTACGAAGTTTTGGGGTCAACCAAAATAGTCTAGCTCTTTCGGTTCACACAAAAAAACATCAAAACAATTAGCTTGAGATATTTTGATCTCGCTGTGGATTACCATCTTCAACCACTGATTGGCTGAAACTCCAATGTGTTCCAGCCAATCAGTGACTGAAGATGGTACTCCACAGCGAGGAAATATTTCAAACTAATTATTACGATGTTTTGACGCGGTGTGAACCGGAAGAATTAGATTATACTCGTTGAGTAAGGTTTTGAATTCGTTGTTTGAGTACGTTTAACCACATGATTCATTTTTATACAGTATTAAAAAGCTCTGCATATTAAAAGTTTGCCTAAAGGTCATTGATGGGTTACAATTTAATTTCAGCTAACAATTGCAATAAAAACACATATTTCGATAATTAAATAAAAATAACCACAAACACACGTCAAACAAATTTAGAGTCCTAAGTTTAGTTAGAAAAATTCTAACAAAATAAAACCAAACCCAATAACATATAACACTACAATTCATCACTCAATTATAATTATAATCCAGCAGAATGTTGTGACAGCCGGATGACATGTAATTACGTATAAAATAATTGTAATTTGATTGCAATAACGAGTCAAATTGATGAAAGTGACATTTGTTTACACAATCTGATTAAGGCCTGGTAAAGAATTATCAATATTGGAGACAACAATTATTATTTTTGGAGTTGCTTTTATTTTACGAAATTAAGACGATCGTGTTCGACATCTTTCATATGCTTTTGCTGAAATATAATATTTATTTATTTTTTCAAGCATGACTTATTTTAATATAGTTATTAATTTCCAATTGTCTTCTGTTCGCAGGTATGATATGACGGCTTCTTATTAAGACCAGGTAGCGGTAAGGTAGGCTTCTCTGTATATTTATAGACATATCCAGCCATATGGCTTCCCCATCCTCAAACAAACACGATATACTTGTTTATTCCAAGAAGAGGGGGCTAGAATTTCACGCCGTTCGTTTTAGATGCCCTTTAATGTCAAATAACCTCGCACTTAAAAACAGACTGTTATTATTCTTGGGCAGTCTTTTGTTTTGAAGTTTACTGCCGTGTATTTGGAGAGATTGCTTTATTGTTGGGGTAAATTATAGTTTTGGTTTTGGTGGATGTTTAACTGTATTTACATTTTATTGCGTTGTTAAGACATTCATTTATACAGGCAGAACATAGTCAAAAGTATTCAGTGTGTAGCATTAAACTGTGCTCTATAGGGATTAACGATTTTGATTGAAGGCATACTATTTCTTTTCTAGAGGCAGAAAATAGTTCGAAATATTCACTGTGTAGCATTAAACGGTGCTCTATTAGGATTAACGTGATAATTTGATTGAAGATATACTATGAATAACCATTATTTATGACTAAAGAAATTTAAAGACAAAATGTATGGATCAAACAGGGACTCGAACCCGAATCTCTCACTTGCCGGGTTTCTCCGAATGAATGTTTATCCGAAACATGTGACTTTCAATATCAACAAGGTGGAAATTTACAAACAGTTTTTAAACACTATGTAAAACGTCTTCTTAATTTGTATAATCGCTAAATAGCTTTATCCGATCGATAATTTTGTCTTCAAAATGTTTTAATATTAGCTATTTAGACTTTATACTATCCAATCATCCATGTATACAGGTCAGTATTGGCCTGCGTCCGTGGCTCAGTGGGTAGAGTCACGTGGCAAGGTCGCGGGTTCGATTCCCGGCGCAGGCACAAGGGTTTGGACCGCTTTCCCTAAAAGCGTTTTCGTGATGCCCACAAACCCTAAGTTCAGTAACTCAATAAAAAATGCCATTAGCGTAGACAGTAACAAAAAAAGTATTCACCGAATAGAGTATTGCAACTAATACTTTGCGTGTTAAAAGTAAGCTTTAACACGTTGGAAACCCATATAATCAATCGCATCTAGATTTCGAAATTATTGTGGGAAAGAAATCGGTCTGTAATCATTAGGCGACAGTTTATCCCCTTTTCTGCATTCGTTCCCAGACGAGCGGCGCACGACGTTCTCTATCACCCATCGTCGCAACTTCTGGGAACCCGGGCGTCGCGTCGATCCATTCCCAGATAAATAGGCAGCCGATAAAACTAATTTGTGTAAATTAGCAGCGAGAGCGGGCACGATGTAGTATTGCCGAGTACATTGCTGGATAGCGATCTGAGTAATTCCAATTTATGAGAGCACACGCATAAAATGAGTAAACGAACCAGCCTTATCAGCTGTTTCCTGCGTTCTATTGTTCAACACGGTTTCAACGAGTTAATAAATCCGGATTATTAATTGCCGGGGGATTAATTGTTATGCGCATTAGCATGTCTGGTATCAGCTCCGCTGTGTTATTATCGTGGCCGGCATTAATCAGGGCGCATGCAAATGCTGTGCTCCCATTGGTCGGCCCATAACCGCCCTAATTGCACCACAATGCCTAGGAAATTAAATATTCCAAGGCTCGATTGTCCAATATAAAGCTACCCTTTGCCCCCACTTCCGCTGCGCTCGCTCGTGTTAGATAGTGCTAGTAAATGTCTTCATGTCGCGGCTATCTGGATATGATATCAGCCACACGGCACGGTTAGTTTCTCGCTACGTCTACAAATTAGCAGAATGTAAATTAATGTTGAATTTCCGTTGGTTTTATTAAGGATACGTACGTCAAGTACGTTCTTCTGGAACGAACACGCTTACGTGAATATAACTAAGGCAATATTGTATTTACCATCGGAGACCTCCTTCCTTTTAATTTTGCCCCCAAGTCGTTTCGAACAAATGGCGCCCGAGAAGGGCGAACTTTCTAAATTAAAACTCATAAACGTTCGTCGCTCTTTCACCGAAGGCAATTTCTCAACCTTTCATGACACCTGTCCAAACAGAAACAATATTTCCAAACAGTGTCTTCGTTCATCCTTGGCGAAGAGTTCCGCCCTGGGAGTCACTTAGGAAATAAATAATAGTCGAGTACGCGGAACCATCAATCTTGGGGGAAAGTGAGGGTTTCATTAGTCTGA
The DNA here is from genome assembly GCA_018831715.1 of Matsumurasca onukii. Taxonomy (NCBI): domain Eukaryota; kingdom Metazoa; phylum Arthropoda; class Insecta; order Hemiptera; family Cicadellidae; genus Matsumurasca; species Matsumurasca onukii. Next base: position 2,131,449 of record CM032065.1, read on the forward strand.
AGCCGTCAACGAAATCATAGAGGCCGCCGAGTAAACAAAACAAAGTACGCTGGGCATAACTATTGATTTAGAGAGGTCCGCACCACCTGCCACCCCCTATTGTAAATCAGACGACTGACTTTCTCCTCGCGCTTTGTCCGCGGGTGCTGCCCTCTTTGTCCGCGGGCTGAACTAATTCGTGTCCTTGGCTCTTCCAGGTGCTCTGGGTGGCTAATGTCGCCCCCTGTAGGAGGCCGAACCCATTTGTTTCCTATTCGGACCATTCATGTTTCGCAGTGTTTAAATTTACTAGAAACATACTCGCGTAGGTAGTTTGCGATCTCTCCATTTATAATATAGTTCTTCCCGTCCACAATGCGTCAAAACCTTATAACAAATAGCTTGGGATATTTCGGTCCCGCTGTAGAGTACCATCTCCAGTCACCAATTGGCTGAATTTGGTCACGCTCATCAGTGACTGAAGATGGTTCTCCACAGCAAGACCACTTCCAATCCAAATAAATTATTGGTCACGTATCAAAATCTTCCAGCACCACGCGATTTCAGCACCCGCTCCCCTCAAAACTAGTTATTATTCACTGACTTATTCAGCGCTCTGAACACAATGGTGAACTATGATATCCCCATTGTACTAGCGGCAACGCCATCTCTTAACGCCGAATTTATTATTACCCTGTGAGCGCAAGTGTTGCCCTTTCTTCTCACCGGCAGCGCTGCTGATCGTGCGATCTGTTTTACATAAATACATATTGAGACGCTGTACTCTGTACTTGCCCATTCAACATTGAGAGAATTATGCGCCTGAGCCCATATACAGTAGCGTTGCAACACTGATCCTAATCTGTGTTATTATTTATTCCATTCTGATACTGCCAACTTTCGGTTTGCTGTTTCTAAGGTGTGAAGTAGGTGCGGGATGGAAGTTTGTGGGAAACGATTGGTGCCTTTTCTTTTTCGGAAAATTGATCTTCACTTCAAGCTGTGTCTGAAACAAAGTGTGTTTCTTATCTTGTCCTTCAATAGAAAACTGAAAAGGGCACGAAACTGCTTTAGTAGTTTTTTGTTAAAGGTAGGAGAATTTCTTCGTTGAAATAAAATATTGGACGGTTTTCATCGTTAGTGAACAAGAAGAACACGACGTTTCGGGATCTGCAATCTGGTCCCTTCTTCAAGAATAAAAGGAACCTAAAATATTAGAAAATGTCCTAGCTTTAAGTAATCAGCGCTATAGCTGACAGTAAACACAATTAAAACAACGTGTATATTTTTTTAGCAAGATTAATCCAATCTTAAAACTATATAGCCTAAAACCCATACAACTTGCACAAAAACTTAAGGGAACAAATAGCAGCCAGAGATTCTAAAAACGTGATAGCTAAAAACGTGTAATATTTTAGTTACTTTTCACCTGAAGACAACACGAGATTCCAAATCCCGAAACGTCGTTTCACTTGTGTGTACTAACGATGTAAAACCCCAATAATATTTAGCAACCCAAACTCCACCGTAGCAATTAAATAAACCACTAAACAACTCCAACTTGACTCGAGCACCCCTCACGGAGGAGCCACTTTTCCACCGCACGCAACAGTTGCAACAGCTGTCAGGGTTTATTAAATATAATCTCCTCCGCTCACCACCAGGGGCGCTATCGTCGCGTGCATCTCTGATATGATGTTTCCGTTTTCACGCCCGCCCCTGCGCGTGTTTACATCTTGTTTATGGTTTTATTGCGCAAACACATTTCACGCTTTGCGCGCGCTGATTGCTCACTTACTTTTCACGTCATGTTTGTTGATTAGTTTTGATAAGTGTGTTTTTTTCTTGTAGTTTGTTGTTGCGCTCTCTTCAAATGATGAGGGTGTTGATCTTCGATATTTTTACAAGACGTGATAAAGGTGTTGTCTTGAAACGGCGAGGGAATTTGTCGAAACAACAAAGCGTATTTACTAATTTGTTGTATTGAGTAGCTTTTGTTTTAGATATTTCCTGAAAATTGCTAGATTATATCAAATATAACAACTTTGAAGTCGTAACAACTTTGATGAACGCCGAGTGGCTGAGGTAGGAAAGTTAACATGGTTACGTCAGCCCAAACACAGATAGCGCTGCAAGGGAATTATTTTAAGAGTCTCAAGTAGAGGAACTGACGTACACAAGTTTATTCGTTCTCGAAAATCGCACGGTTTGTTCAAATTTAAGTCATCGACATTGGACAAACTCGAGTATGTGGAGCTTAGGGGAGAGAAAGACGACAAGAGACGGAAGCGCTCGGCGCTCTCTGTGCTTGGGCCGCCGAACTATGATGATTTCCTGGCTCAGCCCATCGGCCATCTACCAACCATAATATAACCTTTGGTTTAACCACCTATTAATGAGAAAATATGATAATAAAAATAGTTTAAAACATCCTATCTACAAAGTTTATAACCTACAAAAGCGAAGTGTCCTAAACTCTATCACATATTATACAGTTAATCTCTAAAACTAACCAATCAGCCCTGATTTTAATCAGCCACAAAATTAGTAATTTGACAAATCCCCGATCTCATTTCATATTGAATTGCGTTGGCTGCTACAAAGTCAATTGATTCGCAGATTAATAACGATAGACTGCATTGATTACGACGGTTGGAGCAGCGTTGCTGAATACTAATATAATTTTGCTGACGTAATAAATGGGCCGGGTGAAATATAGAATCAGTTTCATTAACATGGAGAATGTAATTTACAGGCTGAATTGCTTGTATTAGATACATGATGGGGACACAAGTGGCGGTGGACACTTTAAATTCATTCCGTTAATATTCGTACTTAGGCGAATTAAATCGTAATCATTATGAGATCGACTTTTTGAATCGATTATTAGTTCCAAAGGTTTTGTTAAAAATTACTAGACATAAAATGTTCCATTTATTAATTTAAACATTACATTTTACATGTGAAACGCTTTATCTAAATACCACTAAATAACCACAGAATGTTTAAAATTGTATTTATCATAGAAATTTAGTTTGTTAAATAAGTAAACAAGCCTCTCAAAATGAAAATCATGTTTTGCTGGAAACGTTAAACATACTCGTATATCTCAACGTTTGGACTGTTACCAACGCCTTGACATTTATCGCAAATTTAATCTCAAATAGATAATCTATTTGCGCATAATCAATCCGCACAAGCTTACTTCTAATTGATCTGAATACTGTGTTGCAAGTAGTTCATCTCGATTTGTATGAAAAATCGATCAAATCTCGATCACTTAAAGCAAAGAATCCGCTACTCTTGCAGCTAAATTGCTGAATTTCCCCCTAAGTCTTCATTTACTTGCACGCCAGATGCCAGCAGAAACTAGCCACTTATTTGGCATAGTTATATAGAGCGACCGTGTGTCCATCGACTACTAAATTATTTATGATTTCCTGATTAATTATTGATAAGTAGTTGACTTTCGACTTGTGACACTGTTTCGAACCATGGTTGGTTACTAATGTATGGGGGCTAACGTATGGTTATATGAAGACAATAAACTATCCATATTCAACAGCAAGGTATACGACCTTACATTGACACGGTTCGGTTGATTGACTTCGTTATACAATAATAATCGTGTGAAATGTGTAGGAAGTTGTCGAAATATTTCGATCCAAGTTTACCATTGTTTAGAATGTTTTTTCTTCCGAATGAAAGAATTCAATTGGTTTACGGAATTTTTTATTCTTGTGTTTTTCGTTTCATTCTCTTGAGAGCTCTCTTGTCAAGACCAAAATCGAAAACAGACTAATAATCCGTACCTTCTGCAGTGCAATAGAATGTTTGAAATGTGTACGGTAGCTTTATGGTTAGGAAAACTTATAATTTTATAAAGTCGGAGTCACAGCTATAATCTAGTTCTTCCGGCTCACACCTCGTCAAAACATCAGAATAATTAGCTTGAGATATTTCGGTCTCACTGCGGAGAACCATCTTCAGCCCCCAATTGGCTGAAACTAATGATGAAACTGAAATAGGTTCAGTCAATCAGTGACTGAAGATGGTACTCGACAACGAGATCGAAATTTATCGATCTAATTATCATGATGTTTCGACGCGGTGGGAACCGGAAGAAATAGATTATAGTTATGAATATTATATTAAATTGGATATAATCTAGGCCTATAATGTTGACTTGAGCCTGTGTGCATTTTTATTAAATTTATCTTCTGACTTGATGTGAGTTTCGGTCGTAAAACTCAAATAAATATTAAAGGTAAAAGGGTTTGTCTTGTTTAACGAGGCGAAGTTAGAACTACAAAGTCCTCTCTGCCACCCAACCTCGATTTTTACCTAGCGTTACCGTAGTCCCATTACAAATTTAAGTGGTGGCTGCATTTGTAATGTGACTGTACGGTAACGCTAGGTAAAGGTCGAGGTTGTGTGATAGAGAGAACGTTGTATTTTTTAACAAAATACTAAAAAGAATGAGCGTTTGTGATATAAAACAACTCCATCACCCCAGAAATTCCATCACTACATTACGCAGAGGCTCAACAATGTCAATCCACTGTTGAAGAGAGTCTCGCTAAAATGATAATGGTGGCAGAACAGATGAAGGGTAGAACTCAACGCATTCAACACAATCAGCCTCCCACTCGATGCAATATTGAAGCCAAGAATAATACATGATTGAATTTCGATGTTAGCTCCGCTCTCTACACAGTTGCTGATGCGCGCGCGCGCAAAAATTGGTTCACTCTGTTCCAAGTGTCACTCACCAAGTGAACTCACCGGACACTCGCTCACCCCTGCATCAGTTATCAGATCAGGGGTTAACGCGGAGGTGGAGGTGGAGTTTATCAGATGGAATTAACAATTCAGGCGCACAGGCGTCCGTTAGATAATAGAGCGTTGGATAAATTCGTGATTGTCCCAACCCTTCGCAACGTACCCCTTGCTGTGACTCGTTAAAATGATACCGTCCGCGCACAGGGGGACTGATCAGTTGTAGCTTTGTGTTAATTATATTTTAAAGTCATTTAAACTGTTGTACAATAGAACAAAAAGATTTCGTTTGTGAAATATTTTTGCTCCGGACGAGTTTATGTGCCATGAAAGTAACGCATGACAAATGTGAGTTTGTGGGGCAGTAGTAAACACGAATTGAAGCATTTCGGAGAGAGGGTGGTCCAGACGAGGTCCAACTGGACGCGCCTATTTCTAACTCACTTGTTTGTGGTCCACGCGCTTCTTCCATTCATTGTTATTGTTCTGTCCTCACGTTTCTAGGGTGTGTCCGTTCTGATTTGGCGCTTACCTCGAAAATAACTGCAAATTGAGATTTTTCTGAAATCGGTTGTCGAACGATGACTCAAATGATAAAGTCTTGTTTAACGAGACGAAGTTAGGATTAGAAAGTCCTCTCTACTACTCAACCTCGACCTTTACCTAACGTTGACCTTTACCCAGTCACTCTACAAGTAAGTAGATATTGTGGGGATCAAACCCGTGCCAGCGGAGTGATGAGCTCCGGAGTCGCGCACGATTCCAACCCGTCACGGGTCCGCTATAGTTGGAAAATTTGCACTTTTAACCTAGGATTCCTGACTTATCCTGACTTATGATTTGACTTCACCACTTCAAAACCTTAATTGTTGAGAACGTCAAACGTCCACCCGAAATGTAAAAAAATCCAACTCCTCAACGTCCCGTGTTCAAACCTGCCAAGTACTTACTCCCATCTTTACACCATGGATCATCTAAGTACATTCACCAATTCCAAAACCAGACCCCCGTTCTATTTCGGGGTTGAATCCGCGGGTGACAAAACAGCCGATGTTGGAGCACGAAGGTTCGCGTGAGCCTAGAAGCTTGCCATCTTGATTCTCAAAGGTCCGCCATTGTGGCCTATGTTAATTGTTGGCCGCTTTCCTCTGATTTACACACTCGCTCACGCTTGGGTTTATTATTTAGATAACACTGAGCGTGACGTCGGTCACGCTGACGCTCCAACTGCCTGTGTGATTAACTAGATCTTATCACACGCGGTTGTATGTGCTTGTTTGTTGGCCCGGTATACTGTACGTAGTTTGCGTGCATTTCTTCTGGGTAGAATGAGTTCTTGTTATTTTAAATTTAATTTGTTTTCCACGACTAGAGTATAACCATCTCGATCGCTTAAGAGAACGTGACAAACGCATGGCTTCGAGCTTTCTCTTTGGTCTTTGCGGTTGGATAACGGGAATAATTGGTTTTTGAGAATCCTAAGGGTGCGCCTTAGAGAAATCCTAAATTTGTTTGCACAAGGCCTTAGTTTTTAAACATCAGGTTTGATTGAAATCATATCTGAACGTAACCTTACACAATTTTTAGATGCCAAGTCTGAAAAATGCTTCAGATCTCATGATTATCATATTCCTACACACGATCATGAAAAGTCTACCGTTTACAGATTTCCACCCTAAAACTAATTATTTACTAACAAATCAGACACATAGAAACAGGGCAACCGTTAGTAACGCGCATTTCAACAACAAAAGGCTAATGAAATAACCAACCACACACTACATTACAGTCGGTACAATGTATCCGTGCATGTGTACAGATTGTATGTAGACAGGGAAGCGCACGGTCGACCTGGCCCGGCTGCACATGCATATACGGCATTATACAAGTGCAGCTAAATCCTCTTTGTAAGCGTATTCGTGTGGAAACATCGCCCACCAGGCCGATTCGATTCTACCGACTATCGATTATTGATAATCCGATTGTTGCACCTCATCCAATTTGCACTCAGACGATGAAAGCCCGCGGGCGTCCAGTGGGGAATTTAAACGGTAGACACGGATAGTGCATCGATAATCGGATGAAAGGGTAGGTTCCCAGTTGGATGTAATGCAGGAATGTAGTTGCTTGTGGGGTCGATAAGTTTATGTTAAAGCTGCAATTGTTTTTAAATGAAAGTCAATAAGTATGATTTTAAAAGACAGTTGATAACAGAGATTGCACTAAGTCATTTATCTGTTAATTTTAAAAAAACATATACAAATTTTACAGAGAACCCAATTATAATTGAATATTTAATATAGTACCGCAAGAACGGATTCCATTTTCAGTTCAATTAACCATGCCCCCATTGCACCAATCAATTTTGAATTGTACCATGTATACTTTTTCATACGGATGAAATGACATTTTGAATTATTGATTTGATTTATTTATTTTCCAACGGCAATACACCAATTTACAAAAAATACAAGTTTGAAAACTAACACAGTAGATGTTTGTGCTTAAACTAAGTTGACATAATAAATAATGATTTGATTATTGATGCAACTAGGTTCTCTAATTTTAATGAACTTTCATTGTAAATCACCGAAATACCTTTTGGCATTAGTATTTTCGTCCAAAACCCTTTTTCAACGGCCAATTTGGATACGTCACTAACATAGTGTGTATTGACAGTCACGTAAACCTCTCCAAACTCACTTTGTATTCCATTTTGAAAATGTAAAAGTACGTAAAACGCCAAACGAAAATTGTATTGATGTTTACCTTAAATAATCTAACTAAACAATTCACCCCTACATCAATCAGCACATATACAATCACGGGATAATCAAGGATGCATAGAAGTTACAAATGGAGGTGTACACAGAACAGGGAAAGGGGTACCGCAACAACAATAGGTGGACAATGGACCGACAATCGATCCCACAATAATGGACACAATAATCAACAATGGAGTGGCCTTGCATTAGGAACTGCAGAAACAGCACAAATCTACTGTACACCACTTCTGATTGGTCGATTCAGCGAGAAATTGTGGTTTGGGAAAACTTCTAACCGAACGTAAGATGTATTCTATAACCCTTTCTTGTATACTTTCATTAGGGAGTAAAACAGTAAAATCTAATAGACAGCCAAATAAATACCTTAAAAATTATGAGGCCTTTAACGTATGCCAACTATGAGGCCTTCAGACCAACTTTAACAAAACAAGTTCGAAAGTAAGATTTAAAGATATCTTCATATTGAGTAACGTCATACCATACATGAAAAAGGTCTTGCAAAAAGAAAACCTGATAAAACTTACTTTTAACCTAGTTTGGATTGAGTGTGTCTAAGATACCTCAAGAGAGAGGCTTTCTTTCGAGAGAAAGGCCTCATACCTGAAAAGGTTTTTACTGGGCAATTTACCATCTGTAACGTGTCTTATTATCTCTCTAATAAGATTTAGACTTCCTTATAGGACAACTATTCAAGAAAATCGGGTAATGCAAAAAAATCGAGTATGGACAACTCTAGCCCTATACAAGTAGACCTGCTTCTAATATTGAATTTCTGCATAGGCGTTGTCCCATTTTGTTGTTGTTTTTCTACTATCCACTAATTGGGACATATAGATGCGTTTTCAGGGTGCATTAGCTTGAGAAGGAGTTCTCAGTACATTGGTGTGCGTTTTGAAACTAGGCCTATTGTAACATAAATTTGATTTTGCATAATTTCCCGTAGTCTATATATTTAAGATATCAGATGCTCTAATCCTACGAGTATTATATTAAATGGTTCTTTATTTAAAGTTGTTGTCGACGAGTTTAACTATTATTGCGGACATTTTCCCCCGTTAGTGAGCAGTATGATCACGACGTTTTGGGATCTGCAATCTGATCCCTTCTTCAGGTGGAAAGTAACCTAAACATAATGACAGGATCAGATTGCAGATCCCGAAACGTCGTGATAATCTTGCTCACTAACGATAGACAATGTCCACAATAATAGTTTAAACATTAAATGGTTCATTTATTATCTCACCATGTCTTTCAATGGTGGATTTGAAACACAGTTTTCTCTCCTCGAGCAGTACAGAGCCCAAACATTTCACCAACTTCATCATCTCTTTCACCCAAGTTTCCTCTTAGTGTCCACATCATAGACTCTTAACTATGAGCCATTCGGCCACGAATGTGCGGAGAAATGACCGAGGCACACTGCGCACAGAGTGCAACCACATGTCAACTTTCATGACCCTATAACACACACACAGTCACAACTCACACACCAGACACACACACACACACACACACAGTCACAACTCACACACCAGACACAATATACCACTTTGTCCGCGTTTACTGCCTTTTTAATATCCTCGCGAGTGGGTTTCGAGGGTTTAGATAAGATACCTCCCCGACTTGGCCGGTAAAACAGATCACAGGTTAACGTGGTGAGTTCTGTGAGTTATTGTTCATTACTTGTAATCTACTGAATAAGTCACGGTGGTATTTTCGTAATTTTATGCGCTTGTGAGTTTATGGGAGATGTTTAGTTTCTTTGTATAAATGCCTTGAAATGCGGATTGATACATATAATAATCTGGGTTGGCTGTCCTGTCGCCACTTATTCACTTATTCACTGGATAGCAGACAGCAAGTACTGTAGTTCAGTTTCAGCCAATCAGTGACTGCAGATGGTACTTTACAGCCGGAATATTTCAAGCTAATTATTATGATGTTTTGATGAGGTGTAAACTGGAAGATCTAGATTACGAAAATAACTCTTATTTATGTTCGATAAGATACACGATTACTGTTTTTCAGTTGAAGTATCTGGATTGTCGTGCTTATTTCAGTTTGTTGAATTTTATTTTAATTCAACCGAGTGACATTTTTTGAATATATTTGAGTTATATCTTGACTTAACAGGTAACAAAACCATGAAATATCAACGCACAGGCTGCTTAGGCTCATGGGGACAGGCAATTAAAAAAAGTCCCGGGACATTTTCCAAAAATTCTTTATTCGAATTACATGTTTGTTTATTTTATAATAATGCAAAAAAACTGTTCTTTTCGTCTCATAGCGTCTCTTTACATCTATGTCATTTTCTCCTCTAAAATCAGCAGATTAAGTTTATTCTATGGTTTTAACTATCAACGCTGTGTAAAACGTAACAAATTAGTTTCAACTTGACAACGATAATTTTGACTTACGTGCAATGACTAAAAATCGTCGCTGATCAACTTTTGTAACCTCCTCGTGTCTGTGTTTAGTCGGTTAAAAATACATAATATTAAATTATCCATTGCTGCCCGTTATAAAGGAAACAAAACTGTGGACTTACAGAAATAATTAATTTAACACTATTATTTCAACCCCCTAAACTAAACCTATAGACGGACAAAGTTGACGAGCAAGTATAAACTCCTGTGCACATTTCACCAATGTTAGATGATGCTGTTCACCACAGTTTGCTACTCGGATATAACGAGGCTCTATATCTTGATCAACTTTTGATGGAGGTCAGTTGAAGACTCCCTTGGGCCACGTCATACATGACGTCATTATTTACCCCCACCCCCCCCTACACTCTACTTCAGATCAGCTGATTCTGAAATATGTGAACTGTGAGGCGTCGAGGCGTTGCGAGTTATTGCTGAGGGTGAAATGCTGGCTGCTAGGTGAAATAATAACTCATGAGTTATACATTACACTGTAAAATATCTGCACTAGCTTCTTCGAGAGACACAATGTTGTCTTCTAATCTTCTCAAATCTAATTCTTCCGGTTCACACCGCGTCAAAATATCATAATAATTTTGAAAGATATCTAATCTTGGAATGGTAAAAGAAAACCTTTAAAATCAAATAAACAAAAATTGAAATGTTGAGGCCTTTTGATTAGCAAAGCTATAATCTTCAAATAACCTCAAAAATTCAACGAAACCTTCAAAAGTCATAATAATTGGTTTGAAAGTACCTTCTTCAGTCACTGATTGGCTGAAACTCCAATCTTTAGCCAATCAGTGACTTATAAAGATGGTACTCAACAGCAAAACCGACCAATTTCAAGCGAATTATCATAATGTTTTGACGCGGTGTGAACCGGAAGAACTAGATTATAGTTGTGACCACGGCCACGAAAGCCTATGAGTTAATTTAGAAGTGAAATTTAATATTGGATCATTATGAAAAACAAAATTTAAATGAAAATATTATAAATATTGGGTTTTATTATTTAAAATTTGTTATTCCTAAAAGTTAAGACTACGTGGTTTTCAATTAAAATTTCTTTAGACAAATTTTAAAATGTTTTCTCTTTAATATTTTAGGCTACGTAAGATTACATAACGTAGTTGTGACTACTTTTAAAGTACCAATATCAATTCAAACAGCCAGGAACTTTTTTACTATTTTAACATTTTATTGTTTGTAGTTTTGACTTTTATTCTCAACTTCATGCAAAATAACTTTTCACAGATTCCAATTTCAATAATGTGTACTATCGATAGTTAGCATCAAACTACTGTAACTACCATTTTTTAGAAACCAAAACTTTACAAACAAATTCAACCCAGCACATCTTACAAGCACACGAAATGCAGTACACACCGCGCACGCACTCCACTCAGTGTCCAGAATAATTGGCATCAGAAGAAGCAAGAAGATTTCACTTCGAAACTCCTCCCATTCCACATAAACAACACAATTTCCCGCAGTAAATTTTAAAATACCCATCGTCTCGTCTAGTTCCACGGCTAGGTTTCACCGCCAATTACACTGCGCAGATTAAGATAGTTAATCCACGAATAATGACTCGTCAGTGTTTCATTAAGAGTTTAATTGTACAGTTTGTTTGCAGATAAACAATGGATGAAACCAACTTCCGGTGTGAACTATTTCAAAACCAGAGTGCGGTTTTGTGAAACTGTTGCGTATTTAATTTGGCTCATGGTAAATCATACTCCGTCTAAATTTTATAAATTATGATTTTTGCTGACAAATATTGGGATTTTAAAAAATGTATAGTTATTTTTCTTGTTTGGAAGTGAACTATCTGACAGCTGAAGTCGTTATTAAAGATAGCATCGTGTATTTAAGAAAAGACACTCAGAAAAAAAATACATCTTGTTACTGATTTTACTCATGATTTTGGTAGGCCTATAGTGAAAGGATGTAAGGAAATATTATCCTTTGAAGAAGAGCATTTTAATTAAAAGATAGATTGGTTTCAGCCAATCAGTGACTGAAGATGGTACTCCACAGCGAGACCGAATTATTTCAAACCAATTATAATGACGTTTTGACGTGGTGCAAACCGGAAGAACTAGATTATAGTTGAGACACCTTATCGAGTATAAGAGTCAAGATGTTGATCAAATTATCGAAATTATACTATACTTAATCCAAACCTTTTTCTCGACCAAAGTATACTCGGATATAGAAACATATCTTATTGATTTGAGAAACTCCCCCTCCCTCCCCTGGCAGTCCAAGTCCACCCACTCGTATCCGGCAAGAAAATGGATAATCAAACTCATAAAGATGGGCTTTTTCATTAGCCAAGGTGGCGGTAGCCGTAAACTGGGGTAAAACACGATCCGAAGTAGCCCACTGGAGGTGAGGGGTGGGGAAGACGTTATCATTTCATAACCAGCTATCTCACGTGGGGTGAGTTAAGGTGGGTGAGGGGTGTTATTAACTAATGTGGTTGATCAGCTGATTGTTGCTGACCATTGTTGCGAGTTATCACCAGAACAGCTGTTTATGTTCCGCCGCCCGCACGAATGTTGGCCTTTTCATTTCTTAGCTCTGAATTCTATTTGGAAAAATATTATTTGAAAAGGAATCTAAAATAGTATTTCCTTATTTCAATCTCATATAAATTCAACACTTCAAAACTGAACGGACTTTAAGTTATTAATAAATAGATACTGTATGGAGTGAGATCGTGCCCTAAGAGCCGAAACATGTCCTTGAAATTTCTCCAGAAAAAAGGATTTTACTCAAAGATTCTTTCGTTACATATTTATTTATTTTTCTGAAAATCTTTTCGGGTAAAATTAGATAGATAAATCAAAACCCTTTCAATTCGTGGTACTTTAAAGTGGCTCCTTAAGTGGACCGTATTGGAAATGTATCAATGGAGTCTTATCATTATTGATCAAAATTATTCAACATACTTTTTTAGCAACGACATTGCTAAAGTCAAAGGAAATTAAATTTGTTTATTCCATGCCCTAACACAACAACATAATATATAGCCTATTTTTACAGTGGAACTAGGGTAGCCTACTCCGATAAAAAATACTTCTTGAAGAAGAATCATTGATGTCTCGTGAGTCCATTTTCTTGTCACTAAAAATTCAAAATAACCAGGGTGTTTGAGTTTTGATGATTTTTTCAACTTTATGGTTGGACTTTCTAACCGATTTGCTTGTTTTTTATTCACATTTTTGTCCTAAAAAATTAGCATGAGAATATATAAAACCACTGCACATTTCCCCATGAAACATTCCATCTCCATAATATTACATTCATCGACTGCACGATTACTTTCTTACATCATCATTAACACACCCATGCATTGCACATGGTTCTCTCATTCCACCACAACCACACAGATTAGCATTGAGTGGTTCGCGTGGTTTCGACGCTCATGCCACTCGCAGGGTTAAACATTACAGTTGCAAATTGTTCCTACATGTTGGCGTATGAATCATTTATGAATTCTACGGATCACCGGCTTTCACCATTGTCACTGATCGAATCAAACCTGGCACAAATGTGTACAGTAGCTCTTTATGATGATTTAGGAAAAGTAGAAAGTAGTTGTTTTGTGGATAGAGAATTTGTCTTACCGCTGACATAATGAGAACCTATTTTGGATTCCAGTTACAGATTTTCGTAGGAAATAGATCTGTTCATTTATCTGGGACTGGGACTCGTGGCATGGTCATGTAATCCAGCTTCATGGAGGTCAGGTTTTGAGGATGTGTAGGTCTACAGCGGCTCAAATAGTCTCAGTGATCATCTGATGATACCCCCATCAACTCCCACCATCGTCTAGACATATCAGACCATCACCTGCGTGGTTCGGAAGTCAAGTTAAGCCGTTGGTCCTTGCATTTCCATTGGTCATTGGGCTATTAATTAATGACCCATTCTAAGGAAGAGTCGGCCTTAGTTTGTAACAAGACTACACCACTCATTACTACCACTCATCACACTCATTACTACCTCTCATCACACTCATCCTTCACCACATATTTGCCTTAAATACCCTCATGAGAGTAGTCGGCATCTCAAATATTGATTTAGTGATATTATTCCCTTGTTACGTGAAGTGCGCTAGGATTCAAGGTAGTGGATGTTTTGCGTTTTGATTGATGTTTGGAATTCTTGCATCATACTCTAATAAGACCACAACAACGAATCAAGTAAAACATTTCAACCGTTAAACTCATTCAAATCGAGAACAATCCTCATTAATAAACTGAAAAGAATTAACATTCCCTCGCCGGGATCCGCGTGTCGGTGAAGTGTTCAGTTCCCACCGGTAGACCTACACTCGGGGACAAAGGACAGGCCAAGATGGCGGCTGAAGGGTTAAAGGGTCGTTCTTAGCCTCAGGTGGTTCCGGATCTATGACGGAAAATAATATTCCTTTGTCTCATTGTCCCCAGGTCGCTGTCATTCCTCCGAATGATTTACAAAAGCCCTCCATTTACTTAATATCACCGCCCCCTCTCCGACCATCCCTCCTTCCTTCCGTGCTCGACCCTCCAAACTCCTTACACTTCCGCAAATAAGACCCTTCTCTCAAAAATACCTTTTTAACTGGCTATTGTGTTTTTTGCACAGGATTTGCATAACTCCGCCCGACGGCTCCCTCGATGTCGATATTCGGATATTTATACTTTCTTCTTTAATAAATTCCCTCTTTTATTCGCGAGTTCTTTTCTTATTAAGGGAAGAACGCTTGACGATCATCGTCGAGACTGATGCATACAAATGTATTATTACAATGACCGATCGTGTTTCCTGAGATATTTTAATTTTGAGATCCTATTGAATTTTAATGCTACAATTCTGTAAGAAAAGGGACGTTTTTGCTTTTACGTGCATTTATCAACCTTCAGTAATCTTCAACGGTGTTTAGCACGGTTTCCTTTGAGTTTGAAATGTATTAATGTGGATGTTTCCATATATTTTGTGTGTACAAAAGAACATAACGTTTCGGGATCTGGAATCCGACTTCGTCTTCAGGTGACAAGTAACATACACAAAACGTAACCTTTCAAACTCTGTCATCATTATCGGATGGATATTTCTCAGCTAAGGCCAGCAATCGTCAAGGTGTGACGGTAGGGAAGTGTTGGATTTCCACGGCTGTCATCTCAAGGTATTGCTGCCCTTGTCTCGGCCAATCAGCTGTCTTCATTCCTACACCTAATCAGCTGTTCAGTCATCAGTGATTATTTAGTGCAATCAGCTGTTGCTTACAGGCTCCTCGTTAAAGTCGTTACAATTCCTATAAACACATGATAAATACCGGTTTTTTATTTCGGTTGAATTTGTAACAGCTGCTTTAGACACATGTAAAGGCGAGCTAGTTTCACTTTTATTCCAAAGGAATAAGTATAATTTTGGTGATCTTTTTCTCCCTAGGGAGGAAAGGTGGCAAGGACATCAGCTGTTCCAATGGTTTTTATTGGATCGAAATTATTGACCATTGTAAAAAGTCGACTATAATAAATAAAACAATTCTAACTATCGATTATAATAGGGTTTAGTTCACTATCTGAGAAATAATCTATTCCTAACCGATACTAAGCACTAACAGGATGAACCAACGTTGACAACAGCTGTTTCTTTGAGTAAACATTACAATTTAGACTAATGGGTTCAATTTAGTAGTTAAATTTGAGTTAACTAAAATTACAATTGAATTTAGTCGATATATTTAATGTTATTATACCTGCATCATCACGTCCTCGGTTTTGCCTCGTACGTTAAACTTTGCTCATGTCAAAAAGCTTCACCTTGGAACCTAGTGATGAAGTGTACTATTTTTTCTCACACAGGCTTTTTTTGTAGTTTTTAGCAATAACTTCAGCGGATCCGTGGCGGATTGGTATCACGCGCGACTCCGGAGCTCATCACTCCGGTGGCGCGGGTTCGATCCCCGCCGTTACCACTTACAATTTGTAATGTGATAGTACGGTAACGCTAGGTAAAGGTCGAGATCGAGTAGTAGAGAGGACTCTGTAGTCCTAACTTCACCAAACATAAAAATAATTATGAAAACTTCCTCTTTCTTTCAAACCCCAGTTCATACAACCTACTACACCCAACCCCCTCGTCCTAAAACAATCCATCCGGAATTATTCCCGCTTTAATTAGTATTCAGCCAATAAATCCGTACCTAATCCCGGCGAGGGATATTTCATTCTGTACAATGGCGGCGTGGCAGCCCTGACTCATGTATCAATAAGTCCATTACATTAGTGCACGGCGTGCATTTTAATTACCGTATTCATGGGACGTCAATGTGAATATCCCCGCTAATTACAATACTTGACGCTATCAATAAACAATCAAGTGATCCACGCATGCGCAGTAGTCAGAAATGTGAACTTTCTGTGAAACCATTCCAGGAGAAGAAATAGTTGCTTGGCGAGTAATGCTAGAGCTTTGTGTAGAGTAGAAACTCCTTTCGATAGTACAGTTTTCCGCGTGAATAACAAATTATTGTTTAAACTGTCTCTAGACCATTGTTTGAGACCGTGACTTCGAATCGTTAACGCTATACGCTATATTCTTCGTGTTCAATAATTTTGGTGGCAATTTGTTGGTCGATTTATTGCCAATTAAATTTTTCAGACAATCTACCTTTTGTCAATGTTTAAATCATTAAACTTTCAAGAAGCTGTCAACCAGTTCTAAAGTAGTATTATCGATAGTGTCACAACCAATGAGAACATCTAAAGTTGGCATCTCTGCTCCAATGGACTGTTGTCAGCCATGTGACCAATAGGTTAGCAGATAGCAAGTATTTCAATTTCAGCTAAACGGTCACTGAAAATGGTACTCCACAGCGAGACCAAAACATTTCAAGCACATTATAATGATGTTTTGATGCGGTGTGAACGAGAAGAACTAGATTATTACTTTTAAACCAGTTTGACTGTCATTTGTGTTCTTTGGTCTTCGCTTATCAGTTCTTTTCTAATAGTTATTTTAAGAAGATACGTAACTTAATAGTTGTAAGCACATCATTATGTTTATATATTATTTACCAAAGTTAAACTCTTTATAGTAATATTCTTCAAACAGTTCGAAATCGATTTCCACACACAATTTCCAAAATCATTAAGACCTTTAACCCACGCTATTTCAAGCCCGGCTTAAATTACTTACCCCCGCAAGAATAAAGTATGTTTACCCAAAAAGACGTTTCCATATCCCAGTAATTAACGCGCTGTATCTGTGTTGTTGTTTATTGGGAGGGGTGGTGGTGGGGGGTGCAGATATTTCCGGCTGGATTTATCACCTACAGCTGACTAGATGTGTGATGCTGCCTCCAGATAGAGCGGGGTGGTCCAGTCAATACATGCCTTGTCTCAACTCAGCTGAGCGGATATAGCAGCTGATTCTTACAACACAACGAACATGGCGGCGATATTGTTCTCTTGAATTTGTTAACAAGATGGATTTGGAAAAAGTACTACTTCGAGCTATTTTAACAATCATCGTGCACAATTAGTTTGATAGAAACTTTATTAAAATTTCTATTAAATTTGCTTTCTTTGTGATCAGTGTTAATGCACATGAAATTTGAATAATTTTATTAATTACAGCGAAATTGGCGCGAGTGGAAAAGGCTAATGTTTCCTCTCAGGCCTTCATATGTTCACGCCACTCTGTTCAGCTTTTTCTACAACCCTCGAAGCGCGTGGCGAGGCCGCAGGCCGGACAGTGGCACGAGTCACCTGGAACCGAGGCCGGAGGCCAGATGTCCTCACCTCACAATGGCCTCAGGCCTAAGCCTCCTTTAATTGTGTCTCCGACACCACCAGCCTATTCGGCCCGTTCCGCCCCGTTCCTCCCCCCTAATAAAATTCTGGATCACCTTTTACAAGCTGAGAGGGTGATATTTATTTATGGGATCGATTTCAAAAGAAGCCACTTTCGGACAGAATGGCCCTCTGCCGACGTGCCCTAATTTGATACTTTGGATGGATTAGTTTCGGTGAATTATTGCCCAATGCGGAAGCCGATGAAGATCACCTATATTTCATATCTACCTTTATGTAAAAGAAAACTGTTTAACGGAGGGAAACTTAACCATCAGGCTTTCGCGGTTGGTGTCACAACTACAATCTAGTTCTTACGGTTCTCACCGCGTCAAAACATCATAAAAATTATCTTGAAATATTTCGGTCTCGCTGTGGAGTACCATCTTCAGTCAATCAACAGTTTCAGCCAATCAGTGACTGCAGACGGTATACTCAACACCGAGGCCGAAATATTTCAAGCTAACTATTATGATGTTTTGACGCGGTGTGAACCGGAAGAACTAGTCTATATAGTTAACGAAGGAAGTTACATATTTTCTACTTTTGTTTTCTGTATATTCACAAAGAAAGATTCTTTTTGCCTGAAAGTTACATGATCCTCATTGGTATCTGATCGATCAATTTTGATGTTTGCTCTTCCATTTCTTAAATAGAACTTTCTACGCTGCCGTACCTCCCATCTTGAGTTGTGGTAGATACAACCCGACCAAAAGGACGTTTCGTACAGTCAACGGCTTAAATTATCGAAAATCTCGGGCACAATTTTGAAATGTTTCTTGCGACAGCGGCATTGTGGGGGACTTGCATTAAGGCGAGATTTATTTATCAGAGTGTCGAGGCGAGTTTTTGCGAGTCTGGGCGAGTAACAAACACATCATAACCAATCAGAAAACCGGTCCGCGACCACTCCTTATACAGCGCTATCTACCGTCCCATCCGCACATTAGTCACACCAAAACGACACATTTTCCTTTTTATTGACTCGACCACATTTTCGCGGCCATGCCAACGACGCTGGAATAACGTTTATAACGAGGCAAGAATTTTAGTTAAGTATTGAAAAACTGAACGCATTTCGTTTTATTGATCTAGTGTTCGTTGCGGAATGTGGCTGGGGCTAATTATGTTGATTTTGTTGATATTTTTGTCTTTTCATATATCCAATTGTTAAATTTTATTTTTAGTTTTTATATGCCAACACTTTCTCGCAGTCGACTGTTGCGTTGTTCCGTATTGATGCCTGTTATAGGTGCCCCACTCGTTAATGTTTGACAGTTTGGTCTCTATTTACCAAATCTTCAAAGGTTTGTAGGGTTTATGCCAACAGAGTGCGCATCAAACTCAGTGAACCCAGACTCAATTTGAGGTGGGCTTCTATAAGTAAATTCTATGGTAAAACTCAGTTTATTATGCAGCGGAAAATGAATTTGGACCTCTGAACGACAACTACGCACACTTTTAGTCACGTGACTTTTAGAAATTGCTCACATATGAAATAACTGGCGTGGAACTGAGTTTTCATTTAAGACTAGCCTATCGCGGATAGATCACTATTTTGACTCTGGCCTTCTCAAGACCATTAGGGCCTATAAAAGTTATTTTCATCTTCGGGTATTCAAAGATGTTTGTACAACTACGTCACAAATCAAGCACATCATGCGGTACACGTTAGTGCTAATGTCACAAAAGCAATGTATATAAATGTTGGCTTTACTCTGTGGTCTCTGGCGGATTGAGGTTATGTTGTTCTCGAGCGCGCAGGCGCGGGAGAACTGGTTCCCGCCAGAATCATCAGTTCTCACCTGTCACTCACAACAAACAGCTGACACTGACGGCAACTGCCTTCTGGAGTTGACACCTTCAACAAACTGGGCCCTTGATGCTCTCTCTGCGAATTCCAGATTCCAGCCGGCAGAGCAAACTTCAATCAATTTTCTTTCCGAATCATAATTGGTTGCTAATTGACAACATTGTTGCGAATTCTTGGTTTTTATCAGTTTGCAAACGTTGCCATCTCGACAGTTTGTGTGCCTTTCCCACATTATTATTTTCAATATCAGCTGGTCCGTTGATAAAGCAATTTCATCGCTGGAGAGACCGAGAAAAGTGAAATCATCGTTGTTTCCAGTGGAACGAATCCTTTATCTCCTTTGTCAAACTTCACCCGGCCACAATAACTCATCCGGTCTAGAATCACCGGACATTTAGGTCGGGCAGTCACCACTGTTATTGTTATTATTGCCGGTGATAAGAATGGGCCCTAATAGAAGTGGACGTTGGTCATTCCGCCGGGTCGGTGGCTACGGACAATGCCGCCAGCTGAAGTCAAGATGCGCGGGTGGTGAGGGGCGACACGCAGCCAGCAGTCGCCATTTTGCACACAGAGTAGTGTGCGGAAACACACGGTTCCTGTGGACAATAGGCGCCACGTGCCTTGTCACGCTGATCGGTAGAAGTTATGGCTTGATTGGGGATTACGGGCTATTAGACAACGTGTGCCGTACGCAAATAAATTAAAATTTGATGTTATAGCAACATTCTCACGTTTGGACAAGAACTCAACTTTTGAAGCTAAATAAGTTTTATAGTAAAATCTTTACGGAATTAAGAGCTGTATAACCAGTCTGAGATAAAAAGTGGTATGACATCTGCGTAGACGAGAATATTTGTCACAAAGTCTGGTTTAAGCATAGGCTACAAATAAAAGGCCCTAAAACCAATCCCTGTGGAACACCAGTAGTTCTAGTAATGTGTGTTCTCCAGATGATCATATCTTCTTTGATGTTTTAACGTGGGAATAATTGACTATGTCGAGGCAAGACCCACGCCCTTAGAGGGGTCATCTTGTAGACAATTGACAGCACAGAGTCACATCGTGGACACTGGACAGTAGACTGCAGAAGATGAGGGCCCCGCCCCCTGACAGTGTCCAGAAGGTTTATGACACCTAGGTCCTGATATCGGCGAACATGCGACTCTCTGACATCTCGTAAACCCTGTCGATACCAGAATGCAATGCGTGCTCACTCCCACCGCCTCGCACTCGACATACACTACATCAATTCTTCTCTTCTCACCTCGCCTCTTCCTCTTCGTCTTATTGTTGGCCCTCGCCTTGGCCCATGGTAAGTGATGACTCACACAAAAGGATGTTCCAGAAAAGATATAATTGTAATGCAGTTTTCTTGATATTTTTCTTATAAAGTGTCTATACCCTTTCAGAAGTTGGTGTCGAACTCGAAAATCTTTCCGATAGTGATCTTTTTTGGAGTTATTTGTATAATGATGTTGCCCTGCGTTTTGACGTAAACTTTGTTTTTCTGTCACAACTTTGTTAATTGTTTCCATGAAGTTCGATAGTAACTAATAGTTATATTTTACTTGGTGGTTGGTTTCCGTACAGATTTGTGTTAAATTTTACTTGGTGGTTGGTTTCCGTACAGATTTGTGTATAAGTAAGTTTATTTTGTACTTAGCTGTACTTTCTTAAACAGTATGTGTTCATTCACGATCTAAAAATCAAATTCTAGATAGTGTAGAATGCAGCCCTATTTCTCCACACACAACAAATTGCATCCCAGCCCAATCATGAGATGACAAAGATAAGCCGGCATTTTGTAGCGGCGCAGCGGCCGAGATATGAGCGCTCAGCCCCTCCATCCCGGGATATGAAAGATTATAAGGAGGCGGGGCATATCTGGGGGCGGGCTCATATGACGGGCGACCAGCCAATCATAGCCCTCGTCATAAACAATATCGCAGGAGTGGGGGACCACAACGCCGCGCTCGGCGCTCTTGTGAGACAACTATTTATGACACGCCGTTACATTTTATCTTACAGCTGTTCTTTTGTTTAGCTTCCGTGAAATGTTAACGTTTTCTTGTTTGCTTGCCTTTCGAAAATGTTGCGTTTTGTTGTTTGCGTTTTGTTTGTTTAAATTTTTGAGTGTCGTGTTGACGAGTTTGTCTTTGAAATTGCACAGAGCCTTCGTCATTTTTATTTAACTCTTAGGCTTTCGCGGCCGGTGTCACTATAATCTAGTTCTACCGGTTCACACCGCGTGGAAACATCGTTACAATAACCTTGAAATATTTCGGTCTCGACCATCTTCAGTCACTGATTGGCCGAAACTGCGATACTTGCTGTCTTGTAGGTCACAAGGCTGCATGCCAACCGTCCACTGGAGCAGGGATGCCAACCGTCGATATTCTTATTGGCTAAGACACTATCCAAAAAACTTCAGAACTGGTTGCAAAAAAAATGCTTTCCATTCCGGGAAGATGAGTTGACTTGGCGACTGCGACTACTACATGCAAATAACTCGCGAGTGTGCGTGGTGGCGAGGTATGTTTGGGTGGACTCTGCTTTACGAGCTGTGTTCCTACACACACGGTCTGCATGCCTACCTCGCCTGATCGACAAATCCGTATCTGGATCACGATCAGACATCCTATAGACTACAGGGAGTTTTCGTAGAAACTGCTGGTGTTATCGGGAGGAGTCTTTGCTTGAGAGACCATTTTAGTAATTAAATAACAAACTACCACTATTAAACTCTCTAAATCTGGGTATTTTTTCAATTTTTGGAAGACCTCAAGGTGAGGTAGGTTGAGTACGTGACCTCTTGAGTAACTTGTCGATAACCTTTGGGAAAAGTGCCAAGTCTCAAAGTGAATGTGACGAAGAAAAACTAAGTTTAAAAAAACCATCAATTTATGAAGATGTTTTAACACACTTATTAGGAGTTTAAAAATAAACAATGTCTCGTATACTCAATATGAGTTTCATAAGAAATCCATCTATCAATATAAGTAACCACAAAAAACTAATATACCCTGACATCAGCGAATCCAATTTTAATATTCATGATGCTGCATCTTTGTCTCACAGATTTGAGTTATAAAGTTTTGAAATTTAGGTTTAAAATATTGTTGCGGACGTTGTCCATCGTAAGTGAACAAAAAAACACGACGTTTCGAAAAATTCAGAAATCTACTCCCGTCTTCAAGTGAAATGCTCAAGTATTGCGCATGCGCGGTGGCGCGCTGTTGGTTAATTGCGCACGACAGTTTCCACGTTTCCGCCACCAGGGCGGGTTACGTGCGCGCAACCGCTCGCGAAAACTATTCGCTTAATTGGTCATTGGTCACCAACCCGTGATGGAGACCAATTCTAATTCGCGCTTGATTGGAATTTTAGTGGTTTCTTTATTGGGAAAAAGGAAAGGAAAAGAAGGCCTATTTGACTTTCTAACCACTCTGTAATAGTTATATAGAATGGGAATGGATTCTGGAAAGAGCAGTGCGTGCCTTATTCCTTTGTTTAGTTAATTAATCTTTGTTCGTTATGGACAGAAGGTACGATACTGTCTTGACTAGAACGTGCGATGGTACTAAAAGAAAACTTGTTTTACGTTGTTTGATTTTAACCATGAGTTCGTTAAAATCTTCTTCTCATAATTATTTGCAAAAACATAGCTCAAGTTAGGAGGATCCAAACCATTCGTACCCACATGATGTTTCTAAAAGCACGAATCTACGAACTTATATTGACGGTAAATTACAATAGCGTACTGTATTATGTAATCAGTATCTTGTTAATTAATTCACAATTGCTATCAATAAAAACAAATGAATTTTACTAGTAGGCCTTATATACAAAATAAATAAACAGTAGACTCTCACAGTCCCAACTTTCCTAAATAAGAGAAATTTCCATTTCATCCAGAAAGTGGCAACATTCTCGTGACAAACGCCACTTACCGGAGGAAACCTCCGGCCAAATATAGATATTCCCGGATTGTGGAGACGACAGGACCGGGGGTGAGCCGGTGATATTTGCAACTTCCGGGTGCACCAGGCTAGGCTAGGGGGATGATGTATAGCGGGCACGTGACACACGGCACACGCATGCGCGCCCGCCCGTCATCTGTGGCCAACACGTGACCAAGTCAGCTGACTGTCAAAATAATGTCAACATAACCTTAAAATTAAACAAACAACTATTGAAGGACCAATTTTTTTTGCTAATAATTATAATTTAAACATTTGAACAAACACAAAATTCTTCTAAATAACTTTGTACAAACTGAAAAAGGCCTCATTTGTTAACTAGGTTTATTTTAAAACACTACAATTATTACGTAATTCTATGACGTATCATCAAATCCCTAAAAAAACTCGAAAAAGTTTTTACGGACTGATTAGAATAGTAGCGCCGTGCGTTTTTTTAACGGCAAACCCTGCACACAGTACTGTATTGCGTAACATGCCTAATACGCCGTTTTTAATTGGTTACTGTTGATGTGTTGTACATAGCTGTGTTTGTTTCTGCTAAAGGTTAAAGAAGAAGATTCGGTTAAACGCATCAGCTACTCTCATTTGTTTGTTCTAAGGTTATTTATTATGTTTTGACGATATTAAATTAGTTGAACAATTATTTTAAACTTGCTGAAGTAGGTCAGACTGAGTCTTTCAAAAACAAGTGTAAACTTCTGCAAATGGACATTTCCTTAAATATATCCAATCTACTGAGCTGAATTGAAAATGATTCAACTCCTAGATATTGTTATGTAGCAAATAAAATAGACAAACTAAAATCATGCTAAACAGAACTATAGTGTTTGACCAAAAATATTTATTGTGATGATTATTTAACTTTTCTTATTAGTCAAATGTCAGTGCAACTTTGGTTGTTGGTGAAATTGATTGTGCTTTAGTCAAACTAATAAAAAAATAATAGTTTCATGCGTTTTTATCTGTCATAATATTTGGCCCGCAAATTAAATATTTTCAGACTAATGAAATTGATTGTGCTTTAGTCAAACTAATAAAAATAATAATTTCATGCGTTTTTATCTGTCATAATATTTGGCCCGCAAATTAAATATTTTCAGACTAATGAAATTGATTGTGCTTTAGTCAAACTAATAAAAATAATAATTTCATGCGTTTTTATCTGTCATAATATTTGGCCCGCAAATTAAATATTTTAAGACTTATGTAGCAAATTAATTATACCTTGATTATAATTCCGTTTTCCCAACTACTACCAAACTAAAACAAAACAAATCCCATCGCCAAATTAATCCACCCACTTGAGTCTCCTATTTCCAACACAACAATAAGCGGTGGTTGAAACGAGGCCAATTATAATTCCAGGTGGGCGTAGTTGGTACAATTAGTTGGAATAATTGGTTACACGCATGACAACAGCTGACTGTGTTATCAGTGCTCAAGATCAGGTGTGAGCGTAGATAAGAGCGGTTCCGCTGTTATTCCTGCTATACATCAACGACCTGCCCGCGTGTTGATGAAGGGCTGATACAGAGCTCTGTGTTGGGAATAGGCTAATTTCTGTTTTGTTGGACTTTTGTTTATTTGAGTAAATAGTCACTTGTCTGTTTGATATCATAATAATTTAGTCTGTGTTTCATGTTTAAAAAGTATTATTTTAATGTCTTCAGGTTCCAAAGATAAAAACCTAAAGGTAGACGACAGCACCAGAATCATTTCAGGATATCAACAAATTTACCCTGGTTCGAAAGTAGGTCCATTCCATTGGTCGTTGGGCTATTAATTAATGACACAACTTGGTGAACAGTCGGTCCTAGTTTGTAACAAGACTACACCTCATCATCCGTCAAAACACTCAACACACTCACCTTCATTCCATATATTCACCTTGAAATACCCTCTAAGAATAGTCGTTGTCTCAAAGCAAAATATCAGAGTACGTAACCATATCTATACAAATAAAAATAAGTTTTTCGTCTGTACATTGCAATGGATTCATCTGCGTATGGTTATTTGCCTTTTTTATACTTTTCAAAGACCGAAACTGACGTCAAAGAAATTCCTGTCCGTCTGTGACGTTTAAAAGGTATTTTGGAACGCTTATAAATTGGCTTAAACTATGGTGGTGAAACACATAGGCTTCGAATGTTTTGTTGATGGAATTGCTTAAATCACTATCCGACTGTTAATATAATAAATAATGTTAATAAATAAATTCTTCACGGTACGTAAAATAATGCGTCTTTAACAGTCAATACTGCTTGTAACACGATTTTTATACCCACAGCATAAATTCCGACCTTTTGGCTCTCAAAGATCTTCATACTTATATTATAAAACATAATTACCAACACTAAAAGCATCCTCAGAATCGAGCCAGCTGGCTGACAAACGGGAAGAAATTGTTAGAACTGAAATAGTTACACAATTAGCCTTTATTGCAGAGGACGGGGAAATAATAAATTAGGTAAATTAATGGATGAGATTTACGAGAACTCTCTGCTCCTGCCTTTGTTCAGAATATGTCCTACGGGAGAAGTTAAGCCACTTACATCAGAGCGGTGATGAGACTCATAACACTGCTCTCTTGCTAACGTGTTTGTTATTTAGTGATCACTGAATCACTATTTGAGATGCCGAACACTCTCATGGGGATTTTAAGGCAAATATGTGGCGAATGATGAGTTTGATGAGTGGTAGTAATGAGTTATGAGGTGTATAGTCTTGTTACAAACTAAGGCCGACTCTTCCTTAGAATGGGTCATTAATTAATAGCCCAATGACCAATGGAAATACAAGGAACAACATATTAACGTGACTTCCGAACCACGCAGGTGATGGTCCGATATGTCTGAACGATGGTGGGGGGATGCGGGTATCATCAGATGATCACTGAGACTATCTGAGCCGCTTTGGACCTATATCACCCTCAAAACCTGACCTCCATGAAGCTGGATTACAGGACCACGCCACGAGTCCCAGATACTGTTGTGTGTTTGTTATTTGGTGATCGTTTTCATTTATGTTCGCTGAATCCGGAACATCACTTAATTGGTCATTGGGCTATTAATTAATGACCCATTCTAAGGAAGAGTCGGCCTTAGTTTGTAACAAGAATACACCTCATAACTCATTACTACCACTCATCACCCTCATCCCTCACCACATTTTTTGCCTTAAAATACCCTCATGAGAGTGGTCGGCATCTCAAATAGTGATATATACAAAACCAAACCCATTTTAGTATAGCGTAAAACAACCCATAAGTCGCAAAAAGACTTAAAACCCCTCAGTTTTGGCTTCACCACCCACATTTCGGATATGAATCAAGCCCGTGCGACGACACAGAGTTGAGAGAAGCATAAATATCGGTGGCTCAAAGGCGGGCGCGCCTTGTTGGGCCGACACGGGGGCATTTTATGGCTAATTGTATTTTAATTCGCCTCCCAATACGTCGGCGAAACTGATTGGTCGGGAATATTAATTAGAATAAGCCAGTAGCGCCATTAGGGCTTTATCTCGCCAGCATGCTGGAAGCAGTACTCCGCACTATCTATGCTGTGAGCATAAACCAACGCTTTACATGCTGGGTCTTTCAAGCGCCCGCCGGCCCAGACACCCAGACAGTGGTAGCTCGTTCTCTACCCAGTGTTTCAATAAGTCAATTGTAACCTGTTTTATAGTATTTAAATACATCTGAGCTCAAATATCCATAGGGCTTGTACACACGATGACAAATCTGCACCATGCAGTTAGCGAGCGACAGTAGGTTTTTCTAAAAGGTTAACATTGGACGCCAACTTGTTACTAGCGCACTGCCTTGTCCCCGTGTGAACAAGAACTTAGAACTATAATATAGTTCTTCCGGTTCACAACGCGTCCAAACTGTATAATTAGCTTGAGATATTTCGGTTTCGCTGTGAAGCACCATGTCACGCATGTGAAAACGCATGTCAGCCAATCAGTGACTGAAGATGGTCTCCCCAGTGAGACCGAAATATCTCAAGCTAATTATTATGATGTTTTAACGCGGTGTGAACTGGAAGAACTAGAATTTAGTTGTAACACCGGCCGCGAAAGACTAAGAGTTAAGTTAACATGTTACTAGTGAACTGTCTTGTCCCCGTGTGGACAAGATCTTAGAAGTTGACAGACCAGCGAAGCCAGAATCATTATAATAAATGAGTTGAACTCTTCAAAGAAAATAATAAATGAGTCGTTTCTATTTAACCGCTTAAACTTTTATAAACTATCCCCGATCAGAATCGACCTAAAACCAACAACCTCCTAGCATTAAAATCCCATACAGTACTAACGGTATTCCCTCTGCCGTCTACAATGCATTACGAAATTACCAACGTATCCACCACGACGACCGCAGTTTACAGTTCATAGTTTCCACATAAACCGCAAGTGTTAAGACAGCAGCACAGTCTGCACAAGATGGCGGCGCCTGAGTCGTTAATGTTAACGTCGCCGTTTATCGCCGATATAACAGCTGTTTCAAACTATCAACGCTTTATAGTTGAGTTGATGAACGCTACACTGATGGGCTATGTAGCTGGATCGACACTGTATTGACAATAAAGGGAGATAATCAAAATGATGGAAACTTTGAAATTGTTTCTCAGTAAGGGCTGGTTAAGTCAATGCGCCAATGGCAAGTGTCAGTAGATCCTGCTGTAAGGTTAACATTGTGATGTGAACTGTGACAACTGGCGCAGTGTGAACCAGGTCTGACTGTTCAAAAAGTAATTAATTGGCCTGACTTTGTATGTGATCTAACATAATTATCATAAATACTTTCTAGGGAGTTCAAGAAATTTAACTCAGTAAGAGATACTATAAAATACTACGTTGGAAGAACAAAGGTAATTCGTAACAGGGATATTTAGATTCCATTTGTTTTACACTTTGGTACACCAACCATTTTTAGAGGGAATTTCAAGGTGAATATGGAATGATGATGAGTGTGATGAGTGTTTTGGTGGATGATAAGATATAGTCTTGTTACAAACTAGGGTCGACTGTTCCCCATATTGGGGCATTAATCGATAGCTCGACGACCAATAGAATGGACCAACGGAATGCACATGATCAAAAATTGACCATTGATACAAATATTTTCTGATCATTCAACTATTTCGTATGGATGGTGACATCCTAGAAATAAAATATACTTGAACATATTCTACGAAGAGGACACTTCGGAAGGGACGAAATCCAGCAGTAGCAATAAGGTTCGAAAAGAATCGAGACCCCAATTGATTCCAAGTTGATAAGCGATAGGTCCTTGTGAAATCCCACCATCGCGCTCTAATTTCGATCTGAAACTAATAACCACCCAAACCGACGACTTCCTGCGCCAGTATACAACCAGGCCTTCAGGAACCAACCCTTGAATAAAACCTCGAGGTATAAAATCCGATCCTTTATCGAACTCCATTGATCGCATCTGCGACATCCTCCGGATGAACGGACCGAGGTGTCGAACCATCTCGCCGAGACCGCCATGGACCTCTTTTTTCCAACCAATAAAAAGCTCGGGCAAGGGTGTAGTGATGTATATGCATGAACTGAGGTGGGCGAGCCATCCAGTATTGATTTCTGGCCCTCCTATAAAACTTTGAACAGGTTTCTGAATGAACAGACCATAAAGCGTGGGGCCGGCCACTTCGAGTTCCAATTTACGAGGGGCCTAGGCGACGACATTAGACGCTATTTATGTGTCTCTCGCCTCCACCCATTAACTAATATCGTTCTGCATTACTCCACGGCTCGTTTTGGTTTTGAGTCGACCTCTGGAATCTACGGAAATGATGAGGTGTTTCCGTCACAGACGTGTTTGTTGGAGTTTTCCTCTATAAATATGATACGCTCGTTCAAAATGACATGATTTGATTGGAATGTGATATCTTCTGTCATCTATACTGTGTTCGCAATACAATCAAGGACATCGAAAAGACCCTGATCGTTCTCCTTCACCTTTCACGAAAACCTTTGGTTTCTACAAGTTTAAACCAAAAGGGTTGACGGTTTTACGCTTTTTAAACTAGCTCGCTTCGTTTCCTATTAGGGGGGAGTTAAATGATGTCTGCTAAGAGTATATTTGCTGTATTTGAACATTCTTAAGAATCATTTGGATGAAATCCGTCACTTTTAGAAATATAGCTAAGATAGACCACATGTTTGTTTAGTCTTCTTTCCTATTCGGACACGCATGGGTTAGTCGTGCAATTAGATTTTTATTATTCTTCCCGCTTCATCGCTGAGACAGAGATCAAAAGCGCTCAAAATCAAGAACATTCGTCAAATTACGTCTAGTTTGAACAGACGAAGATTTATTTTTCACCAACTCTATTCACGCCCTCAAGAAAATATCACCACCAATTCTTCTCCCCTCGCGTCAGCATCTGATTACACAGAACCAGATTATTTGTTGACGGTGCAAACAAATCACCCTCAGTGAGCAGTGTCAGAGAGAACACCCCCTCGCACAAACACGAGGGCGATATGATTGGGTAACCGATGTGTCAAAAGACATGTAGTGTTGTACACGGACCACCCTGGCCGGACCTGTCTGACAACTCTACCCCTTCATACACGCAACAATATGGCGGCTGGAACTGGTATATGACAGCCCTGAGAACTCGCCACGGATCTACATCTACTTGCGTGCTTGCCGCTTGGGGTTGGTTATGTTTTCAACGATCAAGATTGGATTAGTTGTTGTTGCTGCTGAATGGAAATATTACTCGCTTCAGTTGACGGTTTTTAAACTGGTTCGCGGCTGCTTCGTCTGTCGTTGAGGGGGTTGTTCTATCTGCTAAGAGTGTTGATGTATTCTCAAGAATCGTTTTAGTGGACTCATAGTTACGGAGCTCGTCATGATGTTTGGACGTGGTGTGAACCGGAAGAACTACTGTAGATTATAGTTGTGAGACCGGCCGCGAAGGCTAAGAGTTACAAAAATCCTTTTTACTACACAGCTTATAACCTATAAAAGAATCCATTGTTGGCTAATATTTCAATGCATCACTCATAAAAGGTGAAAATGACGCATTACCTTTTTGAGTTATAATTTATGACAAACCTCAGAGGAGGTTAGATTCCTCAATATATTTGCCATCATAATAGGAAATACAAGTTTCTAATGGCCAACACATTATGCAGATGCGAATGCTCAAGTTTTTGTAGATAAGTACAGTAAGTACGGTATAAGAGTAGCTATTAGCGATATAACCTAGGTATCGACAGCATATGTAAGCATGGCGCATGCGCAGTAGCCGCGTGATTAGCACGGGAATGTGTATTTGCATAGAACAAGACGAGTTCGCCGACCTAACGAACCACTATCTCACTCTTATCCAATTTATAACAGAAAATTAAAAGAGAAAAACCACAGATGCATTAAATGCTACATGAAACACACTCATAAATATGCATTCATCCTTGTCTTTATCAAACGGCGGGAGTTATTTATTTGGGCGCATGCGCAGAACAAGTGTTCGGTTTTAATTAACAAAGAGAGGACGAGAATCGTGTGTAAACGCGGCGTATCACGGCAAATGTGGACAAATCTAGAGCCAAGGTGGACTCCCGTGGTCGGTGAGGCTGGTGGTGGTGTGGGGTATGAACACTTCACACGATGCTTTGTTGTTGACCATGGTACAATTTCTGAGGTTAAAATATTATAGGCATTTTTCATAGTTTTTGAGCGAAGAAAATTACATGACCTTTCGGGATCTGGAATCCGACCACGTCTTCAGGTAATAAGTAATATAAATCAAAACATTAGGAAAAGAGCTAGCCTAAATGCAAAAAAAATAAATAAGGTCTTTTCGAGCTTGCGCTGATTACTTTTAGGCTAGCTCTTTTTCCTAACGTTTTGTTTTGTTTTAGGTTACTTTTCACCTGAAGACGGGGTCAGATTTCAGATGCCGAAACGTTGTGTTATTTTTGTTCACTCAAAACTGATGGAAAATGCCCGTAATATTATTTTAACCTTTACACAATGGACATTGACTTTAAAAACCTTTCAATATACTTTAAACATGTTGGTAGAGGGCTTTCAAAACAACACTTTAGGACACATTCAGCAAATTATTTTCCAGAAATCTGGCTCTTTTAGGTCATTATGTGGCTCAATAAGATGGATGGTAAAAGTGCATGGATGCTGGCTCGTGAACGGTTGATTTCAAAGCTTAATATAGTAATAATCAAGAAAAGACCAACCAATTTAAAATTATTTGATTATGTTTTATAGAACAATCCATAGAACTCCGTGTTTTAGGAGGTTAAAACTCAACAAATGCAAACACATAGATCTCGTAATCCTTTTGATGTAATAGCTGAATCGACAATGTACTGAATGTTTTTAGGACAGCTGATAGCGAGGATTAAAGTTAATGCCATGAGGTTAATGCAATGGACGACAAAAACAGTTTGTCGCCATCCATCATTATAACACTGAGCCATTAGTTTTTGTTCTGCCACATTTGATCAATGGCTTGCGCCGGTCAGGGAAAAAGAGAAACACATGGGAACCCTCATTTGTTTCGTACAATTCAGCTTGTTTTAACTCTTCTCTTTGTTTCTGTGCGGAAAATTGGAAAACAAATAGTTGAATTTAAGTTATCCGTCGTTAGATACAATCATAATTCTACAAGTGACAAACGTCCTCAAAAAGTAAAAAAGTTAATTCTTACGCTTTCTTTCTACGCTACTTTCTACATCTCCTTAAGATGATGTTCAACAGCGAGACCGAAATATCTCAAGCTATAAAAGGTTTTATTTTGTCTGTCAACAACGTAACAGGGTTCGTTTGCTGATCCCCGCTGCATTATTTGTTTTCAACCACGTTTCCCGAAGTTTGGACGTTGCTTTTGCATTCCGGTAAATAATGTAAGCGAATCAAACCTCTGGAAAAAATGTGTCACCCTCTGTTTGCGAGGGTTCGGTGCAATATAACCCGACCCTAACTGAATATTTTGCGATACCGCGTGCACAACAGCGAATCCACAGTTTTATGTGTTCTGAATATTTCTCTCTCGGCGCAGTTATTGGAGGGTTTACAGATTTATATATAGTCTCTTCTCGATACATACGCTGTTTCTGCTTTATTTCTTTGTGTTTCATAAGTTATATGACAAAACAACTGTTATGTTAGATTGTAATTCGTAAAAATTAGAAAATGCCGAAAAGGTCCTGATAATGCCCGGAAAATTCCAAGATAAACATGACAACTATATTTTGGTTTTCTTTAAAAATAAGAAAACTCTACATATTGGTTACACCCTTTCTTGAAAGAGCTTGAAAGCTCTTAGTAACGAACCAAAGTACGATAAACTTATCTCTTAGGCTTTCGTTGCCGGTTTCAAAACTATAATATAGTTCTTCCGAATCACACCGCGTCAAAACATCATTACAATTAGCTTGGAATATTTCGGTCTCGCTTTGGGTACCATCCTCAGTCACTGATTGGCTGGAACTGAGATACTTACTGTCTTCTAATACAATTGCGACAGCCAATAGGATAGCAGAAAGCAAGTATCTCAGTTTCAGCCGATCAGTGACTGAAGATAACCCACAGCGAAACCGAAATATTTTAAGCTAATTATAATGATTTTTTGACGCTGTGTGAACCGGAAGAACTAAATTGTAGTTAAAAAGTACGGTAGTTTTAATATTTGTGATTATGCATGGATAGTTATTATTATTATACTATTAAACTATGCTGTGTAAGAAAGCGTGGTATTCATAGCATCCTGAAATAGTCAATAAATTTGAGAATTCCTTGGTGTGTTTTTAATTTTTCGTACTGACTTCATGACTAAACGAAACCCCCCCCTCCACCAAGCTTAACTTCTTTTTTGCTCGATGAATAAAACAATTTTAAACAATTTTGGGTTCTCCAAAAATCTTCAACATATAACTAAAACAACATCACCCTGACATACCTCTATTCCTACCAAACACATCAAACAAGTCTATCATCCATTCACTTGAGTTTTTCATCAACTTTCACTGTTGCGGTGGCGAAGGGACGAACTAATCACAGTTTGCGCAACTAGCACAATGTACAAATCACCATACTCTAGCGCTCCTAGTGGCAACGCTGGACATAACCTAGACTGACAGACAGACAGACAGACACATCTAGGACTCTAGGCTACATTAATGAGGGCATAACTCTGCGAAATGGCACCGGTATCAGATCTACCCCCGTGACTCTGGCGCCCCATAAATTTGTCAATAGTTACTCAGAACAGGGTTTCACCATTATCTTATGTCGTCTCACTATCGAGTAATGTCCGCCCGCACTGCCCATCAAGATTGTCAACCGAGCATTTTTGTTTAGGCCCTATTAGGGCTTGGAACAAGGCATAAGTCTTTTAAAACATTTACTAACCTCAAATAGCTGTTAATTTTAAAGTTGACAGTTTGGGCATTTTTCCGGTATAGTGACTTTTCTTCTACTTGTAGTACACAAAAGAGGGCCCACATTTTTTTATGCAGGGAACATATTCAAAGCGTCATTAAAGTTGGGACTATTTCCAGGTTAGGTAAGGTTAAGTTACTTTAAGGACGGGTAAATTAGTTTTAGTGAAAGTTAGATTAAGTTAGATTAGGGTAGGTTTATGCAGTTTTCACCTATTCCCGCTTATTTTCCGAATGTAAATCAGTCCATTTTTAGTTTAGGCTTAGGTTAGGTTTAGGTTTAGTTTAGGTGTCAACTATGAAACTCGTCTTCATAACAAAAGTCACTGTACTGGAATTTTACTTAATAAGTACTATCAGCCCATGATGCCTTGACTACTTTTCTAGTGAAACTTAGGTGATATTAAAGCCCTTTTAATTGTTTAAATTTACTTTCAAAACAGCCTCCCTCATGCATTAACCTATACACTAACACAAAGCTTTATTCTCAAGCCAAATTAATTCCTGAATTGATTGAGGAAAATAAAAGTCCGCCCGTCCCGTGTATGTATAAAGGTAGTAATTACATCACAGGACTTGGACGCGATCGACTCCTCGCCATGTTTGAACAAACCGACTTTATCGCTCTTGCAAAAGCTCGCGATTCAAAGGGGAAAATTCCAATCACACGGAATATTTTACAAGTAATCTCTCAATCGCGGCAGCCGGACGAGATCCAATAACCGTGCAAATAAAACTGCACCGGGAGCTGAATTTTTTCAAACAGCCCGAGCCAAAGTGAATGCAAACCAATACATCAGGACTATTCAGAAAAATCCAGACTGATAAATACGAGATCAGCCCGATGTTTTCAGGAAGGTCGCGTTCTGCTGGATTATTCAAAATGAAGGGAGGTCAATAAAAGAGACCCGGTTAGAAAAAGCCGTGTGTTGCAGGCTTCCGTAGCCCATGATGCCGGATACCTAACGACTGTCAGGCTCACTATGTTCGGTATGCTGTCGATATGTAACGTCCGACCACCTGTTCAACGTTCACGGCTGCGTTATGGTTTAAACCCTTCCTCTCCTCAGAACCGCAGGTTTAAGAAACGATAATAACGATTATCAGATCCTTAAACAGGGTATAAAATATCGGATTCATTCGCAGCGGGTCGATTTCCCACATCAGATAGTATCGCCTGTTTACCGATTATTACTGCGTCTGGCAGGGCGAGGTGTGTATGGCGGTGAGCCTGAGATAATCAGGTTCAATTCATTCAGTATGTCTTTTAAAAAAGCTATTTTTGTTGATCTTCAGAAGTGTTGGAGAGTATAAACAAATTACCCTTGCAAGTCGTTGAGTTATTTTCTTTGTTTATGTATTTGCGTCGTTGTTAGATTAACACACAACAGCTGATTTCTTGTTTTTTGTTTCAGGTAAGAAAAACACCACTGAACAAATCCTTCTGTTCGACAAAAAGGAAATCTCAGGTATCGATAGTTTATATGGTCCTTACAAATATTCGCAAAAGTACGTTTTGGCGTTTCATTCAACTAAAATATACAGTAGGCCTACTTCCAATATTGTCTTTGATTTTCAAAATTAAACTTTCAAATTTCTTAAAGGATATATTTTAATTATTTTAATTTATATTTTATTTGTATATTTTATATTTAGTTTTAGAGGTGCCTCTTTTCAAAACTCTTAAACAGTGGTATTCAATCCTATTGGCTTGAATTTAACAGCGTGCTTTCTTTAAGGAGTATGAAGATAAATCCCTCTGCCTCATACGCCTTATATGACTATTTGCGGTATCGCTAGGTAAAGGTCGATACTGAGTGGTACTCTTCACACAAATGGGGCTTTTGCACTATTTATGAAAATGTGCGCTCACTGTAGTCCCTCGTAAAGAAATCGGCTCACATTTACAGCTATTCCCTAAATTCCTCGATCAATTTTCAACTTCAATCACATATTCGTCACAACGTACAACTCCTGCATTTAACTGACCAGTGAAACCCACTCGAGCCACCATCCACGCCACAATTTACAACCAAGCACACAGTAAATCCTTAACGCGAGCAAGTGTACAGTAAGTACTATGTACAGTACGTCACGTGACTGCCAGTTCAGTTCAAGTGCCGGTACGGGAACATTCGTCACAGATGGTATCTGCAAACAGCTGCACACTGCAGCCAACCGGAGTATTTGTTAATTAAATTTACCTTCTCGGCTGCAATAATGTCGGTACAGCACGAGATTGAACGTCACGCGGCCACGACACGGCCATCTGTATGTGTTCCAGACAGTAGTGAGGTGAAATTAACAGGCCACTTTCTCTTTGGTGTGCCTCAAGGTGCTGTGCTGACTGCTATGTTTTTAAACTTTTGTTTTTTCTTTTGTTTTTAGTTTGTTAATTAGTTGTTAGAAATTCTAAGGTTGAAATATTATTGAACTCGTTTTTCGTCGTTTTTAGTGAGCGAGAAGAATACGACATTTCGGGTTGTGGGATCTGATCCCGTCTTCAGATGAAAAGTAACCCAAAACATTACAAAATGAGCAAGCTTAACTTATCAGCGTACGGTGACCAGTCACCCACCATCAAACAAACGTGCGTGCGTGTGTGAGATTATGTTCTATGTATTTTCTTGTTGTTTTAAAAGCTAATGAATTTCATGGAAAAACAGCAAAAGACACACGCATGCGCATGTTTTTAGTGGTGGGTGACTGGTCAGCTTACGCTAAATACTAATTTTCTAATGTTTTGAGTTATGTTTTAGGTTACTTTTCACCTGAAGACGGGATAAGATTCCAGACCCCGAAACGTTGTGGTCTTTTTATACACGAAAAACTATAGAAAACTTCCAAAATAATATTAAATATTTCGTTTTTATTCTGTCGGTCTGTTTAACTTATATACTTCGCGTAAACATAGAACAGCTCGCGCTATCTAGTGATTAGGTTTAATTTTAACGATTTACTATCAAACCCTAACTTTACACAGTACCGAGTGGAAACTGATCTCCGATCGATCCGATGTTGGTAACACTGACTCGACTTCCGGTGGGACATATCGCACGCCCTCTTGCGTCACCGGAAGTGCCGAGTCAGACAATTAGAGTGACGACCGCACCAATTTGCCCAATGCCCAGCAATAACCACCTACTACAGAGGATACCAATTTCATACAGGCTGCCCCGCCCCGTGCACATCACGCAATTCACTACGCCGTTTAACTTGTTGTACTTGAGGGGATAATGTGTGTTATTAAGTGAGCTCGTTTAACTCTTTGGAGTTGAAACTGAACATCTATTAACGGGTTAAAGCGTCTAAATATTGTTTGTGTTATACGTTAACTTAACTCTTAGGCTGTAGATAACCATCTTCAGTCACTGATTGGCCGAAACTGAGGTACTTGCTGTCTGCTATCCCATTGGTCACAGGGCTGCCAACCGTCCAATGGAGCAGGGATGCCAACCATCGATGTTGTCTTTGGCTGTGACACTATCGAAAAGACTTCTTCAGGACTGGTTGCGAGCTTCTGGAAAGTTTCATGATACCTTCTTTGTTGAAGTGATAGTTTCTGTGTGTCTTTTAAAATTGCTAACAACTTCAACAAAGAAGACAGCATTGAAACTTTCAGAAGCTGGCAACCAGTCCTAAAGAAGTCTTAGTGTCCACCCAACAAGAACAACGTCAGTGGCATCCCTGCTCCCTTGGACGATTGGTTATAGCCCTTCCAGTCTGCCATCAATTGGATAGCAGACATCAAGTAGCTCAGTTTCAGCCAAACAGTGACTAATTATGGCACTCTACAGAAAAATATCTCAAACTAATTAGTATGTCAAACGAATCGAATTGCAGTTAGGTGACGAACAAATCAGTGACCCTTACAGAGTAGCTGAGGAGTTCAACAGGTTTTTTTCCTCGGTAGGGGCAGATCTAGGTCTCCACAAGAACCAGAATCGGCCCCTTCCCCGTTCTGTTCGGAGTCCAGCCGCCTCCATGGCTCTGGCTCCAGTCACAAAGGAAGAGATTGCAAAGATAATCAAAAATTTTCAACCAAAAAAATCAAACGATTCGAATTATTTTTCAGTGTGGCTACTCAAGCAATGTTCAAAACACTTGCTGAGACCACTAGAACACCTTATCAATTTTTCATTCCTCTCAGGTTCATTTCCAACTCCCCTCAAAAAGGCAAAAGTGAGTCCTATTTTCAAAAAGGGCGACCCCCGTTCGACTCAAAATTATCGCCCAATTTCAATCTTGCCGGCCTTTAGCAAAATCTTTGAGAAAGTTTTTCTCATTCGGCTCGTGGAGTTTTGGACAAGCACAATCTACTATCAAACAACCAATTTGGTTTCCGTTGCGGAAGTCGACAATAGACGCTGTAGAGCGTCTGGTCGATATGATAGTAGAAGCGATCGAAAGTCGAGAAAGCACTCTAAGTGTATTCCTCGATTTGTCAAAAGCATTCGACTGTGTTGATCATGGCACCTACTGTTCAAACTCAACTATTATGGGATACGAGGATTGCCACTCAGATGGCTTGAATCGTATCTAGTAGTAGAACTCAATTTGTAGGAATTTCAGACGCTAGATCGGGAGAAGTGAAGCTCAAGTACGGAGTCCCTCAGGGATCCATACTGAGTCCATTACTCTTCTGATCTATGTTAATGACGTTGGCTCATCCGTACCACGGACAGATTGTCCAGTACGCAGATGACACGACTCTCAGCTTCAAATCAAATTCAAACAAAAACTGGAAGAGGTGGCTTTATTGGGCTCAACAATGCAATCCAACATTTCAATGAGCTCAACCTCTTGACAAATCCAACAAAATCAAATTTCATTAAGTTTCTTTGCGAGATATCGAATCAGATCATAGTCCAACTGTTATGTTGGATGCGACTGAGATCGAAGAAGTCTACACAACTAAATTCCTAGAATACACCTCGACAGAGGGTTGACTTGGGATTGTCATGTAGACAGTCTATGCTCCAAGATAGCTTCAGGCATTTATGTACTGAGAGAACTATCAAAATACTGCCCTACTCAGGTACTGATGACGGCGTATTACGGTAATATACCCACACCTTCCTACGGAGTGGCACTGTGGGTGGTTGCGCAATATCACACCTTTCCAGACTTTTATTCTTCAAAAAGCGGTTCGAACCATTGCAAAAATTCAATGGAGAGTCGCAGACCAGCGTTCAAAAGTCTCAACATGTTGACTCTTCCTGTCTCTACATCCTTGAGACTCGTTTTCTTCAAAACCAAAGCGATCCCATAAGAGGTGTAGACATACACTCTTATGAAACTAGAGGCAGGGAAAACTACCGAACTGGGCGACACAGAACGGTGGTTTACGAGCGTTTGCCTTCTCAGGAGCTCGTTTTGTCAACAAATTGCCAATTCGAATGTGTCCAACGCCACAGGCGTTCAAGTCTCGTCTAAAAGCAGTTTTGACCGCGAACACTTTCTATAGTTCAGACGAGTTCTTGGCACACCAATGGGAGACCTAGTGAGAAATGGCTACCGGCCTACGGGTGCTTAAGTGGGAGAATTCGAATGAATGAGCCGATATGACAGTAAAAATTGTATGTATGAATGAGTTCTCGATGTAAGAATGAGTGACAAAATTTTAGCTTTTAAAATATTTAAAACCTGACGAATTTCTTACAATGTATTTTGTTAACGAAATAAAATATTTATTTATTTATTTATGTTTGACGCTGTGTATAATCTGGAAGAACTAGATTATATTTTTTATTTAACGTGATGAGCAATAGAAAGTGTTGCTACCCCTTTTTCTGATTAAAAAATGTGCAAGATATAAAGACGTTTTAAAAATAACTTTTTTTAATTTTCTTGACAAGATACATCAGTTTTCTCTGATCTGTCTTCGAGTTTCCAATGGCATATCTTCCTCTAAATCATCAGATAATCTCTCTGCCCTTGCTCATTTTCTCCCCCATCTGCTCGCTTTTGTCACTCCCCTCTTTTGTGTTTTGTGCTGCAATGTCCAATTCGATTCTTTTTTAACCTAATTACCTCACAGTCTACTAGGTTTTCATCAAAACATGCCACTGCTATCTGATCGCGCCCTACTTCTAGTGCTCTTCTTCAAATTGATTTTTAAGAGATGCTTTTAGTAGATGATGTGATCGGTTGGTTGTTTTTGAAGTGGCTGTTAGTTTGAATCTTGAAACTGAATAGTAATCTTGTCACTCACTCAAAACAACTATGGAATAAACCAAAACAGTTTTTAGCCCTAACGCCACAGACAAACTACAACTATCGAACAAACCCAAACTAAACAATCCTGTTACAAAAAGAGCAACCAATACAAAACAAAAATCTTTTGGAATTCGAAAAGTAGCCAAACTGGAGACAACTGAAAAGCGACCATTTGAACAACACCTGAAGATCTGCTACAAGATCAGCCTTCCTTAATGAATTGTATAACTTTGACACTGTACTTATCTTGATGATATTTTGACTTGCCTTGACTTAAAAATGAAACCAAATCATGCAATTTCCTTGAACTCACGAAAAGTTGCTCTACTAGAGACTCTTAGAAGAATTCTATCATAGCGCTATCTGTGCTCGGACTACCGCAACTGCGTTGATTTTCCTACCTCAGCCATTCGGCATCTATGCGCTATAACATCATTCTACCTACCATAACTTTTATCTTTGGTTCAAACCTTTTTTATAAATAGAACTACCATATTTTCTCTTTTGCATAATGTTCATCACATCAGAATATAAACACAGACTATCAAGTGACACTCCACACCCTGAGCACTGCTGAGTGCTGACTGTGCAGCATTACGGGAATGAGTCAGTCAGTTATAGAGGGTGCTCCGTAGACGGGGTGAGTTTATTGTCACAGTCGCAGTTTGGCCGAATCATGTCCGAACTCCTCCCAATCCGTGTCGCCCACGATTGCCAATCTCACAATCATAAATTACCGCACCTTCCTCTCTCGATTTTATTATTTTCGCACGGAGCCACTCCGTCACTTGTAGGCTTGCCAAGCTTATCGACAGTCAATACTGTGTTTTATTGGTTGAGGGGAGTATTTTAGTATTTTTTATTCTATGCGTTGGTATATTTATATTTTAGTCTTCCTTAGACTGGTGTAGTAGAGTTTACGATTGGTTTTAGTTTACTGCGTTTTTTTACTAAGCCCAAAAGAAAACATGCTGGTTCTCGTAAGTGTGGTCTATGAGTTATCTGCTGTTTTAATTTTAGATATGTTTAGATTCTCCGGGCATTTCACACACGTTCCGTAATTTGCTTAGGATTGAAGGTAACTTTGAGCAAGTAGGTTGAAAATGTATGTACTTTCGCTAAAATAAACTTTTGAGTCGAATCTGTAGGGTTTGGTTTACTGAATTTTTTTATTAAACCTACAAGAAAACATGCTGGTTCCCATCATTGTGATCTTTGAATGCTACTGTTATAGTTTTCATATACATTTTAGTTCTCTGCCTCCTAAAATTATAATTTGCTTAAAATTGAAGCTTTAGAGTTGGATCTGTCGAACTTGATTTACTGCGTGTTTAAATTTTTGTATTAAACCTAAAATAACACATGTTGGTTCCCATTATTGTAGTCTTTGAACGCAGCTTTCAGCAAATAAATGCTGTCATTATAAAAAACGCGCTTTCTTTCCCCACTTTAGAGTTGGATCTTTCATTACAACATTTTTGAAAATACAACGTGTTTGGGGGACTCAGGAATGACGAGCAGCTGCACATGCGCAGGCGGAGCGGTCGCCAAAGTAACCTCGGAGCCGTTGGGAGCTCATCAAAATATTGTCACCGGAGCCCCAGATTAAGAAGTTTCCAGGCCAGTGGAGGCCTTAGCCTGAGCGGCGCGGACAGCCGGAATAAGCCTCAGGCCTAGACAAACATTGCTCGACATATTGTGCATCATTACCAGTCGAGCACGACGCGCACGTCAAAGGACATCTCCGGCCGCGCGGAACTCCGATATTGAAAGGCTATTATTTGCAGGTATTTGTTTTTCCCTGTCGGTTATACAGTTTCGGAGGGGCGGCGGGACAAAGGGGCCGGGTGGGGCACAAAGACGTGACATTTTTTAAGACCTTATTGACAAGACTGCGACAGTAAATTTGGGTAGAAAGTTGCTTTGTGATCAGGCGCCTGTTTTCGGAAAGAGCCACTTTGGTACGAACTGTCGGAAGGACGTGCTGTACCTGGGTCCTGGATTTGTCCTTGTGCTCTCTTTCATGACCGTTAGATTGTGAATTATTGGCCCTGTAAAACTAGCATAACATGTGTGAGAAGGTTTCTCTTTTCGTGTTGCTGCAAAAATTTACAACGACCCGTAAGGCAAATTTATAACTTGGCCCCGAATAAAAACTATCCGTGCTTGCAAAAAGGTCTTATTTCAAAAAGGACTAGTAAAAAGGAAAATATGCAAATCTTTTGCAAATCAACCTGCAATAAAATACTATGAGTTCGTTCTTTTGGAGGAATTGTGTCTCTAAATCTTACTCGTAAATGACTAGCTTTACTACACAAGCGATTTCATGCAGCTGACACAGATAAATATTACCATTAATCCATCAAAAATCACTGATATTGGGCTGACAGGCTCATTTGTCAGCTTTTTAAATCAACTTTCAGACTTTCGCGGCCGGTGTCACAAATATAATCTAGATATTCCTGTTCACATCGCGTCAAAACCTTATAATAATTGGTTTGAAATATATCTGTTTCGCTGTGGAATACCATCTTGAGTCACTGATTGGCTCAAAACTCCCAGATTGGCTTTAAATTCGCCAGATAACAACCTTCAGCCCCTTTCACCACCTTCTTCCATCCAAACGCGTTATCAAATTTATGAAATGTCTCATTTCCTAACAGCTTCATCATACAGATAATCATGTCAGTTTGACATTGTCCATCCCCTCCAGTAATGACCCATTCTGCGTGTCCATCTGCCGGTCAGTTCGGCGAGGACCTGGCCTACAAGGGCAGCTGCTACATACACCCACACAAAGGCACCCTGGGTCACTCGCTCACCCTGTGCCCTTTATTTGTTTAACCTATTCACAGACACGAGTGCCGCTCTCTTGACATACAGGAGGTGTCGTCTGCGTGTATCATACGCACAGGGGTGAGGGCGGGGTGGGTAGTTATGGGGTTGTGAGAAAATTAGTGCTTTTAGACGTCCGAAATAAATTTTACCTTTAATAGGGTGTCCGAAAGATAATACTTTGCTACTTTGCTTTGAGACAATGACTACTTTCAGAGGGTATTGTAAGGTTAATATTGGATGATG
This sequence comes from Matsumurasca onukii, assembly GCA_018831715.1. Classification (NCBI taxonomy): domain Eukaryota; kingdom Metazoa; phylum Arthropoda; class Insecta; order Hemiptera; family Cicadellidae; genus Matsumurasca; species Matsumurasca onukii. The sequence goes on from CM032065.1 coordinate 2,174,817, forward strand.
GTGAGTGGATGTGGTGATGGATGTAAGGTGTAGTTTTGTTACCATGGCCGACCTTTCCCCAGATTGGGTCAATAATAGTCCAACGACCAATAAAATGGACAAACCGCTAACGTAAATAATAGACAATATTGCTTTTAATGTAGTTAGTACAGTCTCTGGGGGAATTTTGGAGTTTTATTTCTGAAAGTTGTCAAAACTAAGGATGTCGCTTCATGTTCAGTAACTAAGATGTTCGCCCCTTTCGAGAATCCTAACGGGTTTAATCATTAAGAATAATAATAGTATATTGATGATTTTTCCATATCCTAGTTAACCTCTTCTATACTTTATGCCACAGTTAAATGGAGCTATTTACACGGGGATACGATGAGTACCCTCCCTCAAGGAGAATACTTGCCAACTTGTCAAACATACTACAGTAAAACAAAACTCCAAATTCAAACAGCCAGCCACGCGTTCGGTGCAGGATATTGAGGAATATTTGTGATGTAGGAAGAATGAAGAAGCCCGCAATGTTTGTGCTGTCAAACAAACAAACAGACAGACGGACAGATATTGGAGAATTGGCCGCAATAAGATCGGGACAAGAACAAACACTGAGTCACGGACGATCATACACAGGGAAGTTGTCCTTGTCAATACGAGACTGACAACAGCTGTACTTTCGATATTCACAGCTGTTCAGTTTTATGATTTTAATCAACATACTGTTATAAATAAAAACATATGGTTAGAAAGCAAATTACTTCTACCTTAGGTAATGTTATGGTAGGTAGAAAGCGCATAGATGCCACATAGTTGAGTCAGAAAAACCAACATAGTTCGGCAGCCCAAGCACAGATAGTGCTGTCGTCTCCCCCTTGGCTCCACATGCTCGAGTTTATCCGATGTTGATGACTTAAATCAAAATGTGACCAAACTGTGTGATTTTCCAGAACGAATTATCCCTCGCAGAGCTATCTGTGCTTGGACTGCCGCAACTAAGTTGATTTCCTGCCTCAGCCTACTACTTACGCAGTCTACTTACCAAAACATTGGCTTTGGTTAATTATCTTTGGTTTTTATATATATAGTCAACACAATTGTTTTTGTAAATTAACTTATAAATAAATTGTTAAATGTAATATAAATTCATTCTAAGCTCCTAAATTTACTAGCCTATAATTGTTTGAAGATGTAGTGTGTACGCCAAAATTAACAAAGATTATTCCAAGGTGATATCGCAAAGCCTAGATACAGAACATCTACATATAATGGACTTTTGTATGTTTAAATTTTGGAATATTTTACTACACGGGAAACTGGTCAAACTTGGCGCTTAATTTGCACATAACTAAACTTAACTTTTGAGTAGTGTTTATTAATTAGATCATGAATTCTACTGGGAATGATTCAGATGTTTTGCTAACTCAAATTGGGAGCCACCTGAAAAATTCTTAGAACTTCAATTTATATGTTTCTTTATAAATTAAAAAACACACACACACTTTTCATTGGTTGTTGGAATGTGGCAGTCGTTATATAATTAACTCAATACACTAGTAAAAATGTATAGTTCGTCTTGTATAACGAGAGTCTACAAAGTTCTCCCTATCACCCAATCTCGACCTTTACCCGCGGGGATCGAACCCGCGCCAGCGGTTCGCTTCGCGCACGATTCCAACCCGCCACGGGTCCGCAGGAACCCCCTAAATTTAACTATGCACTCAAGGTTCCTTCTTCCACCATCGCGTTTTTATTGTTATCAACTGTAAACTCTTTGTAACAATTTTAAAATAAACATTAAAATATTAATGTTTATTGTTAAACTAAGCACTGAGACGATGGGTTTAGCTCTCGAAACCGCAGTCGTGCAGTCGATTAAGAGGTGAAAAAGGGTACGATTCTGTTTTTTGCCAAAAACAATATCTTGAACCTAACAAAATAATTATTTTCCGATACATAGTACTAAGGAATACCTGTCCATCTCGTAAATAACCGATTTCGTAATTTGCCCAAAAATGGCATCAACGAAATCGGTCGATAGTTAGTAACCACAATGTTATCTCTCACGATTTACGAGCAGTTTATGACGTCAGAGGCACCCGCGCTTGCGCGTAGCGTACTTGTACTTCTCGCAACAAGTACAAGTACAACATTATTGTACTTGAGGCATAAATCCGTCCCGGGAACAAACACAGCAGTCGACGCAGCTTGTACTTGTACTTGAGTACCAAGGCTGCGTGCCGACCATGATGAGTCATCCGTCTGAGAAGTTCAGTCTCGATACTATGTGCGGGGTTTTGATATTAGGAATGGAAATAAAAACTGTAATAAAATCCATAGGTAATTAAACACTTCCACCTACAGTTTTGACTCGATGAAGCAGTACCTGACACCCGGAGTGTAACCTAACCTCAATTCGAGGGATGACTAACACGATCAATACAACAACTATCGAATCCAACAATGGCTATCAGATATGTGACCGGAAACATAGTAATTATTGTGAAGAGGGCGCACTTCCGCTTTGCTATACTCTACGGCTTCGTGATGATTAACATGGTAATGTGACGCGGACGAGCTATAAATTTGGGAAACCCTATAAATCCGTCAACACACGCGTGAAACCGCCGCTAGCATGAGTGAAGCGAATTAACTGTACAACATGTGATTATAATTTGCTAATTTTAACTCTAGTTCTCTCCGCCCCAACTAGTGCTGATCAAAGTCATCCCTCGATTATTGGGGATGAAAACGTGACCTTCAAAAATAAACGGTTAAATAGTATTCAGGGTTAATTAAAATGTAAGTAAAACAAGTCTCGTAATTTGAAAGACTTTTATTGTTATCACTATTGTCTACACAGGAAAGATTTAAAACATAAAATTATTCCACAAGAGATCAACTGATCTAACATACGCGTACTGGTAACGTAAGGCAAATTAGTTTTTAGTATAAATTATTCTAATTTCATTGTAAATAAAATTTGTTTATTCCATGCATAAATAAATACAATAACAAACAATTTTACATTGGAACTAATACCCAAAAAAGATATTATTTTAGGCTGCTATGAATTATTTCTGTAAACAGGAAGAACATGACGTTTCGTGATTTGGAATCTGATCCCGTCTTCAGGTTAAAGAAACCTAAAACACAACATAAAACATTAGAATATGAACTTGGCTAAAAGTAATCAGTGCAAGCTGACCAGTCTTGCACCACGCATTCCCTCACGAGAAATAAACCTACCTTTTTTCCATTTTTTTGCTTCGTCTGCTTAATCAACCGTCCGACGCCCACCTGTACATTCCTCCGCTATGACGAACCGTCCACAATAAACATACATATTTCCACTTTATTGCAAGTCTCTCCGCTTATCGGGTTTTATTAATGGCAACTCTCAACAACGAGTTTAGTGCGCCATAAATTCTAGACATTTTGGTCACGTTTACGGCTGTTTTATGACAGGTCGCACCTAATTGGTCCGCGATATTCGACAAGTCCACTCTTTGTATTTATTATAATCGCTCGTAAATTGTTTATAATACGTGTTTTATCTCTACACTTTATTGTGTCCCTTGTTGTTCGTTTATTGTGTGTTTAAAGTGTGGGTTTATGATGGATAAAGATACGATCCCAACTGTCGGATAGTTTAATGCCGGGTTTGAATGTTGGATTGAGTTTTGTGCCCTTTGTTGTGTTGGTTTGTGAGGAGTTTAGTTTTTATACTTTAATCTGGTTTGAGCAAATATATCATTATGGTAGGTAGGCAGTGCATACTTTGATTTGAGACACCGACCACTCCTAGAGGGTATTTTAAGGTGAGTATGGGATGAAGGGTGAGTGTGTTGAGTGTTTTTGATGGATGCTAAGGTGTAGTCTTGTCTGCATAGATGGCTAAGGCAGAAAAAACAACTTAGTTCGGCAGCCCAAGCACAGATAGCGCTGCCGTTTTCTCCTTCCTCAGTTCCACATGCTCGAGTTTATCCAATGTTAATGACTTCAATATATCCAAAATTTGCAATTTTTTAGAACGAACAAACTTGCGTGTCAGTGGATCTACTTTAGACTCTTAAATTTTAAGAGACTCTTAAATTTTATTTCTATTCTAAAACTTTAGAATTCTCTGGCAGCGCTAACTGTACTTGGACTGCCGCAACTATCTTGATTTTCTTGCCTCAGCTATGAGGCATATATGCGCAATCTACTCACGAAAACATTATCTTTGGTTTGAGACATCGACCACTGTTTTAAGGTGAATATGGGATAAATAGTGAGTGTGATGAATGAGATTTAAAACTCTTCCTCTACTACAAAATCTTTGAAGACAAGTCATTTCAGCCACTTTCACGTTAAGTGGTAGAGTACTCTCACAGTCCTAACTCTCAACTAAATAAAGAAATTTTCATTTCAGAATCTAAATTAACAAACAGCTGACTACCCAAAACACCGGAGTAAAGACCTGACGACGAGGGGAAGGAGACACCGAAAATAGCGTAAAAGCGCGGAACACGTGGCGCGAAACTGTAGAACTGACAAAAACTGTGAAATCGCTTTAATTGTGATCCGGCATATGGGAGCCTTCAAGCCCCCCTTTGAGTGATTTACTTGTGAAAACACTAGGCGCGTGTACGGAAGTGAGATGAGTCGAATATGAGAAACCAGCGCTCGCGCTCTCCAGGAATAGACGGAATTTACGGGCTGGGGTAGGTCTAAATCCTTCTGTTGCCTGAGTTCGTTTATTTTCTCGATAATTTCAACCGTGACTTGATCTCTGTCTAAGTGCGCGTTGTTGACTTTGAAGAAAGACCGTTTAAATTTCACGTTGTACGTTGGAAAACTTCGCTTTGAGGTACTGACCACTCCTAGAGGGTATTTTAACGAGAATATGGGATACAAGTTAAAGTTAGGACTACAAAGTCCTCTCTACCACTCAACCTGGACCTAGCGTCACCGTATTAGTCACATTACAAATTTAAGTGGTGACTGCGGGGATAATGGTTGGTGTGATTGTGCTTTTGATGGATGATGAGGTGTAGTCTTGTTACAAACCAGGGCTGACTGTTCCACAGATTGGGTAGTTAATAGCCCAACGACCTTAGGAATGGATCAACGGCTTAGACTACGACACACTGCCTTTCTTTCAATATCATCAAACAGCCTCTTTATGAGGGGTTTGAAGAAATGATAATTCCATTATCTGCGGTCGGAGTGGGAGTGCACGCGAGGGGTCGTGTGCGGTTTTCAACTTTTTGTGCGGTTGCCTGCGGCCCGTCAACGCCGCAACAATTAGCCGGCTTAATGGTTTCTATTTCCAGATCTACATGTGGCACTGTTTTCAGCTTTTTAGGGAAACAAATTAATTTACTGGGGGTTTAAATCATTCGCTGGGGGATGCCTGGCACTAAAAGCCTTCTGAAATAGGTATAGTTTTGACATCTACGTTGTAGAAAGGACATTCTTGTGATAGTGAAACCAAACTTACTTAATACTTTGTTGAGAAGCTTTTTTTTCTAATCGAAATGCTGTCTCGTAAGAAAAAGTGACATTCACTCTTATGAAACTAGAGACAGAGAAAACTACCTAATCGGGAGACACAGAGCGGCAGGTTTATGAACGTTTACCTTCTCAAGTACTAGTGCAACTAGCCAACAGGTTGCCAAATTCGATCAAAAGTGACCCAAAGCTTAAACCTTTTAAAGTTCATTTGACAAAAGGTTTTGGTCGCAGAAGCATTCTACAATACAGACGAGTTTATGACACATTGGTAAAACGGGAGACACACTGACTGACTACAGGACTAGAGAGTGAATGTCAACAATATATGGCAAATTGGGATTTTGATGTTAAAATGAGTGGAAATCTTTAGCTTTTTAAATTAAAGTAAATGACGATTGCATAACTTGTACAATTTTAAGGCAATAAGGCTGAAGTGAGACTGTGAGCGTAGTTCACAGCCTCGCAACTCCTATGGTAATAAGTAAATTCGCTTCACTCGCTTTAGCACTTAGCTGCGTGTCGGCCTGGTTCTATGAAGTACTTACGACACTCCCTTACCACTCCCGAGACCAAAGCTGCGGCCAGATGGGGAATGTTTAACATTTCAATGAGCGGCGCGTCAGAGAGAGCGTTGAAGAGAGAAATTTGCAATTTTCCGGGCGAAAAGGCGTCAAAGGCGCGCGCGGTGACCAGGCGGGGGCGGCCCTTAGCCTCACAGGGCGGAAGTGATTAGACTACGACCCTTGTGACGTCACGGCACAGGCTCCAGTTTACGTGAGAGTAATATGGTCTGCTACATCACTTTGTGAAAAATGTATCATTCGCTGAACTTTCACAGACCATCAACAAAATTGAAATGTATTTTTCAATACTACTCACTACATAGACGAAGGGATACTAGATAAACTCACATTCTGGATAAGTTCATAACGTTAGACTATAAATGTAGACATGTGGATATAACATCTTCTACATCTTTTGAAAATCATGCTTCCGATTAAACTATTTGGTGCTCATAGGCATGTTGGTTTTTTGATATTTTTTATTCTAGTGTTGACGGAGAGCTGAAGTTAGATAGCGCATAGATGTCACATGGCTGAGCAGGAAAACAACATAGTTGCGGCAGCCCAAGCACAGAGAGCGCTGCCATCTCTCGCCGTCTTTCTCCCCCCACATGCTCGAGTTCTTCCGATGTCAATGACTTAAATGTGACCAAATCGTGACGTTTTCGCGAACGAACGAACTTGCTCGTCAGTAACTCTACTCGAGACTCGCTCGCAGCGCTACCTGTGCTTGGGCTGCCGAAATGTTGATTTTCCTGCCTCTATACGCAACCTACCTATCATAACATACTCTCTGTACTGGTCACTGGAATAGTAGCCAGGACATGAATGAATGAGAAGTGCTGCATCATCGCGCGGATGACTGGCAGATCATGAGGCAAAAACACGTCCACTCTTCACGGCTATTGTCTCAGAGCACCCGACACACAAAACCTACCATAATCCCCATATCCTGCTGAAATCCGTGGCTTACTTTTTGCCGCCTTGTCTGTTCCCATCAAGGATCTGCGGCCGCGGCGCTGCCATAATCCTTCATCTTGGGGAGTCTATTGGGAGATTTGAGGAGGTGTTGGGTGTCGTGGGCTTTTGCTCTTCGAGTGGGCCACGGCGTTAAAAAAGATAATTCTGAGTTCATATTGAGAGATTTTTTGCCCCCCATTTGTTCGGAACTTTGGTTCCATCATTCTTTAATGACTCCTTTATATTTTTTATGAATAAATCTTTAGTTGCGTAAAACATATACGTGTTATGCAATCGTCATTAGTATTAAGTGTGTAACGTTTTCCTTTCATACACATCGAAATACCATTCAAACATATAGTATTTGCATTCAATTTTCACCCAATTCTCATTCACTCGAATTTGTTCTCTTCCAGCCCCTTGTCCGTGGTCTGTTTTTGCGGAGCCCCAGTCGTGTGCCATAAGCTCGTTTATATCATAGAACGCTTCTGTGACCAACATTTCGTTCAAGGTAGTTTTTAATGTCTTTGACATAGGTGCACTTTTGATCGAATTTGGCAGCCTGTTGACTAGTTGAACTCCTGCCTGTGAAGACGAGAATCATGATGAGCTACCGTTCTGTGTCTCCCAGTTCGGTAGTTATCCCTGCCCCTGGTTTCGAAAGAGTGGATATCACTTCGTAACATCGTGTGTAGTTTATTAGTAAATTTTTACCAAAAGAGCGTAGTTTTGGACTTTTCATCAGATTTGGAGAATGATTTGGATTGGAAATTTGGAGAATGAGTATACAAAGATGTCGGTGCGTTAGGGTGGTAATTTTGTCCATGGGGGTTTTGCAATTAGAGTGCCAAGAGTGAAAACTTTGAAAGGACTAGTGAGCGAGCCTGTCCATGTCACGTGACCCAGGTTCGCGCAGCAAGGACGTGAGAACGGCGAGGTTAACAGTTAAGTGTTGCCACCTCCGTGCAGCCGAGGCGCTTTGTTCCAACTGCTCGCTATTAGACCGTCCATCCGGAGTCGTGTCTTGCCTCCGCCTCCTCGGTTATTACAGCAATTGCCCAGTCGTGGCTCACTGGCCTCACCGGAATCAAAATGGCCGATCGTGATTTGTCATCTGTCGCCGTAAAGCTATTTATTTTTATGGATGATTTGACGGAACTCGCGCCGCGGCGGTGGCGGTGACGGTGTCTATGCACCCTCCACGCTCCGCCGCGCTCCGTGCGGCTCCGATCGCACTAAACTGTGAAATATGCGGCAGCAATGGTGCATATCCGGATCGGATCCAGGCTTCCGGCCCGCGATCTTTCTCGTTGATTTGAAATTTAAAAAATTCGAGTCATCGGTGATCAACTGTCGTCTGCCGGCGTGACGGCACGGATCACCTGCTTCGTCCTCCATCAGTCAGTCGTCATCCTCGACCACGCCGCTTCACCTGTCAGCCGGGAGTGATCGGTGTGGAGTGATCAGACAAGGGGAGATTCAGGGAAAGGCAGGGTGGATGGAGGTGGGCGGTGCACGGAGAGAACCTTGTAAAGAGCGAGCTACTGATGTAGCAGAGGTGTTACGCGGAGAGAAGTGTGCGAGGAAACCTAACATAGATAATCTTGGAAGTTGTAACAGTCTGCCAAAGGAGGCAAGACTGACTATCCAACCACCCACGTAAATGCCCCTATTACTATAAACCCGTTTTTAGAACAATAGCAATATTTCTAAACAATTCATCCTCTGTAACAGTTGTTTTCCATAATCGTTTTCAGCGAGCTTTTACACTAATTGAACTAAACGAATCCCGCGAATTATTACAACCAAATATCATAGTTTCAGCTCTTGGCAAGCGATTCATTGGCAGTATTTATAAACTTTATCAAGAGCCGTAATGGAAGGCAGATAAATGTTCGTCATGCTAATTGTCTAGAAGAGAGCCATTTGCTGGCTTGGTGGACAGACCGGCTAAATATACCGGCCGAGGTGAGGGTGAGAGGGGGCCGCGTTATGACGGACGGTGCGCGCACGCCCGTGCGCGGGGAGATGAGTGGTTATGACGGGACTGTTATGATGAGGTGCGCGCAGTGGTCTGACCCCCCTGTCCCCGCTACCTCATACTCTTACAACCTCCCTTCTCCCACCACACGGAGAAACACTTCTTGATTGATTCTTCCAGTATTGATTCCTCATTTTGCGTTTGAATTACTTTGAGTAAATAAAATTTGGGCCCATTGTAGCGTTTTCTCTGCCACAGTAACCAATTTGTAATTTATGCCCGTAGGGTTTTCTTAAACGTGTTTGTGCGTGCAAAATGTTTTATTTCAGTACCGCAAAGTAGCCGAGGAATCTGTACGGTAGGTATGTAGGTCTGGCAGCGCGTAAAGATTAGGCTGGGCCGATGCCCTGTCAGAAATGTCAGCGGCTATAGCTTTTCTTTGATGACTTCCGATTTCAAACCTCACGGTTGAAATAAAGTTCTAAATTTAGATCACTCTAGTAAAGAACTTTTTACTAAAATTTCATTCAGAAAGTTGTATGCCAAAGAAATTAATACCGAGTATGATTTTGACGTGATTCATAAAATTGCAGGAAATTTTGAAAGATGCACTAACATTGAAACTCCGAGCAGTACAGCAGTCGAACGCAGAGGCGCTAAGAACAAACAAATTAGAAATGCTTTGCTGAAATTTTCTTTGAGTAAGGCAATTTCTTCCACAATTAAGGTTATCTTTAGCTAAATATTCCACAAAAATATTCTGCGAGAAAACATATCCCACTGCACTGCGAGGACCAGGTGTGCACAAACGCTGAATGGTAGATCTAGCTACTGTTTTAGCTATCTTGGCCTCGTCCCCAACACCCGTCAACAGCGACACAAATTCTTTTTGGCATTTGGAACTCGACAAACAAATCTGTCTGGTCATTTCACTGTGCTTCCTGCTGACTTGGATTTGTTGGCCACTCCGCCTGATGAATTGCCTCGCAGCGGCCGGATTATGAGAACAACTGAGTCTGTTGGAAGACCTTTAGTTCTGTTGCTCTTGTAGTATTTGCTTTGAAACGACAACTGTGTTGACTTGGACTAATTTTGTGAAATGAACCAGTGAGCGTGCCTCGTAGTAGTACAACAGCACTTTTGAAACTGTTGACACTTTGCTTTGAGACACCGACCACTCTTAGAGGGTGAACATATGATGGTGATGTGATGAGATGTAGTCTTGTTACAAACTAGGGCCGGCTGTTCCCCAGGTTGAGTCATTTATTAATAGCACAACGATCAAAGAAAGGACCATGATTTCCGAACCACGGGGAAGGGAAAGTTATCACTGTAGCCAGAAATCGAACCCGTGTCGATTTGGTGCGAAGCACGCATTATACCACTCAGCTTTGACCACCTCCGAAAGCTATTAACTATCCATGAGACGTTTTTCGGCAAAAACAGAAGAAATGTGGAGAGAACTCTCTTTTGAGTGGTGTAACTTTTAGATTGTCAAAAGCAGAAACCATCTCATAAAAACACTTTTAGTCGATTCTTTGGTTTACAAGCCATGCATTAACTCCAGGTTTGTGTCGCCTTTTTTATTCTCGATGTTGAAAATCCTTTTGGCAACACTACTGTTGCAACAAACTCCTCAGTGTTGGTCCAAAGTATGAAACAGCTGTGAAGACGTTAAGCTCCCCGCTATAAATACACTAGCAATGACACGAGTGTACTCTTTGTCTTACCGGGCCATTATTTAACGTCTAAATATAGCCGACATAACTCGCCCCTCTAACCGAACCTATGCATAACACAAACTTATTCCCGATTCTAGGAAATACTGCGCCCCACATGTCTGGGGGTTGGCCGGGCTATTTCGGTTATTATGTTTGGGACCGCTATTTTTCTTCCCGGAGTGAGGATGTATATTACGTTCAGATTTGGAATATTAAGGGGTCTCCCTAAACCCTGGGGAAGGCCTGTTCCAAATGACGTTTTAATTTTATGGGCTCCCTCTTTGAAGAAGTTGACAGCTTAATTTACTGTGCGCTTTTGGATGTTTACTGGGGAATTTATTGTGTGTGTATTTTCTGTGGAAAGATGAAACGTGAGTGTTGCAATTGATAAAATGTACATTGATGTTGTCGATGAACAGCTGAAGCATTATCAAAACACACAGACTCGGAAATTGACTATTACTTGAATGCGTTGCTGGACCTTGGCTAACGGCTTCTTGTCTTTTGTTTCAGGAGAAGGATCAGCGACAGACTCTGACGATGACAGCACAGGAGCAAGAGACGACAATGTGTGCGACAACTGTAACACAGAGTTCCCGAGCCAACAAGAGGCGGAGGATCACCGCAAAGACTGCAGCGTGTCCAAGGAAGTAAACAGTCCTAGCAGTCCAGGGGACGAGGAAGACGAGGAGGCGAGTCTGCCAGAAGAAGGTAAAAGACAAGAAGAAGTCCGCAGGCAGAGGCAAGACGCTGAGAACAATAACAGCGTAGAAGAAGGAGAGACCGAGAACGAAGCAGATATTACAGACACAGAACTGCCTATGGGGTTTCCGTTCCAGCTGCCAGCAGCGGCGGCCGCAGGTCACGTGACCCTGGAGGCCTTGCAGAACACGAAGGTGGCAGTGGCTCAGTTCGCAGCCACGGCCATGGCGAACAACAGCGACAACGCGGCAGCTCTGCAGGAACTAGCAGTGCTGCAGAGTACACTGTACACGCTGCAGCATCAGCAGATGATGCAACTGAACCTGATCCAGCAACTCCAGCAGCAACTGCAGATCACACGGCCCAAGGACAGCAGTCCTACTCCTCCTCCTGCTCCCTCCACACCCACCCCGACCACCACCCCTACCCCTGCCCCTGCCCCGGAGCCAGCCGCGGCCCCTATACAAGAACCGGAACCCGCCGCGCCGACTACACCGAAACCGCCGACGACGTCTCCACCCATGCAGTATCAACCGAACCTACCGCCCTGCTCGATATCTTCCAGCTTCGCTTCGTCCATCATCAACAACCTCGACCCTCCGCCATCTCCTAGTGAACCTAACACGCTAGAGATGTTGCAGAGGAGAGCTCAAGAGGTGCTCGACAACGCCAGTCAAGGCTTGCTCGCCAACAACCTCGCCGATGAACTCGCATTTAGGAAAAGTGGCGGTAAATCTTTATCACCGTACGACTCCAAGACGGGCGGTAGGAACGAGCCTTTCTTCAAGCACCGCTGCAGATACTGTGGCAAAGTATTTGGCAGTGATTCCGCCTTGCAGATCCACATCAGGTCACACACAGGTGAGCGCCCTTTCAAGTGCAATGTGTGCGGCAGTCGCTTCACCACCAAGGGCAACCTCAAAGTGCATTTTCAAAGACACACCACAAAGTTCCCCCATATCAAAATGAATCCTAACCCTGTACCCGAGCATTTAGACAAATATCACCCGCCACTTTTGGCTCAAATGAGTTCACACCAGAACTTACCGCCAGGTGTTCCCCCTCACCACCCGCACTCGCAACCACCTCACCACCACCAGTTTCCGGGCAGTCCGCCTTTCCCGCCGACCGCACTGCCGATGTTCCGTCCCCAGCACGATCTTGTAATGCCACCCCACCCGCAACCCCTCATCAAACCCGTCCTGCCTATCCCTCTCTTCGGCCCTCGTCAGGAGTTGCAGCAAGATATTCCCGAGAATCTCACCAAACCCGTGTTGTCTACACATTCCGCCTCGCCACCACCAGAAGAACAGTCGGGGGACATGTTCAAGAAGGAAATGTCGGAAGATGAAGGACCTATCCCGCTGACTATGTGTACCACGGAGACAGGAGAGCCTGTGAAGACTGAGGAGAGATTGTCTCCCAAGGTGGAGGCACAGGAGATGGAAGGAGAGCAGGAGCCGGAGAGATACTCGCCCATGCCGTACGAAGAGTGCAGCTCCGACAGCAAGTACAGCCACGAGGAACTGCTCCGCGACAGCCCCAGCCTGCAAGACCAGCCGGAGAACCTCTCCAACAAAAGTACGTCTGACATTGGACAATTTAATTTTTCATCCGATCAACGCTTAGTACCTTTCCTGCCGCAATCCCCGCCCAGTAGTACGTCCTCCGGGGGTCTCCACACTCCCAGGCCTTTCTCGTCCACTCCCCTCCTCCAGGACTTCGACCTGTCCAAAGATCCCGCCCTCTACAACAGCCTCCTGCCCCGTCCCGGCAGTACAGATAACTCTTGGGAGAGCCTCATAGAGATAACTAAAACCTCAGAAACTTACAAACTTCAACAGTTGGTCGATAATATCGAGCACAAGCTAACAGACCCTAACCAGTGTATTATTTGTCATCGCGTTCTTTCTTGTAAAAGTGCTTTGCAGATGCATTACAGGACGCACACGGGCGAGAGGCCCTTCAGGTGTAAGATCTGCGGTAGGGCTTTCACGACCAAAGGCAATTTGAAGACTCACATGGGCGTACACAGGATAAAGCCCCCCATGCGAGTGTCACATCAGTGTCCTGTGTGTCACAAGAAGTTCACCAACGGGCTGGTGTTGCAGCAGCACATCCGCCTGCACACGGGCGAGCCCACCGACCTGACTCCCGAACAGATCCAAGCCGCCGAGATCAGAGAATACCTCCCTCCTCAACCACACTTCCTCCCCGACCACTTCCTTTCTAGGCCGTCGTCTCCCCCTCCCGTTACCGGTAGCTCTAGTCCTCCTCCTCCGACCTTCTCCACCTCTCTCGCAGCCCTTGAAAATCAAGTCCGCACCATCACCACAGTAGCTTCCCAATATAGTCAATCACATGTAACCAAAGTTGAACATGAGGAATTGTGCAATAACAGAACATTCACCCCTCTTACAGCGAACGGTGAAAAGTCTCCGAGTCATAGCGGGTCCGAGGGGCAACTGACACCATCCCCCCACCTCCCCGCCCATCTCCCTCGCCCGGCTGTAAGTCCTGCGACCTCGGAGTCTGGATCTCTGGGTGCCTTGGACCTCACCCCTCGAACCTCGGCACCCTCCTCGGGTCTGTTCTCAGGGTTCGGCTTGCTGCCCACCTCGGCCCTCTCGAGCCTCACGTCCTCCGTTCTCACTTCCACCGCCTTCAGTCCCATGGGTCTGGCGGTCGGACACACAGGTAAGCATACTTTCCTGAAGTGTAATGTCGGTAGTATACAAGGAAGTGCGTGTGTCGTTCCCCAAATCGTAGGCCTAACTGACATGTCTTTCAGGAGTTGGCGATGGCCTCTTAAAATACCTTATGTTGACCCTTAAATTGTAGAAAATGTATTGGTTACTTAACAGCATTTTACACGCAAACAAAAACCTGTGCGTAAAGTGTATATTTGTTCCTTTGACACCAGAAGAACCGTAAAGACGACACCTGTATTTCAACACGACTACATGCTTATAGCCTCAAAGAGTGTGAAAGTCGGCAGTTTGGCCGCGGTTCAAGCACGCACTTACATGCACGCACATGCACGCACTTCGATCTAATCATTGTAATGCATTGACATTTTAATGATCGCTATAGTTAGCTACAGCGGCGTCTGCGCTGCCAAATATCACTCGATCACTCGCACTTTGTTATTTCTGATCGCTGGCAGACCACTGAGTTAACGAAAGGGCGCTATTCATCAATTCCGCCGAGTGTAACGCTTTGCTGGTTTCAATTTACGTTTTATTTTCTTTTTAAAACTGGGTGTCTTGATTGCGCTATTATAATGCGGATTTTTGAACTGATAAAGGGAAACAATGTTTTGCCTTTAATTTCCTGTGGAATTTTGAAAGGGCTATGTTCATTGGATAAAAGATTCGATGCTGTGATCGTTTAGGTTTAATGCATTGCGTGTAGGATTCAAAAATCAGAGTGGCCCTGTATTTTACATACGGTAGCTTAAAATTGAAACAAACCCTGTATTTATATCATCAACAAATAATTCCTCCCCAATTTTAAGTATATTTTTACAAAGTCGATATCTCCTAATAACGTATTTCTGAAAACATTAATGCGTCAAATAGTTTCATTACATACAACAAATGTACTCATCAACTGTGGCTTTTTTAGTTGATCCTTTCGAAATAAGTTTATAGGACAAAACTGTAGCCTACATAGCCTGTGCTTGCCGGCGTGGTGGCTAATCGGTAGCGCAAGAGTCTGCCGATCCGGAGTTTCCGGGTTCGAGCGGCGCCTAAACCGATGATCGGTAGCTAATTCATTAATTGATTTTCTTGCCTACTAGACGTATCCAATATAGATATTCTTACAAAAACTCTTATTTCTCAAATTATTTTCTATACACTCGTTATTTTTTATGAATTTAAACCGTTGTTCAACTCTGGTTGTCTATACCCTAGCCATTAAAAAGACCCCAGAAAACGTTCAAAACATGCTCTCGTAATCGCCCGTTTTGGACGCTATTTTTGTCCTGACTCTTTCTTCACTCTATGCTAGATGTACGCCTACATTGTCTGTTATGTTGGTACACAGTGAGGGGCAACACGACGTGTAACATCTGCTTCAAGACATTCGCCTGTCATTCGGCCCTGGAGATCCACTACCGCAGTCACACCAAGGAGCGTCCCTTCAAGTGCACCATCTGCGACCGCGGCTTCTCCACCAAGGTAGGGCGCCACCTGGTATACCCGGCTAGGAGTCAGTTACCCGGTATCACTTATGGCAAACAAGTCTTGAGTTTTCTGCAATTACCCAATATCACAGGGGAAATTACCCTACGGTTTTTAAAGTTGTCCTGTAATTTCCCGCTATCGCAGGGAAAATTGCCCGAAAAATTTGACAATTACCCTACAATTTTGAGAGTTACTTTGAAATTACCCATTGAAATTACTCTCCTCAAGCCTTAAAGACTACCCTGAACCTGTATATTAAAATGCCATTTAACCATTTATTAAAAACCCAGTATAAACGGGGAAAATCGCTCAAACTAAAAGAATAAAGCTTAAACTCGGAATAACAAAACGTATACCAGAAAAAAACGTGATTGAAAACGTATCATACAATACAAATTAGCAATTATTATTAATATTTCAACTTGAAACCTAAAATTAAATGGATGATAATAATAGTTTACTAACAAAACAAATAATATTGACTGTTGTAAATAAAATAAAAGTTAAGATTATTATAATGTATATAGAATAAAATTAAGATAAAATCACAAACAAATATTAAATAAGAGACCGGTCTAAAAAGTAACAACCCTATAAAAAAATCATACCATAAAAATTAAATTATGTTCATTTTTTACATTTTTAAAGATCAACATAAAAATTACTTAACACTAGCTGGCCGGGTGCCTGCTTTGTAAAACTCGGCCATCCCGATGGTTTACCCCACTTTTAACCCCCTTCTTCCCCAAACAATTTGGTAGACAATTAATATATTTTGAAATCAGCATAATATTCCCTTTTTATACCCCACATCGATTTTTTATTTTTTATTTCTTGCCCCTTTAACCCTCCCAAATCCATATATTGTGCCCACCGAACCCCAAAATCAGTAGGGGTCTTTGGGTTAATGGTATACAACTATGTGTCGAGTTTCAAACAAATCCGTTCATATATTTTACTAATAAATATTTACTAAAAAGAAATATAACATGGGGAATGGGGACCTCAAAAACCCCATAAAAATAAAAAGTCTATATATTTTTATTCGTTTCCCCCACCCTCCACACACTAAGGACCATTTCTATTTTTAAAAATCTGAATTACCCCAGCCAGATTCCGAGATCTCAACACTCCGGACAACCCTAACCGAAATACTAATAGTATAGATAACAAATTTTAAACTAATTTTATTTTATGGTTGATTATTTTAGAAATTATAACAGACCTGACAACCCGCCCATGAAACACTAATATCCTTAATTCTATTAAATATTTTAGAAAATATTCTAATATTTCACAGATTTATTGTAATACTTGAGACGCCTGCACACAGAAAACGCAGTAAACGTAACACATCAACGCGTGAACTGCGTTTACAAAGCTGCAGGCGCTTTTATATTTAATTGGTATTTGTCGCTGTCGTTATTTAATTCTATAAAATCGTATACGCTTTATGACACAAGCAGTTTAATTAATATTTTCTAAATACTCTTAACGACCTAATTAACTCAATTTTAATCCAACTGTCATTACTAAAAATCAGATGTTATAAAAAAAATTAACTACAAAAAAAAACTCTTAAAGCTAGGTAGGGCTGAGAAGGCGGGGCCACATAATACAATGCCACTATTTGTTCTCATGACACATTGCAATAAGTGGATCTCTGAAATTAGCCGCATAGCTCTGGCCCCGGCCCAAACTATGAGTGAACAGCCTGCGCCGCCATTCCTCACTGTGACGGGTTTATTTAGAGATGGCATCGCCGCTTTGTCTTAGCTTAGACCACTGCTACTTTTAATTGGACCCCATTTAATAACAAGAGTGTTTACCGCGACCACTTCAAACCACTGCTGGGCTTCGTAGACTAAATAATTGGTGCGCCAGACGCCAATGGAGGGTCATTGTTAATTTTGTAACCTTGTGAAAGGTTTATTATGGAGTTGAAAAATTGTCGTTTCCGGGTACAAGTTTTTTTTTAAGACATTACTCTGTGTAAAGGCAAAGTTAATTTCAAAATTGGGTAAAATTTACCAAAAACCGTGTTAATTGGACATTTATTACGTGGATAACTTTGCCAACTTTTTTTGGAAGAAAAGATATGAAACTTTCTGACGGTGCTTTCCCGAAGAAGGAGGAATGAATGTGGTCGAAATCAGCTTATTTTTCTTAACGGTAGTGATTAATTGTATAAAAAGGATTTACTGGGTAAAGAATGTAGCAGAAAAACGTTGAGTAGCCCTGATAGGTGTTATACTATCTGGTTTGACGAAAAATAAGACAAAGGACTTCAAACTCAAAGCCAAGTTAAAATTTCAAACTCTAGTAAAAGTTGTTTTTTCTTTAAAAAAATTAAGTACAACCAAATGAAATGAAAATTTTATATTCTTGTATAACAATACAATATACAGCATGTAGATAAAGATCAAATAGTAGCCAGTGGTGGATTTGGGGGGACGTAATAAAGGCAAAATTGTTTAAACATTTGATTTAAATTGAGTAAAATATTCAACGTAAAATATGAATGTTGTCTGATTTTTGTACTTTGTTGCAAATATGATCGAATCTACAATGCAAATACAATCACAGAAAGTAATAACATTAAACTGAAGAAAAAAAGATTATTTCAACCATTTGTTAACTACACGTTAAATGCTCTAAAACGCTTAAAATTGTGTATTTTGCTTCTCTATTTTTAATTTTTCCCCCGAACCCCCTTGGTGCCTGGGGGACCCCCAGACCCCCCTGCAGTGTCCCCAAAGTCCTGGATCCGCCCCTGCATAGTAGTCAAAGTATTTGTAATAAATTATTCGTATCATTAACTATTCCGAATTGGTACAAATTATACATGTTAAATTATACATTATCAAATAATTATATTACAAGTTAACAATCAATACAGCGAAGTCACTGAAAACGTATTATCTAAATACTCTTTTATTAAATAAAACATTTCTGTAATAGTTTTTCAGTGTATATGTATAAAAGTCTTTGTCAACATTATTATTATCCTGGAACATTGAAATTCAATAGAAACTCATACATTTGCCAACTCATGCGAATCTACTAGATAAATGACAAACTAATTTTTAGATCACATAATGGTTAACGGTTCACAGAGTAATTGACCAGCGCACGGTAATTTGATTAAATCCAATCCCACAACGAACAATCGGATAATATAATAGATCAATAAAATCAATATAATGTCAATTAGTGACTCTAAAATACAATAAACACAAATTCAATGACCATATGGATCACATGTGTGGTCTGGTGCATTAACTACCGTTGTTTTATCTTGTTAATTGTGATTCAGCCCAGTTAAAACCTTGTCTTTATTTTAGTTCCAACTCTAATTCAATTTTGCTGTTTGAAAGCGTTGGTTTTGTTCTGTTTTCAAACTTTTTAAAATCGGACACTGATTTGTTTAATGTCTATTTGAACAACATGGCTTCAGTTTAAATGTTCTGTTGGGAAAATTCAAAATTGGGAAAGATATCACACACTTGTTTACTGCCTACTGGTTAGTCAAGTGTTTGAAATACATTTTAAGACCCAGTATACAAATATATTTCATATTTCAACTTTTTAGCAAAGTCTATTCAAGCTGCTGATTTTAAAGTTGAGTTTTAAAGTTTTCACAGTTTTTATGGCACCCACCTCTAGTTATATACCTCAAAGTTGTCTACTAGTACTGTTGTTGTACTACAAAATACTGGAAAGTGTAACAAATATTGGTGCATTTTAGGTTACAAAGTGTTTAGCACAGGTCATATTTAGTGACAAAAACCCCCATTTGAGATACCCAAAGCAAAATAAAAGAACTCCAGTAATTTGTATGCCGCTACAGTTATTTTTGGGCTAATTTGCCAGGACTATTTCTGCAAATTCAGAATCTAATAAACTGTAAAGAACACCTAATCAGTGGACTGCATGTATTGCAGGGAAACATGAAGCAACACATGTTGACGCACAAGATTCGAGACATGCCGTCCCACCTGTTCGAGCAGAAGTCCTTGGACGAGACAAGCAACACGAGCACAGAGAGTAGAGACACCTTGGCGGGAGGTCCTGGCTCAGGACCCTCCCCCGGCCTCAACCTGGCCCAGGCGGTGCCACGTTCTATGTCAGCAGACACCCCCATGCACCATCATCAAGTGAGTATACAGGGACATGGTTCCTAGCATAGAGAGTAAAGACACCTTGGCGGGAGGTCCTGGCTCAGGACCCTCCCCCGGCCTCAACCTGGCCCAGGCGGTGCCACGTTCTATGTCAGCAGACACCCCCCTGCACCATCATCAAGTGAGTATACAGGGGCATGCGTTCCTAGCACAGAGAGTAGAGACACCTTGGCGGGAGGTCCTGGCTCAGGACCCTCCCGGCCTCAACCTGGCCCAGGCGTGCCACGTTCTATGTCAGCAGACACCCCCTGCACCATCATCAAGTGAGTATACAGGGACATCGTTCCTAGCATAGAGAGTAAAGACACCTTGGCGGGAGGTCCTGGCTCAGGACCCTCCCCCGGCCTCAACCTGGCCCAGGCGGTGCCACGTTCTATGTCAGCAGACACCCCCCTGCACCATCATCAAGTGAGTATACAGGGACATACGTTCCTAGCACAGAGAGTAGAGACACCTTGGCGGGAGGTCCTGGCTCAGGACCCTCCCCCGGCCTCAACCTGGCCCAGGCCGTGCCACGTTCTATGTCAGCAGACACCCCCCTGCACCATCATCAAGTGAGTGTACAGGACCATGCTTAGGCATTGCGATGCGGCGCAATACCAAGCACATTGAACATAAAATCGAACACGGTTTTCAGATCGCAACGGATTCAGCATCTATCTACCGGTGCACCACGTCGCGATACATGAGTATATAAACTGGGACAGAACTACCGCACTACCGCGCGTGTTCAGTACTCCCCTCCATTTTTTGAGCCTTGAAGAGTTCTCGCCAGCCTACCCGTGTCCGCTGGTACAAATTGTATTGTAGTGCGTGGCTTTATACTAGTCTCTATAACAGACCTAAAACCGCCTTTTTGTGGGAGCCCACGAGCTTCCATAGCACAAGCCACCTTCACCTTTGATAACACCTAGATTGCGCTAAACAAAACTGGGTGTTGTCCTAGGTCAGTGACTTGATAACCTGGTGGAAGGAGACCGGCACAATACTGCAAAGAAGTAAAACGCACTCGGCGCATGTGCTGTGTTTCAGTCTTAAACCCACTACGGTAAAGTCCCACAATACAAAGTTTGGCCTTAGCTAACACAGAGAGTAAAGACACCTTGGCAGACGTCAGGAAAAAACTGAAATAGTTTGACCCTAATAACTATTCTAAATAAGACTTTATACTTCATTACTAATACCTAATTAATTGATTTTTTTCCACAGAGTATGAGCTCATCACACCAACATCAACCACACCAATCACATCAACCCCAGCCGCCACTGACACCGCACCAGCCCCACCACCAGGTCCCACCCCGCCTCATCAGACTCCTCAGCTGCCCAAGGAGCTCCACCACCAGCCTCCGCCACCCCGCAACCCATCAAGCGCTCACCTCCTGAAGAAGCTATTCTACCCATCCCCAAGAGACAGCCAAGTAAGTTGAAATCATCTGTCATGCTTTTCTTGTTGGTTTTGGTGATAATTTGACTAAACTATAATCATTATTCAAACTCATATTTAGTTATCCGCATGGTTCTTTTTTTCTCAAAGTGTAAACATTTACAGATTTTCCCTAAAATTAAATTTCAACGTGCATTTAAAACGAACTGATTTTAATGTTTGGTTATTCCTACTAAGGATGTACAGTATTATTATTTAAAAAGCAGCAATAATTTTCCCCATTATTTTCTTGACTTGATGATTTTTACAATATAGGAACCGTTTCCAAAGTAGATGTTTACACTCTATTAACAAACATTATGTTCCATATTTTAGATAATATCATAAATTATTTTGGCTGCAATTTTGTATAATATTGACTAACGCTTTCATTCATCATGCTCGCTCAACAATGGTACCAGTGATTTGGCAATCCTGAACCATAGGAGAGCAAATTTAACCTTCAGAATAGGACTGTCTTTTGTGACCAGTGTTGCCGATTTGGGTCAAAGTAATGTTGAAAAAGACCTTTATAATATGTTTTTTGGGAAAGAAATTTTGCAAAGTTGTTGAAAACCTTTCAAGATGTATATCAGGAAAGTCAACAAAAAGAAGATGTATATGTCCATCAACAGCTTTAGGCTCTTATGTATTTTATTTGATCAGTTTGATAAAAAACTCTAGGAAAGTTCCTACTTACTTCCAATTACTGTGAACTTGAATTTCAAACTTTGAATTGTATTAAAGCAAAGATAGTGTTATGGTAGGTAGATAGCGCATAGATTTCACATGGCTGAGGCAGGAAAATCAACATAGTTGCGGCAGCCCAAGCACAGATAGCGCTGCGAGCACTGCCGTCCCTCGCTGTTTTTATCCCCTCTCCGCTCGACATGCTCGAGTTAGTTCGATGTTGATTACTTAAATGTGACCAAATCGTACGATTATCGAGAACGAACAAACATGTACAGTAACTTGTGTCAGTACCTCTACTTGAGACTCTTAAAATAGTTCCCTCGCACCGCTATCTGTGCTTGGTATGCCAAATTGTGTTGATTTTCTGTCCTCAACCATGTGGCATCTATGCGTAATCTACCTACCATAACATAGTCTTCAATTAAAGTAAGCACTAAGCCCTTTGCTTTACTATTTTAGATCTTTACTATTGTAAAAAACCACTATATTGCTCTTAACGCGCTCACAAACTTAGAAATCTTTCAAGAACACACATTAAAATGAGGGGTTTTTGTGCTAGCGGACAGACCAAGTGGCAACACTGTTTGACAGCTGTGTGAGGCTTCTAACCGCACGTTGGTGCGCGCTTGTGTGTTTTAGGCTTGCCAAAACACTTGTGCCATGTTTGCAATAAGAACTTCGTCGTCGTCTGCGCTGCAGATCCACATGCGGACGCACACCGAGATAAACCGTTCCGTTGCACCATCTGTCACAAGGCCTTCACCACCAAGGGGAACCTAAAGGTAATTGCGCTCAAAGTTTCCTTTCCAGTCCACTCTCCTCACTCCTCTTAGACGCAGGTAATGTAAAATGCCTTTCACGATGAAACATTTTCAATTTTGAGTAGTTTAGGGGGTGGCTATAGCTCTGTAATATAGTGCGTCCTTCGCACCAAATCAAGCCGGGTTCGATTCTCGGGCGCAGTCATAACTTTTCACGATGGCCACTCCCCGTCACGTTAAGCCGTTGGTCCATTCCATTGGTCGTTAATTGATATTGAAACATTTCCTAACTTTACTGGTTAATTTGTGGGAAAGTCATGCTTAAACTGACTGTTTCATAAGTGAATTGTCCAATTGTGCAGGTTCATATGGGCACACATATGTGGACCAACGGAGATTCACGGCGAGGCCGCCGCATGTCGCTCGACTTGCCGCCAATGCCAATCACTCAGAAGGATTCAGATTTCCTACACAGGAGACCAGACCTTTTCTACCCTTATCTTCCAGCTCCATTCCTTAACGGAATGCAACAAAAGGTAAACATAATAAATAGATACGTTAAAAGCAATAATCTCATTGTATACCATACCTACTTTAACTATTAGCTTGACAAGAAAGAAGCTTAAGAGAAATTTCAATTCCTTTTTGAAAGGAAACTCTAAAATATTTTATATTCTTAATTGTATGACCTTTTTCTAAATAATTATTACATTTTGTTTTACCCTTTAGACCCTAACAACTTTAGTTGTTTTGACAGATGCGCAATTTTTAGCTCTTTAGCTACATCATCACTGACCTCTTTCTAAAACCAAATATTATGTAATGGTAGGTAGATAACACATAGATGCCACATAGCTGAGGCAGGAAAATCAAAATAGTTGAGGCAGACCAAGCACGGATAGCGTTGCCATCTGTCTCCCCCCTTGGTTTTACATGCTCGACTTTTTTTATGTTGATTACTTAAATGTGACCGAATTGTGCAATTTTCTAGAACTAACATAATTGCGTATACAAAATTGGCTCTACTTGAGACAGAAGAATTCCCTCGCAGTGCTATCTGTGCTTGGACTGCCCCTACTATGTTGATTTCCCCATCTCACCCACTCGGCATCTATGTGCTATCTGTCTTCCATAACGTAATCTTTGCTAAAACATAGCCTCTTTACACAGCAATAATTAACCATATGTAAACAGTAACTTTATATGTACATGGCCACAAGCGCTTACTCAATGCTCCCCGTCAGGAAGATGGTGAATAAATAAATCTTTTGTTGAGGAAACATATTAACATGTTTTGCAATCGTCAATGTATTTTTTTTTTCACTAAAATTTGCCATACATTCTGACATTGAAGTCTCTTTCAAACATACAATTTGTTCATTCACTCTCTCCCATTCATTCAAATTATTCCACTTTAGCCCTATTGTAATTCGGTGGTTTCTGCGATCTTTCAGTTATGTGCCATAAACTCGTCTGTACTGTAAAACCCTTTTGTGACCAAGATTTGTTTTAGACGGACTTTGAATGCCTTCGGCATTTGAGCACTTTTTATCGAATTTGCTAAACGGTTGATTAGCTGAACTCCTGCCTGAGAAGGCAAACGTTCATGAACTATCTGTGTCTCCCAGTTCGATAGTTGTTCCTGCCTCTTCTTTCGTAAGAGTGAATGTCACTTCCTCTTACGGGGAATAGTAGCGAAACACTATCAACAGGGCCTGAGCAAATTTCTATTCTGACTCTTGTACAGTGATTAAACCAAAAGGTGATAACTATAAAGAGACTTCTAAAAATGATTTATATTCCCAGCTATAGGACCATTTTTGAAAATTATTCTAACCTTTCGGCTTTTGGCCTGTAGATCCCACAATGCAATTGTTTAACTCGGATGAGCCTTTCATAGTAGAGGTCGTGCGGAACCTGTTGAAGCTTGACCTTGGCCACTGAAACCGGTTATAACTGGGTTTGAGCGGGTGGGGTAGACAGCTGCTCAGTCTGATCATACTCACATTCGATCGACTTTTACTGTAATGCTCTACAAACATTGGTTGTTTAGTAGCATTTTACATACGCATTGCAAATTAATTGTATTCAGTTCAGAGTACGCTGGCTATAGATAGATTCTATCTTGACTCAATGTGAGTAAATAAAATATTCCTTCTTACAAATTGTATTTTTTACATGTTTTAGAGCAAGCAGCGCGTTTTCTATTAATTTAAGAGAAATATTGTATTTTTCTTACATAAGCAAGTTTGCAACAGCTTGTTATAAAAGTTATTATTGATTTATTTAAATGAATCATAACAATTGTAGTAAATCCGTTTACTACAATTAATTAATTTGTTAGCAACTTTTACTTGGTTTCCCGCCAAACTAAATATTATTACACCACATTGCTCGTCAAAGGAAAATTATTTTGGAATTTCGTTAAATAACCCACAATTTTGTTTTGAATTCAGAAACCTTTGATTATATAACACCAACCACAACAAAGACCCATAGTGTTGCTAGACTGCAGTCTTAAAATAAACAATACACAAAACATACAGCACTTGAAGTCATGCCATTACATTAAACAATGTTTGTGTAAACATAGCATTGAAAAAGTCATTATTGATTTATTTAAATGAATCATAACAATTGTAGTAAATCGTTTTAATTAATTAATTTGTTAGCAACTTTTACTTGGTTTCCCCAAACTAAATATTATTACACCACATAGCTCGTCAAAGTAAAATTATTTTGGAATTTCGTTAAATAACCCACAATTTTGTTTTGAATTCCGTAAAACCTTTGATTATATAACACCAACCACAACAAAGACCCATAGTGTTGCGTTGTGACTGCAGTCTTAAAAATTAACAATACACAAAACATACTGCACTTAAAGTCACGCCATTACATTAAACAATGTTTGTGTAAACATAGCATTGAAATGTGCAGTATTTTCGTTTTTACATTTTCACCAGGAAGGAACAGAGCTACGAACATGAACTTTTTTTAAATTGTTCGCTCACGCGGCTCTTTGATATTAAATGCAATTTATTCTTGCAGTTCTCTTAGGCTTGAAGGCCATGGTAATGATTAGCATAGTATGGCAGTAGAGTGCACGGGCACAGCGAGTATGGTCAAAGTTTGCAGCCAGTATAGAAGCGCAGCTGGCTGGCCTCGTGGGCCCTCGCCTGTAATTCCCACCTTGTCACCCTACCTCCCCTACCCAGGCTTCAACAGGTTCCGACGAGCTCTAGTTATGCTACATCAACAGTGAAAGTCTATTTATATAAAAAACTTATATATACTCTACACAGTCACTTCACATCACTATTTACTTTCGCACTCGTTCATGGGCCGTGGTCTGCGAGTCGATGGGACGGTGGCAAAGCATCATCGTTCGATCCTGGGTGAACTTGCGCTGTTACTGAAGATGGTTCTAGGCCCGGGGTGGGTCGAGCTGGAGTGGAAGTCTCTATTCTATTAGGATTTGGAAAACCCCGGGGGCTGGTTTGGTTTGCTACCAACTGTCTTTCTACTTGCTGTACGAACTTGAACAAAATTGAGTTCTTTTCGTCCTTTTTCTTATTCATAAGGGAATCTTGGCCAAATGTGTCAATGCGCCTAAATATTTTGTAACTTTCATTGGCCATTGCTAGATTTTTTAGATATTACTAGCTGTAACCAAAACACCTTCTGAAAAACCGTCCATATCTATCTATCGTAAACCAATATAAACAGATCTCGTTATACCAGCCCTTCCAAACCACCCCTTCAACTACAAACTTGCCGCTTTCAGATCCCTAATATTTAGACTAACAAACTACAATGAAGAATGAAGAAGAATACGACAAGGAGAAAAAGATAACTCTACAAATAGCTATCGACAATAGTTACAAACGAGGCTATACAAACAACTTATTGAAAACTTAATTCAAAACATGTCAAAAATAACAAGAAACTCACTCGATCAACCGGAAACTACCTGCATGAAAGACATGAAACACAAACCTCTGTTTTATGAAGATAAAATCAACGACAAAATTGGAAAAGCTTTTAAAAAATCTGGTTACTATCCAGCATACAAATTAGGAAAACAAGCAATACCTACATACAAAACCTTTAAACCCATCCTTGATATAACAGAACAAAAAAGTGTTAACAACATCAAAATTAATGTTCCAATCAAAATACATAAGCAATACATTGGATACACAAACAGGAACTTAATGAGCACACAAAAAGACATTTATCATCGAAAGGAACCATCATCAACAGTACCAATGCATCTAAAACAAAACAAAAAATCCACCGTGTCGAATCTAAGTCAACAACAATTTTAAAATCAGTTAGTAACAGAAATCTAGCAATGGCCAATGATTTGGCCCAGATGCTCTTATGAATAAGAAAAAGGACATAAAGAACTCAATTTTGTTTAAATTCACACGGCAAGTAGAAAGACAGTTGGCAGCAAACCAAACCAGCCCCCGGGGTTTTCCAAATCCTAACAGAATAGAGACTTCCGGTCCAGCTCGACCCACACGTCTTCAGTAACAGTGCAAGTTCACCCGGGCTCGGCTGATGATGCTTTGCCACCGTCCTCCCAATTCGCAGACCGCGACCCGTGAACGAGTGCAAATGTAAATAGTGATGTGAAGTGACTATGTAGAGTATATATAAGTTTTGGTTTTTGTTATGTGAATAGACTTTCACTGATAATGTAGCACAACTGCCACTAAATGTGCATCTGAATTGAACAAATACATAGGTGGTAAGATTAACAGGCCAAAACCCGGAAGGTAAGAATCATATAAAGGGACATTGTCTCCTTACCAAATAATTTTGGTAATATATTGAAAATCAATTTTAAAGCAGTGAAAAAAACATATCAAGGTGTTTTTAGGGTTTCTAAATTTTTTCCTGAAAAAACAGTCCAAAAAATGCTTGAATACTCTGACAGAAAAGATAGCTACAGTAACACTTATTTTAGGGGGATAAAAATAAGATATTATCCTAAGATTGTATACAGATAAAAAAGATCATGCCTGTAACAGTATAACCTGTTGATTTTGAACCTATTTGTTAGTGTGTTTGTACCAATATTTTTAATAATTTTTGAGAAGTGTTCTAAAATAAAAATATTTGTGTTCCAGCTAAACGAGATCTCAGTAATACAAAACGTCGGGAGCAACATGACAAACGGACTGTTGGGTTTCGGCGGATACGCGGGGAACCTGCCTCTCGCGCTCGAGATGAAACCAGTGTCGCCGACCTCAGAGAAGCAAATGTCGCCGCCCCGGCACCGCAACACGCCGCCTCTCTGGGACCTTCACTACGAGCGCAAGCCGGCCGGGGGAGACGAGCGCATGGAGTGTCAGTCACCCCCCAGTCACGTGCCGCCTAGAGGCGAGGGCTTGGCTGCATGATGGTCACCGTTCCCTCCCCCTGCATCTGCTCAGTGGGACTTGCACTACGAGCACAAGCCCAGAAGTGAAGGCGTGTCCGCATGACACCCGCCCGGGCCCGCTTACCTCACCTAATCTCTCTACATATCCGGAGGAACCTCAGTGTGGTTGCAATGTTCCTATTTTGAAACTAGTCTATTTAGAAATAAACAAGCTTCGAGCGACGGACTTGTACAGTCGGAAGTTCGATCCCGGTCGCTGTCGGTCGTAGTTTAGTTCTCCTCATCGTTCGTTTGTTCGTTCACCTGTGATATTTCCTGCACTCGCTCTCTGTGCTCTTTCCAGTGGTATTCGACACGGTGAATATCTTTATTACATTATTGTATCGAATGATATTATTTACGCGTCAGGTTATTTATTTTTAGATTTTTTATTTATTTTACATCTGTTTATATATGAAATATATGTATTAAAGTAAGTATTGTTGTTCGGTTTGCTGTAAAAATATCCGAGCTAAACTTGTAGCGTCCGAGTGTACGTCTTTATAAATATGGTAGAATAAGTGTAAATATTACAAAAGACAAGCTACGACAACGTGTATCAATTGTTAGCATTTTATTTGTAGAATATATGTAATGTTTTTTATTATGTGTGACGTGTGTATGTAATTATATTTATAAATATTATATATTTGGTGTTACATATTTATTCTAACCGAGGCTGCTATTTTCCAATCGTATGACGGTCAGTCATTGTTGTTACCTAAGATTCGTCTCTATTATTTTAAATCTCATTATTTTATTTTTTGTACATAAACCCTTGCCCAGTAGACTTGTTGTGAATTTATTTATTTAACAGACCTCCTTGAAGTATTGAAACAATGATCTGATTGACTATATGGTTGTATAAAATGTCATAGTGATTTAAAAAGCTGAGCGAACAAAATATTCTCGTGATCTCAAAACAAACAAATACCATATCATACATTTGCTTACAAAGATGTATTTACATTACATACATTTACAAGACACAATATTATTTATTCCGATATTTCCTTTTTCAACACATTTTGTACATTTTATGTACAGTGAACGCATTTTACAAGATGTAATGTCTAAGTTTGTTGTTGTTTCGTTTTACAATCCCCTGCTTTTAAGTAGCACATTGTTAATTGGCATTTTAAGTCATGTTTGTTTGTTCGTAAAAGTTGTTCCTCTAGTATTATTTTGTTGGTATTTAGTATGTTTAGTAAACATCAAATTATTTTTTAAATATAGTAAAGCAGCAAGTTGGAACTTAACAAGGAAACTTCAAAGATAATACTTCAACTAGGCTATTAAGTTTGCATTTTAACCTAAAACTAAATTTAGTAAATTGAGACCTTACGAAAACAGGACGTAAAAACCAGTGGTGCGGTAATAATAAATATTTTCCATCAAAAACCTATCTTTGATTTTCTTTAAATTTCAAAACCTACTGTTAAAACCGACCTAATTTAAACTATGATTTATAACTGTTTCTGTACATTATTTCTTTTATATTCCATTTCTTCACCAAACGGTGTATAGCTTTGGTAATTAATTTATAAGACAATGTAATGTAAAGCATTTGTTAAGGACTTGGGACTGTCAGCTTTGCAATATACACCACAACAGAGTAGTTTTGCACAAACAAATCAAGAGTTTTTATCATGTTATACATAAGAACCTTATAAAAATTTGATTAAATATTTAAGTTATCACACACCAAAATAGAATTGCATTATTTCTTTCCCTTTTCATAAAAATTTTGTTTGCTGGTTTTATGACTTTCATGGGTGGCCATACTTGGGGGCAGGGTGGGGACGGTCCCCCCTGGTTTTTAGGAAAAATTATTTTTAATATTTCAAATTAAAGCTAATATTTATACAAATTATATTTTTTAACAACATAGGAAGCTTTTTGAGACAATTTAATTATTTGTTGTCTGGAATTTGAAGTAAATGCATTTTTTTGCCCTCTCATTAGAACGGGGGATGGGGGGAGGTGGCTTTGTGCAAGTGGTAGTGCCAGCTGTGTTATACAGGGTAATTGAAAAGCCTTTGAAATTTTGTATTAACAGAAAGCATATGAGTACAAACAACACAGTTGGAACTAAAATATGTCAGTATTGTTGATTTTATCAGTACAATTTTTGACAAGAGAATGGTTTACACAGTCTTAACACAAGAAATTACCAGTGGCGGCTCGTGAGCCTAGAGGAAATAGAAGGGCAAATCAGCTGTACTCCACTATTTAACAGGAAAAATACATTTAAATATTTATTCTTAGCACGTGGACAGAAAATTTAAGATACATTGTTTGTCGATAATACGAGTATTTCTCTAAGAAACTACGTAAATAATTGAAAACGTAGTTATTACAGCTTGCAAGTTCTAGCACAGAGGTGTATTTACAGAGGGGTCGGACGGGCCATGGCCCAGAGCGGCAAATTTTAGGGGCGGCAAAATTGAAAAATAACAAAAAGGGTTTTCACTTTGAAGTAAACAACTTGATAAATAATAAAACTAATTTGAAAAAGTCAACGCCTTCCGTTTTACCGACCTTTTAAATTGTTTAATTTAAAACAAAACCCCATGATGTACTGTTCAGTCAGTCAAGAATGTGCTTGTGTAGCGTGTGCAATGATAAGGTAGATGAGACTTGGGGCGATGCGATAACAGTGCAGTAGTTTTCCGAATATTCCCTAACTATGTCTCGAGTAACTTCGCTCAAACTCGAGAATCATACAGTTCGTTAGGTATAGCATGGCCGGTGGCCTTGAGATTTCCTGCTGGCCACTTATGGCTCTATAGCCCTTGCTCACCGGCCATGCTAAACCTGACGAACTGTACTATTTTCGTGTTACCACCTGCAGTCTGCTTCTGCACCCTGTTGATTCGACTCATTCCCGCTGTCAAGTGTCAAATTGCACAATCCTTTTTAGTTTTTACTAGTGTATTGAGTGTTGATTTTTCAGTTCAGCTACATAAAACATCATAGGTAAGTTAATATTCTATTACATCACTGGTTCACGACACCTGTAATTATTTATTGTTGGTTAACAATTAACCTAGTTTATTTCATCATATAGTGCTTGTTGGTAAACTGTTCACTATCAATCAGGATATATGAGTGAACATAGCTGACAACATTCTTTTGTAAGAGCAGAGCACATTATTATTGAACTGTTCAATTTTTAGTGGAAGCATTAATTATTGTGTACTGCGTTTTTATTCGATTTATTATTACATGCTTACTTTGTAATATTATTTATTATAAGGAATTGTGATTTCTGGGAACCGGGGTCTGCACGCACCGTCACCTGTTTCAACTTTCAAGTGGAATTTACCGAACTATAAAAATTATTTGCGTCCAACATGGTTAACGTTTTTAACGGCTTTGGTTGTTAATACGGTTATTTATTTAAAACGGTGTATTTCTAAACTTATCAAGGAACATGTACTTTCAGGTAGATTCTCATTATGAGTGATGGGAGGAAAAGACTTAGTGGAGCTGCTTATAAGAAGCTAGCTAAAGAAAAGGCTGACAAAGAACTTCAAATTAAAAAGCATGGTGATTGTAACACCATTACGACAACCGAACTGAATCTTGCAGACCAACAACCAATGACATGTTCGAATGATACTGAACCGGTTCCTCAAGCGGTTCCTCTCTACTAGTAGTTACAGCTGAAAAAGAACCGGAATGCTCTACCAAGCTCGAGAATGAGGAAGAGGAAAATGCGCCGGCTGAGTTTATGCCTACATCTGAAATCATTGACGATCCTGCGTTGTGGGAAATAAATGATGCTACTCGGGAATATATCATCAAAAATGTTATACAACAAGACATTTATAATCTTGACTTAAGCAAATCAAAACGGTTGGACGGTGATCGAAACCGATACCTCACACTCCCTTTTCAAAACTAAACTTGTAAATGGCCAAGAAGTAAAGCGGTCTTATTTAATGTATTCTGAAAGTTCAGGGAAACTGTTTTGTGTGCCCTGCCAGTTGTTTGGCAAAACAGCAACAAAACTCGGAAAAGATGGCTTCGATAATTGGAAGCATGGTGCGGAAAGCGTCACTAAACATGAAAACTCAGCTGAACATAAATCGTGTGTTCTTACATTAAAGACTAGAGCAAGCCCACACGAAAAAGTTCATGCACAACTTGTTCAACAAATAGAAGTAGAAACCATTCAAACCAAGTATTGGCGCAGCGTTTTACAGAGAGTCGTTGCTACAGTTCAAGCATTGTGTGCTGCTGGATTGCCGCTAAGAGGTCACAACGAGTCTTTTGGGTCAAACAAAAGTAGTGGAAATTTCATCATGTGCCTTGAGCTGATTGCAAAGTTCGACCCATTTCTCGAAGGTCACATTAAACAACATGGTAATCCTGGGAAAGGATATACTTCGTAATCTGTTGTCTACGACATACGAACAGTTTGTAAAGCTTATGGCAGAACAAATCAAGCGAAATCGTAAAGCAAATAAAAGATGCTAAGTACTTCTCAATCATTGTTGATTCAAGCCCGGACATAACTCATATTGATGAACTTGCAATTATTATCAGATATGTTCAGGAGAACGGAACTGTTGCTGAGAGGTTTTTGTGTTTCCTCCCATCTGTTGGACACAAGGCAGAGGACATGTTCAACGCAGTCACGAAAACTTTAAGCGAATTCCACATTGACATCAACAATTGCAGGGGACAGTCGTATGACAACGCTTCCAACATGTCTGGGGCTTACGCGGGCCTACAAGCCAGAATTCTAGAAGTAAGTCCCGCGGCTGTTTATACACCGTGCGCTGCGCACTCTCTAAACCTGGTAGGAGAACACGCAGCTGGTTGCTGCTCTGAAAGTAACACATTTTTCGGACTCATTCAAAATATCTATGTATTTTTTTCAAGCTCTACGAAGAGATGGGAAATACTGCAAAATTTCCTAACTGACGGAGAAAATTTGACTTTGAAGAGCTTATCTAAAACTCGCTGGTCTGCGCGAGATGATGCCTGTAAGAGCCTTAATAAAGGTTGGGCTCAAATAGTGCAAGCTCTCGAATTCATCCAAAATGACGACACACAGAAACCAGTTACAAAAAATGAGGCATCTGGATATCTAAAACAATTGAAAAGATTGGAAACTGCTGTACTTTCACTTGTGTGGGGTCAACTGCTAGAGAGACTAAATGTTTCAAGCAAGACACTTCAATCCAAGGAAATAAATCTTTCAACAGTAGCACATATTTACGGCTCTCTTTATGAGTATGTATCACATTTCCGAACACAGTTTGATGCTTTTGAAGAGAAAGCAATCGAAAAATCAAAAATCTCACTATGAGGATAGTTCAAGAAGGAAAAAAATAAGAAAGCTACAAAACGATGAGACAAGAGAACAATGCGGAACAGATCTCACCGGACGGGACAGCTTCAAAGTAAACACGTTTCTAGTGATTGTTGACAGGTTACTGAGCGAGTTGTCAAACGAAAACTGTTTACGAGGAAATAAGTTCACTGTTCGACATATTCATCTCTGGTATTGAATGGGATGAAAAAACCATTGCTGAAAATGCCAAGAAACTATGTTCCAAATTCCCAGATGACTTACCAGACGAAGAGAGTTTTACTAATGAATGTCTTCACTTTTTTGGTTACTTGAAAAGTGTATGCCTCGAAGAAGATCGCTGCAAAACATTCTTCGATCTTTACAAAATCATCTATGATCACGGGATAGGAGAGATCTACCCTTATGTGGACATATGCATCAAAATTGTATTGACCATGGCTGTCTCGAACTGTTCAGCTGAAAGATCCTTTTCAGTTATGAAGCGACTGAAAAACTACCTACGTTCAACAACGACCAACGATCGGCTCAATTGGCAGGCGGTCCTAACGATTGAGTCAGACATAACTGAAGTGTTGGACTTTAATGAGATAATTGACTTATTTGCTAAAGGCCAATCAAGACGAAAATTATTGTAAAATGTAAATAGTAGTTATTCCAGTTCCACCTTTTGTGTATGTAAATAAACATTGTTTTGTAACGAATACCTTTGAAAACTGTGTTAATATACAGCATAAGCTATTTTTATTGTTGTGAATGTAAATAATATGATTAAATAATTCAACAGCATAACTGTGTTGATCAATTACCCGACTAATGTCCTAGGTTTACGTTTATTTTGGTAAGAAGGTAAAATAACGTACCGTAACAGTACTAGTAGTAAACAGTTCAGTTGATATAAGTAAACTAAAGTAGCGAATCCATTCCCCCATACAATGTTTATAATATTCTGATAGAGATAAATTTGTTTCATTAGTCAACTGACTGCAGAGATAATTTAAAAGCTAAGGCTATAGATCCCATTATTCTCTATCGTCATATTTAGACAATTTTATTGCGATTTAATTTCTTGGTTATGCAAGGAATTCCAACTTTGCCGACCTTGAAAGCATCGCACCTCCCTTCCGCCTATTCTACCTCCCCACCACCTACTCCCAAGTCACCCCCAAATCTTCACATGGTATTGGGCAGGGCGGCAAATCAGGTGTGGCCCGTAGGCGGCAAATTCGTAAATCCGCCACTGTTCTAGCAGGGAATTAAAAGTTAAAGTTTGTAATGTTGCAAAAAGGAATATGTTGAATTGAAACATTGAACTTCTACCGTACTAAGGGAACACTGACAACGTATAGAAAATCGTTGCATGAAATTGTTTTGTAGTATGAATCAGTAAAAACATAATATACAACTATTTAAATTTAGTTGTTAACTCCTTAAAAATGTACATAATCAGGTCGTAGGATTGCAAAAATAAGCCTAAAACAGAGTAGTGCGCCGCGCGGGTCTGATGAGTAGTGAACTGGTCTCCTGTCTGGCGGGCTACGCAAGTGATGGGTTTTGAATATACACTTCTAGCGTCACTCGTTGCTATAGCATCGCAGCCCCTTTCCTCACCCCTCAGTGTCTATTCCACCACGTAGATGAGCGTCAAGAAAAGGCCATAACAAAGCTCTTCACCTACAATAGCAGGTATTCCGATCTTATACGAAGTTTTGATCAAAATTTAAACCTAAGAATCTAACTACGTCACTTGATGAAATATTAATTCCTAATTGTTCTACATCTAGTTTTTGATTTTCAATTTAAAACTAAATGAATGACATTTTGTTTATGACATTAAAATGTTAAAAATTATTTATGTATGATGATATATTTTGTCCAACAATTTATTTTTTACAATCATTGAAACTATACAGCCACTGTTATTCTGAAAACACATTTTAATTGAAATTAGTTAAAAACAATCCGATACAAGTATGCTTCTTTGGTCAATCGACTGCGGGGTTGGGACCGCTATGAGAAGACACGTAAACTCCTCTCATACCGCATTACATCAAGCGCAGGTTGACACAATCCCATATTCGCTTTAAAAATACCCTCTAGGAGTGGTCAGAGTCTCAAAACAAAGTATCAATGATAATAACATCTTTATTTCTCCAACTGTTCACAAACAATATAACAAATATATTTCACACTTTCTAAAATATAAATAATGTACAAGAAGAAACAAGAATATCAAAGTACAGTATAGGATATTCACTAAAATGCTTGGTAGTGTTTGCGACTAAGTTTAGTTCATGCAAATGTAAGAAAGAAAGAAAGAAAGATTTAATCCATGGCATACAAGATGCATAGGGATACAAACAAAAACATACAACAAAGAACAAATAAACAAAAACAACCAAAAGACCCAGGAAAACAACGCTATTCTTCACATATTTCTTCCATCATGTAATCAGTCGTGTGTGGAGTAGAAGGCCTTCTTCAAGAGATACTTTTTAATTTTGTTCCGGAAAATGGCAAAACTTCTTGCTTCAAGTTATCTGAAAGTTTATTGTACAATTTAGACAAAGCATTAAAATTGGAATTGTGAGTTGGAATTTTATTATTGTTTTTTGTTCTTAAATTATAACTATTAGTAAATTTGTTGTTTGATGAAATATCAAAAAGTTGGTTTTTTAAATGGATTACAGAGTAAAAGGCCTTCTTCAAGAGATACTTTTTACATCAGTTTATTTTACATCTGTTTATATATGAAATATATGTATTAAAGTAAGTATTGTTGTTCGGTTTGCTGTAAAAATATCCGAGCTAAACTTGTAGCGTCCGAGTGTACGTCTTTATAAATATGGTAGAATAAGTGTAAATATTACAAAAGACAAGCTACGCCAACGTGTATCAATTGTTAGCATTTTATTTGTAGAATATACTCGTATATGTAATGTTTTTTATTATGTGTGACGTGTGTATGTAATTATATTTATAAATATTATATATTTGGTGTTACATATTTATTCTAACCGAGGCTGCTATTTTCCAATCGTATGACAGTCAGTCATTGTTGTTACCTAAGATTTGTCTCTATTATTTTAAATCTCATTATTTTATTTTTTGTACATAAACCCTTGCCTAGTAGACTTGTTGTGAATTTATTTATTTAACAAACCTCCTTGAAGTATTGAAACAATGATCTGATTGACTATATGGTTGTAGAAAATGTCATAGTGATTTAAAAAGCTGAGCGAACAAAATATTCTCGTGATCTCAAAACAAACAAATACCATATCATACATTTGCTTACAAAGATGTATTTACATTACATACATTTACGAGACACAATATTATTTATTCCGATATTTCCTTTTTCAACACATTTTGCTCAAAAAGGTGTATTAGAGGTTATATGATTTTTTGTTTTTTGGAGGAGACCTCTCAGACCCCCTTTCCAAACTACCTGCTATTTTAGCCCCTTATGGGATACCCATAGGGAAGATACTCTTGAGGACTTCCAAACTGATTTGAAAACTCAGAGCGAAGGTCGGAATTATTACGGTTTATTGAGTTGGAACTTATCACAACCTGGTTGTGAACCTAGAGCCACGCAGGGGAATTGGAAATGGCAATAAAAATTATTTTCCCCCATTATCTTGGTATTGATGAAAAAGTGTTGTTGATATTTTGTATGTACATGTTAGGTACGTTACCATACATTGTTAAACCAAGTTTAATCTAAAAAACAGATTTTAAAAACAGTTTTTCTAGTATAAAACTCATTTTGGGTGGAAACGCCCCTTCCCCGACCAAAAAGTGCACTTATGGTATAATTAATTTTATACTGGGACTCGTGGCATGGTCCCGTAATCCAGCTTCATGGAGGTCAGGTTTTGAGGATGATATAGGTCTAAAGCGTACAAGAAATATACTATTGATAATTAATAAAATATAATAATGATTAGACGTAATTTCGTGAGAGCCACTCACACTCACTCTATGTGTGAATATCATAAATGTTTCTCGTATTCATGTTTAAATTAATAAATATAAACTCTTTACCGACTTAACAAAATAAGAGCCGAAATAACAATTAGCTATAATTTTGTATAGTTATAGTAAGTCATTTGTAATTACTTTTCAACAGTTTATATATTTTAGGTTAGCAGTAACACTTCGATTTCTTGCCAATGGAGACTCGTGATAGTAGTCTTCAATACATGTTTAGGATATCCAAGCAGTTTATTGGACATATAGTCCCACAGATCTGTGCAGAAATCGTAAATGAACTACAAGGGTATATAAAGGTATGATATTAATTAGTTCATGTTTATTTTTAAAGATGTATGTACATTTCATAAGAGAAGAACAAATTTTACAATATGTTTTGTCTATACAAAATCTGAAAATGGCCAGAAATAACTGAATCAGCTGGGGATGGTTGGGCCGATTGCACCGTAGTATCATCATTTGGTATAGACACTGGTTGAAGAGGCTGCAGATTGTAATGATTATAATGCATGGGGGGAGGTTCATTTACTGGTACACTTTGCCAGTTGTTATTGAAATTATTGTAATTGTGAGCTCGCTGATCATACTGGCCCTTATCTGCTTTGACAAGGATATCGAAAATAGCATGTTGGACAGACTTCTGAACTTCAGGGGAGTAGTTATTTACTTTAGATGCAACGTAAGTGAAAAAACAATCCACTTCATTAGCTTTAGTCGGCTGTTTATCTAGCTTCTGAGCAGCATTTTTCAACATTTCAAAGCGCTGCTCATCAATGAAGTATTAATATCAACAGATCGCTTAGCTCTCTTGGTGGGTTTTCATATGACGAAGTTGAGGCTTCTCCTTCTCCTCGTTCGGCATCTTCCACGTCAACATTATCATTCACTATTTCATTGGCCTCCTGAAAATTACCTATTTATTAATACATAGCAAATGACATTTTAATATTAACATTATTTATAAAACAAAATTCTACTAAAATTGTAATTACCTCATTTTATCATCTTCTGTAAAATGCTATTGTAGGGTTTACTACTGTATTTTTTTTCGTTTTGTTTTAGTTACCAACCAAAACCACCTTGATAGAATCCACGATAGGAATCAACAAGTTTTAGTAGACGCTCACTAGACCACTCCATAGTTTCAAGAATAAAAACTGTAACCAGTGAACGACGAACCGCTCGTGACCCCGTCCAAACCTATACTAAAAGGAATCAATACCGACAGAAAATGGATGCGTGGCGGCGGCTCATGGCGCCGCCAAACTCATTACACATTTATGAACAGAGTGCTCACGAGCTGCTCAGTCATACATGCACCTATAAGTGGTTGGTCCATTCCAGTAGTCGTTGGGCTATTAATTAACTACCCAATCTGGGGAATAGTCGGGCCTAATTTGTAACAAGACTACATCTCATCATTCATTATCTCATCCCATATTCGCTTTAAAAATACCCTCTAGGAGTGGTCAGAGTCTCAAAACAAAGTATCAATGATAATAACATCGTTATTTCTCCAACTGTTCACAAACAATATAACAAATATATTACACACTTTCTAAAATATAAATAATGTACAAGAAGAAACAAAAATATCAAAGTACAGTATAGGATATTCACTAAAATTTTGGTAGTGCTTGCGACTAAGTTTGGTTCATGCAAATGTAAGAAAGAAAGAAAGAAAGATTTAATCCATGGCATACAAGATGTATAGGGATACAAACAAAAACATACAACAAATAAACAAAAACAACCAAAAGACCCAGGAAAACAATGCTATTCTTCACATATTTCTTCCATCATGTAGTCGTGTGTGGAGTAGAAGGCCTTCTTCAAGAGATACTTTTTAATTCTGTTCCGGAAAATGGCAAAACTTCTTGCTTCAAGTTATCTGAAAGTT
Organism: Matsumurasca onukii; assembly: GCA_018831715.1. NCBI lineage: Eukaryota > Metazoa > Arthropoda > Insecta > Hemiptera > Cicadellidae > Matsumurasca > Matsumurasca onukii. Next base: position 2,214,138 of record CM032065.1, read on the forward strand.
TATTATACAATTTAGACAAAGCATTAAAAATTGGAATTGTGAGTTGGAATTTTGTTATTGTTTTTTGTTCTTAAATTATAACTATTAGTAAATTTGTTGTTTGATGAAATATTAAAAAGTTGGGTTTTTAAATGGATTAGACACTCAAAAGTGAATATACAGTGTAGTCATAATATTGTGTTCTATAAAAATTTGTTTACAACTAGATCTCCTTTTAATATTAAATATACTTCTTGTAGCTTGTTTTTGTTTTACGAACAACTTTTTAATATACAAACTTTTTTTTCCCAAACAATTATTCCATGACTGAGATGTGGGAATATATGAGCATAATAAATATTTAGCATAATCTGAATATTTTTAAAACTTGTAAACCGTTTTATCAAAAATATACCAGAGCATACTTTACGAATAACTAAATCAATTTGGTTCTTGTATTTTAAGTTTTGATCAAAATTTAAACCCAAGAATCTAACTACGTCACTTGATGAAATATTAATTCCTAATTGTTCTACATCTAGTTTTTGATTTTCAATTTAATTATTTATGTATGATGATATATTTTGTTCAACAATTTATTTTTTACAATCATTGAAACTATACAGCCACTTTTATTCTGAAAACACATTTTAATTGAAATTAGTTAAAAAAACAATCCGATTCAAGTATGCTTCTTTGGTCAATCGACTGCGGGGTTGGGACCGCTATGAGAAGACACGTAAACTCCTCTCATACCGCATTACATCAAGAGCAGGTTGACACAATCACTCACACCTGGGTGTCATAGTGACGATCTGCCCTGGATGCCCTCTGCATAGAGAACCGATACCGATACGGTATAGCCCGACGGTAATGTACTCCGATGAAAATACAAGTAAAACGTGTAGGCATATTTCACAAAATGTCAAAACCAAAAAAAGTTATTAGAAATGAAAATAGGGTAATTAAAAGTAATGAGAATAATTTTAATGTCAAGCCGTTGAAGCTTTTATATTTTTAAAAATGGAGGAAAGGATCTCTGAGCGAGATGTCAGAGAGAAATAAATGTTAAAATATACACAAAACTACCTTGATTAAAGTAAATTTGTAAAAAGAGATTTTTTTACATTGCATAGGACGAGCCCTAATATAAAACTAAACTTAATACTAAATACACAAATGAAGGATTAAAGAAAAAGCAGCTAAGTCCACTTTTATAATTTTGACTACAAGTTTTTGAGTAATTTTTCATGGTACAGCCATATTGAACATATCAGTAAAAGGATTTCCTCTGGAACCTTTCTTCTCAGAAACCTCAGCAAACACTGTAGGCTAGGTACTCTGAGAACGGCTTACTATGGTCTAATCCAACCATATATTGATTATGGCATAATTTTCTGGGGATCTTGTTCTGTTTATAAATTACTTAGAATATTTACCCTCAGAAAGAGAGCAGTTCGAATAATTTCAAAACTAGGACACAGGGAGGCTTGTAGAGACTCTTTTAAAGAACTAAAAATTTTAACACTTCCTTGTGTTTATATTTACGAAACAATAATATTCTTTTGTAAAAGTGATATTTTAGTTCGAGGTTGTGATATTCACAACTATATGACTAGAAATAGTCATAAATACAAAACTGAAATTCACAGAACAAATATTTTTCAAAAATTACCCCGTCAAACTGGAGCCAAATTATACAATAAACTGCCAGATAATTTAAAAAGTATACAAAATATGAACACATTTAAAGCCAGGTTAAAATCCTTTTCAATCCAACATGCTTTTTATAATGTAGATGAATTTATGGACCTATAATATATCTCCAAAATTATTATCTATCTATTTATTTTAAATTAATATTATTATTTGGTGGTCAGCAAACATTTCTTTTCAGCTTTTATGGTAAATTTACCTTACTTCTTTCATATATATTTTTATTGTTAGCTACTGTTTTTGTTGTTGTTTTTATGTCACACAATAGTTATTGTATTGACGATAAAGATTATTATTACAGAGTGAAATTTTAAATAAAAACACTTCTACTAAAATAAAGAGAAAACTCTATACACGACAACTCATTTTATTAAAACCATTAACCCAATCCTCCCAAGGCAAGATATCCTGCTTTCTGATATACTACCTGAAGATCACTTGGACTAACAACTTTAGTTAATTTATATTGGGGTTTTTGCGTAAAGAGTGTTTTTAGTTGGGTTTTAATACAAGAAGTGTTTTGCAACCAATTTGAAATTCCCTCCTTTATCATCACACGGACTTATGTTAAGAGTTTGTTGTGTTTAAAATACATTTTTTTAAGCTAAATAGCAAACTAAAAACTTGAGCTTAAGGTCATAACAATAGTTATCCTAAATACATTTTCATTTCATTTTTTATTTTAGTGTCTTTACACAATTATACTCTTTTTGCTTCTGAGGAAGTCAATTAATAATTTAACAAGATCCTATGCTTGTCACAATGCAAAAAAATGTATTTCAGTTGGCCACCACCGTTAATGATGGATGTTTCATTAGTTATTAGCGACTCTTGCCCTCTGAAGATAAGATAAACTTTGGAGATGACTTCCATTTCTCAGTTACAATTGATTGAATCTAGTCTCAATTGATTTCTTCTGTGATTTGTGCAGTCTTTAATATTGTTTTGATTTAAGGTCCTACAGGGTTTTCGCAGTGGATAAGTGCAAATTAGTGAGTGTGTCTATTTTGATGACAGTTAAGCCCAAGCTATCAATCTTATTCTAATCAAGTGTTAAGATTTTCGATAATTTTCAATAAACCGAGGTTGTAGTTTATCTCAAGTAGGATTGTTTATTTTAGAGAGTACACACTCAATTTGTAAGTCATCTTCCACTATTCGAAATGTTGTCTTTCTATTTATTTATCATTTTCACTATAACAAATGTACAGTGCTTTTTCAAACATGTGAATGTTCAAACGTTATCTAGGCCATCAAAAGATGTAGTTGGGGATCCGTTAATTTTGACTCCTCTGTTAGAAAAAGGTAAATACAAAAGAGCTCAGAAACTTTCAAAAGTGTCACCAGATGTTGGGAATATAACAAGCTACGCAGGGCTTTTCACAGTTAAGAAGGAATGTGATAATAATTTATTCTTCTGGTTTTTTCCTGCTCAGAAAAATCAGTGGAAGGATGCACCGCTTCTGCTCTGGTTGAATGGAGGACCAGGATCAACCTCTATGGTCGGTCTTTTCGAGGAGCTGGGCCCATTTGAGTCCTACAAAGAAGGCTTAAAACAACGCAAGTACTCGTGGAATGTTGAGAACAATCTCCTGATAATAGATCAACCAGTTGGGGTCGGATATAGTTATACCAGAAAGAATTGCTACCCTGAAAATGAGACAGCAGTCGGAGAGGACCTTTATCAAGCTATTCTTCAGTTTCACCAGTTGTTCCCTAATTTTCAATCCAACAAATTTTTTATCAGTGGAGAATCTTACGCTGGCCACTACATTCCAGCCCTTGGGCACACAATCCATCAGAAAAATCCTGCATCCAAAGTAAAAATTAATTTGGCAGCTATGTTGATCGGGAATGGTTGGTACGATCCTGTTTCACAAATTGACTACGGAAGTTACTTGCATAACCTGGGCCTGATTGATGATTCACAAAACAGTCTTTACCAGAAGTACCAAGAACAATTTATCGAAGCTGTGGCATCGCAAGATTGGGGAACTGCTGCAAATATCTCCGATGTGCTATCAGGTTCTCTGTTCTCCCAGACTGCCGGTGATGTGAATATTTACTATTACCTTCCAGAAGCTCCAAAAGAACAGCAAAACTGGCAAGACTTCATTCAGTCTACAGAGGTTCGGAAATCTATTCACGTCGGAGATCTCACATTTCAAGGAGGTGATGAAGTTGCTAAGAGTTTAAACAATGATGTCCCACAATCAGTGAGACTTTGGGTCGAAGAGCTATTGGAGCACTACCCGATCATTTTTTACAATGGGGAAGTGGACATCATTTGTGCATATCCTATGGAAATCAAATTCCTTCGTTCCTTATCCTGGAGTGGTCAAGACCGATATCTAAATGCGAACAGAACCAAATGGTGTGTTGAAAATGTGAGTATTGACAGTTAATTTATTAGTTTATTACCTATTTATTTAAAGTTGCTACAGTAAAATTCAAACCATCAGTTTGTTTCCAGAATCCATCCGATTAATCAGGTATTAAAATAACAAAGTACACCATGATAAAAATGATGAAGTTATACGACCAATATTATATTTACTAACTAATCGTGTACTCCAATTTTACTAACAGTTTCTAAAGCACTGTTTATTGCATGCCTGTATTTAAGAAGAAAATATTTAGAGTTATAAATAAAAATAATAAAGTTCAAATAAACCCCAAACTTTGCAATGATTATATTTAACTTTACTTTGATGTGTAATTGGGTCTCTTAAATTAGACACATAATTTATGGTAATTCCTTATCAGCTGTAGAAAACGAGACGGTTGAAGCCAACAACTGCCAATTTGTGGTTTTCCTTCGAGTCATGCATTTTAGAGTTTTCAAGCGTTGTCAATATTTTACTGTGAAGATTTACAAATATGTCAGTGTTTTGTAAATACAGTAGTACCGATTTGTTAAAAGTGTTTCAAATTAATCATGGATAAGTTTTGTGTTTATGTCAAGATCACACAATGTGTCTTATCATTTCATTGGGGGAACTGTTACAACTGGGAACTAAATATCACAAGTGACTTATATACATATTTAGTTATAATATATTTAGTTAATACCTGTAATTTATTTTAAACCACCAAAGTTTTACTAAATTTGAACATTTTTAAATACAAATTTGGCAAGCTTTATAGATAATATGAACCGTTGTTGGAATTTCAGCGATCAACTTTTTGTGTAATCATAATAATCCTGTAATATTGTCAAAGTGATCAATCAAGTGTGGTCATATTAATGATAATGTATCAAATATGTCAGTTTAGAAGTATAAATTATATCTAAATCCGTGAGATTAAAGAACAAAATATTGTTTAACCACTTCATAACAAAAAAGTGTCACTTTCACAATGTGGTCTCAACTTTTATTACTGATTTTAGCAATTTCTCATTATAAAACTGTATTTAAACAAACAAATGCTCAAGTGTTGCAAGATCAACCAACAAATGTAGAAGACCAGCCATTGATTTTGACTCCGTTGTTAGAAAGAGGCAAGTACAAGAAAGCTCAAAAACTCTCAAAAGTAACTCCAGATTTAGGTAACACAACAAGCTACGCAGGGCTCTTTACAGTGAATAAGGAATGTGAAAATAATTTATTTTTCTGGTTCTTTCCGGCTGAAAAAGGTCAGTGGCAAGATGCACCGCTTCTCCTTTGGTTGAACGGAGGACCTGGGTCAACTTCTATGCTTGGACTTTTCGAGGAGCTGGGCCCTTTTGAATCATATCCAGAAGGATTGATAAGACGGAAATACTCTTGGAACATTGAAAACAATCTCCTGTTTATAGATCAACCAGTAGGAGTCGGATATAGTTTTACTGGAAAAAATTGTTATCCCACAAATGAGACAGCAGTCGGAGAAGATCTCTACGAAGCTATTGTTCAGTTTCACCAACTGTTCCCAACATTTCAGAAAAACAAATTTATCATCAGCGGAGAATCTTACGCTGGCCACTACATTCCAGCCCTCGCTCACACGATTCATCAGCGAAACCCCTCGGCAAAAGTGAAAATCAATCTGTCGGCAATGTTGATTGGAAATGGTTGGTACGATCCTGTTTCACAAATAGATTATGGCAGTTACTTGCACAATATAGGTTTAATTGATGATACTCAAAATGAAGCCTATCAAATGTACCAAGAGCAATTCATCGAAGCTGTAGCCTCTGAAGACTGGGAGACCGCAGAAAACATCAGTGATTTGTTGATCGGTGATCTATTTACTGAATCTGTGGGTGATGTAAACATTTACTATTATCTTCCTGAACCTCCGAAAAAAGAACAAAACTGGAAAGATTTTATTCAGTCAGTTGATGTGCGGAAAGCTCTCCACATGGGGAATCTCCCGGTCCAAACTGGAGATGTGGTGGCAGAGAGTTTGCGATTGGACGATCCCAAGTCAGTCAGGCTGTGGGTGGAAGAACTTTTGGAAAGTTATCCTATAATTTTCTACAATGGAGAGTTGGATATCATTTGTGCATATCCGATGGAAATCAAATTTCTTCGCTCTCTTACGTGGAGTGGTCAGGACCAGTATCTAAACGCTACAAGAAAGAAATGGTGCGTTGACAATGTAAGTATTTATAGAGGATTGATGAAGTATTTGTTTTAGATCAGATTTAAACTGTTGTCTTTATAAAAGAATAAGAGTTTAAACAATTTCAAAGTAATTTCTTTTAATAAATACAAGACTTTTAGGGTAATAGATAGACAGGCTGAAACCACAATCACTCAGATCTAAGGCTTCCGGTTTACACCGCGTCACAGTTGAAATATAATTACTGCTAAACGTTTTGACCTCGCTGTGGAGAGTCATCCTTAGTAGCTGGGTGACTGGCTGAGACCGGAAGCCTTAGATCTTAGTGATGACACCGGCCGCGTAAGCCTAAGAGTTAAGATGAAACCACAATGTTTTCCCAACCTTTGCACTAGATAAGGACCATGTCTCGCTTGTTCAGCAAACAATTACTTTGCAAATGTCATGCTTTAAGTCCAGGGATACTTAGCGCTGTCGGGTTAGGACGGGGGAATAGCGGCCACTGGGAATTTGCTGCGCCCCCAATAACAAAACCGTAAAGGAATCGGAAATAAACATATTGTGTCTGTTTTGTTGTCTAGGAGCTGGCTGGATATTTCAAGGGGGAACACAACATGTATGATGTGCTGGTGCGTGCGGCTGGTCACATGGTGCCTGCCTACCAACCCAGCTGGGCGTACGCGTTCTCGTCAACTCCGTAACTTCCGGCCCTGCGGACAATCCACTTCACGCTCTCACTCAATGTAACACCACCACTTCCCCGTAGACAAGATAGAGTAAGATATTATCAATAAATGGTATTTAACTTACTACATTTTGTATGGTTGTTTTTTCACTCCCTTTTTAAAAGTAATGTTCACACAAGTAAAGACAAAAAATAAGACAACATAAGGAAAACTTTTAGAAAGGAAATCTTAAAAACTGATCCACATTACAAGTTTTAAACTTTTATTAAATAAGTTCAACAGCAATGTAGAAATATAAAATACTCACATTTTTTTATAATATTTACACAACTTTAGTAGAGTAAAAACGTTTGTAAGTTCTTATCATTAAATAATTTAATAAGTACTTAGTAAGATTAGTACTTTAAATCACAAAAAAATTATCAATACTGAAAAATATAAAGCTAACTAAACAAAAAATCTTGCACTCAAATCAAAAGTTAGTTAATTTTATAAAAAAGAAAACTTTTCTAAAGCCAAGCTAAGCGACAAAACTTGTAGTTACCATATTTTGTGTAATTTAAAATGTTTTAAAGTTTGGTTTTCAAATCAAACTTTTAATAAGACTTAAGAACTATTAGTTTCATGAGTATACAGTATGTTCCTGATATTCACAACATCAAGCTAAAAAATCCCTTTTCATATTTTACACATATTGATTAGCTTTATATTTTTAGAAATTAAAATATATTACTATTTCAGTCCAACACATTATGTATGATGATATCACAAATAGTAGAAAAAACACCATGAGAAATCAATCAATGGTAAAATACTGGGCGAATGAAGTAAATAAATAAATAGGTGAATGAAATTTGGTATCATAGGTGAATAAAATAAAAGGTGAATGAAATTTGAAATCTTATTAGTGACAGGGAGTTCTTTATAATTGAGTCATCACCGTGTGAATTGTGAAAATAATACAATCGAAACCAACTAAGTATAATATAACAAACTGTAGACTCTAGCATTTTTTGAACTGTAGACTCAAGCCTACATGCTAAGTCCTAATATTGAAGAATCCAAACTTGTTCTGGAATATCTAGGGTTAAACCTGATACAATTCTAAAATGTTAAGAAAATTGAACAAGCAAAACTAATGGTACTAAGTGTAATTTCATAGTAAAAATTTCATGTTCACCATGTTTTTAGACAGAAAACGTTTTTTTGCCCATCTTGTGATTTGGAAAAATCTAAAACTTGGAAGCATCATAGATGAGAACGAAGGTTTACTGAGTCTCTCAGCAACTATCGCAAAGAGCTTGACCTATTAAACTTGAATGCAACTTCTTGGGCAGCTTTGGCTACTCGTGACCAAGGTGCACTGCTTGAACATATCGTGGGTGAATGATCGCAAAGAGTATCTTCCATACTCAGTGTCAGACCCATTGTGGTAGAGAAAACAATGTGTCTTGGTACCTATATTATTTATTTCTTATTTGACAATTTACTATACAAAACTGTGTTGACAACAAAGTGAAAATGATACAAAAAGTGATGAAATGAATGAAATGATTGTGAGTAATAAGAAATAAAAGCATAAGAATAAATGGTGAGAATATTGGATGACCATTCTGTAAAAAGACTTAAATGGAATAACTCTATTACTGTTTTTCAAAAACTAAATTATTTTTGTTTTAATACAGTGGAGTTTGAATAGACATCATTGCTGATACCCATGTCATATTAGGCAGAAAAATAGTATAGCTATGAAAAATGTAAAAGGTTTGTCTTGTTTAACGAGGCGAGGTTAGTACTGCAAAGTTCTCTTTACCACTCAACCTCGACCTTTACCTAGAGTTACAGTAAAGTCACTTAACAAATTGTTAGTGGTCACTGCAGGGATCAAACGTACACCACTGGAGTGATGAGCTCCAGAGTCATGTGTAATACCATTTTATCCTAGATATGGAAGGTGTCAGAATCAAAAAGCTTTTTTAAAGTTAGTTATTCCAGTCTTCATTCTGATTAAAATTGCTTTGAGATTTCCTCTCTCTCTCTCTAACCTAGAACTCAAGTGATACTCACGTTAGGACCCCACCTCGGCCCTCGAGTGACCCAGCATATCTCAGTCTTGCACATGGAGCAACGCAGCCAATCACAGCCCCACTTCTTCATCAACACTACCTGACACGTCGGACATGGCAGGGCTTCTCCTCGCTGCACCATCTCCTGCAACATCAAAGTATAGTGTAGACGCCAGTATTGTTTCCTGAGAAAGGTGCTGGATGTTTGACACAGTCAGTTGGTATGTATATTGAACATCTTGGAGACACCACATTATAGACATAATATTACGAAACACTATTGTGACAACTGAGAGATGTTTTATTAAAAGCAAAATACTGCTTAGAATGGCACTAGATCATGTCTCGGCCAAGATTATTAGTCGACTGAAAGCAATGGGTCAGACAAATTCTTTGGGCTAAAACGAGTTAGGATTGAAATTTTTAAGACATCTCACAGGCATTATAATCTCTAAAATTTGATAATTTTTATGAGATTATAATATTAAACTGTAGATGACCGACCTTTCGTTGATTGAAGAGCTGCGTGGAAGCCGAGGGGTACCCCATAGACGTGTTGCCGTGAGAGACGTAACGCTGTCGTTGCACAAATCTATCACTCACTTTTAGTTATTGAAAACTCTAGTAAAGTTTGTTTTACTGTTTAAATTATATATATATAGCTACTTGCCAAAATTGATTTAACAGTTAAGGCTGCTGATGAGCCAGAATTCAGAATTAAAAACTGAAAAATTGAGAAGCTCTCAAAAAGCATGTACCTAATCCAGAACAGAGCGGTAAGAAAAGGAAAGAAAAAGATTGGCTTCTTCACCCTGATGACAGGGCTCTTTTGATTAGGTCCTGTTGACCAATGAGAATGACTTAAAACCATAGATGATTACTTGATATATTTACAGATTAGTGGAATAGTACTATAATACATAACATGGCGGCCCCCTTGAACCATCCTAGGTTCAACGAAAGAAAATAGAGAAATTTGGGAATGATGAACAAAAAATAAAGAAGAATTAGGGGGTTGATGACTATAGAGAAAAAATTAATAGATTGGAAGACGAGACACCTTAACTGCAGGTCGAGAGAAGGTGCTTGAACAACTCTGACGACATCATCTTTTCCTGGGTGGACTGATGAAATTCTTCCGATTTTCCAAGTCAGAGGCGGTGAATTGTCTTCATGGATTATGACGACGTCTCCTATTCTAAGATTCTCTCCGGGTTTGTCCCACTTGGACCGTTGTTGAAGAAGATGTAAGTACTCTTGCTGCCATCTTCTCCAGACTTGTTGAGAGAAGGATTGTACGGTTTGCCAGCGACGCAGTCGGTTTACTGGAACATTGGCTAAATCTGATTCGATCAAGGAGGTTAAAGGTCCACCAACAAGAAAATGTCCGGGGGTGAGCACTTCTAAATCGTGCGGATCTGAAGACATAGGAGTTAAAGGTCGAGAGTTTAGTATGGCTTCCACACGTGTGCATAGCGTAGAGAACTCTTCATAAGTCAGGATTTGAGTCCCGATTACTCGATGAAGATGGTGCTTGATGCTTTTGATCGCCCTTTCCCAAAGTCCGCCTTGATGGGGAGCGTGTGGAGGCAGAAAATGAAAATTGATTTGGTTTTCTTCAGCGAATCGTTTTAAGTCTGGCTTAAGAAGCAAGTCCGTGAAGGTCTTCTTGAGCGAAGAGGCTGTTCCCAAGAAGTTAGAGCCGCAGTCGCTGTGTAGGTCCTTAACTAAGCCTCGTCGACTGATGAAACGAGTTAGGGCAGCAGTATAGGCTTCTGAGGTGAGGTCTGTTGTTATTTCAATGTGCATAGCCTTAGTAGCAAAGCAAATAAATAAGCAAAGATACATTTTTACTGGCTGCAATCTCTTTAAAAGGTGGATCTTTATTGAGAATGGTCCAGCAAAATCTAAGCCACTTCGGTTAAAGGGTCTTGTAGGAGTGACTCTTCCAAGAGGTAGGTCTCACATGAGCGGAGTGTGAGGCCTTGGCTTAGCCTTGTAGCACTGAAGACAGCGAAATATTCTATGACGAATAACACTTCTAGCAGAGAGTATCCAATACTTCTGAAGTAAGAATGCTTGAACGTGTTGAGCTCCAGCGTGCAGGTTGATTTTATGACAATGGTCAATAAGAAGAGTAACAACCGGATGATCTTTTGGAAGAAGTATGGGATGTTTTGAAGCGAAGGGAAGGTTCGAGTTTCTGAGCCTTCCACCGACTCGCAGAATTCCCATTTCATCTAGGAACGGAGCCAAGCACTGAATGCGGGTTGAACAAACTTTGTTTTTCTCTATGAGTTCAATATCATCTTTGAAGCTAATTCTTTGAACAAGCCAACAAATGCGGAAACTGGAGTTTTCAAGTTTGTCTTGAGAGAAGGGAAGGGATAATTTTTCTTTCTTCTTAGTACAAGCGATGAAGCGTAGAACAAAGCACATAACGTGGATAAGAGTAGTCCATGAGGAATATTTAGTCAATATTTCTAGACCTTCTTTGTCAGATACTTTAGCCATTAGATTGAAAGTGACTTCTTTCACTTCAGCTGCAGGAACGGCTTGAAAAGCAGAGTTAGGCCAGTCCGTGTCTGGACTTAGCAGCCATCTTGGTCCATGAAACCATAAGTCATTAGAGAGCAGACGGGAGGAAGTTGAGCCACGAGATGCTGGATCAGCAGGATTGTCATAGGTTGAGATGTGTCTCCAGAGACAAGAAGGGATTAATTCCTGTATTTGTGCCACTCGATTTGAGACGTAAGTCTTCAATCTGAAAGGGGGAGTCATGATCCAACTTAAAGTTATGGTGGAATCACACCAAGCAATAATGCTATCAATATTGGTGAAAGAGAGCAAATGTTCTGATGAGGATTTTAGTAGGTTCGCTAGCAGATGAGCACTACACAATTCCAGCCGTGGCAAAGAAATACGTTTCAGTGGAGAAACTCGGGATTTAGCCATAAGCAGATAAACTAAAACTTCGTTATTTGACTTTACAACTCGGAGGTATGTACATGCTGAGAATCCAGTCTCACTTGCATCAGAGAAATCATGGAGATCAATGCGGACAGCTGAAGAGACATCGAGGTGTCGTGGTATGTTGATGCTTTCAAGATGATGAAGATCTCTGATAAAAATCAACCACTTTTGAGAAAGGTCATCAGGCAGAGAGTCATCCCATTGTAAGCCTAAGGTCCAGAGGTGCTGCTTGAATGCCTTTGCATAAAGCACAACAGGACAGAGCCAACCCATTGGATCATACATCTGTGCGATGGCTGATAAGACTGATCGTTTTGTAAAATGTTCAGAGACTGTACTCGTGACATAAGTGAATTCATCTGAAGCAGAGTTCCATTTTAGTCCCAAAACGTTGAAACCTGTAGCTTCAAACAGAAAGGGGGTCTCGCAGTAGTCTTGCAGTAGATTTTCTAACAACTTTGGGTGATTAGCTGACCATTTACGAAGCTCAAATTTTCCTTTTGATAGAAGGCCTATGACATCTTGTTGTAAAGCAAGTCCTTCTTCTAACGAGGAGGCTTCTAAAACTCCATCATCCACGTAGATTTGACGATTTAGAGCTTCTGCAGCGAGAGGATGATGTTTTCCTTCATCAGCAATTAGTTGTTGGATAACTTTGTTTGCAATGTAAGGTGATGAACTTACTCCAAATGTTACTGTATTAAGTTGGTAAACCTCCAGAGGTAGCGAGGCTTCCTTTCTCCAGTAAATCAACTGGAACTTACGATCATCTTTATGGATGAGAATTTGTCTAAACATCTGCTTTATGTCACATAGAAACACGATTTTGTGTTGTCGGAAACGGAAGATAATGTCTACAATATCGTTATGGAGCTTGGGCCCAGGATATAGCAAGTCATTTAGAGAGTGGCCTGATAAAGTAGCTGCTGATGCATGAAAAACCACTTGGATTTTATTGTCTTTAAAGACACCATGGTGGGGCAGAAAGTAATTAGGTCTTTCTATTAGCGGAGGACTAGTAGACTCATCTTGAAGCTTAGTCATATGACCAGTGGTCTCGTAGTCAGACATGACTTCCGTGTATTTTTGTTTAAGTGTAGGTTGCTTTTCAAATTTTCTTTCCAAAGACTGAAAACATTGTTTGGCTAGCTGTGAGGATGAACCCAAACAAGAAGGGTTTTCTTTAAATGGCAGTCTGCAAATGTACCGGCCAGTTTCATCCCTCGAATAAGTATCGGCAAAGTGTTGTTCGCATTGGATTTCTGGTGATAGTATAGCAGGAGCTAGGGGTTCTTCGAGGGTCCAAAACCTCTGAAGAGCGGCGTGTGGATCCATTTCATTGGTAGAGAGAAAGGTAGAGACAGCAGAAAAAAGTCCAGGCTGAGCAATTGGGGCATTTCCAAGAACAACAACTCCGAAAATAGTATTTAGAGCATGTGGCATATTTACTCCTAAGTTAGCAGCTGAAGTAGGACTGAGTAAGGTTTCTGCAAAGAGATCGGCACCCAAGAGTAGATCTATGGAACCTGGAGAGTCGAATGAGGGATCGGCTAGAGAATCCTTTTAGTTTTTTGAACATCTGCTGACAGTCGTCTTGCGAGGCATGTCACTAGAGGTTGGACAAGACAATAGTAGGATGTGACCTAGCTAACACATGACCATCTTGAGCTGATATGTTAAGTAAAACAATTCCCCTAGGCCTAACTTGTGTCGATGCGATTCCGGAAACTTCGGCGGATCCAATGTAGGAGCGAGGCAGCTGCAATAAATTAGCACAGCGTTCTGAAATGAGAGTTGCTTGTGACGCAGAATCTAAGACAGCTCGTGCGACAATACGAAGTCCCTTCTGTGAGGTTAGTACAACTCGAGCGGTTGCTAATAAGACAGTATTTTCTTGTCGGCATGTAACACTATAAGAAAGCGTTGAAGGTGGTGCAGCGGAGGCATTGGCGGAGACTGGCGAGACTTCCGGAGACTTCTGCTGTGAGCTGTCAGGGGTAGTCCTAGGCTGCCTATAAGGCGGGTGAGACTTGTCAGCTTTGTTAAAATGTAAAAGCGAGTGGTGACGATAATTGCAAACTCTGCAGGTGTGGGATGAATGACAAGCTTCCACCTTATGTGTACCTAAACAGTTCTGGCACAACTCCTTACTAACAATGAAACTTTTCCTCTCATGCGGAGTCAACGTAATAAATTGATTACATTTGTAAACATTGTGAGTTTGCATTACAGTAGACACACTGAAGCATAGACTTGGCACCTGCAAACATAACCTGTTTTGACTTCACACCCATAGGCTTGGGCGGTGAAGATTGATAGCCGCTAGGATAGGCTATTTTGTTTTGAGAAGTGGCTAGAGAATTAGTGCCTAGGTTAGCAGCCTCTCTTTGACAGCAAATGTTTTCTAGAAAAGTAAACACTTCCTCTATTTTTGGTACAACTTTAGAGTCGGGTCTTTTGTTCTCAAAATCTGAGCGTAGATTTGAGTCAAGTTTTCTAAAGATAAGTGAAGTTAAAAGTAAACTTTCACTAGACAGGTCATGCCCTAGGGACTTAAGAGCTTTTAGGTTTTCATTGTAAACACTTATAAAATCCCTCAGTTGTTTAGTAGTTGGCTTTTGTAAGTTGGGAAGATCTAGTATTTTGTTAGTATGCAAAGTAACAAGTAGCCTAGTATTTTGGTATCTTGTAGTCAATGTTTGCCAGGCATTGCTGTAGTTTGTGTGATTGACTGGTAGTGATTTGACTAGACTAAGTGGTTCTCCACTAAGAGAAGAGAGCAGGTATGTGAATTTCTCTACATTTGAAATAGAGTTACTATTGTGAACAGCATTTTCATAAATGTTGTGAAAGGTTATCCATTGTTCTGGATTTCCAGAAAAAGTGGGAATGTTGATAGGCGGTAACTTAACGCATTGTGAGGTAGTTGCGGGTGGCGTAGCAGACGTAGCAGAGTCATCTAATTGGGGGGCTTTGGGTGGCAACACAGTGTTACACATACTTTGGATTTGGATATGCAAGTCTGTAATGGCTTCCTGGAAGACAGTAACCTTTTTAAGGTCAACTGTTTCCTCAGTGGCAGCAGTAGCAAAAAGCTTGTTGATATGTTTCTCAAACTCACCATATTTAGAGTTAGCAGTAAAAGATAACAATTTTATTTTACTCTTTTGCAGATCATCTAATTCATTTACAACATGTAAGTCATACAGAGTTTTTGTTTGTTTATTAATGCTCTCCAACTTACTCACAATTAACTCACAGTTTGAGACAAAAGTTATGAACCTCATGATTGACAAAAAGGTATAGGCTAGGCTAACTTGAGTTGTAAAAAGTTTCAGTAGGCTAGGCCTATTGAAAATCTTCTAAGTCCAAAGTGCTTGAGTGAATATATGCATCCAAAATATGAGAATAGTTTAAGTATGAGTAGAAGTGGGTTAGGTCTAGACTAGAGATGATGAAATCACAAGTCCCAAACAATAACAAATGACTATTTGATTGAATAACCATAAAATTCAATCACCAATGTTTTATTCCGACCTAGGAATAACCAATAACAATTGTTGAACCATGATAAAACAATTAGACAAGGTTTATCAATCAACAAAACAACATAACCTGTTGATAAGACGAAATTGACAGCTGAGCAGAACTGTAATTGGAAAGAGCACTGACAAGGATTGGGCACTTTAGAATATGCGCAAAGACAAGTCAAGTTGTAATGGCGGTTTTGTTAACATAGACGCCAAATGTCATGGACATGAATGAAAATTGTAAAATTGGCAAGTAGCTGTAAAATACTATAATACAGTTATGGCACTGATATGAAAATGCTATGTACTGTTTTTATGTATATAAATACAAAGTTTATTACTGGTTTTGATAAAAGATCAACATATAAGCACTTTAAAATTGTCACTGTTCAAAGTGGAAAATAGTTCCAAGACTTCAGTTCACTTTAGTCATCCGGCTCGAAGGACCATATAAAATTTGATAATTTTTATGAGATTATAATATTAAACTGTAGATGACCGACCTTTCGTTGATTGAAGAGCTGCGGTGGAAGCGCCGAGGGGTACCCCATAGACGTGTTGCCGTGAGAGACGTAACGCTGTCGTTGCACAAATCTATCACTCACTTTTAGTTATTGAAAACTCTAGGAAAGTTTGTTTTACTGTTTAAATTATATATATAGCTACTTGCCAAAATTGATTTAACAGTTAAGGCTGCTGATGAGCCAGAATTCAGAATTAAAAACTGAAAAATTGAGGAGCTCTCAAAAAGCATGATTTGTACCTAATCGAGAACAGAGCGGTAAGAAAAGGAAAGAAAAAGATTGGCTTCTTCACCCTGATGACAGGGCCCTTTTGATTGGGTCCTGTTGACCAATGAGAATGACTTAAAACCATAGATGATTACTTGATATATTTACAGATTAGTGGAATAGTACTATAATACATAACATAATCATTGATCAATCATTCATTGGACTAAAATATAAGAGTAGTATAGTAGCAAACCTCGAGCATTTCTCGTGTCCGCCTTGCGTCTGCGTTAGTTTCAGCTTCTTGCTGAGCCTTCTCCTGATACTGCTTGCAGTCCATCCCTGAGTGAATCGCCTGTGAAAGATGTCCAGTGTCTGGTAAACTTGAATAACAATTTTACAATGGATTTCCACACAGCTTCATTTAATCACCTATTAAAAGTTTGGACTAATTGGGTATACAAATTATACTAACATTTCCTGAGGCATCTTTCATTACGTGCATGTATTCTACAAAAATATCAAGTTAAAATAAAGTATCAAGTAAACCTCAAACTCAAAATCTTAGCAACTATTATATTTAACTGTACTTTGGGGGCGTAATTGGGTCTTGTAAATGAGACACATAATTTGTGGTAGTTCCTTATCAAACGTAGAAAACAACGTTTTGTAGAAAACAAGACGTTGAAACTTCCTATTCTGGGAATCAATTTTGTTCAACTTCTGTGGAGTCACGTGAGGTTTGTAATAAATAACGTTTTTACTTTTTACACTCGTAAACATATACATGCATTGACGAAACCGCAAGAGACAGCCACTCTTGAAATCCTAGGTTATTATAGTCAATGTGTGGTCCCCAACAAAGTGTCCTGTCCAAAAAGAAACGAGAAACTTAACATGATCCACGTTATCTTTTACCAAAGGCCATTGGTCCTAATCTTACTTCACCAAAAATACAATTTGTGTTTCCCTTTGCAATGTCGTGTCACAGTACCTGACATGTTAGACAGTTGGACTGGTTGCAGACAGGACACTGGAAGGTGTTGACGTTGTCCTCGAAAATGCACCAACCGTGACAGTCCGGAGTTTTGCAGTGGAACGCGTTGCCGATCTTGTTCTCCGCTTGAGCCATGGACTTGGCCAGGTGTTGCTCGTACACTTCCGCAGTCACCAGCTGCAGACAAACATTTCAATCAGTATTCTAAGGATACAGGACTCCAAACGAACATACTGGGCAGTTCTGAAGATGCACTAGCACTTTTATGAGTTTCTAAAAAAAATGGGCTGTCAATAATAATTAAAATATTTTGTATTCCCGGTTGTAAGACCTTCAAAGAAATAATTCCTACTTTTCGGTCAAAACCATTCAGTGGTTTTTTTTTACTGGTCTGTAAATAGATCAAAAGACCATCACTGATGATGTATCGCAACTGCAGCTACAAAATTCCCAATTTTGCATTTTGGAGCACTTTTAGAGAATTTGAAATTTATTTCAGGGCATTGGGTTGAGGTTTGTGGGTTCTCCAAAGAGCCCCTAACAAGAGCCAGGTCTGTAGGGAATGTTTTCCGGGAAAATTTGAAAATGTAAAGTACAAAAACATGCATTTTGAGAAGTTGAACTATTATTGCGGACATTTTCCATCGTTAGTGAACAAAAAAGATCACTTTAGTTCAACTTAGTTAATATTAGTTCAACTTCTGAAATCCTCCCATCGTCAACAACAAACTTCAAACAAAGAAATGCATTTTGAGTTCCTAACAAATGTAGTTGGAGTACAGGTTTAATGTTATTATAGTGTGAAGGGAATTTCTTAATTTGCTACCTACCTTAAATTAAGACAAATAAAATACATTTGAAGGGTTAAAGTTTTTACATTCAATTCTTGTGAAACAGAATCAAACGCTGAGAGCAATTCAGTGTGCAGTATGCTAACGTCACGGTACTCAATTTTCTAGAGCAGATAATATAATATGGAAAATTGATTAAGAAGCTCTAATACAGCGGAGAAAACGAAAAGTTTCAGTTACAATACAACAACCAAGTTATCTTTAGGAAAAATGTGTTTTTTTAACTTATTTGAGTAAAATGGTATTTAACTTTTATATACACTCTTTATTGATTCTTATATTTCCTTTCTGCATTATATCAGAAGCAAAGGAGGATTATGGTGAGATCCTCTTCCTCTCGCCTTATTTGGACGCAGGAAAGATTGAAGAAGCTCAAAACCTCTCCAGAGTGTCTCCAGACATTGGAAACTTGACAAGTTACTCCGGATTTCTTACAGTTGACAAAGAATGTGAGTCGTTTTTGTTCTTTTGGTTTTTTCCTGCTCAAGAGGGCGACTGGAAAAGTGCTCCGGTGATATTGTGGCAACAAGGAGGACCTGGAGCTTCTTCTTTTTTGGGACTGTTTCTAGAACTCGGTCCTTTCCAATATTCCAAAGATGCTGGATTAACAAAACGAAAATATGCTTGGAACAACAAAAATAACCTTCTGTTCATTGATAACCCGACAGGAGTTGGTTTCAGTTTCACTAGGAAGAACTGTTACCCGAAAAATGTGGACGAAGCGGGAACAATATTTTTATCGGACTTAAAGAATTTTATCGCCTATTTCCCGCGCTGCAACCGAATAAATTTATACTAAGTGGGGAATCCTACAGTGGAAGATATTTACCCGTCTTTACCAGCAAAATACACGAGCATAATATTTCTAACGGAACGAAAATCAATCTCACGGCAGTGCTTATAGGAAGTGGTTTCACTCATCCACTGGCTATGAAGACTGGTTTATCAGAACTTTACTACTATCACGGACTAATAGATCATGATCAGAGAGCTCAGTATTTGTTCTTCGAAAACCTCTGTTTGGCGGCGCTTCGATCAAACAATTTGAGGAAAGCTTTGGACTATTGTAATCCTTTGTCTACAAGATTCTTTTATACATTCATAGGCCCTGTGAATATTTATAACTTACAGCGAGGAAGTGGATTTGATGAAGAGAGTTTCGTTGAGTTCATTGAACTCCCTTCAACCAGGAAAGCTTTACACGTAGGAAAGCAATTATTCAACGCCTTTAGTGATAAGATTTTCAATAAATTCAGATTTGACTACTATCGATCAGTGGAACAATATTTAAAGCAAATGTTGTCCTTTTATCCATTCATTTATGTGTATGGTGAAAATGATCTAATATGCCCGTACGTAATGGGTGCAGAGTTTCTACACTCTTTGGTTTGGAACAACCAAACTCAGTATGCAGAGGCTCAACGAATACTCTGGGTGGCTGAAGAGGTACTGTTATATTTACATTTGCTTTTATTAATACTGCATCAGCTAAAATAATTTGAATACAGTTGGCTTTTTACCTTATTAATCCAGCATAAATAAGTTCATTGCAGGGACATAATCATGTTAAGCTATTTTATGTATGGCTTGTAATTTTGTCCGATGAGTTAAGACCTGAAGATGGTGTTACAGGTCTGAAATTTGGATCCCTCAAAGACCTTGTAAAAGATTGCACAGTCAAGAAGCCAAGATAATTTTAGATTATCGGTAAGATACCAAATAATTGGTATTGTTGGAAACGTTAGTAAGGGTGTAGTTTTGTGATAAAAAACCCTTTGAGGTTTTATTGACAATTTATTTTATTGGCTATTTACACGAGAATAGATTAGAAAACCCCTGTGTTTCAATTCAAATGTGACATTTTCTTTCAATTTTAAAATACTCTGTGGTACAAGAACAATTTAGGATAATCTACTGAATTTAAATAGTATTTGAATTAGTCAAAAGAAGACGTACAATACTAAATTAGGTTGCAGAATCATTGAGTTATGAAAATTTCAAACTAAGAAGAAAACTTAGTTTAAACTTTGTGTGTATTGACTTTCAGGACATAGTGGGCTACTACAAAGGAACATACAACTTGTACGACGTCATGTTACGAGACTGCGGGCACTACTTCCCCAGGGATCAGCCGAACTCATCTTACATACTGATCAACTCTGTCGCAACTGGAAGTCCTAAATTCCCTCTCAAGGAACTCATCAACTATGACAACTTATGATTCCTACAGTTTAGTACTTCTTGTGTGGTCCGTGAAACTGTTTTGTTTTTATGTAAATATTATTGTTAATTAGAAAATTATATTCAGTTATATACTGTTTTTTCTTTATTTCATTTTTCTGCAACGAATACTTGAAATTTTTATCGGTGACTGGAACTTCCAGATAGAATGCGCTAAGATAACTTTAAATATGAGTAGATGGCGACATACTAAAAAAGTGGTTTGTTAACTATTTCACTTGAGGAGTTGTATGGGGCCTTCTCACAAGCTGAGTGAACAGCAGACTTGCATGCAGTGAGTTCCATAGACCTGATTCTTGCGGGCAATTTATTAAAGTGCACTATCGCAGCCACCCAAAAACTTTGTCTGGTCAGTCTACATTGAGTGGTATTTAGGTCTGCAGTTCGACGAGTGTTGTATTGATATCCGTCATCCCTTGTAATGTCCTGGGAGACGTTTTCTCGGATGTGACATAAGTGAATTCAACAAAATCTACTATGATCTTTGAATTTATGTAAATATTGAATGATTATCACTAAAATTCTACATCACACATTTTAATACAAAGTACACTAGCTGTACGCTAAATTTTGCAGCGATCTAAACATTGTATCCATACCTATATTATTGTATTGTTGGGTACTTTGATTTGAGACACCGACCACTGCTAGAGGTTATTTTAAGGTGAATATGGAATGGAGGATGAGTGAGTTGAGTGTTTTTGATGGATGATGAGGTGTAGTCTTGTTACAAACTAGGGCCGATTGTTCCCTAGATTGGGTCATTAATTAATAGCCCAACGACCAATGAAATGGACCAACGGCTTAACGTGACTTCCCAACCACGGGGAGTGAAAAGTTATCACTGCGCCTGGGAATCGAACCCAGGCTGATTTGGTGCAAAGCATACGGGTGGATAAATATTGCAAAAACTTCATGTTAACTTTCGCTCTAAGCTAAAATAAGTGTGTCATAACTTTAAATATATTTACTGCACTTCCTTGAAAACTACTATGTGCCAAGGTCATTGGTCTCCTTTACAACTTATTTTTGTCATGAGGCTTTTCCGAGTGTCAAACGTTGATCGCCAAACTCGCAAGATTCTACTGACTACTGTACCAATGAAAACATCTCAAGACCAAATACATAATAGTTGTTGAATCAGGCCTTTTCTAGTTCTTTAGTTAGGTAACTTTTTCATGTTAAACAAAAATAAAAGATTATCAAGAGTAAAATTAGTACAAGTTTTAGAGTACTTTAACTTAATGTATATATTATAAAAACTCTCTTCAGTTCTGTGAACGCATGACATCCGATTTACCAATGTAGATAGACTTGACAAAGCGTGAACACATGTCTATTCCTTGAAAAGCAATTTTACACAGCAAACTGTTCATCAAAACAGATAATAGCACCGTTTCGAGTTTATACTTTTGTGAAAGAAGTCGGGCAAACGAAATGAGAAGCTTTATTTGTACTTTCTTTGTAGTTACGTCCTGGGTTTTCTCAACATCCGAGGCCAAGGAGGATTATGGTGAGATACTCTTCCTCTCACCTTATTTGGACGCAGGAAAGATTGAAGAAGCTCAAAACCTCTCCAGAGTGTCTCCAGACATTGGAAACCTGACAAGTTACTCCGGAATTTTTACAGTTGACAAAAATGTGAGTCGTTTTTGTTCTTTTGGTTCATTCCTGCTCTAGAGGGGGACTGGAAAAGTGCCCCAGTGGTACTATGGCAACAAGGTGGACCTGGAGCTACATGTTTCTTTGGGCTGTTTCTAGAACTCGGTCCTTTTGAATATTCCAAAGATGCTGGACTGACAAAACGAGAATTTGCATGGAACAACAAAAATAACCTTCTAATAATTGATAACCCACCAGGAGTTGGATTCAGTTTCACCAGAAAGAACTGTTACCCGAAACATATGGATGAAACAGGAACAACATTTTTATCAGGACTTAAAGAATTTTATCGACTATTTCCTGAGCTACAACCAAACAAACTCATACTAAGTGGGGAGTCCTATGCAGGAAAGTTCTTACCCGTTTATACCAGCAAAATACATCAGCATAATATTTCCGGTGGGACAAAAATAAATCTGACAGCAGTGCTTATAGGGGGTGGTTTTACAGATCCACTGTCACTGAGAACGTCAATATCAGATCTTTACTTCTACCACGGACTGATAGATTACGATCAAAGAGCTCAGTATTTGTACTACGAAAACATTTGTACAGCAGCGATTCGATCGGAAGATTGGAGGAAAGTAGAGACCTATTGTAATCCTTTGACTACTGATTTTTTAATGTATTCATGGGCCCTCTTAACATTTATAACTATAGGCGGAAAAGTGAATTTGATGAACAAAGTTACATCGAGTTCCTTGAACTCCCTTCAACCAGGAAAGCTTTACACGTAGGAAAGCAATTATTTATCCCCTTCAGTGATAAGATTTTCAATAAATTCAAATTTGACTATTATCAGTCGGCAAAACACTATGTGAAGGAAATGTTGCCCTTTTATCCGTTTATTTTTTTGTACGGACAAAATGATCTACTTTGCCCGTACGTGTTGGCTGCGGAATTTCTACGCACTTTGGTTTGGAACAACCAAACTCAGTATGCGGAGGCTCAACGAAATCTCTGGTGGAATGAAGAGGTATTGTTTTATTTACGTTTGGTTATATTTATTAGTTATAACTTATGCCAGTCTCTACTCGTGCCAACTTGGATTTATAATCCATAAACTCAATATCAACTAATAACACTGATTTCTTTTATTGGTTGATAAAAACTGTTGAAATTTGTGTGCTATTTGAAAAATAGCCGAATTTAGAATGCCTTTGGTTAAACAATTACACGGAACTACTGTTCATATAGGCTAACTAATGTATTGATTTGAAAAGTGACCATTTTTGATCAAGTTTTTAGCTTTTTTTTGTAAAAACAGGGCATAATATTTTTATTTTTTTGCTTAGCAAATAAAATTGTTGGATTTAAGCTCTAATAAACTTTGTAACTTTGTTGTTGTCTTCTTTCTCTTTGGCCATGCAGTTGTATATATTGTTTGCAAGTAAATTGTTCAATATAAAACAAATCAAAATAAAGTCGGATAAAATAATGAAAAAATACAAGTGTAAAATTGAGCGATGCACACCATATTACTGAATGGGCAAACGCAAGGCAGAGCCAACCCTTAAAACCACTTGAGTTCTGAAATGAGTTGCCAGTTTATGTGGGAATATATTCCAAAACTTCTGTGTTTCAATTTAATTGAAACATTTTTTTAATCCACTCTAAATTCAAGAACAACTTATGATACTTAATTGATATTCGATATCCCCATATCCTTTAGAATTGACAATGAGCATATCTTTTTATTCAAATATCACTACATTTGAGATGCCAAACACTCTCATGAGGCTATTTTAAGGCAAATATGTGGTGAAGGATGAGTGTGATGAGTGGTAGTAATGAGTTATGAGGTGTAGTCTTGTTACAAGCTAAGGCCGACTATTCTTTAGAATGGGTCATTAATTAATAGCCCAATGACCAATGGAAATACAATAAACCGAATCTAAATAATATTTCAAGTTGAAGGAGGCTGTAAAATAATAA
Source organism: Matsumurasca onukii (assembly GCA_018831715.1). Lineage (NCBI taxonomy): Eukaryota > Metazoa > Arthropoda > Insecta > Hemiptera > Cicadellidae > Matsumurasca > Matsumurasca onukii. The sequence continues at coordinate 2,238,053 of CM032065.1, forward strand.
ATTAAGCGGCAGAAACTTTGTAATTTAAACCAAAGAGGTTGGTCGAGCATGGATAGATACCACATGGCTGAGGCAGGAAAATCAACATAGTTTCCACAGCCCAAGCACAGATAGCGCTGCAAGCCATCTCAAGCCGTCTTTCTCCCTCCTCAACTCGACATGTTTGAGTTTGTCCCATGTCAATGACTTGAATGTGACCAAATCATGCGATTTTCGAGAACGAACAAACTTAGCTCTTCTTGAGACTCTTAAAATAATTCCCTCGTAGCGCTATCTGTGCTTAGGCTGCCAAACTATGTTGATTTTGCTGCCTCAACCATGTGGCATCTATGGGCAATCTACCTAACATAGCATAATCTTTATTGAAACTAAGAAGAAAACTTAGTTTAAACTTTGTGTGTATTGACTTTCAGGACATAGTGGGCTACTACAAAGGAACTTACAACTTGTACGACATCATGTTACGAGACTGCGGGCACTACTTCCCCAGGGATCAGCCGAACTCATCTTACATACTGATCAACTCTGTCGCAACTGGAAGTCCTAAATTCCCTCTCAAAGATTTCATCAACTATGACAACATATGATTTCTACTGTTAACTGCTGAGTACTTGTTATGAAGACAGTGAAACTGTTTTGCTTTCTATATAAATATTATTGTTCATTTAAAATATATTCAGATACATACTGTTTTTTCCTTATTTCATTTTCCTTTGATTAGTGCCTTTTAAGACAAATTCAGGCCTAAACAAAAGAGCAGGAAACAGTTTAATGTAAAGGCCAAGTTGTAACTATTACTATGTAACATGGTAAATGATTCAACAGTAATGCTTGGAAATGTAATGAGACAGACAAAACCAGGCTAAAGCTATGGTTTCCTAGAAAGCGGTGACCGCTACACTACGGCCGTAATATGACGGTAAGTTTTGTTTTAATGTTATCAGATGAGTGTGATTTCCTAGAGAGCGGTGGACGTATAGTAGCGGTGAAAACTAGGTTTTTCTCGCCAGGTGTGACACAAAAGACTAGTTTTTCCATTACTACATCCGTAAATAACCTTGACAACTAAAATAAACAACATGTCAAAAAATGTTTTTGTCTACATAATTATGTTTAAATATTGTGTCCGCCCACCGTTACGTTCACCGCTACATTACCGCCGTAATATAGCGGTCAACGTTTTCCTAGGAAACCATAGCTTTAAGCTGCAACAAGCTAAAAGGTACAAAAAAAGAAAGACCTCTTCAACTTTTTAACAGCTGGAAATCCCATATATGAGCACAGCTGACTTACACCAGAGCCTTCTGTCCTGCACAGCAGTAAACAATAGCTCTTGTACATGTCTAGGTAAAAACTGCATTTATAAAGATTGTTCTTGTCATGAATAGAAAATGGGGTCGGTTTAAGGTTTTGTTTTTACAACTACACTTACGTATTCACTATGGGAGCTTTTAACAAACCTACTTATCTTGGCAGGAATCAGTTAGGAACTGTGTATCTGATGCTAAAGAAGATACTTGTACAACAAATTACAGAAAAGTAATGTTAATGTTTTCTAGTACAGTAGCCCACTGAGTCTAAAGACAGTCCTCACGTCCAGAGTGAAACGTTCGCAAAAAGGTCTGGTTCATAAAATAAAAAGTCAAATTCTAACAGTTTTGTGCATTTTTATTATTATGCTGAATTATTATTACCTGTTGATTTGATTCAATTAGGAAAAAAGCTATGCTTTTCAATATGTTTTAAGAGACTACATCTCACCATCCATCAAAACAACTCATCACATTCATCATCATTCCATTTCACCCTAAAATACCCTCTAAAAGTGGTCGGTGTCTAAAGCAAAGAAGGCCAATTTATTTTATAACTAGAAAGATTAGAAATATTCGGAATACTATTCTTTATATTCTAACAGAGTAAATAAACTGTAAATGTTTACAGAAATTTCATGTATAAAATATCTTGGCTTATACAGTTAGCGAAAAGTAATCATAATAAATCTACTGTGACCGTTTAGTTCATGTAAATATTGTTATTACTACAATCGTACATCTGACATTGGTTCTATATCTATTAATTACTCGTAAGTAATATGTTAGACTTACACTAATAGTCAACAGTGATATACTAACTAATTTTTGGATCATCCTGTATATTAGACAAACACTCTTGAGAGCTGTGAAATGCATGACATCCGATTTACCAATGTAGATAAACTTGATAAAGCGTGAACACATGTCTATTGCTTCAATGCTTGATAAGCACTTAGTAAGCAGTTTAACACAGCAAACTGTTCTTGTAAACCAAGAATAGCACCGTTTTCAACTTATACTTTTGTGAAGTTAGGCAAACGACATGAGAAGCTCTATTTGTACTTTCTTTATAGTTACATCCTGGGTTTTCTCAACATCCGAGGCCAAGGAGGATTATGGTGAGATACTCTTCCTCTCACCTTATTTGGACGCAGGAAAGATTGAAGAAGCTCAAAACCTCTCCAGAGTGTCTCCAGACATTGGAAACCTGACAAGTTACTCTGGATTTCTTACAGTTGACAAAAAATGTGAGTCATTTATGTTCTTTTGGTTTATTCCTGCTCAGGAAGGGGACTGGAAAAGTGCCCCGGTGGTATTTTGGCAACAAGGTGGACCTGGAACTACATCCCTCTTTGGGCTGTTTCTAGAAATAGGTCCTCTTGAATATTCCAAAGATGCCGGCTTGACAAAAAGAAAATTTTCTTGGAATGAGAAAAATAACCTTCTAATAATTGATAACCCACCAGGAGTTGGATACAGTTTCACCAGAAAGAACTGTTACCCAAAATTTGTAGATGGAGTTGGTAAACTCCTGTTTTCCGGCCTCGCCGAGTTTTACCGGCTCTTTCCTGAATTGCGGGGGAATAAACTGATCCTAAGCGGTGAATCGTATGCCGGAAAGTATATACCAGTTTTGGCTCACAAAGTCCACCAGAACAATCTTTCCAAAGAAGAGAAAATCAATCTAACTGCAATTCTACTGAGCTGGTCGTACAGTGACCCGTTGACTCAGACTCCTGAATCAGATTTATTTTATCAGCTTGGGATGATTGATGACGATCAAAAAGAACAGTACATGTGGTACGAGAATCTTTGTCTGGCATCAATAAAAGCTCAAAACTGGAAGATAGCAGCCGATACTGCAACTGTATTACTGGCTTGTTTTTTAGCATGTTTGCGGGAGAGAAATTAATATTTATAATTTTGATTGGGAACTGCATTTGACGAAGAGAGTTACATAGATTTCTTTGAGCTTCCTTCCACAAGAAAAGCTCTACATGTAGGAAAACTTTTATTTAACGCTGAAAGTGATAAAGTCCAGCGAATAATGAAATATGATATGTATCAGTCAGTGAAACCTTACGTGGAAGAACTGTTGCCTTTCTATCCCTTCATTTTTCTGAATGGTCAGCATGATGCTATCTGTCCATACGTATCGGCTAGGAAGTTTCTTCGGTCTTTGAAATGGAGTAATCAGACCCTCTACGATGATGCTATAAGATCCCAGTGGTGTTCGCAAGAGGTATGTTGAAACTATACAGGGTGACACAATAACAACTGACCATAGGGTTTTTACAGTCTTGTTAAATTGCAACCGCTTAACTATGAAGAATTGACATAATCACAAAAGTATTCTGTTGGAACATTAAAACACAGAATAGCCAGTAATCTGTGGTTAAAATGTATGAAATTTAACTTAAAGGGTGGATTACATATTATTTTTTAAAGCTTTATCTTGTGCTCTAGCTAGCTAAAAGCTGAAAACTTACATGATTTTTAGAAAATAGACTTCGTTTTGGAATCTGTAACACTATCTACTGGCCGCAGAGATGAAAAGTCCAATACGATGCAGAGTGGCACAGCTTAAGCAGGGAAAATATGGTGATGGGCGTTTTTTAAGCGTCCTTAGCTTTGCTAATATCCAAACCTTTAAAATCTTTAACCTTTAGAATAAAATATTCTATTGTATTCTTTGGTCAATAATAAGTGGCACTGTTTGGTGCTAAGACTTTTTTGGAACAACTTTCAATAAAGAGTCATTTAAGAGATCTAACAAATAGCTGACGCACATTCTTTGAGAATATCTATACACATCTACAATAGAGCCTTGATAGCTAAATATTTCCAAATTTCCTTGACATCTCCACAATACTCAATGTTAAAAAGGACTCAGTATATCAAATTTTACAAAATTCAAACCCTGATAGGTCAAATATCAAATTTTGGAGCTTTCAGAACCACAAAACAAAACTCAAAAACAACTAGAATTTTTGAAAACTAAAACTAACTTGAGTTTAGTTCTATAAGTTGAATTTTCCTTACAGTAACCTATATTACATGAAGTTTTCATTTTGCATTGAAACTGATTGATACCTACTATGCTTTCATGCCTCTATAAGAATGGCGTAGATGAAAAAAAGGATTTCAATAGTTCGAGTTATCGAGATTAAACCTAAAAATTTAAAATATAATGTTGCAAGAAAGGAACTTTTATTTCTTGAATTTTGTAGTTGATCTACTTTAGTTCCTTGAACTCAAAAACCTTTATATCTCGAAATGTTCAAAATCCCCTTCAAATTCAAGCTATTGAGATTCAGAAATCAGACATTTAACTCTCATTATACAAGGAAATGATTAACAAAGTACATTGATAACTATAATAAAACCATACAAAGCAATTTAACAAACACATTACACTCCTTACGTTTCTACTTCCAGTAAAACTAGTTAACTGGATCTACTGTATGTACTAACTGTGACAGGTGAAAGTACTGAATAGTTGCCGTGTTTACAGGACTTGCTTTACGGCTACTTCAAGGGTAAACATAACCTGTACGACATCCTGGTACGAAACTGTGGTCATTACGTGCCCAGAGAGCAACCAGAGGTCGGCCAAATAGTCATCAATTCTGTCTGCTCAGGTAGTCCCCTGGATCCGCTTGAAGGTATTTTCGATTGTGATAATCTTGGATAATGCATTCTTTTCATGTTTGTATGCTGCCAATCCACAGCAATAAACGTTGTGATTCAACATTAAAGAATAAATTTGTCTTGTTTTATTTAAAGAAGTGATGTCCTCTCTACCACTCAACCTCAACCTTTACCTCACGTTACCGGTCATTTAAGAAATTGTTATTGGTGACTGCGGGGATCGAACCCGCGCCACCAGAGTGATAAGTCTGAGTCGCGGTGATACCATACTAATGGCCCGCTAAAATTAGTTACAATAACTGAGATAAAAATTAGGATTAAAATAAATGGCATGTAACACAGATACTTCCAGCATAATGTATTACAAATATATGGTGATATTTATTGAACATATTTCTAGCTTTTACATGATTATTGAACAGAATAAAGCGAGATTTCTTAAGTTCAGTACTTAAAACAAATGTGTAGCTAGACTAGTAGATTACAATAATCAAGCTGTAGAGTACTATTTTCATTTTACACACTAAACTTTGACAAGATACTTTAACAGCTAAGGGAACCTAACATTGGCAGTGAACATTCAATAGGGAAATTACTTGATATAGACTACTATTGATGATTGAGATATAGACAGTCCTATGTTCAATCAGAAGGTATCGACATTATTTAGGTTAGTATCATTTTTGTGTGGTTCTCCTCTTTCGATTGAAAACTACAACAAGAAAACCTAATGAACATAATAAACTATTGAACATATGAGTGAATTCTAACTGAAATCTTAAGATTGAAGTGAACGCTAGCAGAAGTCAAGAGTACATCACAGATGCTAATAAGAACTTTGATATGATTGTGACGCTAACTCGAGTCATGAATGCTGATGTGCAAGATCATCAAGACATTAACAGGGTATGCAAGAATAATCTTTGGCTGTTCATTGGTCATCGGCTTGAAGTCATATTCCACACTGAGAATTATGCCTGTAAAATTCATCCATGAGTCCCAGATTTCTCAATATCAAGTCACCCTAATTTTCCTACTTTTCAAAACACAGGTTGACAAGTTACAAGTAAGGGTTGGCGGGACCCAAGAATCGGGAATTCCCGACAAAAAATAAAATCCCAAAAATCGAGTGGGAAATCCCTAAAACCACAATTTTTTTGGGCGGTTGGGATTTTTCGGATAAAAAGGTAAGTTTAAAGAGAATTTTTGACAAATTTGCAAACAGTCTCATTTTCTTTGATTTTACTGTGATTAGTTTTTGAAGTAAACTCCTAATTAAATTTTTTACATCTTTATTTTAAGAAGTAAATAAGTTATTATTTCAACTGCTTTTGACATTTTAATGGTAACATTTTCCTGTAATTTTTACACTGTTTTGTTATATGGTAAGTTTTGATAAATAATGATATCAAACCAAAGGACAATCATGATGAACCGGTTACACTTTTGTTATAAAACTCAAAATATGGACCAAAAGTTTGGTTTTAGTAGACAAATCTAGTTGATTTTTTTCTTTGGTTTTTAATTTGTGAAGACTGAAATAAACTTTTAATTCAACTTAAAAACTTCCCAAACTCCAGCAAGCAAAAAATATTTTGCCCTATCCCCGCCCAAAAGGAAAATCCAATCCTGTCCTTGCCTAGTTACAAGTATATAAGCAGATATCCGTCCGCCTTGCGTCTACACAGTGAGCACAGCTGGTCCAGCTCTATCAGCCGCAGGCAGCAAGTCTCACAGTAGGCTCGGTGTCCGCAAGGAGTGAGTGCACAACAGCGAGCCTCGGCCATGCACACGATACACGAGTCATCCTCCTCACAATCGGTCACCTGCGATACACAATTAGTTACAATCTCGCTCCTTTCGGTCTTATGTTTGGAATGGAGTGTTAGGATCTAAAATAAAATGTGGATACTTAAAAATTGTCCTGAGCAAAGAAGCCACATTTTTAATACACTAGAGTCCCACTCATCCGAAATAATTGTGACCAAACACTGTTCAGATTAGCGAAATTCACATTAAGCAAATGTTTGCATATATTGATGCATTTTTTATATATTGACCTTATAAGATCATATATTGACTTAGAGCGACTAATATTTTATATATTTAAATGTAAGAAATTATGTATTTTAATCCTGTAGTACACTGCAATAATAAACCGTGTGGAAGTAACGTACACAGATGGCTGTGGCAGCAGGGCCTACAAACATAACATCAAGACACTGACCTTTCCTCTCCCAACCCCCGTGCCCAGGCCTACACAGTACAGTCATTCGTTCAAAAACCAAACGATGACTTACTGTGTCGTCATACTATCAATGTATCGCTTGTTACCCCACCAAGTGGATGTGTTTAGTCAAAGCTATTGTTTGTGCACATATCTGCGTGTATAGTTTGTCATTGTGAGTGCTGGTTCGTTATCAAACACATACAGTATGACATAACTTGGAAAACTAGTTTTATTTTACCAACTCAAAAATGTTGTACATTTTTTTTCCTAACAGTGTTTGGATTAGGCGGATTTTCGGATTAGTGGGACTCTAGTATAGTGCAGCACCTTGGCTGCCCAATAAATAGTACCAGTCAATACTTTACTCTTAGTAAACCTTGGGTTTATTCGATTTCATACCTTGTGCTAATTGCTTCTAGTACTTTCAGTGATTAACTTTGCCTAAAATAAAACATAAGAGTTGCTCATAGATATAAAATGTCCTGCAACAGAAAGTTCAGGATGCCCTAAACATTGTGTTGTAAGTCGATGAGCGGCGGGGCCCTGGCCTAGCAAACGCAAAATACCATTGTTTGAACTTAATACCGCACTTCAGCTCTAAACGGTATTTCAAAATTAGATCAAAACTAGTCAATGCAAAAGCAGCTAGCTCCAATCAGATGTGCCTTAAATTATTGACAGAACCTAGTTTTGTCCCAAAACAATTTTTGCCAAACTTGGGTGGACAAACCTGACCTAAACTGAAGATGTTTGGTACCATTTTCTAACCAGGTACAACCATCCCTAAAACCAACCCTAAGTTAACTACAAAGTTAGTTTTTTACAGTTTAAAACTGTAGTTATTAGCTACATTTATCAAACCTTACCAAAATTAACCTACAACTAAACCATTAAATTTTAACGGCAATATACAAAGTAACTTTTAAGAAGCGTTTAACACAAACAAATTTACACTTAAAAACAAATATTATTAAAAATAGAAATTCTTACTGTATTTTTCCAATCACAGCCAATATTTGACTAAAAAAATACATCGAACTATATTATTGGATGAAATCAATTGAAATTGAGGCAACGAGTTATTTACTTTTTGATAGGGTTAAACCTAGAGATACAGAGTTAAATTGTATTTTGTCTTCTCAAAACACCAGTCTCTATGGGCAGTCACACAACTATTGGAAAAATACAGGGTTCAAGCTAAGAAAAATGGAATTACCTTAAGACTGGCGAAGATGTGATGAACTGATGAACATTTAACTAGAAACAAGCCATCTTGGGAAACTTGTCTTCGGAAAATAGTTACATGGCGCGTTAAGTAAACAAAATAACAAAACAAAAAAATAATAGTGGAAAAACGGAAAAAACTTTTGGTTGAGAGTTGAAAACCAAAAACCCCATCCAATAATATACTTCAATATTAAAATAAACCAAACAAGGGTATCAACAAACGCTCATGATTAATGCTATCGGAGAAAAATCAAAAGATTGCAGTTGGTGATTTTGATAACGTATCTTAAACAGACGGGAGTAACGATGTCTCTCGTACAATAGTGAGACATCAGAGTTGTTTCCAGCAAAACAAGAAATTCAATGTTTCATGAAATGTAAAATGCATGCATGATTCCCATTTTTTCCATTGGATGCAACCTAAACTAGTTGCAGAGCCAATGGCATTTTACCATGCTGTAAAATTACTGAAACTGGTTAACTAAAGAAAATGTAGGCATGCCAGTTATACTTGCCATTCGTTACTTACAAACTACTTTTACAAGACAGCTAAAGAAAATATCTTAAGAATATTTTGATAAATATAGCACAGAATTTAAAAATTGTCAAGACTTCAGAGTTCATTAAAATATTGCTGTCAGCAAAGAATCAACTGATCACAAACTTAAAACCTTCATGATATACGGTAATTAAGTTTTGGTAAAAAACAACAGAGTATTATGTTGGGCGAAACGCCCGTGAAAGTGTTGTACACGGTTATGTATCACTGCGCTATGTATAATGGTGAAATGCGTGCTACACTTCTATTTTACTGTTAACTACGCTATTTCTCTGAGATTTTGAGTCAAATACAGTAGAGTCTCGTTTGTCCAACACTTTAATCCAGATCCAGAATAATGGGAAAAGTTCTTTGTTAGTTTAGATGATCTTTGATAATTTTCTGTTAGGCATGTTCCAGATGAATAACATTTCATTTATCATTTATAAATTATATTTTAGGACTTTAAAAACTTACGGCTTTGATCTCTGGCTCCTGCAAGGTGCTGTCACAAGCGTAGTTGTGATCTCGGAACGGACACTTGACCTCTGCGTCGTCTGTGAACTGCACAGTCTGCGCGAGACACGCACGGCAGAACTCATGCAGACAGTCACGCAGAATCACACCGTCACGCGCTGCGCACCAACTCAGACATATCGAGCACTCAAACTCCTCCGTGCTGGCGATCAGGTCTGAGTTCTCCAGTGTCATCAGCTCCTGGTAGTTCTTCGTCTTGTCTTCTGCTTCTGCCTGCAGAAAATTTGTGTTGTTCTATTCAATACATATACATTTTTTTAGACTAGAGGATAATTTTATATGAAATTTGAAAATAAAGTAAAGAAGCAGTTCTGTGGCAGGTTGGCATCACGCTTAGTTGCAGAGCTATTTACTCGCCTGAATCGTCAAAAAATAAAACTTCCTGAAAGCTGTGAAAATTTTGGGACCTATCCACCCTTAATTTATGACAATTTTCACCCCTGAAACTTAAAATACCTTATCAAATATCTCAAAATATTAGATATATCAGATTTCTGATAAATATTAAACAATTGTTATGAATTAGAAAGCAGGTTTTCAATGTCCATTTGTCCTATTTCTGTAACGTACAAATTACAATGGTGAGACAATTTTAAAATTTTAATACTCATAAAATCTTTACAGATTTTTATCAAATTCTTAGTTTTAAGGTCTATTGTCCACTTGATGTCAAATGGCTAATGAACAATATTTGGTTGGTATAATAAATCTATTTATCAACAAAAATTGATTAAATATACTGTATCACATTAAATGATGTGTAAATATCGATATATACTTGCTATCTCTGATCTAGGCTCTGATTAGATGATGAACCCTGTCTAGGCCGCAGCCAGTTGTCAAAACAACACCAAAATAAAAAAAACTAGTTGCCTGAAACACATCTCCGCTACGCAACGCACCTGCTGAACTTGTTGATCCTGCTGTATCCGTTGCTGCTCGTCGGCAGTGGGTTCGTGGTTGTCGGGAACTTGATACTCCTCGGGTCGGGTAGCAGCACAAGCCAGACATCCCGGCCGGGTCGGGGAGTTCACCAGCGTGCACACTCTACACTTCCATCCTGCACAGAGTCAACAACCATTGAGGGGAACTTAAAGATCAAAAAATATTTTGCGATAAGCTAAACCAACCACTTTTGCTGTTTACGGAGTTATTAAATTGAAAGCTTGTATGGACAGAGGAGCTATCTGTTAAGCCAGCAGTTTCCAGCCTGTGGTATGCGTACCCGAGAAGCTTGTGGGAGTATGCCGCCATCTTGGTCTGGCTGAATGGATTTTGTTCATTTTTGGTGCACATGATGGGTAAGGTGTAATAAATATTTACCCAAATTTTAATCAATATAGTAAACAAAATACAGTTTCCTAGTAGACCTATTTTTTTGGTTAACGAATTTAGCTTAGATATTTACAAAACGAACATTTGAGTGAAATGCTGTGAAGATTGGGTAAAAAATGCGACATGGGTCCCAAAAGGGGCCAAAAAGCTTCTTCCAGTGTAATTTTTACCCTGTTACAGGAAATTCACTAGTATTCACGGTAGCGCTTGTGGCTCCTTAGCTGGCTTTTTTATTTTAGTGTTATATCTTTCTTATACAATACCTATTGTTAGAGTACCAGTCACAACACCAGCTGCAGCAGTCTCTTCGTCTCCAGAAGCTCCAGTGGCTACTGCTCCTTCCTCCATTTCCTCTATTTCAACTTGTATATCTTCCTCTTCTTCTTCCTTATCAGTATTTTCTTGCTCGATAACCACAACTTCTGTTGCTGGAGCTGGAGGTTCGTTTCGAGGTATTGGGCTTGATTCTTTGCTGTAAAAATAAAAATAATCATAGAAACGTTAATTTTAAAATTTCTACCATACACCATGAAAAGTTTGGATTATAAGGAAAAAGTTGGACCTAAAGGTCTAAAGGACCAATAAACAGCTATAGTGTTTATTTATTTATTTATTTCCACGGCAAACGCCAGTTTACATTTGTGTATGACTGAATAACAATAATTGAGACTTACATGCTAAAATGCTAGTGTTAAACACTTACATGCTAAGTGTTCAACATTTAGAAGACAACACATGGGCATTTCAGATCTTTCAGACTGATCATTAATTAAACAATACAATACTACTACTTTAAAGTTATCTTGACTTTAAAGTAGTAGTATTGTATTGTTTAATTAATGATCAGTCATACCTATAAGGTTAGAAGGATCTACAACATATTGAGCTCTTTATTTCTAACACTAAATTTTCTTCCTTTTAGCCAATTAATCATAGTTAGAGAAACTTTGAACTGGAACATTGAACTTATGACACAAATAAAACTACCAGGTTTCAATAAAATCTGTAGTCTGATTATCAAAATTTACTTTATTTTATGAGTACAAGATAACCCATTTGGTTCAAGAATTTAAAACAAATTTCAACGGGGAAAAACGACAACTCGACCGACCTTTGTAATGCCCATGATAGAAGAAAGCCTAAGCGAGGCTGTCAACTGAGCAAATTGCAAAGGAAATTCAATTCACTCAAGCAAGTGCTCAAGCGGCACTTTGGTGCTTAGTTACCAGTTAGTTGAATAAGTGTCTGCTTGGTTTACGGTTTGATTGAGGATTGAAAGATGGGTGCGGAACCTAAGAAATGACGGCTCAAGTTTTTTAACTATTTATATGTTATTTATACTGTTTTGGTCACAGTTTCCATTTTTTGTAAAATACAGAGTCGTCACAGAACCTCCTAAATGTTGACATAGTGTTTGGTACCTAGATTCAGAGTCGCAGTGACTGTAGTGGTCGAGATCTTGGTTGTAGTACCAGCCCCGGGCTGCAGGGGGCGCTGCTGTCGCAGTCACTGTCACTCCACTGGCAGAGTCTCCCGTACTTGCTGTAGCCTCTGCCTCCACGGCTTTGCTCTTGTTCACTCCCAGTTCTGTAAGGCAATGGTCAAATGTAATCATTGATATGCTAATTCAAGATGGCAATAGTGGCTTGAATCTAAAATGTTTTCCCAATATTATTTCCTGATTCCCACCCAATTTAAAGTGAAACAGCCGTCTCTCCAGAGTGATAGTTACGCCTTTGCTTTCAAGAATAATGCTAACATACCATAGTTTAGTGGTTAAAACTTAGTATGCTAACCAAGCACTGCTTTCTCCTGTAATGATTTCCGAGAGACACCCGCGAAATGTTTTATAAATCTCCACTCTCCAGTGTTATTTTGCTATGTCCTTTGAGCTCCCTTGTCTCGCTATATGGTCTGTTGCCCGTCTTACTTCCGTGAATAGAGTTGTTTTCTGCTTTCAAAGCACCTTTCAAAAATTGTTTTCAGCATCCTTTTTATGGTGGAAGTAAATAGGACTCTCTCATATTAGCAAAAATCAGAGCTTTTTTTGGTTACAAGCACAATTTACATATTATTCCTGGTGTGTAAAATTAATGCTTGATAAACGATTATCCTGGAACTTCTGGTATGTGGCGATCTTAAAATGTATCACACTTTGAAGTAGTAATGAGCTAATTTTAACCACCCAGTCTCAGTTTTACTCCTTGTTAAAAGGACTTTATAAAAATGCCATTTGATTTTCAAAATCACAAATTATGGTTAATTTTAGTTTTATTTTTTAATAAAGTGGCCGTTCAGGATTAAAACATTATTTCACTATAAAGTTCAACGCTCTCAGCTTATCCAAGACAAAAAATAATCACTTGGATAAAGTCACAATAGGGAGAAACAATTTATTACATAGAAAATGCAAAGGCGGGTGCAAGGATGAGAAAATATACGTTAAAATTAAAGCCCAGAAATAACCAGTGAAATTTAACTTAAACTGAGGTCATCCACATTCAAACCCACCTGGAGCTACTAGATAGAGGAAGATAGGAGAGTGAGGCTTGGTAACGGCCAGTTCATCGAGAGTTTGGCTGTCGTCCGCCGCCAGCGCCTTGCCCAGGATCCACCGCTGTACTTTAGCTGGGATCTCAAACTCTCGCTCCACCTTGGCCTTGAGCTCTGCCACCGACATCGTCGGAGCCACTTGTAGAGGAAACGGTCCTTGGTGTGACAACTTGTCCTCAACGTACATGTCCACACTGGGCGAAAACCACAACTTTGTAAGTCACCAGAAAATTTAACAATGAAAGTTAGGCCTAAGATAATCTATACTCCATGTATGAAAATTAATGATCAAAAACATCAGAACTTATTACATCTTAACTCTTAAGCTTTCGCAGCCGGTGTCATCACTAGGTTCTAAGGCTTCGGTTTACACCGCGTCAAAGTTGAAATATAATTACTGCTAAACGTTTCGACCTCGCTGTGGAGAGTCATCCTTAGTAGCTGGTTGACTGGCTGAGACAGCCAGCGAGTTGTTAGGGTTATGATTTGTGATTTGTTAGGGCCATAAATAAATAGAGGTGTAATTGAGTGATTGTGTTTGTGTTTTAGATTATTAGATATGAGATTCAGAAATGCATTGACTGCTGCTGAAACATCTATAGCAACATGAAAAAGTCAGATTGTAGGTGTAGTTCTAATCTTAATAAGTGAGGGCTTGAGGGGTTAAGCAACGGATTCGAGTCGCTAGCAGCGAATGTATTAAAAATATTATTCAGCAACTACAATTTTACATCTAGGACCTTTTAATCAAGATTGAATTCTAAAACATTGGAGTTTTATACATTGTGACTGGCTTCACACAACCTACAACTGGTTCATATGATTTCTTGCTCTCTGAGTTACATGATGTGCTCACATGATCATGTCGGCTTGCTTGTGCCGTGTTACGCAGCAGTTGACCTTGTGCTTGGCCAGCTGTTTGGCCAGTGTCGCCGCGCGCTGGTGCTCTCCTCCCGTAATAGCCGACTCCAGCTGTCTCAGCAACCGGTTCACGGCCAGCGTGTTCATCTTGTTCCCTGCCGTACTCTCCAGCACTGAAGCTGCAAAACAGAGGAGTTACAGAGATCAAGAACATTGGCTAGCTTAAAGTAATCTGCTTAAAATTCATGGAAAAGGTGTTCAATAAATACTACATAGTCCAGATAATTGAGCCTTAGATTTCTTATTATTTTTACCTTTCATATATTAATTCAATAACTTACAGATAACCTCAAACTATCTTTTGCTTTTTGCAGTAAACAATATTTTTAAACTAAATAGTGAGCTCCCTAATACTGACAATGTTCACTTTGCCGTACTCTGAACATATTTAGGGACTCTTGGACTAACCACATATTACTGGATTTCATAAAGGATAGCATCCTCTCAGCAGTACTCTCAGCAAAAAATTACATTCTTTTGTTTGCTGACATCCTTATCATAAGTCTAATACTTAACACACTACAAGTTAAATCACCTTTAAACTCAGCCAGTCCTGCGGGCCGAGAGAGCTGGGCAGTGAGTTCGGTGATTTCTGGACCATCACTCGAAGAACTGGAACTTGAAGCTGAGTCGTCGTTATGTTTCGATGGTATGTTTGCGTAGAAATGAACAAGAGGAACTTTACTTTCATTGCCAGTCTTGGTCGCTTCTATGCTCGCAAAGTCTCGAGGTCTAATCAGTTCAAAATTTCCCATGCCCATTTTCCTTTCTTCTTTAGATGATGATGATTTTGTAACTCCATTAACAACTGTATGCTTTTCTACTGTGACAGGGACCACAATTTCTCTCCGTACTGCTTTTGGAGTAGGTGGTTTTGCTGTTAGAGGTTTAGCTTCTTCTTTACTTGAAATTGGAGAACTAAGTTCATACTTATTACGAAGGATGCCATTGGTTTGAGCAGATGTTGAAACTTTCGGTGACTTAAAATCGTCTTTGGTTTTAACTTTAATTTCTTCTACTATTGTTTCACTTTTTACCAAATATACCTCTGATGTTTTATTTTGATCCTTTGAACTGTTGGTCGATTGATTTCTTGTTGATTTAGAACTTGATGAATTTTGTACTGTTGATTTTCTGATGGCTCCTAAATGTTTGGTGACAGGTGACCCGCTGGATGTAGCGCTACTACTTTCTGGACGGACCAGTTCAAACTTGTTATTTTGACTACTGGCCACTGGATTTGTAACATCAATCTTACTCTTTTTCGGCAATGAATTTTTCATTTCCTTTAATATTTCTTTCACCTTTCTTCTTTCTTCCTCATTCGTAGCTAATGAGCCTTTGGCGGCAATAGAGAACAACGCGTCAATTTTAGTATGATCGATAGAAGATTTTGAGCTTGTCGTTCCCGCCTTTGCTTCGTCACTTTCTTTGTTTTCAGACTTTGATTTGTGGAAAAATGCTAGTCTCGCTTTTCTAACTTCTTCCAAATCTGATGAACTACTGTTTGCTGATGACAGGACATGCTTTCCTGATGAAGCAGAAAGATTCTTGACATTACCTTCCTGCTTTTCAGATGAAGGTTTAGTTTCTGATTTGGATGTTGCATTTATATCAACATTAATATCTGATGCCATATTAGTTTGTCTTCTTGTTTGTGACTGGATTGCTGCAAGCCCGATTCCTTTGGGGGCTACGACAGCCTTTTCTGAAACTATTGGCTCTTTGGGTTTGTAGCTACTGTTTGAAAGCAGCCCACTAACAGTAATTGGTTTTGAAATTTCCTGCAAGGTTGTGTTTGAAGTTGTTGTTGATGTCGACAACAAAGGTCTTGAAATGTTTTGAGTCTTGTTTCCTTGGGAGGAGCTTGCTACCAGAGCAGTAGAAGTATTGACCGTAGACATCTTTTCAGAACCTGCAATTTTTATTTTACTATCAACTTCAATTTTCTTTTCTTCAGGTGATCTTGATGATACTTTTGAAACCGGAGAAATTTTGGGTTCTCCAGCTTTAATGACATTAACGGCAATAGTTGTGCCCATATTGGCATTGGTTAGTTTATCTATCACATCTTTCCTCACTGCTGGCCTCCACATATCGCAAGCTTCACAAGTGACTCTCCATCTTGGGTTTTCCAAAGTGCATCGAGGGCAAGACCAAATACTGTAGTTTTGAGTAGCTTTCGAAACTGGAGGGTTAGATTTTGTAGAAACTGCCGAGCTCTGTTTACTTTCTGTAGTTGCAGTTGAGGACACAGATGTTGCAATTTTAAAATTAGAAATAGGAACTGCAGCAGTTGCATTGGCAACTTCTGAAGGTTTAGTATCAAACTGAGGTTTTTCTACTATAGAAGCAGATCTAGCATTAGCGCTGATGGTTGAACCTGGCGAGTTTGTGATTGATGTTATAGATTCAGACATTTCAGCTATTGTCGGTATCGTTGGACTTCGGTGTTTGATGTTTCCTGATTTTATTTGCTTCATACATTGCTTGAGTTTTAGATTTTTCTCCATCGATGTCTTCTATTTCCTCAATCACAACGCTTGGTGAAGCAGCACCCAAGTTGTTTGATGGGCCGTCTTGTTGGAGTAAATTCAGTCTTCGTCTCATTCCTGGGGATTCCAAATAAGCTTGATGCGTCTCAACTATGACTGTTTCTTGCCTGAACCCGTTAACTCTACTGATATGCTCTTTGGTTTCAGTCTCTGTAGTTGTTTTGACAGTTTCTCCACCTACAGAAAATCTTTGGTCAATACCTTCTTTGGTAAATATACTAGGCCCTTCTTTTGAAAAGAATGCAGAGTTAACAGTGACTTTAGTAACATTGGTTATAGAGTTAAACAGTGATATCAGCTCTCTGGCTCCAGATCGTTTGGGAGAATTCAACTCTACGTTATTTTTACCATTCAACGAACCGATGTTGAAGTTTGAGTCTTCAGAACTGGGACTTGCGGGTTGTTCATCAGCTGTTTTGTAGTATTTTGCATCATGTGCTGCCAACATAGCTCGCTCTCTTTCTTGTTCTTTATGAACAATTTCAGCAGCTTCCCTATCAAGCTCACTAATATTAGCTAGCATAGATACTTGAGACTTCCGCTTATCGTCCGGTTTCTCAAACCGAGAAAATATATTAGAAAGTCTAGAAGTAGGACTGTTATTGTTACTGTTTACGCTGTTTGGATCTGGGCTTATTGAACTCCCTCTGGCAATTGCTACTTCAGGCATCCAATCCTCAATTTTGTTTCTTTCCTTCTTCTTGTCTAGGCTCTTTTCTCGGTTGATCATGTTTCTCTTGTACCATGGCCGTGGAGAAACCGGTGTTGGTGTCACTGGCTTTGTTTCTGTAGACTGGACTTCAGTTTTGTTTGCTTTCAGAACTCCTCTTTCCAGTTTCAAAGAGTCGTTGCAAACTGTGTGAGCCATTTTACTATTCATACTCGGTGATTCTGGAGGTGTCGTAAGTAACAGACTTCTTCTGTCTGCATGGGCTTGCAGTTTGGTGATGTTGTCTATTAGTCTTTGCTTTTCGTCAGGGTGTAAACTGGATGAGGAACCTGTTTTACTTTGAGTTTCTTTTAAATCAAGAGGGGAGGAGGGGCTGGTCTCTTTTTTCTACCGAGGCTCTGAGTTCCTAAAAATTCCTTGTCATCCGGTTTTTCATCTTCTTTGGTATCTACTTCTACCGGAGGAGGAGGAGCTTTTCTTTTGCCTTTAACATGTACAAACGAGTTTCTATCTTTAGCAGAATCACTCACTGTGCGTCTATGGCGAGGTCTAAGGACAACTTTGTCAGGGACAGATGACAATGACGATACCCCATTGACTTGGGAATTTTCTTTATTGTAATCCAAGTTAATAGGTATCAGTGTTTCCTTGGGCTTTTCTTCTAAAACAGGCCCAGGAGGAGGAGGCGCCTTTCTTTTTTTCCTACCGAGAGTTAAGTTTTTATTTTCAAGTTGGCTATCACCTTTCAAAAAATCTAAAGTGGTATTGAGGTTATAAAAACCTCTAGAGCTGTTAACATCATCCACACTTCTGTGAAGAGTACCACTGCCGAACAAATGATATTTTTTCTTCAAAGTTAAATTTCTATCCAGTTCCCTTATTCGATCTCTCTGCCTCAGTCTATTCCTGTACGTGTCGGTTTCCGGTGCTGCTAAAATTCTCTTCTCCGGAGCGTTTGCTGCACCGAAGGGTCGGTACAGGGCAGGATGGACAAAGGCGAAGCTGTTAGCTGTGGCAGTGCTGAACAGAGTGTCTACACTCCCACAACTCGAGCTGTAACCTCGGATCAGCTGAGGGGAAGGTGGGGCTGACGGGGCGAACTCGTCAAAGTCATCGCTTCTAGCTTCTTTCTTGAACCAACGGAAGATAGAAAATATGGAATTGCGGTCTCGTCTGGATCCTGGTGAGCTCGCAGACGAGGGGAAGGCACGAGTCGAGTCACTGTGGGAACGTCCATGTCGGGCAAACTCCTGGCGTCTCTGTGCGTATAACGAGTCAATCACCACTTCTTCTCTGGCGTAATCATCGTGGCGGCTTTTCATCCTCTGGGCAAGTCCATTATCGGTAAACAGGCGGAGCCTCTTCTTCAGAGAGTCCTCCTGATCTTGTTTCTCCTCCACCCTCAGCGTTACTTGATCTTCTTCTTTGTCAACTTGAACTGCCTTAGCTTCCTCCGAATCTGAGGAGGATGGAGGAGTCGGGATTCTGCGCTTTAACCTCACGGCTGGCCGGGGTAGACTTTGGCTCCCTGCGGCCGCTAGCTGAAACCCACATCAGACTTGGTGGTCAACCGAGAGGCCACTGTCTGTTAGTCGAAAGCCATGCGTCACACTTCACAACACGAGTTCATGCACTCACTGTGTACACTTGTTAATCATCTTCATCACATAATCACTAAGCTGCTTCCAAGTCCATTCGTAAATACAGGAGGTGGTTACAAACTGTTGGGATTGGGTGAATGAATGGCCAATCGACTCAAAAACGTCGGGGTTGTTTTGTTAAATAGCAAATTTAAAACAGTTTTATTACAAACAAATCACAAAATATTACATGTACTCACTCTTTCAAAAGTAATATAATATTAAAAGGAACTAAACCATTAACACACGCTTTCCGTGGTTTGTACAACATTTTTGTAGACTACATTCAACCTCTCACCATGTTTTTCTGAGCATTACTGCTGTTAGGATTCAAAAAACCTGTTGTACTCTTCTCTCAAGTTCCCTTATATCTTGAACTTTCTTTATAAACACTCTTTCATACCCCCCCTTCCCAAAAAAGTCAAAGGATATAATGTCAGGGGAATTCCAAGGATGGCCATTCATTCACTCAATGCCAAAACATGTTCAACAATTTATAGCCACCCTGTATATTCCTTTATTAGTCATGTGCAATGTGTAAAAGGTTAAACTAACTTGAAATCCAAAGAATCAAATCAAAAGTAAACAACCATCCACTATAGTTAACGCAACTGTGCTTTATTTTAACGGTATTTAGAGTACTGCCAAACAACATCTCTTCAAACTCATCGCGGGCCTGTCAGCTAAATTTAGCTCTGTTAGAAGCCAAGACCAGCCAGTTTTCAAGCACAAGTCATTATTTCCATTCCGACTGATTGGTTCAAATAGCTAAATTGGCATAGTTCAATGTCAAATTCAATCAAAAATGGAATATGAATTTGAAATAAGATTTTATTACGTGTACATGCATACATGTCTTTAAAATTTAATCTTAACAAACAAAATATACAAGTTTTAGTCAAAAACAAACAAAAACACTGACTAATGGTACAATTTAGTTATGTGCAACAAATTATGAATTGAAATTGTAATGTTATATTTTTAAGATTATTGGTGCTAAAGCTTTGCATGAATAGCTGCAGATTACGCCTATTTTTAAGTCTTCAACAATAACAAATTTGCAACATGTATTTTAAATACATAGCTATAGATGCCACATGGCTGAGGCAGGAAAATCAACATGTTTGGCAGTCCAAGTACAGAAAACGCTGTGAGGGAATTATTTAAATTGTCTCAAGTAATATGTTACCGATATATCATAATTTGTATAATCGCTAAATAGCTAATTCATTACTAAAGAAATTTGAAGATAAAATGTGTGGACCCCACCAGCATTCAAATGTGGTTTATGAGAGCCAAAATGAGAGACCCGGGTTCAAGTCCCGGATTGGTCCACACCTTTTCTGATTACTTTTTACACAAATTTATTTTCACAATAATATATAATATTATTAGCTACAAACTGGATTGTTAATCTTAATCAAGCCTACCTGGACTTTAGGCAGGGGAACGCGCTGTTTACATTTTGATGACTCGCTTTTCTTGTTTTTCTCTGCTGCATTTTGGATCCTCTCAAAACCTGTACAACAAAGCATTCTAGGAGTGATGCAGGATTTTTATTGAAGTAGCTACAATTTTATTTTTACATTATAACTTATAATAGTGCAAATTTCTAGTATTTAAAGTGTCTTTTTGGGAAATATTGAATCAGAACAAGTTTTTACACTCCAAAACCTGCATTTATAAATCAATCTTGGTTAAAAGTCTCATAAAAATGTCTCCTTAACAAACATGGACACAAAAATCTGCCTAACTCAACCAAGATAGTGACTTCAAATTATTTTCCATCCCCATCTTGGTTTGGCTGGTCAGAGTTTTTGGGAGTAGTGAATAAACTATCGAAAAAGTAAAGAAGTTTGAGTATTTCCAATTGGTCAAAAGTCAACAATTAGGTATTTGATGTTTGTGCCTTGTATTTGAGCAGATTTTTTAGAGAAACAAACAATGTAAATGTATGTTTCTATTTTAACATGTAAGCTTGAAAACTTCTAAAACTTATTTAAAAATTATTAACAACTTTGGTTTATTTAGCTTGTACTGTTTTTTCCTCCATTTAGCATGTATTTTAGAATAAAATATTGCAAGATGCAATTGATACAACCAAAGATAAAGTTTGTAAGTAGATCCAACTAAAGTTTGTAAGTAGATCCAACTAAAGTTTGTAAGTAGATCCAACTAAAGATGGTAAGTAGATTGTTAATATATGCCAAATGGTTGAGGGAGCAAAATCAACATAGTTGTGGCAGCCCAAGCACAGATAGCACTGTTGTCTTTCTCCACCTTCGAGTCCACATGCTCGAGTTTGTCCGATGTCAATAACTTAAATGTGACCAAATTGTGCAATTTTCTAGAACAAACAAACTAGCGTGTGCGTAAGTAGTTTTACTTGAGACTATTGAAAGAATTCCCTCGCAACACTATCTGTGCTTGGGCTGTCGCAACTATGTTGATGTTCCTGCCTCAGCCATATATGCACAATCTACATACCATAACACTATCTTTGATCCTACTTTGACACTTCCCCTTCTCGTTATACTTGGTCTTTGTAACTCTTATTCAGTCGAAATCATCTTTAAAATAACTTTTATTACAAAAAAACACTTCACAATGTGTTTAAAAGGAAGAGAAGACTAAGCAGAAGAGAGGAAGAGAGTTCTAACTTCCCCTCATTAATGGAGACATAATTTCATGAAGACTAAAATAGCAATGACAGAATGACCAGTGTATATAGAGTCACCAGTCAAGTGAGGGGAGTTGAGTTGAAGTGAGCGAGGCGCGAAGGGGCAAATGTCAAGAAGGTTGCGATTGTGCGAGACCGGTGGTGAAGGACGTTTTCATGGAGGTAATTGTGCCACAGGCCACGACGGCTTGAGACAATTGTCACCCACACACACACACATACACACACACACGTGTCAATCTGTATGTATGTGTGAGTATTATGTCTGGCCAGTGATCCATGGTTCAATTAGGAGAAGAAGACATGGTTTGTTCGGAATTATAGCATCAATACTTCAAAAAATTATTTTATTCAAAGAATGTTTAGATTTTTGATAACTATATATTGAGTTATAATTTAAAGTTTCCTTATTAATTGTTTTCATTATACATTTGAAAGCTTCGTGAGAAAGAGAAATCAAATCTGGTTAGCTCATATGAAATGGCTGTATATGAAAGTAACTCAGTGAGTTATGTTATGACATTTTTTAGTGGAAGAAAAAATAGCCTGATTAATGGTAGCTAGCATGAAAATCAATAAACTATTTTGTTTTCCATTTTTTGTTGTGTTAATACAATAAAATTTATTTTCCATTAATTAATGAGAGTTAACTTATTTATATGTAATGGAACTCATGATGAATTTGAACATGGGTGTTTTGAAATTTAAGAAACCTTGTTTGTACTGTCGTTTTTGTACCTTTCTTGTATTTAGCTTTAAAATTACCAACACCTATTTACTCAACACCTTACAAAGTGGTTTCAAAAATGACTTTATACCGACATTATGAACTTTACTATGATTTTCCTAACAACTTTGTTCATATGTGACGCAACACCAATCTTAAAAATTATATAATAAAGATATTTTTGCTTTTGACTGTTGAGTTTCCTATTAAATGATCATTTATGCAAAGCAGGCCAATTTATTAGTAAACTTCAGAACTTAGTTCAAAATTTGTAGCCAGGTGAATTGCAATTTTAACTGGATATGACATTTTTTAAACTGTTCATAAATTTTTAATAAAAGCTTTTATAAAGTAAAAAAAATAATACATTTTATTTTGTTGAAATTCAGCACCACTCAGTAACATAATGTAAAGATTGCTTTGTTTAAACTAGTATCTAAACTTAATTTTAAGTTGTATTATAAACTAATTGAACATGAGTTTAAAATACAATTTAAAAAACTCCATCTAAAATATCCAAACCGAACTTTATATTGAGTCTAAAAAAAGAGTACAGCATTTAAACAAAGAACTTATCAAAGTTTCACACCTTACATTAAATTAAATTAACAACATAACCATCACATAAATCACCACACAACTTGTACATACCGATGAAATAAAAGAGGAAACTACACAAAAAGTCGTTTGAAACACAAAGAAAAGACCGAGGCAAGCTTGAGATGAAAGCGAGACTAGAAGAAAGAAGTGATTTGAAATGTTGGGAGGACAGACGACAACAGACTGGAGTGTGAGTGTGTGTGTCACGACGGCGCTAATTCTGGTGCAGTCACCAACTGTGACGTCACGTGTCGCACTGAGCACTGAGAGCTGTCATGGGGCGTGAGTGATCGACACAAGCTGAGTGTGCCGAGAAACATCGTCCGGTAACTGAGCAAAGTGCATTCTGTCAAACGTTTAATACTCACTGACAAAATCTTATTTTCCTGTAGGAGATGTACCTTCAACCCAAAACCAATCGGTCGGATAACAAAAGGTGTCCCGAAAGAATCCCAAAAGGATGTTGAAACTTGATTGTAACGACACTGACTTGAAATTCAAACACTATTTAAGAGAGTATAAACGTATTAACAAAAGGTTATTCAAATGGCCAAGAGATTTCACGTGGATACCAAAATAAAGCAATCATATAACATATCTAAATCATCCTCGGAAATTATGAACCATAAATCTGCCACACGAAACAGTTCCATTGAAATTAAAGTTGACGGAAATAAAACTGTTACAGATAATCGTAGTTTAGCGGATCTCTTTAACAAGTTTTATACGAAAGTCGCGTTAGGAACAGATGGACATGATACAGTAGCCTCCACAACTAGGAACAATAATACTACGAGTCCGAAATCTAGGTTCTTGTCTCAATCAGTGACTAGTTATAGAATTGACTATCATCGACTTGAAGTATTCAAAAAAGTGCCATCTCAGACAGGAATCATATTGTTTCCAAATCTTTGGCACAAAATTCAAAATCTCCAAAACACAAAATTATTTCAAAAAGAGCTTAGAACTTATCTGGTCACCGGTGGGTTTTACTACAGTGTTCAGGAGTTTATGGACCACTCACTTGGCATTAAGAAGTCTGTTAATAAAATGATATTATAAAAATTAAATTTCAACAGAAAAATAACAGAAATTGGTGTGATTATATTTGCTCTAGTGGCTTGTAGTTTTATGTAATTATTTATTGTATTGTTGTAAAAAGAATAACACAAACAACTTTTGTACATTGATGATTAAATTTAAACATTCTATTTACCACTGTACAAATTAATTTGTGTTGGTACTTTAAAAACAATAACAAACAAATGTAAAATAAAAATACAAGCCTCTTCAGTAAATTTTATACCAATAATTAACAGATGTGTAAATGTATAAAGTCAATGAAATGCCACATAGGGTAAGAGTTTATTATAGAACACCAGACTTCTGAGTGGTAAGTGAATGGTCTATAAATTCCTGGACACTATAAAACTTGTTGGTAACAAGGTCATTTCTAAGTTCTTTCTTAAACAGCTAAGAATTTTGAACACTTTTGTTTATTTTTGGAAGTTTTTGTAATAATTTAACTCAAGCCTGAAACGGCAAGATTCTAGTTTATGATAATCGATTTTGTAACTAGATAATGATCAAGTATCATGTCTATGAATAACACTGCCTTGTACTAAACTGCATTTGTTGAGGCAAAATAAAATGGAGTCATAAATGTTAAGTGAAGGAAAGGTCAGAATATTTAATAGTTTAAAATAATTGTGACATGAGTATCTGGCCTTTAAATTGCACAAGATTCTAATGACACATATTAATCTCAATCATTGCCTACCCTGACCAAAATATGCTCAATTGATCAATTTGGTTCATCAAACGACTCTCAGACCCCTACTTTGATTTGAGACACCCACCACTCTAAGAGCGTTTTTAAACTCTTCTCATGTGTTTTGCAATAAAAAATTATTTATTTATTTTTATTTATTAAAATTAATATAGGATGGACAGTGAGTGTGATGAGTGTTTTCATGGATGAAGAGATGTAGTTTTGATACAAACTAGGGCCAGCTGTTCTCCAGATCGGGTCAGATACTTTATGGCAAGGGTACCACACAATTTGTACTCAATAATGACATCAAAGCAGACAAATATGTAATGAAACACTCATAAAAAAGGTAAAGGACACATTTTTTTGTGGTATGTAGCAGTGTTAAAAAATATATTAGTTTCTATTAACTATTAGTTATAAAATTGTTATTTCAACCATAAGACACTGGTAAATACTTATTACATTACTCAAAAGTTAGGTAATAAATACTATTTTGTTCTATGACTTATTTTGGTTGTAAATAATTAAAACAATAAACTTCTTCACTTAAAAACGATACCACAAAATCCACCAATTCGGAAAATGAGAAGGTTTCAGGGTGAAGGTTTCGACCAATCAGTGACTGAAAATGGTACTCCACAGCATGACCGAAATATTTCAAGCTTATTATATTGTTTCGATGCGGTGAGATCAGGAAAAACTAGATTATATGTAGTTGTGAAATCAGCTGCAAAAGCATAAGAGTCAAGTTCATTTTAAAAACCACCCAAAAAAACAGTATATTCGCTCACAAAGTCAAACAGCAACTTGCGAAAATAAATCAAACCATTTGTTTGTATATGAATCAAACGTCGATGATAGCGGAATATGATCAAACGCTGCTGAGTTGGCAGTGCAACGAGGATGTAAGCAGGTGAACGCGTGGGTCTAAAATAGCAGCTCGGCGTACAGCAAGGCACAGTGTCTGATTACCGGCTACGAGTCTCTCTGCGGCCATTCATCCAAGAAATCCTCGCCGAGCCTGGATCACAATAACTGACAGTGTGAAAGTGTCTGTCTGTTGACGTGTTGTGTCTCTTGCAAGTTTAAATCAAATTAAAACTGAATCATTATTTTTCATCATATTTTTTTTTGCAGGCTTTTCAATAACTTTTTTTTAAACGCTAATAATATCACCCGGTTATTTTAATTGCTTGTTTTGTTGGCAATTTGTTGGTTCTTTAACCAAACTGAAAAGGAGTTTCTTTACCAGTTTAGAATTTCTTATAGTTCCTATTAGTACTGTACACAAAAGAATAGAGCAGACAAGCCATTGCTGAAACCGCTTCATTATTTGCTGACTTCAAGAATGAATTTATGAATAGCTAGTTATCAATAATTAATAGTTAACAAATAAATGATTTTTTCCCTAAGTGGTTTTAAGCTATAACATTGATTAATCTAGTATTTTTATTTGTCCCTAAGTAAATATATGCGATAGACAAAGTCAATAAGTATTTTAATATTTACAAAAGTTACTACGAATCTAAATACTTTAGTTAAAATAAATTATCAATTGAGATAAAGGTTCATCAAATTTGTTTCATGTTTGATAGATACACACAAAAAAATCTTGAATATCATAAAACGGTTACAAAACCAACCAATCATGCAATCTCTTTTCCAGTTCATCTTTGTTGAGTTCCTGTACATATTTTGGGACGTGATTCAAAGATTTTGGTCCTAGTATATTACTCTCTCTAGTTTTGTCCAATCTACAGTAAGGGACATCAATGAGATGCTTATTTCTAGCATCATAATGATAATTATCATTTCTTACACAAAGATTCTTAAAAATCATTAAAAGCATATTAAGTATTCTATTGTACTAACAAAATTAATTCACATTTACACCTCCTCAAATTAGCAGTTAAGCACTAAAAGAAAATTCGCAGAACAACGTTGAGCCTGAGCGTGAACGTGTAAACAGCGTTTTGTTTACAAGCCTACAAATTTCCCGTTTGTGAGTTCTTGTTTGCTCTGAACAGCTTCAAACGGAGCGAGTTGAGCAGACGGTTCTAGCGATGAGTCAGCTGATAGCCAATGAGGTTTCAATGTTTAGGTTTAGGTGGTCTGGCACTATTAACGGTTCAACTGGGTCAGTCTGTTTACAATGGACTTGTAAACCTCCGCTTGAAACAGAAATAAGTAAAGATTGCGAAGAAAACGCTAAAATTCTACTGCGCAAAACTGGGCAATTTTTACAATATGTTGAAAAAACTAGCAAAATGTAGTGAGGCCTGCATTTCAAAATAAAACCTGTATCAATAAGAACATTGTTCATTGGACATTTTAATAATTTAAATAAAAACAAATATTCGATCGAAAACCTGTATTCGAAAACTTGAGCAACATTTCAAGTTAAAGCAGTGATTTTTTCCAGAGATGGTTGCAGCAAAGATTATGTTATATTAGGTAAATTGTGCGTAGATTCCACATAGTTGAGGCAGCAAAATCAGCATAGTTCGGCAGCCCAAGCACCGAGAGTGCTTCGAGCACTGCCGGCCTTCTCTCCCTTCGCTCCACATGCTCAAGTTTGTCCGATGTCAATGACTTAAATGTGACCAAAACATGCGATTTTTGTCAACGAACAAACTTGCCCATGTATGAGTGGCTCTATTCCAGACCATGATAAAAATTCTCTCACAGCGCTATCTGTGCTTGGGCTGCCGCAACTATGTTGATTCTTCTGCCTCAGCCATCTATGCGTAATCTTCTATCATAACATTATCTTTGGTTGCAGTCTGACAAAGCCATTGCAATAAAAAGTTATATTTTGAGCTAAAAGCTTAAATGTCAGGTCAATATATTGTTTCGGGTGGATCGGAAGCCGATTATCCAAATTCAAACTTTATTTTAAGAAAAGTCTTCCAAAATGTAAATATACAGTACATTAAATATCTGAAAATTCCATTTAAAAGGGGAATTTCAAAAAAGTGGCTACAACCCGCTTTAGATAATCTGTTGGACATCTTGTGAAAATTATAATACATACAGAAAACCTATCACTTGAGAACAGCGTTTGTTAGATTGCAAACCATTACAAAACCACTAAAAGACGCTCGTTCAAAGTTTACAGGAAATTTGGTAGTTTCTAGTTGCTAATAAAAATACTACAATTGTTTACGCCTCCAGTTATCAGTCAGACTACATTGTCATCTTTTAATACCCATACTGCACACCCTTAATAATTAATGTAACACAATTTTTTAAACAATCTACTTACAGTGCAAAATAAGATGCCCAATGAGAATTCTTAACACATACTGTACTGATTTGAGTGGAATGTTCTACGAAATGACAGGACACTGCAGGTTAAGATTAAATTAATAGTTGGACCGATGTCAACGTAACTTCTTGGCAAATCAGTATAATTGTGTAATAGTGAGAAATTACGGCTCTGAATAAGAGCACTTCTTGTGATACTCAAAGAAGATGTTTGGATTCCAAGTGTTTAATAATGCGTATAATCTTGCGTATAAGCTAATGGTGACCATTAGGATTGTAATATCTTTATGAAATTACTTATTAATACCTTCTTCTTTATTGAATTCCAACAAGGCTAGATAGGCTGTGCATTTATTGAAAAAACATAAAACTCGTTGCGCTGTAGACTGACATTGGTAAATTTTATTTTTGTTTTGTTGGTAAACAGTCCATATTTATGGTGTCTCCTCATCAAGATATTTTTGAACCATTTTTTCAAACTGATTATTTAAGACATTATTAAATTTTTTGTTTGCTTGTGTTAGTCAAATTCTATTACAATGTAACTTTTATCAACCGTCATTGTTGGGACCGAGACGGTAACAGATAATAGAATAGACGGATAACTGAAAATCATTTTTAAAACTACCAAAGTAATCCATGAAAAACGTATTTTAAGATGGATAAAATACAAATTAAAACATTGTACATCATTTCTCTTGTGAACAATAAAGATGTTTTAATTTTACCGCTGATGGTTAATAGAGACTGACGGTTAACCAAAGTTCTACTGTAAATTAAGTTGCTTCAAATTGCTTATTTTAGACGAATCCCCTTTTTTTTATAGAATCAGGTTTGGGATGTTTCTCAATGAGTATCAGGATAGTAAATATTCAGGAATGCTTTGAAATGATTATCTTAATCCCTTTCTATTTATTATTTGTACCCTATTTTTTTTGTAATGATGTTGTTTTTAATTATAAATTATCTTTTTGCAAACCATTTGAAAAGCCCACAAGTCACCTGCTATGGACTAAGCCAAAGTTAAAAGGTCTACTCATTTAGTTTGCCTGTAGAATTAGACAAAGCTGTTAAACCCTAGAGTGTGCTTGCCCACACTGAGAAATGGGTCTATTTATGTCTGGAAACTGGAGTCTATATTTAGCTCCCTCCTGCTGTCCCCCATTCTGTAAAACATCACTAAACCACTGCTCTCTTTAACCAATCACATTTAAACCTAACCCTATGATGTACTTGTTTGGTCCTAGGTAGTCTACTGTCTACTACTAATATGCAAAATTGTATACTACCTCTTCCGCTCAAGTTGGAGTAGTTTTTTTTTTTCTTGGCGTTTTTAATGCTGACTGCTTAAATCTATTTAGAAAGGCATTTTGTGATATTCAATTTGACATTGTATCTATTAACAAAATATTTCTAATACAAGAAGGCCAATAAAGAGTAATATTTTATTCGACAAGCGCTTTCGACAGCAATGCTGTCATCGTCAGGCAAACTTGTTACATGGAAAACTGAAATAACCAAAAATTAATATTTATGTAAAATTGTTACAGTTATTGTAACTATTAACCAATGATTAAGTTTGTTGAAATTAACCTTTGCTCCTTGAGCTACAATTTGGCAAGCTTAGGAAAATAATTTTGAAATATTTCAGAAATATAATTTTGTTTTAATTGTGTATTAACTATGTACTCGTAATTCTTCTGGGTGTTATAAATGAAATGATTCCTTTCTATGAAAAGAATATGGTCAGTAATATTTCATTGTAAAATGTAGGAACTATTAGGTTTTAGTTGTGTAATTTCAGTGTTCAATAAAGAATAAAATTGTAACCATAGTACGTTACCATGAGTATAAGTACGTTCAAAATACAGTTAGAAAATACTTTTAGAGCTCTAAAACCCCATTTGAAAGTGTACCTTCAACAAGTTGGCTAAATTTGGTCCTAGATGATGTGTTTCATGAAATCAAGTTATGACACCTACAGAAAGTCATCAAACGGGAAACAGTGTTGGTTGGATTGCAAAGCCACGTTTGAAGTTGACGTGAGCTGCTCACAAACTTATAATTTCCAAATTACACCTAGACTTTTCCCCTGTGCATGTAAAGGCTATAGAGTGGGACTCGTGGCGTGGTCCTGTAATCCAGCTTTATGAAGGTCAGGTTTTGAGGATGATATAGATCTAAAGCGACTCAGATAGTCTCAGTGATCATCTGATGATATCCGCATAAATTCCCACATCGTTTAGACATATCAGACTATCACTTGCGGGGTTCCGGAAGTCACGTTAAGCCGTTGGTCCTTGTATTTCCATTGGTCATTGGGCTATTAATTAATGACCCATTCTAAGGAAGAGTCGGCCTTAGTTTGTAACAAGACTACAGCTCATAACTCATTTCTACCACTCATCACACTCATCCTTCACCACATATTTGCCTTAAAATACCCTCATGAGAGTGGTCGGCATCTCAAATAGTGATTTAGTTACAAGTTATATGGGGTATATTACCCCATACTTAATGTAGTGTTATGGCTCTTTGTATTTATATGTTCTTGTTATTATATGTTCTTTTTTGTGTCACCCATTTTAGGCCCATTTTGTTACCCATAACCACCCCGAATATTAAATCAGAAACCAAAAGATGTACAAAAAAATCAGTCCCACTCAAGTAGGGGTGGATTGGAAGAAACCATTCCTTTGCTGTTTTTTCTTTTTCTTTGGGTCCTTATTTTATTTTTGTACTTTCCAACACTTTCTTAAGTTATATTGTACTTGTTTAATTCTGTTATCTCTTTTACTCATGTTATTGTTATTTTTTAACCCAACTTTCATTAAATTTATTTATATTATGTAAACATGTTTGTAACTGGCTTTGCCGTTGAAATAAATAAATAAATAAATAAAATAAATAAATAAAGTTACTGAGGTAAATCTTTACTTACTACTGTACTAATAAAAGTTTTCTAGTTTTATGAACTTTTTAAACTAAAAAGTTGTCCCTTCTCTATGTTACAATTTTTGAGAAGGTTTGTATTTTAGTGTGTTGCATTTTTCAGTAAATATCTTTTAAGCTGTTGTTCATTTGGCAAATAACTCCATTTGTACATGTACGGTTGGGTTAAGTTGTTAAAAAGAAAATTCTTCCTTCCCACAAGGGTGGGAATTAAATATTCCTAAGCACCAAATTTTGCTGATTACAAGTACTAAGAATCTTTAAAGAATTTGGCAGTCTAACGCAAAATACTTGACTAACTTCTGATAGCAGTAAAATTACAAAACTTTGTTACACGCTCAAGAACAGTATTTTTCAAACAAACAAAATAATTATCCACACCAATCACACAAGTAAAAGACAAAGAAAGTGCTTTCGAGTGTGAGAGTCTGCCATTAGATGGAGACACTATATCACTTGTCGTAGCAGTTACTTTGACGATAACGGTAACGGCGATGGTGACGGTGACGGGGACAGGACTATTCTGAGATGTTTGTGTCATCTGCCGTAGGTTGCCGGCCAGTAGGAGGCACTAAGTGAATCAAAACATCAGACTGCAGCACCACTCAACCGCTCACCCTTCGTGACTCGTCAAACTATTCATGCCTCACGACTCATGCGGAATATTCACCAGGATGTATAATCTATTGTTTTGTTCTTCTGTTTAGTATTTGGAGAAATTAATTCCCAAATGGGTTACTTTTAGGACCATAAGTAAACGATGAAGTACCCTGAATTAAATGTTATTAGTACATGACTAGTTTCAGGGCTGAGCCCATTCTCAAGTGTATAAATAAGAAATTGTCTAGTAAATCTAGATTACAACAAATATACAATACAGTATACAACAAACAAACAGATATGAAAAAATCATTACTATTTCATAACCTACATGTGCTGGACGATTTCTCATTTATACTCTTGATAATGAGACCAGTCCTGAAACTAGGCGTGTAGTAATAAAATTAAAGGGTACTTCATCGTTAACTTTTTTATTAGTGTGATACTTGTTGAAATTGTTTAGAAATAACATAATTATTGTTATGTAAACTTTCATTTAGGTTCATTGATGTAAATAAATAATATTAGAATAATAATTGTAACACAGGTAACTATTATTCTAGTTTTCAATAAAGTAGCCCTTTTTGAGTCTCATTTATTATAAAAAAGAAATAAATAATAATTTCATTTAATATAATATGTGTAGAGATTCTTATAGATTTTATTAGCAAAATTCTTAGTGGAGTGTGGAGATGGACAGTTCAGTGATCTCGGTTCATGGACTTGTCGCGTTTGTTTAAATACTGCTGGGGCTGTGACCGCGGGGTCAGTCGTTGGTGTGACGTGGCAGGAATGGCTGGGGGTCCGAGCATCTGCAATGAAGGGTAGTTGCTTCCCTTAAGTCTGCCCTTAGCCAAAACCCAAAAGCACCGCTAAGTAACTCAATTTTGACTTCAAACACTGACTACAGGGCATACGACAGGGAACAAACACCAAACCGCTCTTTCTTCCAAACTAAATGTAATTATATATATATCCAAAACGTATGTAATTATATATAATGTAATTATATATATCCAGTATATCCAAAACGAACAAGCCCTAGCCTGTGCTGGACAGCCAGTGATCCCAGTGATTATTTTCAAATCAAAAGATTCCCGAGCTTACTCCTGAAGGGAGACAGCCTATACCGGAATGGAATATAATAAACTGACAAGACTACTTAATTCAAAACTCGCATTTAAAAGATAAATTTACTCAAAACAACTCAAAATTTAATGGAAAAGTGAAAGGATAAAGCGTCGCGTGAAACAAAAAGGTTGGGGCTCCAAGCCTCAACCAAAGCGTCCGACAACGAGGAAAAGGGGAAGGCAACACTTACCCTTCCACAGATGCTCGTGACCCCAGGCGCGCTCACGGTCACACCAACGACTGACCCGCAGTCACATTGCGGTATTTAAACTAAACTTAGCGACAAGTGCGGCCATGAACGAGATCACTGAACTGTCCATCTCCACACTCCACTAAGAATTTTGCTAATAAAATCTATAAGAATCTCTACATATGCAATATTTTCTATTTTGTTCTGGTTTACATGTGTACAATCTGTATGTTAATTAAATCTAATGTTTACAACACATGTTACTTAATAATAATAAACATTGCGTTTCCAACCATTGTAAAAGTGTGTTGTGTTTCTCACTCTTGCTCTGTTTTTCATCATTTGAACCCTTCAAACTCTTTTTCCCCTCATTTTATTAAGCATTTATCCTATCAGCACACTTCTCTACTAATTCACGTTCTCTTGTCCCTTTCACCCGTGGTCCTTAGAACTTCTCTAAAGCTATGGTTACCTAAGAAGCGGTGAACGCTACATTACGGCCATAATATGACGGTGAGTTTTGTTTTCAAGGCAGTCAGATGAGAGGGTTCCATAGAGATTGGTGGATGTGAAGTAGGGGTGAAAACTAGTTTTCAAGGGTTTCTCTTGCCAGGTGATACATATTGTTTTGTAAACACAAGTTAGTTTATCCATTACTATACACATAAATAAACTTTGACAACTAAAATAAAATAAACAACATGTCAAAAGTTGTTTTGTCTACACCTGTTTAAATATTGTGTTAGTCCACCGTCACTGTAACGTTGACTGCTACATTACGGCCGTTAGATAGCAGTTAACGGCTTTCCTAGGAAACCATATCTTAATTTTAATCTCTTTCTTACAAACGATAGTTTATAGTATCAAAATAATAAATACGATGAAAAAATAACCGTAAACGTTTAGCAAGCCATTTACTTTTTTTAAACAAATTTTACACAGTCAGACAAAGCAACAAATATATAAATAAGAACAAAACTTAAAAAAGAGACCAAAATATCTCAAGCTAATTACAATGATGTTTTGACGCCATGTGAACCGAAAGAACTAGATTATAATTGTGAAATCAGCCAAAAAAGACTAAGAATCAAAGAATATTGGTTAAATTTTAATTATTTACTGGAAAAATAAAACTTAAATCTCTCTTGGAAATTGTTTAGTAATTCCATAGTTTGAAAAGAGCATCAGCAGTGGTGAATTAAAATGCATCGACAGGGTTTATCTCGGTTGAACGTATGATGAGGAATTCTCGTTAATGAAACAATGGGTTTGATGCAGGTTTCGTGAGCCGTATCGGCAGGCAGCCCAATGTCAGCGGACTAGCCTTGGATTGGCTGCCTCCCCGGACTCCTCTCGTCTCGTGCACGGCTTTGCCACACAACTGATAAATTTAGTCAACAGGAAGTCTGCTCCCGATATCCATAAATCATGGCCACAAGAAAATACTACATCAGTAATTCGAGTTGTTTTGAAAATATTTCTGTTCTCATAGTTAATTTGAATGCTGACAAATTGAAATAGTGTTGTTCTTTCTTTGGCTTTGATTAACAATGAGATATTTATTATATTTAACCCTTTGCGCTCCAATTTATTTTTTAAATTTTCAAAAAAAAACCCTCACATGGGTTTCCCTAGTCCCCTGTAAGCAAAATTTCAGCAAAATCGCTCTCTGGTACGGTGCATTACCAATCATTGAATCACTCCTGGCGGGGTTTAGCGCCTCCCTAAACTCAAAAGTGCCACTCTCCGCCTCACTGGATTTGATGAGCCATTTTCTCTTCAGTGATCCTCAGCGGTTATTGTGGCCCCTTTGAATGATCCAATGCTCAGCATTGCGTGCCAAGCGCACCGGGTGATTGAACCCAGCTGCGACGGACAGGGGCCAGCTGTCGTCACTATAACCACTAAACCACGGGCTGTTTGTGCGTGGGCTGTCAAACTAGCAGCGTGAGTTGGCGTCAGGGGGAGGGAATTGTAGTTCCGTGCTCTCTACTAGGCACCGTTAGTTTAGTGTAGTTCTTGCCTATCGTTTAAATATGCAATAGCGATGTGTGAACTCTAGTTTGTCGTTCATCGATGTCGGACTCAGTTAAGCCATTGGAAGCAAAATTAATATTCACACTGATAACAAACCAAAAGAATAAGACCAAAACGGATAAATATTTGTTACTTGGCACAAATAACTAGCGAACACACCCTTATGGTTTAACATACAAGATAGACTTTTATTCTAAAAAATTGTTCAATGTTGACAGACACACAATTACGTTGTAATATTGTAATATTAGGATTATATCAGCCAACAACAATAACTTCAACTTTAATAAAATTTGTGTGTGTGTTATTTCCAAGCCAATAATAAAGGATATAATTATCACAGGATATAATTATTATTAAGTGACAAATGAGTTTGTGTATGATTTAGTTCAGGACGTAGGACTGGAATTTTTGAATTTGATGATGTCATTTATGTGCAGTTTCAAAGGACAAACCACTGCCTCAACCCTTGTGAAGAGATATTAATTAAGTAAAAAGTAACAAGCTATCTTTAACAAATAATTAGACAAGATGTTTACTGTGTCAAAGCTAGACTCTCTCTATTTTCAATATTTACATTTTGTAAGTATTGTTATTTGATTTCAAAGTAAACAGATGTTGTTTATAATAAGAAAATAAGAAATCAAAAATATAACAGTATATAAAATGTCACTACACCTTGTATATCAGATTGAGCGTAAGCAATAGTCCTACCTTTGGTATGAACAAGTTTTTTGTTTGTGTGTGTGAATTTCTACTGTTATAAAATAATGACTTTGATTCAAACTTTGCATACTTGCTGTATAATTAATCTCAGGCCTGAGTTTATCGTTAAAATCAATTGGGCCTTTCATTTTGGAAACAACAGCTATTTTCCAGGTAAAATTCCTCATATCTTCTAAACCAATGTTTTGATATCAACCAAATGTTTGAATAACCAATTTTTGGTTTCTAGTATAAGACAAAATATTTCATATTTTTCATTAAAAAAATGACAATGTTTAAGCTATTGGTTTAAAAGTTTGGGACAGATTTTTATTATAAAAATCGTTCATAGTTTAGAGACAAAAAATATTGATTCTACAAAAGAGAGCTATAAGGACCTTAAAAGGTCTAAGTCCAAGAGATACTTGCCGAAATGCTTTAAAGGAACTCAGGATACTGACTGTGACTTCACTCTACCTTCTGGAAACAATTCTCTACACCGTCAAGTCCAGCAAAACCAAAACGGGAGACCAACACTATTATAATAAGTACTAGGCCCAGACACAACTTCTTACTTGACACACTTCACCTTAGTCTTTTGGAAAAACCTATTTTAATATATTATTTTGCTCTAAAAATAAATTTATCAAATTATTCTTAATGTATTTAGAGGGTCCTACAGTAGAAGAGCTTTTTACAACTGCCTAACACATGAATTGAAGATGCTGCCGGAAAAAACCTTAAGAAGACTTTGGCGGACTGGCTTACAGAGAGATTATTCTACTCTATCCCATAGTTCCTCAGCTGGTCACAGACTTGCCACAAAAAAATAAAATGAAACCATTTTATTGTAATTTTAAATTGACGCAATACTGTACTCTATGTGTATGTAAATAAAGATTGTGTGTATAAAATCTCAGACCAAAGGCAGAAGCCATGCTTTGAGTGTACCAAACCTTGCAAAGTCATGACTTAAAACAACTGCAGAAATTCTAGGCGCAACTCAACAGGAATACTTTAGGAGTCACAAGTACTCAATTCAACTCATATTTATTGACGACAATCACCATTTTTACAATTGAGCAAACAAGTATCAAACCGATGCACATTCATGCAAACATGACTTACCTGGAGTATCCGCTCGCTTAGGTTGAGAGTCAGGTATAATGGTTGATATTGGAACTAGGAGACCATGCTTGGGTCTACAGTTGAACAAAACTCGGCCGTTCCAAGCTCCGTCTATTCCTCCAACTGGTAAAGCTTCTTCCTGGACAAACAAAGTAACTTAAGTTAGTAAAAACATTTGATTCAATAAATTCTCCATAAGAATTCTTTGGGTAGGCTACAATTGTCAAAAAAGTTTAATTAAAAATATAAACTCAATAACTAACATTTTTATTAAATCTAAGATGAAGCTGGTGTTTTTACATTTTCATAACTTTAGTCTAAGATTAGGCTTATACGTAAAAGTAATAATTTGCCTTTGGGCCCAGTTCGACCACAAGACTGGACGGTGTTTGAATTGAGACAAGTGGTTAGTTCGCTGTGAACCCAACACCATTTTGATTCCAGTGTTCATTACTAGGATGCCCTACTAGGTGTAGTTCGGGAGTGGTTTGCGAGGGTAAACTTCAGGTGCAAAAACCAAATCCCCTGAGTGGGATTTGAACCTGCAACCTCAATATATAGAGTCTGATATTTACTTTGCTTCCTAAGTCTTCATTCGAGTGTTATTATCTGATTCATTAATCCATTTAACATGCTGGGGATGATTCAAGGTTAAGAATCAGAAGGTTATATAATATTAAGGACTTATCACAAGTAAAACTAGTATAAATTTACCAGTTCCAATCCAACTGTCCAGTCTGGTCCGATCCCAGGAAGATGGCCAATCCATTTGACAGTGGATGGTTTAGGAAGTCCACTTCCACTGCCCAACCAAAGGACACTTTCACCAACTAGCACCGGAGGACGTTGCCAGACACTCATTTTTGTGCATCTAGAAAATAGGAGGTCTAGTCTATATCTTCAATAATTATTGGGTTTGAAGGGATCTTACTATTAGTTATGAAGCTTTCAGGGTTAGGCACAGTTAAATTGATGGGATACTTATTTAAGTAAATAGCATTTTCAAGTCATCTACGAGATCAACAACATTCATGTATGTTTGTTAGTTTCCGAATTTTGCGTCAAAGTGCGATGGCGAACATATACTCAAAATCTAGCATCATTGAAGGTTGGTTGAATTGAAATATTATGCCCTAAAAAGGAATCTTGTATTTCAAGATGGTATAATCTAGTCATAAGAGATCAAGTTCATCACTATGATACTCGAAAGGGAGCAGACCTTGACACTCGTTTCTGTAGGCTGTCTAAGCAAAAATGACTGTTCCCTAGTTCTGCACATTATATTGTACAAGAAGTTAAGAACCTAGATGAAGAGTCTACAAATAAAGATATTTTCCGCTTAAGTCAAATAACAGACAAGACCACTATACTCCATCAAGAATTTTTTCTCCACAGGTGATTCTGAGTG
This sequence comes from Matsumurasca onukii, assembly GCA_018831715.1. NCBI lineage: Eukaryota > Metazoa > Arthropoda > Insecta > Hemiptera > Cicadellidae > Matsumurasca > Matsumurasca onukii. The sequence continues at coordinate 2,276,422 of CM032065.1, forward strand.
GGTATCTTAATCCACCACCATCAGAAATCAGAAATGCATGCTATAAAGGTATAAGCATATAAATTTTAGCCAATGTCCATGTACTGTACCAAAGTCATGTTGAATATCTTACCTTGAAAAAGGAAATCCATCGTTAACTGGTTGAGTTACGGCTATTAGACTGCAAGCCTACCATGTAATCCCTAGTGCCCTAGGCTGACCATGTTTTTTTTTTATTAAAAGACATTGGTTATGTTACACTTAGGCCTATACTATCTTTTTTAGGTTATCAAGATTGCCTACGTCCCTCCTAACTTTGAAGACAATTTAATCCTACATTACAAAATTTATCCCAACACTTTAAAGAGCACAACGAAAACAATTAAATTTTCTAGAGCAAAAATTAAGTTACATTCAATGTCTGGTGTACTGGTGTATTTGCACTAGTTTGCAGGTAAACTGTAAAAAATCCAGTGGAGTAGCAGACGAACATAATCGCGGGCAAACTTCCAATTTGAAACACAATCAGCTGAGGCGCGAATCAAGGTTAACAAAACCTTGGGAAGAGCAGCTTCACTGCTGCGCACGCATCAAACTCGATACCTTCTCTGTATTCATTGCGCGAAACCAATGCGCTATCGAACAAGTTAACCGAATTAGTACAGAACACCGCCACCAGACGGCAGCACCAATCAAGGAACGTTCCACATCAATTCCATACGGTTAAATATGTTATTTCTATTTCATACGTTAAGTAGATTTTTCCTCAGCGCATGCGCAATTAGAAGTGGGTTTGATAGTTATGGTTTTACCCAAAGTAGAGTGCAGGAGTTACCTGAAAATCTACCTAACCGTATGATAAGGTAGATTTTCAAGTAGCTCCTGCACTCTAGCGAGTCAAACTAAAACTACCAACAGATTTGGTGGAAACAGTACGCACACTACAGGGCTTAAGTCACAGAACACCCAAAGATTTTGTTTATCTCTGGCTAAACTCAAACAAATAATAGTTTTTTTGGTGAAAGCAGTGTTATATGAGAAAATCTAAAGTTACTTTTAGAAATTATTAAGTGTATTTGAGAAGATATAAAATGTATAATTTATTTGTTATAAATTTTATATTTTTAAATTTATAATTAATTATAAATGTAATGGATTGACAAATCCGAAATCTAGATACTGTATTCTTTAAACAAGACGTATTTTATTGCTAGGGTGAGTTAATTAATAAAATAATCCATAATATGTAATTTATTAATTTCATAAAAATTATTGACTAAATACATTTAATTTGTATAATTATATTTTAGCGTAGAGCTTGTTTTAAATTTACGCAACATTCTAGTTTCTAAGTAACTAGGATTTTTTTTTTAAATGGAGATTCCTACTTTTATTAGAATGGTTTGCTACATGAAAGACGAATAAAGACGCTTATAACATATGCGAAGAAACTAATTTATTTGTCTTGTTACATGTCTTTAAAAAATATGCGACAGTAAGTCAATAAGTCATTTATTAAGCAAAATTAACAATACAATTGCATTAGCCAAGTCAAGATAATACATTTTTTTAATACTTCAAACTTCCTTATAAAGTAAACATTACACAATGAAAGAATTTGTACTAAAAGCTTACTCTAAGAGACTCGCCAGTAAACTCACGGACACTGGAGTAGGCACCCCGAACCAATAGACACTTCAGACGGGACCTGAACATCCTGCTGCCCCTGATCGTGTTTAAGGTTTTGAGGAACGCTGTTGGAGAGCTGAACTGAATTATAAACAAAAATGGTTTTTGGAAAAAGTGGAAGAGTGTTTGGGGATCGAGAGATTGGTGGAATAAACAACATAAAGTTAAAAACGCCATTAGCGTAAATAGCACAATTAAATAGTAATAACTGATATTAAGCTTTGTTATAGTGCCTTCCCTTCTCAGCTTGTTACTTAGCAGGCAGTTGCAGCTAGCCAAAATTAGCCTGGCTTCTGTGCTAAAAACTTGTTGCAAGGAATTGTGGGTACTCGTTAATGCCAACTGTTTTCTATAAATATTAAAAATCTGATTTAATTTATTTAGTATTTCGTAAAAAAAGGGATTACAAATTTAACCATATATCTGAATTGAGATATATAAAAATAAATAAACTTGAATACTGTTTTTTATTACTTACGAAAATAACAAATGTGTGTAGTACATTTTAGTTTTGGGTTGGCAATGGACAACAGTTTTCCAAAGGTCACAGCTGCATAGGAACTAGAAAGTCAGGATTCTGTCAAAACTGGAGTTGAAGCGTTATATTTCTGTCATTGTCAATTTGAATCAATATTCGCCATGAAAATTTTATAGTGATAATGTTAATTGTGGTGTTAATTTTGTCTTGATTGAGTGGTTAAAACGTTTTCCTCGTGTTTTTCAACCCAACAAAGCCGTTTGAATAGTGGTTAGTGATTAAATAACGAACTTCCCAAGGGAACTGGACAAAGAGTTTGTGCTTTTGTTTGTAAACAAGTGAATACAATAATATTAGCATTTTCCTTCCTGTTTTAAGAGTAGAAGAGTGTGTGTTTAGTCCTTGATACTTAGAGAATTTGTAATGTACCCAATTCTACCCGTTCATAAAATTACTCAGAAAACGTCAGGCTTCAATTTGCTTCACTCAAGAAGAAAAGGAATATTTCTGCACCCAAAAATAATGTTCAAGAACTTTAGAGCTCCGAGCCAAAGTCGAATAAATCCTTTCATGTATCCTAGTAGGTGTTGAAGAGTTTAAAATCTCTTACAGTCTTATTTAATTAAGTACCTGCGATAAAATAGTTTAGTTATTAAAACCAAACAATTTTTAAGTATTCGCGAGTGAAATCATTTTGGCTGTGATAGTTTTAACTTCGCCAACTAGTAGGCCTACACTATGAAGCTGTTGGAAAGCTCCCGTTTTGAAGCCCTGAATCGAGCTCTTGTAATTGATTCAGGAGACTGCAAAATAATTGGAAGGTAAGTTTGATGTTTTCTGGCATGCTAGCTTGAATCTTTTTGTGTTGTTTATGGGTATATAAATTGCACTCTGTTAGAGGATAAGAAATGGGAAAACTGACTAAAATTTTTAATCTGATTATTCATTATTTATATTCATTCAATGGTTTTAAGAATTATGGTGGTTTCATTCGTATGAATTCATTCGATGATTTTGAGGTTTATTTAACCCGTAAACGTCATAGTAAAGTGCACACAATAATTTTTAGTAAATTCATGATTTACATTGCTATCTAAAAGTGGTTAGCAACTGCAAATTTTTCAGGTTGAATTTATTTTATATACAAAAATGTTCTTTATAATTATCTTGTTTCTAAATTTTTAAAATTGTAGCTCAATAAAATACATTTGTTATTATTCCCGAATAGTGACTTTTATTCAAACTAGTAAAATTAATTTAGCACCACAAGAAAAGGGTCTCCACATTTTTCTTCTTTGTTTTTGAGGCACGGAACATATTAAAGAACGTTTGGTTAAGTTAGTTTAGAGTAAAGCTTAGTTAGTTTTAGTGAAGGTTAGGTTAAGTCAGATTAGTTATAGGTTAAGTGTAAGAGAGGACTTGTTAGTCCTAACTTCGCCTAATAAAGCCATTTTTCATTTCATTTCATTAGTTTAGGATATATTATTTAGGTTAAGGTAGATCAACCTATTACTGTTAATTTCCTGTTTGTAATTCAGTAACTTTAGGTTAGTTTATAGGATTTTAACTATAAAAAGTGTCATTAAAACAAAAGTCAATATCCTGGAATTTTACCATAGGCCAACAAGTCTTAAACCTTCTTGTGAAAGATAACTAATATCTATTTGTCTGTTATTCAGGACTAAACAAATCAAACCATTACGTATAAGTTATTATATAAATTTTAATTTTCCAGATCTAGACATAGCCTACTTGTGTTTTGTTTATACACAGTTGAAGGGTCGTTGCACTGTGGAAAACAATTGTAGTGTTGCTTCAGTCAGATTGCATTCAGAAGAGGCGTTTGTTATGTCATTTTAGAAAGTGCTTAGTTTGTTATCGTTAGTGGCCAACACTACAGATAGCATCATTAATTACGACCCATCAAGCTTTACACACACTTGAGGTATCTGCTATAAGCTACACACCTCTTAGTTTGATGAGATATTTAACTTACTTTTGTTGTTATTGTTTCTGTTTTATAATCAATAACTAAATTCACTGTCAAAATATACAAAGAATATTGTTCTTTTTACACAAAAAGAAAAATCTACCGCCACTTGTAACGACTCAAGAAACAAAAACAATGTACTAAGTGGAACATGTATCCAGCATAACCCCACATGTGTGTTAAGTGTGAGATTGTTTAGTCTAAATGTGGTTTTGTTTACACTTTGTGATGGAGTGTAATGTTAACTCTGCAGCTGACTCAGTGTCCAAATGTCACGTTACTTGTAAACCTTCACCACGAAAATCTGCTCAAGTGGCTTGTTGCTGAGATTCTGGATGAAAATCTGCTCAAGTGGCTTGTTGCTGAGATTCTGGATCGTAGTCTGGCAAAAAAAAGTGTTTAGCATCGTTATTTTAAAATTTCAACAACATTTTAGAATTAAATACAAAGTTTGTGTCCTTATCATTTGAAGTGCTAATTGTAATATTCCTGAGATTCTTATTTTTATTTTATTACATGCGTTTAAATAAACAAATTTCACATTGTTATTGCGATGTGTATACACGGACAAAAGTTTTGAAACAAATAAGAGACGTATTTATAAATTAACTTCAAATGGTATGTATATGAAGTGACATGAAAATTGGTCGAGTACAGTATAATTTATGGATAATGGGATGATTTACATTAATAGTGTTTTATGGAAAAAAGTGACAATGAAAGGTTTTTTTAATAAATGCGTAGAGTACCTAGATATAAATGCTACAGAATCAGACAAATTAAAGTATTAAAACGGCTTATGGCCTTGTTACATAAAGATCATTAAAATGACCTTTTTCTCCTTAGGGAATAAAATAAAAGCTTTAATTCCCTGGAATTCAAGTGCAGTTAGCTTGTCTAAAGCAGATGTTTTAAGAACAAAATTACAAACCCTACTTTGCACTATGGCTTTCTGTTGGATCAGCAGTGTGTCGAGTTTACTAGATAGTGTGAATATTCCGTTATCAGTTGCTGAGCTTGCAGTCTGCTTTATCAGCAACCTGCTTTAGGCTCTTAACCTCACTCAGCAACAATCACTCATGTACTAATGCACTCCTCGAGGCTACTCTGATAACAAAGTTGTTGTCTTTCATCTGTTGTATAATTAATGTATTGCATCACCAGATTTATGTACATACATTACATGTGGTTTTCAACTCTAGATATCAATGTGTTAAGTTTACCAACAACATATACAAATAACAACAACAATTGCTGTGTACAATACAAATATTGTGTAACAAAACACACAAAACAAATTAACATAACATAAAATGAAACATTTACACTAAATAAATAAATAAATATCGTTTATTGCCATTTTAAATGTTAATACATTCATTGACAAGGTCATTACAAATCATAATAGAAATCTACTTAGTTATAAATATCTATAGTGCTACATTACTAAGATGCAAAATAAATAACAATGTATATATAATAAATAACAATAAATAACATGTATTTAAAATAAAACATATGAGTCAAAAAATTCGTCAATAGAATAAAACGGATTACTTATGAGCCAATTATAAAGTTTATTGCAAAATACATTTTGTTGGTATTTGTCCATTAAGTGACATAGTTTATTATAGATTTTAATTGAGATTACATGATAGCTGTTGACAGACTTACTTAGTCTAAAGAAATCTACTTTAGCAAAACCATTAACTTTAGTTCTAGTATTGTAATTATGAGTAACATTCTTAATTATATTGGGGTGTTTAAAATATATAAGACAAGATCAAATATATAGATTAATGATAGTTGGTATTTTTGAGTAACAAAGAGAGGTTTACAGTGGTCCAGGAATTCAGCATTACTTATAATCCTAACAACTTTTTTCTGTTCTTTGTTGTTGGGTTTTTTTTGCGCACATACTTGCAAAGACATGTTCAACGAACAAACACTGAACACAGTTTTGACTAAACAAATAGGTGAAGAATAGTTGTTTGCCAAAAGTTTTATCACTTGAGGAAACGGTTCAAGTTTTATCACATTTCACAGGCGGTGTTCTCATTAAGATAAACAAACAACCCAGAGGGAATATAACTGCCTGAAAAAAACAATTTTGGTTCAATTTATATACAATATACTAGTTAAACTTTAGATAAATGTACCTGCTAAAACAGATTTAACAGACCATCAAAAATGACCAGTTAAATGCCACCTGAACATGTGCCAAATTTCAATTATATTTATTTCTCAACCTTACACCTAGAGTATTTTTGTCTATAACTTAAATCTGTTAAAACAAAATATTAACCCTTTGGGCGGTAATCACGTTTTAACACGCAAAGTAGGTTTGTACAGGAAGAGCTATTAACGCCTCAGCACGCAATACTATTAGTCTTATGTTGCAACACTGAATAGTGTTTAGATTCGGTGCTAGAGCGCAGCACGCGATGGACTCAGTACCCCTTTCGTCCACAGAAGCATACAGCTGATTCCTACCAAATATATTGGAGGGAAGGCTATACTTGCTTGCAGCGCTATCGTGGTAACCCCAGCAAACTGGACGCTAAATATATTAAATAAATTAACTTTGCGGCTCCAATGTTTCAGAGTTGAAAGCTACTCGTGCAAGATGGCCGGTAATGAGAAGCAAATGTACAAAAAGTTCAACGCTGATCAAGGAATGAATCCTAACGATTTGCAAGCTCTGAGTCCTCCTCAGACTGGCGTGTCTCCCAGCCAAGGGCTCTACAGGTCAGTTCATAACCCAGTCCGTTTGTTTTCTAATTGGACCAATTCTTTGAAAATTTGACAAAAATACTCCTTTATTAAAATATTTCAGAGAAACAAGGAGGTTACACAAGTCGACCTGTGGCAATTTTGCTGTGGTTGTTGTCACTTTCTTCAATACATTTTGCGTTAAACTATGCCAAAGTCATTTGATTCGGCGTCTACACTTGGTATCAAGTGTGTGTGACTGTTTTACGAGGTTTGCAATAATTCTTTCTAAGCATTTACGCAATTGGAAATAACATTTCCAGCCACCACATCCGTCTGAAATATTCCAAAAAATACTTTGGAATATGCCCACCTCTACTTTTTTTTGTCTAAAAGTGTGTGTGTTTGCAGCCGAAGTGTGTCCGGGGACGAGGACGGGCCTCTCTGTGACACAATCAGTCGCAAGACTCTGTTCTACCTGATCGCCACTCTGAACGCTGCCTTCCAGCCTGACTACGACTTCTCTGACGCCAAGAGTCACGAGTTTAGCAAGGAGCCGAGTCTTCAGGTCAGTAGCCAGCTGAGGTAGTTTGTGTTGTCGGGGGACTTCAAGCAATGGATTCAAACCTGTAACTAGATAGTTTGGAACGACTCAATTGTTGGGTTTTGCGATAGGTTATAAAAAACCAAAGGTCAGGCTCCTAGTCTCTGAACAAAAATCATAACTTTTCGTTCCCTCAAAGTAGGGGTGGACAAGACTTAAAAATCGGGAGGGAATTCCGACAAAACAAAATTTTGTGGAAACTTTAGACGGGGGGGAATTTTTTAAAGGAGTTTTACAAACTAGTGAGATTTTTTGGCAAAAATGGAAGTTAAAAGAGAGTTTTTGGCAAATCTCATCATTTGAGAAAATTTCTAAATTTTTTTATCATTTTACTCTGATTGATGGATTAGTTCTCTAGGGGAATTCCTATTCAAAGTTCCCCCAATTTCAAATCACATACACATTTTAATACTATGTTTCAATGTTTACATTTTTTCCAAGAGTAAATAAGTCATTATTTTAACCCTTTTTGACATATTAATGTTCAAAATTTCCAGTAATGATTACAAAGTTTAATTATCTGGCAATATCACTAATACGGTCAATAATAATATCAAATCAAAGGACAATCATGCACATGTACCATCCACATTTCTCGTAAAACTCTCAAAGAAAACACAACATTGGGATTTGAAGGATAAATATACCTTCTTTGACTGTAAAAAACCATTCTCAATTTTCTGACCTTTTCATTTTAATTTGTAACAACTGAAATAAGCTTTCGGTCATTCCACACTGAAAACATTCAGAGACATTGTATCTTGTCACAAAATTCAAGCTAGTTTAAAAAATAGCAATTTGTAGCTTGACTTCTGTCCCTTAGTTCTCGAACGATGGTGGTCTGATTATTCTCTGCGACAGAACGCGAAGGAGTTGTTTCTCCAACCAACACAAGAAAGAGTAAAAGTAATTTGTGGTTACTCGTCTGTGGTTTTGTAGTCAAATTACATTCTCAGTTTCTCTGTAAACATGGAAGGATGAGTCGCTCTGAGGAGAATAATAATTCATCCTCCTCTACAACGTTAAAAACCTATTAGAAAATTAAATATTATACTGAATCCAGAAACAGAAAAATTACAGTTCGTTGCAAAATTTTACAAACAAAACAATAATTGTTTGATTAAAAAGAGTTGTTAGACTTCAGGTTATATTATCTTCTAAATGTTTTCAACTACTGTACTGCCACTTCTTACCTTTCATTACTGTACTTCTATTTACTTAATTACAAAGTGTATTTGACTAGTAATTTTTAACAATGACTTTAGGCAAGGAATTGTCTTCAAGATAATTCCCGTTATTTTGTAAATAGAATATGGCTTCTATATTTGCTGTTTGCTGACTTAACCAGTGGTTAGTGTTTTCCATTAAATTAGTAACAAAGTCAACGCAATTAAATCTTCAATTAATCTTCACAAATATTGAATTTATTACAAATAAACCCATGTACTTCAACCAATGATTCATACAGCTACTAATAAATGCTAAGCATGTTGACAAAGATGAGTTTGTAAACACAGGGACGGGACAGAAGGTAAGCAACTCTGAGGTGAGATGGACGGCCAGCTGTGGAAATAGATGACCTTGAAACAGCTGACTTTCTATAAATAATCTGTGAGCCACCTTTGCCGCCTCCTCGCTTACTGATAGCTGCACTTTGAACTGAAACAAAACAATAGACAATACATTACGTTAGTCGTGGTGCTTGCTCAAACCACAGTGAAGTTCAATTTTAGTACCAAAAGCTTAACGGTTTTATGGTTGCTTTGCTCGTAGCTAAACAGAGTTAGACCAAATATACCAATGCAAAATTAGTTATTATTATTGACTAAATAAACGCAATTTAGAAATTAGCAACCTCACCTCTTAAGATATGAGATTTAAATCATGTTATTTAAACAATCTTAACTCTTTGTTTAATGCTTGTTCTTGACGATGGTGGAATTTCCCAGGTCAATATATTATTGCAAATGTTTTCCTTAGATTTTTTTTTAACAAGAAGTACACAACGTTTTAGAACCTGGAATCTGATCCTTTCTTCAGGTGAAAATTAACCTGGAATCAAACCCAAAATATTAGGAAATGTGCTGGCTGAACATAATTAACTCACTGAAACAAAAATGATAGAAAGTTTTTTATGATTGCAACTACAAATTCTTATAATAATACTAAAGCAAACGGTATTTTTATTTTTGTAAATAACTTTACAGTGACATTTCTCTTCAGTAGCCCAAAATGTAATAAATGTGAAGTGTAAAAAAATAAGTTTAGTTCTTACTTTTTGGGTTGTGTTGGGTGTTCCTAGGTGGTCAATTGCCAGTAAGTTCTTAAACTTAGGCAAAAGGACTACATTTACTTTTTCTTCGGTAAATACTTGATGAAAAGTAGATGGTGTTAATGAATGAAACATTGTTTAAACTTTTCACAATTTTAATTTCCAAAGAGCTAGCTTTCGCTGTCTAAGGCATCTTCAGTTTAATAACCTGTGAACAGTTTAAACAATGTCTCATTCATTAACATTTACTTTGTTAGAGGAATAAAACAAAGCCACTTTGTTTAAAAATTAAAATGATACCAACTACGCATAACATGCATTTTAACTTATTTCTCGCCATTTTAAAAAGTTGTCATCAGAGTACTTTTAACACTTTGTTGAGAAAGTAAGTTTGTAATCATAAGAAATTGTCTAATCACATAAAGCAATGTCTTAGTTGATGTACTGAGTGCCTTGTCTGGTTGCAGTGGGTGATGAACTCGGTGGACAGCAACCTGAGCGCCACGGCTGGTGAGCACTACCGCAAGATGAGGACTCATCTCTGGGCCGCCATCGACGACGAGATCAACATGCCCGACTGTGAAATATTCAGGTCAGTTGTTAGTTCCTCACAGGAACACCAAGATGCTGTTTTTGAAGCTTTCAGTCATCTTAACTAACATCCTTTTGCAGCCAGCAGCATTATCACTATCACTATTTGAGATGCCGACCACTCTCATGAGGGTATTTAAAGGCAAATATGTGGTGAAGGATGAGTGTGATGAGTGGTAATAATGAGTTATGAGGTTTAGTCTAGTTACAAACTAAGGCCGACTCTTCCTTAGAATGGGTCATTAATTAATAGCCCAATGACCAATGGAACTACAAGGACCGACGGCTTAACGTGACGTCCAAACCACGCAGGTGATGGTCTGATATGTCTAAACGATGGTGGTAGTTAATGTGGATATCATCAGATGATCACTGAGACTATCTGAGCCGCTTTAGACCTATATCATCCTCAAAACCTGACCTCCATGAAGCTGGATTACAGGACCACGCCTTGAGTCCCATTACCAGAGTATATGGAACACTTGGAAAATGTTTATACTAACAATAAACGTTATGTTTTACAGCTACAATCCAGATTTGACTTCCGACCCGTTCAGCGAGGAAGGATCGATCTGGTCCTTCAACTACTTCTTGTACAACAGGAAGCTCAAGAGAATTGTGTTCTTCACCTGCAGAGCTTTCAAGTGAGTATAGTTTTGTACCTGTGGATTTTTTGGAAAATTTTAGTTGACTCAGATGTGATTTTAAGGTTTTATTCCAACAATACACAGGCTGTTTAAGACTTAACACCCACCTTGACTTTTGAATGGCCAAAACCTTACACCTTACACATGTTAATAAAGTATTTTAGATGGATGGGTTGATGCAACAATTCGGAATCGGTGGAGTAAAGAATTGGTCAGCTGAAAAGCCAGTTCTAGAATTGGAATTGATTGGCCAAAACGTCTGCTACTTTCTGAACAGTCCTCGTATATAAAGAAATTGTATTAGTTTGTAATTATATCTAACGATCAATAGTTTATTCTTGATAATTTGTCAAACAGTAAGTGCAGAGTCGAGTAACAGAAGAGTAAACAGTCAGTAAAGAAGGAGTAACGAATGCAATAAAAAGTGTACTTTATAATTTTAGATACTTCTCAAGAAGCCCATTATTGTAAGGCTCTTGACACCTTCAAACCAAAATATCCAATTGGTTTTAAAGCCAAATGTATGAATTGTTTGGCACTCACTCCTTAACAACATGGAATCCTATCCACAGTGTTTTTAGAGAATTGAGTTTGCCTTTATGGATTTTAAAATTTTGATTTCCCAATACAATAGATTTAACCTAGTATTTCTGTAGTGAATTGAATACTTACTTGAATACTTGGTTGCTTCGTCACTGACCGGAAACCCGGATAGACTGCGTCATACTAAAATAATCACAATTAGGATGCGGCGAGTTAGAAAAGTGGCACGTAATCTAATTCTTTAACTGAGTATATAGGCCTACTCATAAGTTTTGCCCGCACTAAGGTTTTAAAGCTTGCGATGTCCTTGTTTCTGACGTCTTCGGGTAAGCTGTTGAAGAGTCTGATTGCGCTGACTGGGAAGCTCTTCAGGGTCTTGGACAGTCTGTAGATGAATTGATACGTTCTGCAAAAAGAAATTATATTCCTAATGAGAGTATTGTTTTTCAGTCCTTTCTACACGTTGGACTCAGGGATCGGCAGTGACTTCGCCATGGACGAGGACGAAGTGGACATTTACGACTGAGGGACCGGTTTAAAAGCTTTAATTAATATCGATAAGTAGATTTCCCTTGTAGTGCTGTCTTTAGTATACATTTAAAACAAAATAAAAAGTTTTGATGAATTGAAAAATGGTTTTGACTTTGTTTAGGGATGGACAGAAATTAATAATTGCTTCTGCAGATTCTTTTGGAGTTTTGGACAAGAAAAATCTGCTGAATATTTTACAGTACTGGTGAAGTTAAAATTTAGACTGTTGTACTCTATAATCTAGTTTTTCCGGTTAACACCGCGTCCAAACTTCATAATTAGGTTGAGATATTTCGGCTTTGCTGTGGAGTACCATCTTCAGTTACTAAAGATGGTACTCCACATGAGGCCTAAATATATCAACCTAATTATGAAGTTTGGACGCGATGTAAACCGAAAGAACTAGATTGTAGTTGTGACACCAGCTGTGAAAGCCTAAGAGTTAAGTTTACTGTTGTATTCGTTGGATTTTGGGCTGATGAACGAAATATTCAGTCCTTTTGTCATGTCGTAAAACGTTAAAAATATCACTAGTCAAATCTAATTGACGAAAATTAATACTAACAGCGATCTCTAACATGATCTCTAGCTTTTCATTGCAGGAATGTCATTCAGTATAAACTATTAAAATCTAAAACAAAAAACATAGTCATAATTTTGTTCTCTACTAAAATTTTAAAACAAAGTGAAAATGAAACAGTTGTTGTTAGAAGAAACTCCCGTCCAAACGTTAAGAACATTCTCAATGTTGTTGCTGACTTGTGTCCATCCCAGGTTTTTCAATATTATAAACAATTAGATTACTGAATGTTGAACAACTTGTTTATTTTTTTTTACAGAGTAGATTACTAAAGTAACATTTTCTTAGTCTTAAGTTTAGTTAGAGTTTAGTTGTGATCTCAAACTAGTTTAATAACTATCACAGTTTGACCCAAAACGTTAAAAATGTATGAATTAACAAAACAAATGATCATACATTATCAAATAAAGAAGGTTTATAACTTTCACCCATTGTTATCATTTGTAATGAAAACCTCACACCAAGAGCTCGAAGATAACAATCAAGATTATCATAACTGAGCAAGATCTGTGAGAAAGTTGATTGCGATGTTGAATATTACAGATATTCAGCATCATCTTGAATACGAATAAATGTAAACACATTCAATGTCATGCTTTACAACCCCCCATTGTGTATATTTGAATTATATTATTTACTCGGAAAAGACCAGATCGGTGGTGGATTCTTTTATATGTGTCTACTAAACATCAATACACTACACTTATTTTTAATACCTTTATGTGAGCTTATTGGAATTAGTTATTATTGTATAAATGTTTCTGATTTCTTAAGGATAGTTTAATCAATGTATTACAAATGATAAAAATGATCCACGTGATTATTTTAGGAATGAGTCATCTCCCTAGCTCTTAAGTTTTGAGGCACCAATGAAAGAAAGATTACTTTAATTGTTATCCAAAGTGAAACTTTCAAAATAGCCTTAGAGCACCACGTTTTTTTTAGTGTTGTTATGCAGTATTTTGAAAATTACTCATTAGGACTAAAGAATCGTTGTTGTTCAATTAAAAGATTTCATGAGCATTTTTCTTCAATGTGCTAAAGGCTTGTCTCGTTTTGCAAGTGTACGTCAGAATTGAACAAAAATTCCACCAATTTGCAAGTTTTTTTTGCTACGATTTCAGACTTGCTTGTAGCGCAGAGTTTAGTGTATTATTGATCTCTCGTTAGTTTTCAATCGTAAACATTTAGGCTACCATAAGTCACATTTTCAACAACAAACAACAAAACTAGACTGAAATTCTCGCAGTATTCTGTAGTGTTGCCCACCTACTAACACTTTAGCCTGTTTAAGTTGTAAATAAAAAAGTAACCGCACGGTGTTGTTTCTCGTTGTCTAACCATCGCTTAGCATTAGCCTCAAATCTGTTGTTGTTCATTTCCTTGTAATCGTTAGAATTATTTCCAAAATTGTAATTTTATTCTGTTCATTGTATTTTGTCCATTTTAATTTTCTTTTTCTAACAAATCAATTAGATCTGAACTAATGGCTATAAATTTGAACAAGTAATTGTAGAAACTTAGTCAATCGTGTGTTTAGCCTTAAATATTACAGTGTAAAAAGAATAACATGAAAATTTGTTTCTTAATTATTTAACATCTATGTGAACCTTTAGTTTGTAAATGTACAGTGAATATCTTTAAGGGATTGATATGGTTTTTATTCTTTACAACTTGAATCACGTGAGATGCATCAGTTAGTTTTATTTGCTTTAGTTGGTGCTAACCATACTGTTTTGATATATTTTTCTTTTATACATATAAATATTTCTAGATATCAGTCATTCAGTGAGAATAAATTAAAAAAATATGTAAGGACTTTAAAAAGTAGTCCAGCACAAATCAAGCAACCTCCACAACCAGAGCTTTAGTCTTGCAATACATTTTCATGTGCTTTGAACAATAGATGTGTTGATAAATAAACAAACTGTACACAAACAAAACCTTTACTTTCTTCTACTATTGTATAAGTTAAAGCAAAGATAATGCTATGATATGTAGATGGCAGATTGATGCCCAACGGCTGAGGCAGGAAAAGCAACGAGGTTGCAGCAGCCTCAGCACGTAAAGCGCTTCCTCTCTCGTTGTCTTTCTCCCCCTCGACTCGACATGCTTGAGTTTGTCAGGGTGGCCACAGACCGGGAATTCCGGGAAAACCGGAATCATGCGGGAATAATGAGTACCGAAAGAAAAACGGGAAATATGCGTGAATTCTGGTTGTAACCGGGAAAAATCGGCCCTTATATTGTATCGTGGGCATAATTAGATCCTCGGAGCGTACCGTGGGTATGAAACGACCGTCAAAACGTATTGCGGGCGTAAAATGGTGGTCGTAATGTACCGTGGATCTGAAACGCCTCTCGGAAAATATCGTGAGTCTAAAAAGGCGATCATAACGTCATGCAGATATCAAACGCGCCTCTTGGAACGTATCTGAAACATCTCTCGAGACGTATCGCGGGCTTAAAAGGGCGATCGGAAAGTGTCGCGGGTAATAAACGGCTCTCGGAATGTATCGTGGGATTCAAAAGGCATCGGAGCATTACCCTTGGCGTAAAGAGGCGATCGGGAAGGGGTTTAAACGAAGTTTGGTACACTGTGGGTGTAAAACGGTCCTCTGCAACAGTGGAAGTGCACCGGGAAATATGCGTGAATGTTACCAAGCTACTTCTGTGGCCACCCTGTTTGTCCGTTGTCAATAACTTAAACAAATTGTGCGTCTGTATTTGAGACTCTTAAAGGAATTCTCTTACAGCGCTATCTGTGCTTGAGCTGCCGCAACTACGTTGACTTTCCTGCCTCAAGCTATTCAGCATCTATGTACCATAACATTATCTTTGGTTAAAGTAGTGTCGTAAAATAAAATGTTGTAGTGCATAGTTCATTCTCTGCACATGTACATATGTGAATGTCTTTATACAAGGATGTATTATGTAGAATAGACCAAATTAGATTTTTATTTTATTTCGTTAACCTTACCACTTCAAATTTTACCTGTGCAAATTTAACAAATTTAAAATCTTATATTATATATTATTAGAAATTAAAGTTTTAATTTAAACTCATGTTTTATTTATCCTTGAACCTTTGAAAATAGATAATATAAAGTCAGCCATACGGAATTTAGTTTAATCTTCTAAGTGGTATTTATTAACATAATTTAATTAATGATTGAAATACATCTAGGCCTATCTGTAACTGCTTCAATTTAACACTTCTAGAACCTTGACGGTCCACATTTTTATTTAAAAAGAGCAGACTACAGTTCATCAGGTTTAGCATGGCCGGTGAAATGGGCTATAGGGCAATAAGCGGCCAGCAGGATATCTCAAGGCCACCGGCCATGCTATACCTAACGAACTGTATGATATATAATAATCCTTAGTGACTGAAGTGCCCTCAAAGGGTGTTATCCCTCTGAAAATAGGTTTTTGTATCATATGATTGAGATGAAATTTAATATATACAATCGTTAACACTTTTGTTTCTTTGTACTAAGAACATTGCTGCTATAAAATGAGATGAAATAAATAAATAGGAAATGGTTAAATAGTACAAACTAACCATTCAATATAAACAATAATAACCAAAAACAAGTTAATAATGAAATTTACCGTGGTTATGTTTATGTTTAACCTATGACAGATGTGATAGTACAGACAGCGCTAATTAGCGGAGAGGAGAATATAAACAGCTGTGACGTAGCTAACCACCACTCACCCAACAGCAAGGTTTACTTGTCACTGACTGTACTTAGCAGAGTAGAGAAGGAAGAGTGATCTACGAGCATGCGCAAGTCAAGCTCCGTGCTAGTTGGCGCTAACTGTAACAACATATCATTCTCAAACACACAAAAAGATGTCTCATAAAATTGGTTACAATAATCACGAATCTTTCAAATCCATAAATGTTTTCACTTTTCAGCTTACTTACTTACACTGTCCCCTCAATTTGTCTAATTTATCTGAGCCTTCTTATTTGGGAGAAGTTAGAAGTTTCCCCCTCCCTGTATCTCCACCATTATCCCCCTCCAGTATCTGCCAGCCCTAGGCAGCGAAGTATGCCCCCCTCTGATCAGAGCCACCACATCTCTGGACCAGACTTCAATCACAGGCCCCACACACTATCGGACTTAACCCCGTCACAAGACGGGAGAAGGGAGCAAAGGGTGTGTTGAAGGATGCAAATTTAACCCCATACATTTGCCCGAGCCAGACATCAGTTCGGGTGCGAAAAGCACCGAGCGGCACAAAAGGGAGCACACTCAATTGCTGTCCTTTTGTGTACATCTAACTTGACAAATACAGATGAATATACTTATAAAAACAGGCATTTCATACAATCTTAAAAGTATTTATGTATCGGCTAACTAAATGTTTTAAATAACATTTTATAAGAACAGCATTTTTTAATCTTGCTTACAAAAACGAGGATAAACTTACTACAAACTGTCATATGTCCGGTCACAAGCATCAAGGGAGCCCCTAGGGACAACTAGAGAGAGCTCTTCTGCCTGTGTGAATAACTTGGAAAAGAAACCAGATAGGGTTAAAATGTTTGAAAATTTGTGTTCAGCGTGGCGAGTCTGTGCAAGAAATGTATACAATGTCAGGTTTATTAAAACAAAATTTTACCAGAAGTTTGTACAATTATAGACAAACAAAATACAGAGAAAAAGAGTCCTAGGACTTGAGTCTGATCAGGGGTTCCACTCAAGGCATAGGAAGGCATTTTAACGTTGACGGTTTATCGTCAATAACTTTCGAACGAAACAAGATAAATTTTTTAAATAAGATTCGTGTTCAGCGCAACCAGACGGTGCAAAAAACTGTATCATATGTTTGGTTTGTGAAAAAAAAATTTCACCCCTTGTTGGCGGTTAATCGTGAATAACTTTTGAACGAAAAAAGATAGGGAACAACGGAGTGCAGATTCGTAATCAGCGGGACAAGGCGGTGTTAAAAAATGTATCATATGTCTGAGTTGAGACGCAAAGTTTTTCACTAATCGAAAAAACTTAAACCTTAGGTCGGAGCGATTTTTGGCTCCGTTTTTAGTGAATATCTTCCGAACGAAATATGATAAAAATTATTAAAAACCAGATTTGGGTTCAGCGGGACAAGGCGCTTCCAAATATAAAAAATATTTTGATTATGGTAAAAATTTTTTTTTTAAATTACTGTTTTTTTTTTAAATTTTCCAAACGGAACAAGATTAAGAAAAAGCCTTTGCAGATCTGTTTTTGGGTCTACAAGGCAGTGTCAAAAAAGGTATCACATGTCTAATTTTCCAAAAAAACCTTTTAGCCAAAATTAGCGGTGCAACGAGTTTTTCAGGTTTTTTGGGAATAACTTCCGAACAAAACAAGATATTTTAAAACGGTTTGAAGATTCGTGTTCAGTGGGACCAGGCGATTAAAATACAGTAATGTATAATTTGTCTGGTTTTTAACCAAAATTTTTACCAGACAAGCAGTCACTTTTTTGGTCGCCATTATGAAACTACTGAATGGATTTTCATAATTTTTGGTCTATCAAAGTATAACAATATAATACATATTTATTCAAAATTTCATCAAGATCGGATGAACCTTACTGTTTTTAGATAATTAAAGCCACTTTTGGTGAAAAGTCCCTCCCAAAAAGGGGTTTCCGGTAGTCCGATTGTGCTGGTTAACAAACACGACTAAGATATTTACAAACAGAACATTTGTACCAAAATTTGTGAAAATCGGACAAATTTGAACACTACTTTCAATTGTAACCGATAAACAGATTCAACTTCTCAAGAACTTGAGATAGCCTATGTTTTAAATGTTTTCATTTGCAAACTTTCAAATAAAGACCAAAATACACCATAGTGCCTAGAGTGGGCGCGGGGGAGGCTTCCGTCGGGTTGGTACTAACACAGCCGGTAAGTGTGGTGGTGGCGGGTATCTGCAACACAACACAACTCAGTACACAGCAACTACGCTACTTTTGCAGCTCTGGAAAAACACATATAAAATTAAATGTATTATGAGAAAATTCAAGGGACTAAAGTACCTAGTGCAGGTATAGATAATTAATCTCCTTGTGACAAAGATAATGCCTCAATCCCAAGTAATTATTGAGAGAATCGTAACACGCTTATCAGACCGTAATGGCCAACTTTTATACTCGTATATAACAGATATTAATTCAAACTTAGAAAATACAAAACCTTTAAAATGTGAAAACACTCATTTGCATTTCATCTGACAAAATAGAACACTTAATATGAAAGCTGGACCAGCATTTATTTTCTATCCATTTTCCCTTCCCAGATCTCTGAGCACTTAATAATTTAACAATGTTATGATTAGTTTATAATGTTAATAATTTTTTATAAGACTTAAATTGATAAACTGTTGTAAATTATTGATACTCAGTTGACGGTTAATTGTGAATAACTTCCGAACGGAACAAGATAAGGCAGCGGCGTTTGAAGGTTTATGTTAAGCACAATGAGGTGGTCCACAACAATGTACAGTTTGTCAGGTTTTGGATAAAATCCAAAAAGACCCTCAGTAAAATTGTACATTTTTAAAAACATGTTTTAAACAGTTTCACCAAAACATTTAAGTTTAAAATTTACCTATCTAAATTATTTCGTTGCTCTCATAACATGAATGATGTATTTCCAATACAATGTAACAATTAAGGAAGCAAAGCTCCTGCAAAAACCGACACGCTTTTAACATACACAAGTGTTAGGTTCTGACAGTATTTTTTTGAAGGCGCTTTCTAAATACCGGTACTGATTTCTTAAGATCTTTTGCAATATAATTTACTGTTAAATTAATTATTAATATTATTTAATTTGCTCTCATAACATGAATAATGTATCTCCAATACAATGTAAAATTTATATAATTATAAGTTATAACACCTGTAACTTATATTTACATTCAAGAATAAACTTGCGCTTGTTGTTACCCTAATCAAAATATTTCCAATTGCCGTTTTAACAAATTGACTATTCAGAAATACATCACTCGTAACCAACACAAGATTTTTTTTGTATCACACTCAAAATTTCAAGTTTAAATTCACAAGCTAGGAAAGAGGCAAGTAATTATAAGAACATATTTTTAGGGAAATATTTTAATCATATTTTCAGCAAAAAGTAATGTTGTATTACTAATCATACACATGGAAAATGCTACTTTGTTAGGATTACAGAGCAATTTTCTAGCATGTAGTACATACCGTTAAACTATAGTGGGTTGGTTGAATTCATGGTCTTAGAAGTAAAATCAAATTCTCACTATTCCCAGCTTAATTATCGAGTTTTGGGTATTTTTCAAAAACCCATACTTAACGTTCCAGAGGGCGCATGGATTTTTAAAACGTGAGAGGGCGCACCGAGGTTACTTCCAGGTGGGTTAAAACCTTGGTGAAAATGGCAAAACATCGCCGTTCTTACAATATGGCATTTGTATCATCATTTTTTAGAATTAAAAGCAATTGGTGAAATGAAACTTCGAAACTATAAAACTAAAAGAATAATATGATGAATTCACCAGCTACAAGCGGGGTCGCACGGAGGTTAACTCCGGTTGCTCCGCGAACGAGGAGGCATCATGGAAGTTACCCAGGCTCTAATATAAACAGTTAAAACTAACTAAATCGAAGCTGTAAGTGGCTAAATTATATTTTATCCTGTTCTAATAAAGAAAGCCAGAAGGTACACGGATTCACAGGTTTTGGCTCTTATCTAGGCGATTTGATTAAAGAACACAGATACACCCGGAGGTAACCTCCATGATGCGACCTCTGGAAGGTTAATATCAAATGCGAACTCAAATGTAAAAAGACCTAATTTTAAAATTAAATAAAGAAAATTATATTTCTATGTTATTCATACACAAAGAAAAGTGTTGAAATATATTTAGATTATATTGCTTGAATAGGTTAGTTAACAATATTAATTAATCTTGTATCTTATTTAAGTAAAAGCCTTGCTTTCTATCTAGGAGAAATTAAATTAATACTGCCGTTAGGTATATTATAATGTAAAGATGACAAACTGGGGTTTAAACTAAAAATTTATAAGAGTTCAAAATTAAAAGATTTACGGAAAACTAATTTTATCGAACAATTAAAGTATTAAACTTAAACTACTTATTTAAAATATTATAGAGAAGTATTTCATTTAACTTTTATTGAATTTAAAAACTTGAATGAGTAAACCATTGTTAAAATAGAATTTTTTTCTTACGGCAACAATAAGTTGAAACATTTGTTTGTTTAAGGCAAAACATGGTATGTTTATTAAAGATAAAATACTGCTTTAAGAAAGTTTTACCAGTACATGTCTGTACATTTGAACAACTACATACAATCTAATGAAAATTTAAAATCATTTCACACATCCCAAATGAAAATGCATAAATTAAGGAGTAACGTAGTACAGTGCACTAAAATTAAATATCGATTATAAAGATCGTTTAGTTAGATTGTTGTTAGCTCGTTACTTTGACGGTTTACCAACGGCCTTTAAGAGCTACAGGGGGACGAAACAAAGAAGGAAAAAGCCAAATAATACAGTAGACTCCGGTAAGAACGGTCACCTCGGAATGGACCCAAGGCCGAACTTAAGTGGCAGAACTAACAAAAAAAATAACATTTATTGTTTGTAAGGATCCAAACAGAAAAAAAAATTATTACTAACTGGAGGACTACTGTTAGGATGGACGCTTAGTAACTGCACAGTTCAAATACACGACGTTAACTGATCAACTTAATGAAGAATACGAGGTCTAGCAATTAGTCTGTTGAATAGGTGCCATCTGGGGGGTTGGGGACAAATGCATAGTTGGATAGCTGGTACTGTTTACTATCCCAGAACAAACATTTGTGTTTACCACTTTTGTTGTTTTTTGTCTGTAGAGGTTAGAAAATAACGTGTTGTGCCTATGAAAATGTCTGATAAAAAACACAAGTCACAAATCGATATTAAATTTCTGGTGAAATTGAGAAACCTTTGGGTGAGTGCTATAAGTTGATAAAAGACGTAGATGATGAAGAGTCCTTATCTCTAGCATGTGTTTTCGAAGGCAGAGAGAGCACCAAAGATGTGCTACGTCCAGGATGACCTGCCTCTGTTTCAACTTTGGAAGAAGTGGCTGGAAACACATGAGTTTTTTCTATATCAACTGCATTGTGTCCACAAATGGGTTCCGGAGGGATTAACTATAAAGCAATCATTAATTTTGGCAACACTGTGCGATCGAGTTTGAAAGAAACAGCCGAAGTTGTGGATCTCGCACCAGGATATCGCCACCGCCCATAACGCACTGTCTGTGAACAAACGCTGTACTTGCCTGATTTAGCACCGTGTAACTTTTTTCTTTTTCCAAAAATCAAATCTGCTCTAAAAGAACACAGTTTGAGAGGTAAAGCGAATAACGGCAGAACCCCCCAGAAACGAAGAACGGAAGAAAGACTCCCAGCATGGCTATGACCGATGGAAAAACTAACGGAACAGTGTTTAGCAAGGGGAGGGAAGTGTATTGAAGGGGAGCATTCGATTGTACAATATTTTTAAAAATAAAACTGATTTTTAGCGGTTGTGTCGTTATTTATTAGCCAGACCTCGTACACTAAACAAGTTGAGACTTGCTGCCTGCTCGCTTCCGGCAATTGCACGACTCATGCTCATAGAGCCGGCCGCACTAAGCGGAGTCCGAACTACTATAACAACTGTCGATCTAAACTGGTTGAAAATTTTGAGTGTCTCATCATTGTTTGGACACTGAGTTTCTGGGAGGACGACTAAATCAGAATCAGGGAATGATCGGAAATAACTAAACCCTTAGTGTTGACGAAAACAATAATTTCATTAATAAGCTTCGTCACAGTCCCCAACTGGCTTTGTAATACATCTATCTCCACAAAACAGCTACCTTATTTACAATACAGTAACTAACACAAATCACAGCCATAACTAAAATTACAGTGCTTTATTACATAGGTTATTAATAGCTTGATGGTTGGGTATAATAGTATCACAAATGTTTCTATTCCGTGGAAGTCCTTGGCCAGAAGTCGCTGGTGAGGACAGACAGTAGCTTAGCTGTGAGGTGTGACCTATGTTTTCACAGACACACAAACATGTAGTCGGTATTATGTTTGTCCAAAAGACCAGAAATCAATTAAAGACTTGTTACTGAAGGTGTTGTCGTACACAAAGCGAATGTTTCTAATTTAATTTGACTTAAATTGGAGTGATAGGCAGGACGAAAAGTTTGTGAATCGCCATTTTCCAGTGATTGCTGTCAAAAAGGAATAGAAAGAAGAGAAGGCTCGCCTGGATAAAATACAAACTTCGTCTACTTTGTCCAAAAGAGCCTACCATCCTTTCTATTTTGTTTGACAGCATATCCTGGCCTAGTGGTCTATTTCCTAAATTATCCAGTGATTGTTAAAGATTTGTTTTCACTGAAAACAAAAATATGTGGCCTCCAATTTGAAGACGCGACAAATTGTTGCATAATTTTTTACGAACACTTATCTTAAATCTCTATTTTGGCGATGATTGGTTGTGATTAAATACTGGTAATACGAAATAATTTAGCTTTATAAGTAATAAAATTTCAGAGCTCAATCCACAGTATTAAAGTAGAATAATCCTTTTTTCATCCCAACAAATAGCTTTGAATTTCAATTCTTGTTAACCCTAACAAACATTTCTTCATTAAACCTCAAGTCTTTTTTATTGACAATATAGCAACATTGTCCTTGTAATAAAGTTCTAGCTTTTTTCCAGCCTATCGCTCTTATCTTTGTTAAATAGGTTGCAGCATCCACATTATAATCTAGCTCTTCAGGTTCACACCGCGTCGAAACATCATAATAGTCACCTTGTAATATTTCGGTCTGACTGTAGAGTACCATGGATGGTACTTTACAGCGAGAGCGAAATATTTCAAGCTAACTATTATAATGTTTTGACACGTTGTGAACCTGAAGAAATATATTATAGTTGTGGCGCCGGCTGCAAAAGCATAAGAGTTAAGTTGACCGTACACATTGTTCCTGTATCCGGTAACCTGACCGTCTGCCCTCACCCAACACGTGCACGCACACGGATCTCTATCTGTACATGGACACCTCGCTGCTCTGGTACATGCACATGTACGCGTCGCACAGCAGTCGCTTGGCGTGCTCTGGCAGTAACCGATCATCCTTCGTTTTGTTCAGCGTAGTCGCCCCCTTCTCACTCAGCCAGAACGGCAGGTTCTGACAAGGCACCACTTCCGGGATGTTGTAGCCGTTCTGTTCTCCTGTAACGTAAAAAAACCGAGACCTCATTAGTAATCATGACCGGTATTCTACTAATTGTCTAAAGATTTTCTCCTGTTACTATAGTTGATAAATTTTGTAGTTTTTGACTTTGCCCCCCATAATAGGTCAAAATTAGGTCTAAAGCGGCTCAGATAGTCTCAGTAATCATCTGATGATACCCGCATCAACTCCCACCATCGTTTAGACATATCAGACCATCACCTGTGTGGTTCGGAAGTCCCGTTAAGCAGTTAGTCCTTGAATTTCCATTGGTCATGGGGCTATCAATTATGACCTAAACTAAGGAAGAGTCGGCCTTAGTTCATAATAAAACTACACCTTATAACTCATTACTACCACTCATCACATTCGTCATTCACCACATATTTGCCTTAAAATACCCTCATGAGAGTGGTCGGCATCTCAAATAGTGATTTAGTAATACTTTCTGTGACAGGAAAAAAATAAGTGTGCCAATAACCAGTTTTTTGTTTACGCTCTGTCAGGGTAAAGTCAACGAAGATTATGTTATGGACGGTAGGTAGCGCAGAGATGCTTAATGGCTGAGACCGGAAAATCAACATAGTTTGGTAGCCTAAGCATAGATAGTGCTGCAAGGAAATTCTTTATTTCTTTTCTTTAGTAAAGACACCAACACATGTGCAAGTTTTTTTCGTTCTCAAAAATCGCATGATTTGGTCACATTTAAGTCATTGACATTGGAAAAACTCGAGCAGGTCGAGCCTAGTGCTATCTGTGCTCGGGCTGTCGCGAATACGTTGATGTTGCTGCCTCGGCCTTGTGACATCTATGTGCTACCTACCAACCATAACATAATAATTAAACCAATCAGTCAAAACATCTTTGTTCACAAAAGTGAAAGTTTACATGAATGGCGTAAAAATTACATATAGTGCTAAAACTGTTTGTCAATATGTTTACCCTTCTATAAGTGATCAACTCCGACAAAACCAGTAGCTTCCTTGGCATCAGGCGTTGAAGAAGTAATGAGAACTGTGCTTCCATTTTTGTTTGTATTCAACAAACTCCTTGTACCTTGCACATCAAGAAAGACATCTAAAACTCACCTTTCCTATCTGCCATCGAGTCGAAGAAACACCAGGGCTTCCGGCCTTGTCGCGCCAATGAGCATAGCGTAGTGAAGTCTCGATGCAGACGACAGCAAACAGCTCCATGTACAGTCTGGGGATGACACAGTGGTCTTTGATCTCCGCGAACTCTGTCGGCACTTGCAGCTGACGCCACGAGTGGTTCACGCGCTTCTGGTGTGAGTGTACCTGGTTCACAAACGGATGTGTTACTGATCAACGCTTTCGCTTTTGTCCTGATCCGGTAGGTTGAGTTTTATAATTACTTATGTGTGGAAAATTGTCACTTGTTGAAAGTTAGGGTACAATTTAGAATTTTTTGAAATCGCTCACATTTGTTACCTATTTTTTGGATGTTGATAATAGTAACAAACTTATTTTTTTAATTAAAATGCTGTTTTTTTTAGTTAATACCTGGCTAATAGTTTAGACAATGCTTTCTTTACATCGATTAATAGAACTATAAATGTGCAATTGCAAGCTCTTTCAAGTGCTCTCCTTTTGTCTTGAATAAGGCTGAAAATTTTAAAATTTTATCTTATATGCTTTTACTTATTCAGGTGAGCCTGCTCTCCTTTCTATTACTTTTTGATAGTATAATCCTGGCCCAGTGCCCTATTTTCTTAGTCTATACAACTTTTAAGTGAACTTTTTTTGAGTTCTGCTAGGTTAAAGGCATTTGAAGGGGCTGTGATTTCTGTTCTGTTCATGGTCCTCAAAAAAATCACAAAAGAATGTATATTTTTTAGGAATACGGGGCCCGAAATTTCGGGTCGGTCGGGCCGATAATTAAGCGGGCTTTTATCCGGGCCGGGTCGTTATTGTGTATTTGTTTTGTTGTCGTGAGTGTGCACTTCTGGTGGAGATAAGATAAGGAACTAGTAGCTGAGCAGAAGTAAACAACCCCTCTCCACCCTACTTCCATTCTGAGTGCATTTTCAATGGAGGCCGGCAGCCATTGTCAGGTTGGCTGATATTGCCAGATAACGATCTCAGACAGAACCAAACATCCATTTTGTACTTGTACTAGATCCTTCTTGCTTGCAACATCGTATTTTTTTTGTTCTTAAACCTTTGCAATTTACTGCAGTAATTAAAAACTAGTATAAATACTATAAACACATTATTTGTCAAGTGAAATTCAACATAGAGTAAATGAAGATGACATAAGGAAATAACAAACACACACTACACTCTCCTCAAAGTCTCATCCCACTGTACTAGATGCATACAGAGAAAATACTGTGATTGGTTATGTAACCCAGCCCCTATGTGGTTGCCTGGCAACAGCTAATGACACCTACTGATAAGGGGTCAACTGCCTTGCACAAAAAACCGGGCACCTGCCCTCCCCTTCCTGTTTACACATTGCAGCTCATGTCTTCCCTCTCTGTCGTCTGTGCCAATGCCCCTCCACTTTGTATTTCATGTTCCTTGTCCTTTCCACCTGTCTTCTGTTTCTTGCCTTCACCCCTCATCTCTGTTTGCTAGTAGCCCAACAGTCTCACTCCTTCACTAACAACCTCATTGTGATTTATGATCCTTTTGTGATTCATACTCCGACTCTCCCCAACTGATTTGGCAATGTTTGGGGCTAAGTGAGTCAGTGTTATTCATTGTTAATGGGTGAGGGTGAGTGGGTTATGTAATAGTTGTGATGTACTTTGGGATTTTTTATTTTAAAACTGCGCTGTGTTGTGTAGATCAACACACGACAAAAGAACCACAAACAACCATTGATCGTAAACAAAATAATTTGATTGAAGAAACTCAATTTTAGTTAATATGTCTAATACTGGCCTCAATTAAAATAATACTTTTACACTTGGTAGTTTTCATCAAGAACATTGATTTTAGTGTAAAAAGATGAAGCAAGCTGAAGTCACGTTAAGCCCTTAGTCCTTGTATTTCCATTGGCCATTGGGCTAATTAATAATGACCCTTAACTAAGGAAGAGTTGGCCTTAGTTTGTAACAAGACTACACCTCATAACTCATTACTACCACTCATCACACTCATCCTTCAAAACATATTTGCCTTAAAAACACTCATGAGAGTCGTCGGTACGGTATCTCAAATAGTGATTTAGCGATTTAATGAATTACACAACATATGCTGCAAAATTGATTCTAATTCCATAACTGACTTGAAATCCACTGGAAACCATTATCAGTTAGTCTTCCCCACATCTGTTATATTCTAGTGTCTCCATTTGGTTTTTTAACTTTTCCCTTCTCAAGATGACATTTCTTCCCTTTGCATTTTGTAGTCCAATCGATATAAAAGGTGAATTATTGTTCTCTACTGACATGCCTTCTTTTCTTCTTTATTCACTCTCCTTGAGAGCTCACACAGCAACCCTGTTAGTATTGTGCTCCTGCCTCTCCTGAACAGTGTAGTGTGGCTACAAGGTGTGGTGTTACAAGGTGATTAAAGAACATCATTCATTACTCATTTAAGTAATTTAGATCACTTTGTATGGATAGCAACTTTTGAAACACCCTGTCGTAAACAGTTTTACAACCTCAAAATAATATAATGAATAATATGTTTTTTACGTTGACCGACCTAAAAGCCGAAGCCGAGGGCCAAAAAGCCCGACCCGACCCGAATTTTAAAATGCTGGCCCGTGCACCCCTAATATTTTTTAAAGTTAAAGTTGCTCATGCTGGCTTATTTAGTGTCAGCTAGCCTTGTAGCATACTATCATATTTAAGAGTATAGGAACAATTTATTTTACTTGACCTTTTCTATCTTTCTTAGGTAATTGTGGTACGTTTTAGCAAACCTAGCCTTTGTAGTCCTATATCCAAACAACAGAGGAGTATTTGAATATTTATTGTGTTATTTATTTTAAATACTTAGGCTATCAAAACTAATTACCACATTTATGTTTTCTCTGTCACGATTATATCAAAATTAAAACGACATTGGTGGTAATTTATTGCCTTTTGACACACACTGAATAATGTGTGTAGACTGCAACTTGAGAACTCGATACTCACAGTGTCCAGACAGGTTTCACAGAAGGCTATACTCTGCAGTCCGTCCTCGCACATTCCTTGGTCGAAACACTCCTTACACTCGTATACTGCGAGCTTCCCACACACGGCACTGCCGTGGCGCTGCAAACACAGTCAAGGTCATAGGCGCAAAGTGAACTAATACAGATGATGGTCACTCTCACGTAGACATGTCCCTTACGCATTTTTACATTGTAATCGCTCTTCATTCCACAGATATTGTATCATCTCTATTCGGAATAGAAAGTCAACACAATCACACTGTACACTGACTATCTACATAAATAAATCTTAACCCTTCGTGCGGTGTTGACAAGTCTACACGCGTTGTGGGTTATTGCAGGAAGTGCTAAGGACACCCAGTCACGCAATGCCATTAGTCTTACAATGCAACACTGGGTAATGCTCGGATTTGTCACTAGAATGCAGCATGTGATGCACTCAGTCCCCCTTTCGACACACAGTAGTGTATCAGCTGTTTCCCGCCAAATATTCTGTAATGGAATATTACTGCCTGATAGCAAGCTAAAATAAGCATAAGCATAGATCCATCATAATCCATTTCCTCCAGAGGGGAAAAAAGAGGTTCAAACCAGCAAACCAGTTTACTCGTTCACTCAGGTGATAATCAAACAATCATTAAATCACTATTTGAGATGCCGACCACTCTCATGAGGGTATTTCAAGGCAAATATGTGGTGAAGGATGAGTGTGATGAGTGGTAGTAATGAGTTATGAGGTGTAGTCTTGTTACAAACTAAGGCCGACTCTTCGGAATCATCATTAATTAATAGCCCGAATGGGCCATTAATTAATAGCCCAATGACCAATGAAAATACAAGGACCAACGGCTTAACGTGACTTCCGAACCACGCAGGTGATGGTCTGATATGTCTAAATGATGGTGGGAGTTGATGCGGGTATCATCAGATAATCACTGAGACTATCTGAGGGGCTTTAGACCTATATCATCCTCAAAACCTGACCTCCATGAGGCTGAATTACAGGACCACGCCACGAGTCCCAGTCAATCCTGACTCTGTATACTTTTACTTACAATCTTCAATGACGTCAGTAACATCTAGAAGCTGGGAAGGAAGTATTCTCGGGTACATTTTGAAAGATTTGCCAAACCTTGGCATCTGAATGATCAAACATGACGGTACCTGCAAACAAACCATAACTTAAGGCTGTATTTCTAACAAACTTCTTTAAATCGTCAGAAAAGAAACCAGACTGAGAGAGTAAGTGGAAATAATGCACACATATTTCTCAGTTTGACGTGAGATTTCCACAAGTTTAAAAGTGAACAGGTATTTCCCATAGTTACAGTTGCACCCACCGTTTTTAAGAACAACGCTAACAAAGTCTACTTCGTTATCATTCTGTTCACTGGTTTAATCTATATATATAAAAGAAAGTGTCCTGACTGACTGACTGACTCATAATCAGACCACAGCCAAAACTACTGGGCCTAACGAGTTGAAACTTTGCACACCTGTTTGTGGTAGCCCAAAACCACCCACTAAGAAACGGTTTTGTAAAATTCCTATTTTAAGGGTAGTTTTGAGGGGTGAAATTAAGCAAAATGGGCCGTATGTCTTCACTATTTGTCCACTAGCCTAAACGAGTGATCCGATCTTCAATCTGATGAAAAATCGTTAGTGTGGCATGAAATTATCTACAAGTTTTATATGAAACATTTTTTGTATCTCTTAGTTTACCAGTCAACGAGCAAACGTAAAAAGCTGGTCACTCGGCCCAGTTTCCCAGCCAGCCCACCATATCGACCCTCTTCTATCCAGTTGCTGCCTATGTGTAGGTAGAATTTCAGATATTGATGTCCTGTTAATCTCCTTTTAGGCCTTGCAGAATACTTTATTCATTCTACGTTTATTCAGACTAATATATTTACCTGTCCTGCATGTTGAAAGAGTTGTATTACTGTTCTAGAATACAGTTGTACAGTTATAGGTTCGAATTCTTGAATACTGCAACTGTACTGTACTTCAATACGGCAAAATAAGTAATTTTCGAATTCTAAAGATGTATCGAATGATTATTGGTGGTTTCTACTTGCCGAACTAAAAGTATAAGCATAGGTAAAGGATGCTGGTGTCAAATGTTAAAAATATAATTCTTGAATTGTTCATAAAAATGTCCATACGATGACTGATTATATTAAAGTAAAACAGTTTTACGACAGTTCAACGAGATACGATCGAGTCAGCTTATTGGCAACAGCAAATAGTTTAAAGTTAGTTTCAATTGAATTTTCTATGACATATTATAATTACCTTAATTCTTACCTTAATTTTATGGAACACTTTTTTACTAAAAATATACACTTTGCGCCGCGCCTAACCCAATACTTATAAATAGAAAACTATCAATTTTACGATGAGAGAATTCACACACCAGAATGAACACCAACTACCTAATTTGTTACTTAAATGGGTAGTAGCAACAGGTCTCAAGGACCAAAAATTTTATTTGCTAACTTTTAATAATGTGTTGGTTACACTGCGCGGTGTGTGTGTTACTACAAATGCTTGGTAGCTATTGAGGATTTGGATCTGGAAAACTATTCCAGAGATTGTCAACAGTATGGAAAGCTTAATCGAGCGAATTTATCCAAACATCTGCAATATTTCACTGGATGACTCTTCGAGGGCTATGTCAGAGAGCAATCCATACCTCTACAAACGAGACAGCAAATACCATGAATGCAGCTTTACTAGATCAGCTGCCGACCCATAGAATGAGGTACGATTAATTTGATTCAGTAATCGAAGTCGATGATGCTGTGCATTACCCGGTTGAAGTTTTGCACACTCTCATTCCACCTGGTAAACCTGCACATACTCTCTACCTCAAGGTTGAGGCACCTATCATGTTACTCAGAAATTTAAACCCCCTAAACTGAGTACGGAACAAGGCTGCAGGTAAAAGTCCTTCATAAGTACGTTATCAAAGTCACCATCTTCACAGGCATAGGCCAAGGAGAAACCGTATTTATTCCTGGCATTCCTCTGATTCCGTCAGACTACCCTTTCCAGTTTAAAGTTCTGCATTTTCCTGTAAGAGTTTGCTACGCCATGACTATTAGCAAAGCTCAGGGACAGAGTTTGAAAGTGATGGCTGGCGTTGGTCTGAGAAGTAATTGTTTGTCTCGTGGCCAATTGTGCGTGGCCTGTTCTAGAGTCAGCTCTTCTGCCAGCCTGACATTTTTACAGCCGGAGAAAAAGACGAAAACTATAGTCTACAGAGAACTCCTTAGCACCTAGCTTGGCAGTAGGCGGGAAACCACCCTAAAACAACTCCCCGTAGAATGATATCCAGGCAGCAGGTGAGAGGATTTGCACAAAACCCCCCGTTGATCTAGACAGTAGGCGAGGAGATCTGCGCTAACAAAACTCCCCGCAGAATGATATCTAGAGAGTAGGCGAGAGATCTGCCCGTACAAAACTCCCCACAGAATGATATCTAGGTAGTAGGCGGGGATCTGCCCTACAAAACTCCCATAGAATGATATCTAGAGAGTAGGCGAGGAGATCTGCCATTACAAAACTCCCAGAATGATATCTAGAGAGTAGGCAGGAGATCTGCCCTACAAAACTCCCCGAGAATGATATCTAGAGAGTAGGCGAGGAGATCTGCCCGTACAAAACTCCCCACAGAATGATATCTAGAGAGTAGGCGAGGGGATCTGCCCTTACAAAACTCCCAGAATGATATCTAGGCAGAAGGCGAGGGATCTGCCCTTACAAAACTCTACGCAGAATGATATCTAGAGAGTAGGCGAGGGGATCTGCCCTTACAAAACTCCCCACAGAATGATATCTATAGAGTATGCGAGGGGATCTGTCCTTACAAAACTCCCCACAGAAAGATATCTGGGCAGTAGACGAGGGGATCTGCCCTTACAAAACTCCCCGCAGAATGATATCCAGGAAGTAGGTGAGCGGATCTGCCCTTTCAAAACTCCCGCAGAATGATATCCAGGAAGTAGGTGGGGGATCTGCCCTTTCAGAACTCCCATGAATGATATCTAGGGAGTATGTGAGGGGATCTGCCCTTACAAAACTCCTCACAGAAAGATATCCAGGCAGTAGACGAGGGGATCGGCCCTTACAAAACTCCCCACAGAATGATATCCAGGAAGTAGGTGAGGGGATCTGCCCTTACAAAACTCTACGCAGAATGATATCTAGAGAGTAACTTCCCGCAGAATGATATCTAGGCAGAAGGCGAGGGGATCTGCCCTTACAAAACTCCCCGCAGAATGATATCTAAAGGGTAGACGAGGTGATCTGCCCTTACAAAACTCCCCACAGAAAGATATCCAGGCAGTAGACGAGGGGATCTGCCCTTACAAAACTCCCCACAGAAAGATATCTAGGTAGTAGACGAGGGGATCTGCCCTTATAAAACTCCCCGCAGAATGATATCCAGGAAGTAGGTGAGGGGATCTGCCCTTTCAAAACTCCACGCACAATGATATCCAGGAAGTAGGTGAGGGGATCTGCCCTTTCAAAACTCCCCGCAGAATGATATCTAGGGAGTAGGTGAGGGGATCTGCCCTTACAAAACTCCTCACAGAAAGATATCCAGGCAGTAGACGAGGGGATCGGCCCTTACAAAACTCCCGCAGAATGATATCCAGGAAGTAGGTGAGGGGATCTGCCCTTACAAAACTCCCCGTAGCATGATATCCAGGAATTAGGCGATAGGATCTGCCCTTATAAAACTCCCCGCAGAATGATATCCAGGAAGTAGGTGAGGGGATCTGCCCTTACAAAACTCCCTGCAGAATGATATCTAGGTAGTAGGTGAGGGGATCTGCCCTTGCAAAACTCCCCGCAGAATGATATCCGTTTAGGATTCATGAAACAAAACTCCCCATGGGAAACTAGCACGGATAGCTCCACGTGGTGTTTCTAGGATCATTCTAAAGACTGTGTAAATTTCAGTGTTGGTAAGTAACAAATTACGAGAATATTGTAATCACTGTAGTCAAGATACTTGATTTCTTTTTGTCCGTGGCGAAGCACGGGTACACAGCTAGTTCCAGATATATTTATAGTTCCAGTAAAGATTTCCAAGTACAGTACCGCTTTACTCCTGCACGATGTTCCTTGGTTGGTTTTTTAATTCCTGCAATACTATTGTATTGTATTGATACATTCCAAGGGCTGAATTACTACTAAAATGTGGTACTTTGGTCAATACATTGTGGGAGGACTTCCACAATACACAATGTATTTCTACAATATATTTCGAGTACAGTTTTACTCCCTCTGTAATTTTAAAAGTTCTATTTTTCTCCCACAAGTTTGATTGGGTTTGGTGGTTGTTTTATTCCCCGGTACATTACCCCGGAAACATTTCGAGTGCCGTTTAGGGAATAACTTGTTCCGAGGGTAGTTTTACTTGCCCAAACCGAGTTTTAGTACTGTAATGGGTGTAATTTTGTCTCAAAGTAATGTACATTTACTAACTAGTTGTGTAGAAGGAATAAAAACCAAAAAACACTACGCTCAATTATTATAAGACTACAATTGAGGTGAAAACTGTTTACCTCCTTCAGTTTGATATCACTCGCGAGGAAGCTCTGCTCAAACAGCTGTTGTACAGTAGGAAGCGTCAGCTGTTCATCCTTCTCCACAAACAGCTGATAGTGGTATGTCTCCTGGCCGGAACTCAGCTTCAAGAACGGGTCTGCCTTCAAGATCTGAGCCACCAGGGAGGTCAGAAACTCTTCTGGGTCTGTGAAATACACTTTTTTAGTATTTTGACAACAAGAAATATAAAATGGGCGAGAACCAAGTGTATTTGGTAAGGGGATTTAAATATTTAAATCAGCTTCTGAATATTTAAATCAAGAATTTTTTAATTTTTGCCAAGCAAATACTTGCAAGGAACAAAGTCAACATACTTTGATAATAATTGTTGAAACTGTTTTAACTAATATAATTTTGTAGGTAAATAAAACCAAAAGCTGTTGAAAATAATTTAAGTTTCAGGTTTTTGAAAATAGTGGCAGTTATTGGTACTGACGTCGATACCAAAAAATACAGAAACCAATCTCTCACTACTTAAAAACCACCTATTTTCTGTAAACTTTGTAAGAATACATTTTTTGACACTTCTGAGTAATACCGTATTATTAATTTAAAACTAAGGCTTTCGCGGCCGGTGTCACGACAGCTTTAATCTAGTTCTTCCGGTTTGGCAACCAGTTCTGGAGAAGTTTTTTTGATAGTGTCACAACCAATGAGAACATTGTATACCTGCTCCAATGGACGGTTGGCCTACCACCAATAGGATAGCAGACAGCAAGTATCTCAGTTTCAGTCAATCAGTGACTGAAGATGGTACTCCACAGCGAGACCAAATATCTCAAGCTAATTATTACGGTGTTTTGACATAGTGTGAACCGGAAGAACAAGATTATCATATTTTCAATTTCAACTAAAAAAAAAAACAAAGTTTTGCTACTCGAGGCACATCTCACCTTTCTCTTCACAAGTAAGACCAGTGACAGAGCTGAGTTTCTCCATGAGTGTCCTGAGCTTCATCACTCTGTCCGCACGCACAAACAAGTTCTCTCTCAACGGGTTGAGGATCTCCTCTCGCAGCACTGTCTGCACTTCCTCGTACCTGTCGATGTCTTTGTCCGAGGCTGGCCTGAAGAGTAGGTTGTCAAACACACTGAAATCACAACGTACAACACATCATTTTTGAATCGTTTTTGTGGCTGTGTTCCTTTTGAAACTTTAAGACTTATCAGAGACTGATTTTTATCTGTGACTGTACAATGAATACACTGAAATTCAAAGTACCTGAAGAATGCACCAGCTCAACTAACTGCTTTCTAGATCAGGTTAGTTCACGTCTGTGCCAATAGAGGTATCCCTTACATTTCCTCGGGCACTGGTTGGGCAAGGTAAAATTTTTTAGGTAGATAGAATTTTATATCTAATTTTTCATAAAACATAATTGCAAGTTGTGCTATGTCCTTAGTCAAAGTTGGTTGGTTTGCAGTATACTTTTGATGGTTTAATATTTATTTATCATGTTCTAGTTAAGACTTCTTAAAATTCTTGCTATTAAACATCTAGTTGCTGGCTTCCCCGCTTTTGGGTCCCAAATTTGTTACAACATTCCTCCCTTTTCCAATCCGGCCCCAAAATATCTACTCCCGCACAACTCTACCCAAAAAGATAAAAACAATTCAATAAGCGCACAGAATCACCCATAAAGCAAATCAAGAGCCAATACTTGGAGGAAAAAACCAAGAGGAAACCACAGATTGTACAAAAACTACATCATGAGCCGAACAGTGTAAGAACTACACTGACACATGGCTTTAACTTATTCACTAGAACCCTGAGGGTATTTACCTAGTGAAGGCGAACATGCTGAACAGCGTAGCGTCCAGGTAGCAGGAGTTGTGGTGGCCCTGGATTCCTCGGTACTTGCCACACAATGAATCCACGTCTCCGGTGCTGCAGCTGATCGGCTGCACAGCTCCCGGGATCGGCGGACAGTCCACACCTTCGAACTCTACAAACAACTTGCATCGTGAGACAGATGTTTCACCAGTTCGGTTTAGCCCTGGCAGTGAAATTTACATGTAGGAGTTGGAGGAGTGTCCTTGATTCGTGACCAGGATTAAACGATGCTTTTCAAAGCCTCAAGGCACTCTTCTCCATGGTGTTCCTCTGTTTAGCCAAGCCAAATGTCAGACGAAGCCAGAATAATAGCCTGTATTCGGTATTCATGCTGTATTTGTATTTCTGTTTTTCCTTGACAACCAAAGACATTTTATAAAGTGTTGCACATAGATTTCCCTGGCAGTTCCTACTTTAACTGTGAAGAAATTTGTATGAAATCACTTTCAACCTAAGAGTAAGTTCTTTATAATTCCAGGCCTTCCTTTAGCTCCATCAAAATTACTTGCCTTAAGACTGCAGAAATATCTGGGCAAAGATTCGCTGCATACAATTTTTATGGAAACTATATGGGATTGTTGATTTGGGATTGGATTGATTTAAATCTTTTAATCCTTTACCACCAAGAAGTAAGAAGTGCTTTTTATAAGAACTAATCTATGTAGGACTGAATCTGAATTTTCAACATAATGTTGTCCCACCATTTGTAACGTAGGAATTGCAGACTAAATTTTGTTTTACTCATATTAGCGAGTTACTCTGACTGACCTTTCGCCTTAGAGTCGACCTGATGGTGTTGGGCGTCGAGGAACCTAGAGTCCTTGCGGCACTGGTTGAGCCCGACAAAGAACGCTCTCTCCTGGTTGCAGGTGAAGTAGCGTCTGTTGTGAAACGTCCCGTCACTGCAGCCATTGTGTTCTTCCTCCTGCAGACAGTTCGGTTAAACCCTTAGTTTTTTTTATTTTCCTAGCTTTAAAAATAACAGTATTTTAAGTTTTTGCATGATTTGTGCCAAGCTTAATACGTAAGTTTTTTTACGCTTACAGTAGAGCCTTACTTATTTCAATTTGTTCTTTGTACTTCTGACAGTCTGTATTATCCGTCATCCAACCAGGACAAAAACATGTCTGACAGTCTGTATTATCCGTCAAATAACCAGGACAAAAACTTGTCTGACAGTCTGTATTATCCGTCATCCAACCAGGACAAAAACATGGAAAGCCAAAGGAAAGTCATGTAAGAAGAGGGGCTACAAGTGCAGAATATAAAACCTAGGGGGTAGCCTGCACCTGAATATTTTCTTGACAGCTTAATTTATTTTAAGTTTTCTTGAAAGTTTTATTTTATTCTAACATTAAAAGAAATTCATTGTCCCATGCAATATTTCAATCTCTAGAGTTAAAGCTTTTAAAAAGAATTAATCTCAAGTTTACTTTGAAATTAGTGCACTATTTATTGTCAGATTTAGGAAACAGGGCACTAGGGCAGGATACGCCATTGCATTATTTATTGTTAGGTAGAACCAACAGTTTTC
This sequence comes from Matsumurasca onukii, assembly GCA_018831715.1. Lineage (NCBI taxonomy): Eukaryota > Metazoa > Arthropoda > Insecta > Hemiptera > Cicadellidae > Matsumurasca > Matsumurasca onukii. The sequence continues at coordinate 2,313,470 of CM032065.1, forward strand.
CTGTCAAATCATGATATAGAATTTCTACGTCTTACGTGAGAAATTCTCAAATGTATTAGGAAGCACTACATTTTTATCAAAGAATATAAAACCAAGATTTAATTTTTGATACGTTGCAAAATTTTTAATGTATATCATGGTGTAAAACTTTTCTAAAGTGAATTGTGATCAAAGAAACGTATATTTTTTAAATTTAAAATAATTAACCTGTAAGTATAATCAAACACACACAAAACCATACAAATTTTAAATCACCCCAGTTGTTACTGGCATAAAAAATACATTTTAACCTAACCCCCAACAATTCCACGACCCACCTCATCACAGAAAGGCAGCGAGAAGCAGTTGGTGACTATGGTTTTGAGCGGCATGAGCACGCGAATGAACTATTTACAGTGAGAAGCACCCACACTGCCGCTGCCGGTGTAACGCCAGCAATGCAACGTTGGCTTGGCAGCCTACTCGGTCAGACAATAGTATCAAGGCCGTGTTCACAACAGTGGCCTAGATTTGGTATTCATCACACTTAATGTGATGTGCTTTCATGTTGTACTTGATCTATTTTATTCTGTGTGTCTGGTAACAGCTGTTTCAGTTATTATTTTTTTTTATCTTTGTTCAATTTTGAAGTATACGGAACTGTAGGAATTGTCAGGAATGTACCAAAAATATGCAACAATAGAAATTATAAGAATAACAATACTCATGTTAATACAAATAAATACAAAAATCTTCTGCACAAACCTTTTTTTAAGGCAAATTTTACTAGAATCTTACTTGACTTTTTTTATGGTGAACGATAAAGATTAGACAAATTACGAATATGTTCGGAAAATCAGAAATAAGTATTTAAAAATCGAATACAAAATAATTTTGTTTTATTGAAAAGGTACGCAAGAGGCTTTACTAAGAGTTTTAGAACTAGAGTACATTTTTTATTTAAATTTGAATAAAAAGGATTTTTGAGCTTCTGTTATTTTAATTACTTGCAGAACATGCACTGACATAAACAACTCAACAGGCAATCAGGTTTTGGAGGAAAAAGAGAAAAAATACAGCTAGCGTACTTGGGATATTCAGAATAGACAGGCTCAAGTAAACTGAAAACTCATTGTAATTATGTATAAAATTTGATGTTTTCAACTTGTTTTTGGATAAATAAAGTACTAATTATCTTCTCACTTCCATTAAAAGAGTAGGGCATGTAAAAATGAGTTTTAACTTCTTAGGCCTACATCCTTTCTGTAAGCATTTGTAAGCAATGGGAATTCCCAAATGTTATTTTTTATTCACCCGGAATTAAAGGCTTAAAGCCTTACTTGGTTAATCTTACGATACAAATCAAGTACAGTTCGTTAGGTGTAGCATGGCCGGTCCTGCTGGCCGCTTATAGTCCATCTCACCGGCCATGCTAAACCTTTTTTGTTCACTAACGATGGAAAATGTCCGCAATAATAGTTCAACTTCTGAAATCCTCCCATCGTCAACAACAAACTTTAAACAAAGGATGCTAAACCTGACGAACTGTAATGCGTTGGTACAGCAAGCAGCAGGAAACTAAAGCTTGTAGACTCTAACCTACCATCTCTATACCGGCGACGAGGCGCTTGATCTTGTCTCCTGGGACCTGGCCGATCCAGCGGATGACGCCATAGTGCGGCTGATCGTTGACCTTCACCTCGACCACGGAGCCGAGGCCAAGGTCTGAGGGCTCCGGGCCCGTGCTGTCGTAGTAACTCAGCTCGCTCCCACTGTTTCCACTCAGTATAACATCTGCAACACAAGCACAATCACACCTCGTTGCGGTAAATATAATATAATTTAAAAACTTCAAAATTAAATTTTTCTTAGATTGACAAGATTTTTTGAAAGCTTCCGTTCTTTCGGTCTAACCACAAAATTTAGCGATATCTTTCTTTGTACTTTGTAGGCTCTCCAAATTGTCCTACATTGATCTTCTACAAACTGCCTACTTTGGTCTAATAAAGCTTTTACTTGATAAAAGAGTTTGTACACGAGGTTAAGACTTTGGAGTGCACAAGGATCATTTCCATATTTAAACTCCGAAGAAGAACAATCCGAAACGACTTTAAACTTCCCATCATGCAAACTGTGAGCTCAGTTTTTCCTATAACAAAATATTAATGCTCCCATGTACATACATGTTAGAAACTCTGATTCTCATCAAACGTAATTTTCAAATATTTAAATAATTCCTTCCAAACCAATCTTGCAACACAAGATCTCTTTTCTTTGTAAATCCCTTCACATTCTAAATAATTCTGGAAGTGTTAGCACATTATAGTACATGTCTTTTGGATTTGTACTGCTAATACTGTAGCTCTCCCTTTAATCACAATAGAAAAAACCCACATTACCATTACTCTTACCTGGTTTAATTACGTTTTACATTAAAAAACCAAAGAATTTTTATTAATACTTAAATATTAACCCAATACGGTGCATATTGGGGCAAGCAATATGTGAGTGCAATATTAACACTTACTAGTAACAAATAACGGATACAAACAAATTCAACAATTCACCAAAATTAATTGTTTTTATAGGCTTGTGAGGAGTTTACTCATGTCTAATACTGAGCTACAACGCTTTGACCTCCAAGAATATTGCTTTTTTAATATTTACTAAACTGTTCAGTAAGAATAAGGATTGAAGGAAAAGCACTATCAAGACAAAGCCTATTTTAATGGAAAAATCTACAGCAACTGAAATTCCCTATTATTTCAGAGAATAAATTACCGCTGAGTCTGTTTTTGAAAGTAGATTTTGACTCTAGTAAAATGACACTACAATGATCTACAGGGACACAAAACTTCATAATAGCTGAATTACTATTACTGTACTGGGACAAGTGGGACAACTTGACATCTGATAACAAACCGGTTGTAATACCTATTAACTTTGATGAAAGAGATGCAATACTTGGCCATGACAAATCAGGAAGATTTGGGAATAAATGGCCCGGCTTGTCTTCTTTCTCTGGTTCAGAGTGTTCTTTACACCAAACCAAAAATAAAAAGGAATCAGAACTAAACCGACAATAAAGGACATCCACAGACAAAGCGTCAATTTCATAACACTTCATCATTCAATGGCCTTTGTTTGAAAGAAATCAAATGTGCCACGATCAAGACATAAATCAATATTTCTGATTGCTCTAAAGGCCTACACCCACAATGTTTCTTTTACAAAAAACCTTTTCTCCAAAACAAACAATTGACAACAAAATTCAAAGAGTAAAACAATATTACATATAAATACACAAATTTGAAAATAAGGAATAGAAAGGAGAGCAGGTTCAAGTATATGAGGATAAAGTAGACACACATAAGAGAACACGAACTGACAAATTTTCAGCTCCACTGGGACCTTTGTCAAGACAAAAAGAAAGCATTTAAAAGGGTAGAAAAGGCAAAGCTTCACAACAAAGCTTTAAATTTCTCGCTTTTTGTCTTAAAAATAAGAATTTTCGTGTTTTCTTATGTGTTTACTTCAACCAGGTGAGCCTGCTCTCCTTTCTATTCTCTTTCGATATCATATCCTTGTCTTGTTAAAAAATTAAATTCCTAAAACCAAATTTAAAACATTTTAAATGAAAATTGGTTGGAGATTGAATTAGAATTCGTACATACCGTAATATGGTTCAGGCTGCTTGGTGTCTTTTAGTTTTTGTTCGTATTCCAAAACAAACACGGGTATATTGTCCATCATTTTCACTGTTTAAATATGATCCATTCGCTCAAAATAATTAGAAGTCACAATAAAAGTAGTGTTTACGTACGTATATGTGAGCTATTAAATACTGGTATTCTATTCACTAATAAATACAATAAAAAATGACAAAGACACCATAAGCATTATATTGAAGAACAAATGTTGTTGTTTAATGTGTGATAATTTTGGTGTATTTAACAATTAGGCTATCACGACCAGTGTGACAACTATAACCTAGTTCTTCACTGGTTCAAAACATCATAATAATCGTTGAGTCATCCATATAGTGGGGGTGTTCTATATTGAATAAATTATAGTATTTTGTACAAAACCACTCTTACATTTAAAATTTAATATAATAAATGGTTTAAAATATGTCGGTCTTGTGAGGAATACCATCTTCAGTCACTGATTGGCTGAACTCATTATGATGTTTTGACGTGGTGTAAACTGGAAGAACAAGATTATATTTTAGTGCAGTGTTTCTTTTAAGTACGCCACCAGCAAAGTTTCAAAGGGTAATTTAAATGTTTCCTAACCTAAGTTAAACCTTACTATACAAATAAATTTTCAAACAAAAAATCTTTTGGACTAATAAAAATGAAAACAGATTTTCAGTCTACTTATAGACTTTTAGAAAATCGGTAAGGAGTATTTAGAGATATTCTGTACAGAAATATCGTAAAAGTTAATGTAAGTTTAGAAAAAAACACGAGTTATATTTATTTCCCACTGCTCTAACCTCCACATGCAAAACTATTAAAGCATGATTGCAAACAAAGGAATATGCCATGTTGGTTCAATTTAGTTACGTAGAACTTAAATGTTTGAAAGCATCTGTTAATTAATAAAACATTTTCCCCCACACAAAATTGACCTACTAAACATTTTTGACAAAATCTGAATACAGATGTTTCGACTGTACACAAATAAATAATTATTGAACATATTGCTTCACAACATAAAAATCCAAACTACAGCTATCAAAATTGTTTGTCGAATTTTTACAATTTCATCAAAATATTATTAACATAATAATTTTGAAGAATTTATAGTAAGTAATAATTTCTTAGTGACGTTAAAAAGTGTACGAATGAAAATTATTTTAAACTCTTAATTTCTTTAAGTATGCTGTTTTCTCTTTCAATTGAGTGTTTAATAAATTAACAAAATATAAATTATAAATTTTGTTCCTTCAAGGTTCAAGAGTCCTACTTTTCTAAATTGATAACAATATTTAATAATTAGCAAATGGAATCAATGCGTTATTAAAAACATGTCCAACTAAACAAACAAAAAATTAAAACTCAACTATCGCACTCCTTAAACAAAATCAATAAAGAAAGCGCAGCACGACGTATGATTGATGTGTGATGGGTGATATGAAAGCTGACACACGGGGCCGGGGTCGGTATTTACCGCTAGCGTGGGGCTCGGGCACACACAGACTGACGACGGTCAGCTGCTGCTATTCTCGGCTCTCCGCAAATAGCCTCCCTCCGCGTCCGCCACACATCATCCATATCGCACATTCCTAACCATCCACTTCCTGCCCATCTCTACCCACTTTCACTGTCACTATCACCTGTACTAGTTAACGATTACATCAAGCTCTTAGTATTGTTAAGCTTAGAGGCAAACTAGAACACAAATTGTTATTAAGTACTAACAAACTGAAAGAAATAAAATGTTAGTATTTATTAAATTTATTAACAAATTTGTTTTAAATATTCAGGTAGTAGTTACATTTATTACATAAATAAACATCTCATGTCATGGAAACCCGCTATTTTAAATATTTTGGTTATGAATAGTTTTACTAATAACCTAGTTACTGTTGCTGTAAAAAGTATTGAATCTATTCACAATTTTTTTAAATATACAACTATAATGGTGCAGGTGTAACATAAAAATGTCTTATTTTATATAAACCTACTTTTTTTAGATTTGGTTATTAATAATACTTCTAATAGCCTAATTAATGTTTCTAGATAAAGAGATATAACCTTGATTTTATTTGTTGACTTTTGTAACATAATCTACTAAGTATTATTGATGAGTATTCATTTGTTGAGTTAATACATTATTAATGTACCAAATGAAAAGGTTAGATTTAGGAAATAGGGCACAAGGCCAGGATGTACTATCAAAAGAAATTCTATTCCTTTGGTACCAAGTAAAAAGGTTAGCCCGACAAAGTGTCCCTTGTAAAAATGCTTTTAGTTTGATAACAGCTTTTGGAGAGTAAAAGTTAACTTCATGTTTAGTTGCAAGTAAGCTGATTCAAACTGGAAGTTTGAGAACAAATTGGGTAATCTAAAAATCTATTTAAATTTTAAATGTTTCTAGAGACTGAAGAAACATCCAACAATAATTTAGGAATAATACCCACAACAATCTGTTTTTCTTTTAACCCTTTGCGGTCTCATTTTATTTTTAAATTTTCGTAAAAAGCCTCCCGTATGGGTTTCTCCAGTCCCCTGTAAGCAAAACTTCAGCAAAACCCCTCTCTGGTACGGTGCATTACCAGTCATTAAACCACACATCTAAGCGCGGGGATTTAGCGCCTCTCTAAGCTCAAAAAGTGCCACTCGCCGCCTCACTGGATTTGATAAGCCATTTTCTCTTCAATGATCCTCAGCGGTCATTGTGGCCCCCGCACCGGCATGATCCAACAACTAGCATTGCACCGTACTAGGCGCACCGGGTGGGATTCGAACCACGCTGTGACAGACAGGGGCCAACTGTCCGTCACTATAACCACTAAACCACCGGGCTGTTTGTCGTGGGCTGTCAAACTCACACTTGAGTTGCCGAGGAGGGGGGAGGGAGTGGTAGTTTTGCTCTTCTCTGCTAGGTGCCGTTAGTGTTGCGTAGTCCTCGCATATCAGAGACTGTTTCAACCGTCTCCTATACTGCACATCTAAGCGTTCAAGAGGAAATAGCGTTTGTCGACCTATAGTCGACACGCGACCTCAAAGGGTTAATAAATACTTTATGTATTATTTACATCTAATTCAGAAATGAAAGTTAGTTAAATATTAATGATAATACAATTTTAAACTCAAAGAAAACATTCATTAAAAAAGTTGGGCATGATTCCACTTACCATCAGGACTTGTAACAGGAGAGGAAGACAGTTTGATGAGTTCGCCGGTGCTTGGCCGAGTCTTACCATTGTTTGTGGGGACCTGAAAACAAAGACGTGAGATTCTACTTAACCCTTAGTAGAGATAGACAAGTTTTGATTTTTCACTGGAAATCAAGGGGAAAATACTTTTTCCCGCTTGACTTTTGGCAAATTGCTTGGATGAGATTGAAAATTGAAACATTTTAGGATTTATGGCTTTATTTCTTAAAGAGAAAGAAACCCAATTTTAATGGAATTGAAAAATTAATTTTTTATATTTAAATAGTGATTAGGGTAATTATCCCAATAAAAACTATTGAAATAATTTGTTAAAACATCACCCAAAAGCAGAATTTCTCGAGAAAATTTCATGGGTTGCCCATCTCTAACTTCAACAAACAGCCAAAAACCCTCAAAGTTTCCTCAGGAACAATTATACCCTCCTGCCAAAAAGGTTCCTGATTCTAAGGAAATACCCTTGAATGGAGTCATATCATAACAGGAGCTAAACAGCCTTGGGACGTTTGTGTTTTGTAACAGTAAGAGGATGCAATGCTGAGGCTGACTGTGAAAGTAGCGAACTAGAGTTACAGTTAGCTTTAGAGTAACAAATTGCGCAGGGAATTGGCTTCACTCTTGAAGCTCAGACAAGTGAACTTCATCCCAATTACTCCCCTCTAGAAGACATCTTCTCCTAGTCTCCAGAGAGGGACCTTTATGCAACCCCAATTTCTGAAGTTGATGCCTTAAGTGCCCATGTCCAGTTAAATATGATATTAAAAATCTTATGTCAAAGCGTTTTAGTTTTAAGATGCTACTGGAGAGCGCCCTGCTAGGCCCTTTTAGGAGCAGGTTGGCGGTTGAGCTTCCTGAGAGGCTTGTCCACTTTCGACAATGTGCCTTATAGGTATTATCCTCCTAGGACTTATAAACCAGAGCCGGACTTATGCCAACTGCCGGTTCCGGTCTATTAAAGGCGGCCAGTGCTCCTTTCTTTGCAAGGAGGTCTGCCTTCTCGTTACCCGAGAAACCCTGATGTCCTGGGATCCATTCTAGATGATATCCAGATTGTCCTTACCTGTATTGCACTGCTAGTGTGGTGCAGGAAGTCTCCTTGATCTGTAGAGTCACTCTCGACACTGGTCCAACGGAACGAGTCACTCCTTCGCAACTTGGAGCTGTTCTCCTTGGCACTGCTGCTGCTCTCACTCTTCGTGCGTGCCTTCGGCCTCCTCTCTAGCACATGACAAGGCTGTATTAACTGCTAGAGGGGACCAATAAATAAACTGTCCAAATAGTCTTGTTTTCAGGCAACTGGCCGAATACAGCCCAATTCAGGTACTGATTACGGCGTATTACGGAGCAATCTACCCACACATATCCTACGGATTGGCTTTGTTAGGCCTATGCTCAAAATCAAGTTTTTTCCAGAGTTTTCATTCTCCAAAAAAAGGCAGTCCAAATCATTGCAAAACTGCAATGGAGAGAGTCGTGTAGGCCAGTGCTCAAAAATTTGAAAATGTTCACCCATCTTGCCTCTATATTTTAGAAACGTGCCGTTTTTTTTCTTTTTTCAAATCAAAATGTGGTCTTGTAAGAGGAAGTGACATTCACTCTTATGAAACTAGAGGCAGGGAAAACCACCGAATGGGGAGACACAGAACGGCAGTTCATGAACGTTTACCTTCTCACATAGGAGTTCAACTCGTCAACAAGTTGCCAAAGTGCCCAGGAGCTCAAGGCTTTTAAAACTCGTCTGAAAAAGGTTTTGGCCACAGAAGCATTTTATAATACAGACGAGTTCATGGCACACGACTGGGAAATTGCGGAACACACTGTCTAATTACGGGACTGGAGAGGTTCAATTCGAATGAATGAGAGAGTGAATGTCTATTAATATATGTATGAACGGAATTTCAATGTTAGAATGTGTGGAAAATTTTAGTTTAGTTTCAAAAATAGAACTGACGATTGCATAACATATCACATGTTTTTTTGCAATAAACCATTTATTTATTTAGTCTGTATTTTAGACCAATCACTTTTGAACCTTACGATATTTACAAGGTAGAGAACTTCTAGCCCTACTGCTCTAGATTCTAACAAGACCATAATATAATTATATTTTCAGTTACTTATCAACTAAATAAAAAAGGTTTTTCCTTTCTTTTCTTTTAAAACTTTGTTTTCTAACTATTTTGGTTGTTTTTCCAGATTACTTTTTTAAAGTTTTATTAAATCACTATTTGAGATGCGACCACTCTCATGAGGGTATTTTAAGGCAAATATGTGGTGAAGGATGAGTGTGATGAGTGGTAGTAATGAGTTATGAGGTGTAGTCTTGTTACAATCTAAGGCCGACTCTTCCTTAGAATACGTCATTAATTAGTAGCCCAATGACCAATGCAAATACAAGGACCAACGGCTTAGCGTGACTTCCAAACCACGCAGGTGATGGTCTGATACGTCTAAACGATGGTGGGAGTTGATGCGAGTATCATCAGATGATCAATGAGACTATCTGAGCCGCTTTAGACCAATAACATCCTCAAAATCCTACCTCCATGAAGCTGGATTACAGGACCACGCCACGAGTCCCAGTCACAATACTCTGTGTACAACCAATCAATGGATCCGCCACTTGTCATTCATGTTCTTCCTCTGTTCACTTGAATGTTTAGGGCTTAATCTTTGTTTAAAGTTTTTACTATAATTTTAAATACTTCTTTTACACAAAAAGAGTATACAGACACAAAGCATTGAAACCTTCAGCTTCAGCTTGTATATAGTTGCATGTACACACTCAACAATGCAAAGTAATCTGATGTATTAGGGTCAAGCATGGGTTTGATCAGTTACTGGGACAAGACTAAAATAACAAACAAAAGCTTAGGGATAGAGAAATTAAGTCTTTAGGAAGGAAAGTTTGAAATCCCTGAGAGTTTTCATCACGATGGAACAAAGTAAAGAACATACAAAAATAACTGCATAATACTTTCAGTATTTAAATTAGGTTAAGATTTTCAGACAAATCATTAAAAACTTTAGGAAAGATAGTACAAGTTACTTTTCAATACGCTACCGTACAAGAATTAAAGTTACTCTAAACTGCACTCTTGACATTTTTGAAATTGTTAATAAATTCGCTTTTAATGCAAAGGTATACTAATAAACATTAATTTATAAAACTGTAAATTACCAGAGTTTTCTTCGAGGAGCCAATATCTTTTCATCAATTTTACGGCTATCATTTCACAGAAAAGTTAAAACCACATTTAATATAAAAATAAAACTAGAACCACATAAAATAATCAATAAATAGCCAACACAACCGACCATAGTTATAAAGATAATCCAGCCACAACGTAATCTAGCTTGGGCCCCGAGTTCAATCATACCACCTTCTAATGATAAGATAGTAAAGTGTCGAGCTTATCTAGTTTTCCACAGATTACGAGACCTGTGCTGTCACTGGTTCAACTCACTTCACATAGGTAGTGACTAATTGCACGGTTAAATTCACCAGTCAACTCAGTGAAAAAAGAACAAAGGAATGTAGAGCATATTTGAGCTGTGAAACTTTAACACCGCCGTAATATTTGGTACTGTGTAAATATCTGGTACAGGATGTAAATTAAGTTTGAAACTGTAGATAAATTGTAAAAGCTCACGGGATAGTCTGACGCTATCTTGGAAAAATATGGTAGAGGGCAAAGAGCTGAAGCTATATTTTAGTATTCTGCTCATAGACACTATTAGACTTACTAGAGTTGTAAATGATAAATATTAGGGATAAGCCAACTGCAATTTTCCAACAATTCTCGATTCTCGACTTCACCGATTCCTGTTCTGAGATGAAAGACAGTTTTTAACTGTAACACTAGAGTTTGAGACATTTAGGAATATGGATCAGTTAAACCCTAAAATTTTTACTACAGAGGTCCTTAACTATTTATTTTCTAGACTATTTTCACTAAAAACATAGATTTCACTAACTATATTTTGCTACTAAATCTATTCTAAATCACTATTTGAGATGCCGACCACTCTCATGAGGGTATTTTAATACAAATATGTGGTGAAGGATGAGTGTGATGAGTGGTAGTAATGAGTTATGAGGTGTAGTCTTGTTACAAACTAAGTCAAAGTCAAAAATACTTTATTCCAAAAAGTACAAAATAAGGATGGCGTCATCAAAAATAAAAGAAATACAATATTATTATAGCTAATGATAAATTAACATAACAATGAAACTTTTTTATTTGTTATATAGGAAAAAGGTATTTAACAGCTTATAACATACACGAAAATAATAATAATTAAATACATAAAATTCAACTATCTGTATTAAATGAATCAAGAGTGAAAAATTTGTTAAGTGAGTACAGCGGCTTAGATAACAAGTACAGTTTTAATTTGTTTTTGAATTGGTCAAAATCTGTTATATTTTTTATTTCTGAGGGTAAGCTAATATATAATTTAATGCCAGCGTAGCTGGTTTTTTTTTCAAAGACTTTTGAATTATGCTTTACAAAATAAGGTTAAGTTCCTTAAATCTAGTATTATAACTATGATCACCTAATATACAAACTGAATCAAAATTACGTTTAATAAACAAAACAAGTTCAAAAATATACAAACTAAACACTGTAAGTATTTTTAATTTAGAAAAACTTTCCCTAGCAGAATCAAGCCTAGGGAGTTATGAGGTGTAGTCTTGTTACAAACTAAGGACGACTCTTCCTTAGAATGGGTCATTAATTAATAGCCCAATGAGCAATGGAAATACAAGGACCAAAGGCTTAACTTGACTTCCGAACCACGCAGGTGATGGTCCGATATGTCTAAACGATGGTGGGAGTTGATGCGGTTATCATCAGATGATCACTGAGACTATCTGAGCCGCTTTAGCCTACATCATCCTCAAAACCTGACCTCCATGAAGCTGGATTACAGGACCACGTCACGAGTCCCAGACCAGATTCCAGAGTCCCTGATTCCAGAGCTGCTGCCTTCCAGCTGACTAGTTCTCAGTTCCGATTCCATCATACATCAGTGGAATCAGGAATCGACTTTTGGAATTAACCCTCCCCTAATAAATACGATGTTAATAAAATATCTAAAATTTGATGATTACCTACCCATGTTAACTCCGTAAAAGTCATCAGCTTTCACCAACTCCAGAGCAGATATAGGAACCACCTTTTCATCATCATCCAACTTGTGCAGTAAATTGTCCTGAAAAATCCACAATACACTTGACTTCTGCTAGATTCATAAGAATTTTCCAACATCCAACCTCCTCATCTGCTGATGGAACTTGAAGTAATGTAGAGAATGAGAACTCTCAACATTTTTAAAATGAGATCAGATGAAATTCCCAATCAAGTTTCAGCCAAATCTTCATTGGCAGAAACTGGAATCCTTCGGATAAGGAGGTTGAAATCGCAGGGAAAAAAACAATCACTATTTGAAATGCCGACCACTCTCATGAGATTTTTTTAATGCAAATATGTGGTGAAGTATGAGTGTGATGAGTGGTAGTAATGAGTTATGAGGTGTAGTCTTGTTACAAACTAAGGCCGACTCTTCCTTAGAATGGTTCATTAATAGCCCAATGACCAATGGAAATACAAGGACCAATGGCTTAACGTGACTTCCGAACCAAGCAGGTGATGGTATGATATGTCTAAACGATGGTGGGAGTTGGTGCGGGTATCATCAGATGATCACTGAGACTATCTGAGCCGTTTTAGACATATATCATCCTCAAAACCTGACCTCCATGAAGCTGGATTATAGGACCACGCCACAAGTCCCAGTCATAACACAATATGCAGACGTACAATAATGTGGCTACATAAACAATGAGAAGCAACTTAATTTTTTCTGGTTGGAAGTTCCTCTGGACAACCCAAACACAGGAGGAATACCATAAATACAGTTATACCCACAAAAGCTTTCCGGTCTACTCTCGAAATATTAAAATTTAAAACTATACTTAGTTAAATTTGTTGGACGAATAAGACGTATGTTTGAGCAATTATATTTTCAAGAAGAAAGGTTCAAACTAATAGCAATATTGTTACAAAAAACTGCTTTGTACTTTACACTTACAAAACAAACTCCAACTTTGATTTGGCCGTCTTCTAACTTCTGCACCCAGCGGACTGTTCCTCTCTCTTGCCCCGTATCATTCACCCACACCACCTGGTCCCCGAACTTTAGCGGCACGCTCCCTTCTGAAATATTTGGTTTGCTGTTATTGTTTTTGTGAAGTCTAGTAACTATAAAATAGAAACAAAGCTATTATTTTTTTAAAAAAGTAAGATTCCTTGTGGAGCGTAACCGTGGCGGGTTGGAATCGTGCGCGACTTTGGAGCTAATTACTCCGCTGGCGTGGGTTCGATCTCCGCAGTCACCACTTACATTGGTAATGTGACTATATAGTAACGCTAGGTAAAGGTCGAGGTTGAGTAATAGAGAGGACTTTGTAGTCCTAACTTCACCTTGTTAAAACAACACCTTTACCTTTATTCCTGACTTCTTTTCTGTATTTTTTTTTAAATTTTATCCTTAAAAGCCAACAACATTACATTCCCCCAGGCAGTCAGACTAGGTAGAGAAGACAGTCTCTGAACCAAAATCCAGTTTCAAGATTGTAAGTGAAATTCCTAGAAAGATTTCATACAAATTTCCTCGTAAGAATAAAAAATCAGAAATTTCCCACTGGGGTGCTCTTTGGTAGGTGCAATGGGTAGACAACTCATATTAGACAGCTTTACAATTCAGCTTGCCAAATGTCCTATAATATCTACTGCTTTCTGAGAAAGGGTATAAAAATTCAAACTAAATTTACCACACTTCACCACAGTGTTTCAAAAGTTGTTGGATATTGAATACGATGGTACTTGCCAGCCTTAGAAGAGAATGTGTCAGTACTACTGGGTCGTGCTGGAAGTTCGTCGACCCACATGGAAGCGGTAGACTGGTACGTCTGAGTACTGGAGTGTCGAGAGACCATAGGCGTAGGCGAGGTGTCTCGATGTGGAATCAACAGCTCTAACTCACTCACGTTGACAAAGACCCCGGCTCCAGGAGGACAACTGAAGTATCGCTGGCCAGCAAAACATCCGTCCCCATTCTCAGAAGAACTGCATTCCTGGAAACAATTCAAAGGAATGTTGTAAACAGCAAAAACCTTCAAACCACAAGAATTGATGACAATGTTGTTTTTTTTTAATTCAGTTTTAAGAACTTGTATTCAGATGTTAGTGTTAGCAATCATCATGTCATTTAGAAACCAAGTTTTAAAACATGAGTAAAACATTCAATACTTGAAATCAATTGAAAACCAAACCAACACACTTTAGCGCTTAACAGTCTGTTTCACTTTTGGTTAGCAGCACTGAAAACCCATAGGATGTTGTTCTTATGGGAGTTTCGGTCATAGTCAAAGAAAACGTAGAAACAAGCATCCTCCCAAACAGACGCCCCAAGCCCGGGTCTCACTTGCAAATTGCAGATCATCTGAGGTTATCATAGGAACTACTGCATTATTGTGTGACGCAGTCTATCTGGCATTAGCTGGGCATCGACAAAGATAACAAGTATCAAGTAAGTAAGTATTGGTAAGTTAGGCCCAGGCTTTAGACTGTGTGGCCAATGCACACTATCTCACGGCTCTAATTAAGCATGCATCACACATCTACTGTAATCAACCAGTGAACTGGTGAACTTTTATGAAACGCAAGCACTTGTGTAAACAACTACATCACCTAGTCCGACACAGAAGCGTAGCCAGGATTTTGAAAGGGGAGGGGTTCAGGATCACAAGACCTTTTTAAGCGTAAACAACTGGGGGGTTGAAGGTATGTAAGAGGGCTTGGGGGCTACATTGTTATAGTGTAGGCCTATATACTTCAGTTGAAGACCTGAGAGCTAAATCACTAATCCAAAATCAACTTACGCCCAAGTTACATAAGCAAACTATATCGGTACTTTTGGTGTTTTCACTACCTTCCGAGAGTTGTAGTTACTTCCGTCATTCTGAATATTGTTTAAAGTGGTTTATTATTATTAATTAACTTATTTATACAAAATACGAGTAGTATTAAGATTTTGATTTTATTCTTTGGGGATAGTGTTATTTGATGTACAGTTAAAGAAAACCTCTATCAAATAAATCCTTCTATATAGACAAAAAGGGCCTTAAGGGTCTTTTTAGGGACTTTATCAAGGGACATGGGGAAGAGTGGTAATGAACAGGAAAACCACCCTTCTTGGCTACGCTCCTGGTCGGAAATATACTTGGGCTTGGCTTCAATGTTTAACATATACTGCCTCACCTATGTCATTAGATCACTGCAATCTACGAAAGATGTCAATAAGTCAAACACAACATTAACAAACTTGATGAATTACAACTCAACTACTAATATTAATTAATGAGTACAGTACCGTAGAGCAGACGACAGGGCTCAAACAAGTATGTCTAAACCATTTAAGTTATAGTGTATTTATTGCCTACCACATTTCAACTCAAAGCTATCCTGAAGAGATATTATATAAAACAAAGAGATAGGCCTAACTTATTATGAGTCCTGGTGGGACTCCAAATGTCAGAAATCAATAAAAGTATGCATACAAAAATCATCCAACTTAAACCAATTGTTAGTAAGTAGATCCAGATTACACCAGTTGCTCTTAGTAAGAATATTAGTTTTGTCTGGCAAAAGGACTAACTTTGGGCCTAAAGGCTACAACAGGCAAAAAAATATCTACTATACAAAACTAATCTTGTGATCTTTATCGCCAACAAAGTAGAGCCCAACAGAAGGCTAACCTATTGGACTTAAAACTTGTTTCTCCACAAAACAAATTTATACCGTACCAAAAGTTCCACTCCAAAATATGTTCCATGGCCCTTTTTGGCCACTGGTCCTTTGGACTTGACTTTTCCTATCTTCGGAGCTGCTAATTTGTTGTCTTCTCTGCTGTACACATTGACTAAGCTTCCAACATCAACTGAACGAAGTTCTTGACACCGATATTTATTTTTTAGGATTTCAACCCTTTCAATAGGAGAAGACACTGCCTCTAAAAGTGGCCAAAGAACTTCATCAACTGGTAATAAACGCTCTGCAGAGCATAACCATTGATCCTGTTCGTAAGTTTCATCGTAAGTAGCTCCAAAACTCAAAATTTTGATAACATAGACGTTTTGTGAAACTTGTCTATTTACATGAACTAAACTTCCCATTAGTACTGTTATCGTGTCATTTTCAATTGCAAATTTCTTGACAACTGAATTTTCTTTAACCACACAGTAAGAAAGTTTCATAGGCCTCCTAGAAGTCATAGTGGTGGACACCTTAAAGCTCGTAAATTAACCTTATTTAATGGTAGGTAAAATATTAGTAACATAGAATGGGAGTTTGATTTTTACTTCTTATCCAACCCAAAATTGAATTAAAGTATAGTATTCAATTAGGCTAAGCATTTCAGCATGCCATGCAACATCCACATATAAAACCAACATACGCAAGTAAAAGGTTCTCACAAGATCGTTCGAAAATACTTATTAGTGAATGAATTCGAAATTTATAACTGGATCTCTAAAACGTAATATTGCATGTAGTTTCACTATTATTGTTTTGGTTTTTGCTTAAATAAACATCAGAAATTGACAGATCAGCCTCAACAGAACTTCAGAAGTGAAACTGTGAATCAGTGTCAGTGAATTCGACAGGAGGCAAAACGCAACGAAACAAAAATATATTCAATA
This sequence comes from Matsumurasca onukii, assembly GCA_018831715.1. Classification (NCBI taxonomy): domain Eukaryota; kingdom Metazoa; phylum Arthropoda; class Insecta; order Hemiptera; family Cicadellidae; genus Matsumurasca; species Matsumurasca onukii. The sequence goes on from CM032065.1 coordinate 2,330,122, forward strand.
CTATTTTTCGGTGAATACTGTAAAAATTATATTTAATTTGATTACGACAGGCGAGAAACGAGGCCAGATTGTGGTATACATACAGTCGATTAAACAAATTATTATATTGGACTACGGGTTTTAAATAATATTTAAAATAATTTTATTATAATAATGTATAAACAAGGATATAAATCATAAATAGGTTCTTGGTTTTGTATAAAGGAAGGAAATAGGTTGTATAAGAAATAGAACATATAAAGGATGCTTAATACATTAATGGGGGAATTCCAGCACCATCTTCAAGTGGCAGACTCCTAATCCTGCGCCGGGTTCCACGTAATCGCAGCGAGACAGCTCTGATAACTGAAAACTAGCACTGGACCCTTAGCCATCCAATCACTTGTGAGTAGGGTTTCCTCCATTTTCTGGCTAGAGCTTCACTAGTTCTTTTATGAAATAAAGAGTACTCTTTATGAGGAACTCCCTCTGTGGAACATATCAATGGCGTGAAACTTCCCATTACATCTTCAGCAGCTCTATCGTATTTTGAATGTTTCTGTGTTGGATGATTTCTAAAAGTAATTTCCCAATCTTGATTGAGGTAAGAAGGGGCGACAGCATTTACAATGAGGTTAACAAAGAACGCCACCCTCTCCGCCTCCCAGATTCCATTTACTGGAATCTATGATGAATCGTTGGTTGTAGTTTTTGGAAATAACTTCAACTTTCTTCAAAAAATGAGAATTTCAAATAAATTTACTTATAAATGAAGAGCAACTTTTCACTGGTGTAAATAGAATTGTATCACGGGTTTTAAATTCATTACTATATAGTCAATAGTTTAACTTTGCGTTATTTAGTAATATGTCTCCAACGTTTTGTGCGGGGCGTTATTTTAAGGAGAGTAAAATTAATGAAAATATGCCGAGCATTCAGTGTACCGCTTGCAACGAGGTAGTTATTTAATTTTATGTCCATCACTGATGACTAATTGTTCTGGCCACTGACTTACTTAACATTCTTACTTTCATTTTATAAAACAGGTAGTTCCATTAGTGGTGGGGGGAACTGAGATAAATAATAAGAAATTGATTCAACCCTTAATTTATAGAACCTTTTTTTCATATATATCTTTTTTACAATAACAAAGATATTATTCAAACAATCCAATAACAGTTTTATATATATATATATATATGATATATATGTTTTGATTTTGGTTTTCTTGGTTGGTACTTCACTTTTTTCTGTCAACTGAAATGTCATATGATATGTTACAAAACCTTGGGGATAAAAGCTTCACCGCTGCGCACGCATTAAACTCGGCACCTATGTAAGGCGCGCAAAACAGATGCGCTGTGGACAGGTACACCCCGCTCCCTAGATAGGTTTCTAGGTGTATTGGTTTCACCACAGAACATTTTATTTATGGTATTCATGCTATACAGCGTGCAAACCATCGAATTAAAGTACTGTATAAAAGTTCAAAAAGTATTAGTATATTTAAATATAATGAATACTGAAAATGTAAAGAATAACTTTATGCGTTATCCATTTAATATTTTAAAATGAAAAAAACTTGATTAGTTTAAAATTAAATGGTTGATTAAAAACCATGTGCCACTATTAATGACTACCGCAAGGTAAATGAAGATAACATTAAGAACTAAATACTATGCGTCTTATGAAAATCCGCAATTAAAGCTTAAATAAAAGTACAGAAGATACAAAGACATGAAACTATACTTTTTCAATTCATTGATTATATTGCAAGTCATACAATTTCAAAAAGTGCATCGCTCTGCAATCTAACGGGGAAACTCGAAAATAGAGTTTAAATGAAGACTACTCAAAAAGTGCATCGGCACGCTATCCAGCGGAAAATTAAATAAAAATATTGCATCGAAAATATTTTGTCTGTTCAGTGCTGCTGCCGACAATAATTGTTGCCAACTTGTGAACTAAGTGAAGAAAACCTTTCTCTGCATAGTGCTGAAGCCTGGTGAGAAAATGCAGAACTATTTGAACTGGACAGTTTGATGCGGGCGCAGCGGTGAAGCTGCTCTCCCAACGGTCTTGTCAAATGAATGTCATTCTCAGACCATCATTACTTGTCAAGTTGTCAGTCAAGTTCGTAGTATCACAAGGAAGTCTTAGATGATATTAAACATTGCAGTTTGTATAACACCGAGGGTAATATTTAGATAAGTTTACTAAAGATATTGTTGGTCTTTTAAAGGCATATTTTTAAAAGGCTAATATTGCATTAGTAAAAGCAAAATGGCAGCAGAAATCAAACCAGCACCTGCCAACACTGCTGACAGGTTTAATTCCACCAAGAAACCTGTACTTCTTTCTAAGTTAGAAGGTTGTAATGACGATGTAAATCAAGCAATATTCATCCCAGGGCTTGATGGTGTCATCAGTGTGTCGGATGATAGGTTAGTAGGCATGTTTTCTTTAAATGTTTACTTTGTGTAGGCTAGCTAGTCAAAGTAGCAAACCCTTCCTGCAGGGCCTACTGATGATCCGGTCATAAAACAATACGCTGTAAAAAGACTACACCAAACTGTGCCTTTGGCGGTAGGGGTTTTGGCTTCCCTTAATCTTCTCACAGTGCAGTTCTTGTAGAAAGAAGCTTGTAAGATTTGTGAAGCGTGTACCATTAAATAATATCCAATTAAATGTCAAGTATAGTTGTGTCGGGTTACAGTCCATCACCTTATTAATAATGCTTAACCCTTAACTGACATCATGCAAACTTCTATATCTCCCCACTGCTTTATGGCACTTCCGACCATCTACCTTTCAGTGGTCCTTTGTTCTGTGGCAGCTGGAAGATGTTTACACTCGTCTACGGACAGTTCAAATGCATTTTAGTATCACTTTGGTTTTCCTTGACGCACGATGCCAGTTACGGGACTTTTTCGGTGTGATTTGACGCTGATTTGTTTAGTGTTTTGTGAGATTTTTTAAAATTTTTATTGTCTAAACACTTCTTGATGGACCCGGCTAACATGTTTGCACCTGGACTATCACATGGAAAGCCTTTAACTAGCAAACAGTCTCTCCATCTTCACATGACTAGACGACTTGGGTCAAATTTACCGTGTGAGCTGCGCCTTGCAATGAAAAGAATTTTGAAGATACAGGATAGTGGTAACAATGTCCTTGATTTGTTTGAGACCAGAAAAACATGTTCAACATGTCCTTCACAGCTCAGAAGAACTAGATTGTCCTGTCAGAAGTGTGGAGTCGCCATATGTCTCGAGTGTGCAAAAACTGCTTCCAAAACGAGGACTAAGTGACCTTCACTATCCACCATCTACTAGTTTGTAAATAAGTTTATTTGTTTATTTGACCATACAATAAAAATTGTTTAGGTATAACAAACAACAACAAAATGTGTTGAAAATAATAATTTTACATAGATTAAATTGAAACTTTATATTAAATTTGTTTTTTACATTTAGTAGCAGCCGTCAGTAACAACAAGGAATTAAAAACCTAATGGTTCGTCCAATTACCACTGATAAATCTTCGACACTAAACCGTTTTATATTAATTTTAAATGCTTTGAAATTTTTATAATTTTTAAACTATTAGGAAGTTTGTTGAATAATGTTACTCCCGCCTGGGAAGGTAGCTGCGAATAAATGTTTAACCTATGTTGGTTTTTACGAAACGAATCGGCTAATCTAGTATTGTGGCAATGAATTTGTCTACCTTGAACTAAATTACATTTGGAACAACAGTTTTAAACAACAGACATTATCATAATAGTGCTCAATTTGTAAAACCTTGAAATAGTAACCTAAAACTTCAAGTTTTTTTATCTATACGAAATTTATGATTTAAAATTGTATTTTCAAATCATTTTCAACAGTAAAAAATGTATATACATATATTATAGTTTTAAATCATATTAGTTGTGAAGAAAATAAGTAAATGAAATTTGTTAGTTACCAGGTTATTAAATACGGTTTATGAAATTTGGTTGTCTTATTTCTTCTTAAAAACACATGAGCGCCTCACAGACGCATGATGTTAGTTATGGGTTAAACTGAGAACTTTTATAGTACAAGCGTACTCAGTTCAGTAGCAAAAAACTTTTGAACAGTCAACAGTATCATTTAATTAAAACCGCTAATGCGAAGTTGTAATTGTGGCAGTTCTGGCTCATTGGGCATACAATCAACCCTACAACACCAAGATCCTTGCTTTCCCTTTGTAAACCTAAAAGTTCAAATTTAACTTTAGACCAGGATTCAGATAAGTAATCCTGTTTGAATTTGGTTTAATAGAAATAGCCTTAAACTCGGAAACTTGAATGTTTAAACCAGGTCTGATCATAGTCCTAGTCTTTGTAGGTTAATTACAAAACTCTCACTAAATAGATTAATTTGTATTTTACAACAGTTCAATATTTTGTAATATATTGACTACTGATAATAGTCCTTAGCCTAGGGCTTTCTTAACATAGCTGTGTGTATATTTACTAAAACTGCAAATTTAAAGTAAACGAAAAAGTTTCCTATATATCCTTAGAAAAACCATTTAGTTTGCCTGTTAGTTAACCATGTTCTCCTTATAAGTATTGGCTACCTTGTGAGAGTCATAGTTACTTCCATATCGTTCCGGCCGTTTTCAGAGCCCACTTTGGTTTTTTGCAATTTATTTTGAGGATGTAATATGGACATCAATAGCTAAAGATTAGTTTTAGCCGATTTGGACTTATAAGCGGTCCAAAATGCCTTGACACGTTTTCAGAGTCCACTTTGATCCCTTGTCATTTATTTTGTGGATTTACAAAATAATATGTTTATGTTATAGATATGTTTGTAGATGATGTGTATGGATATGAAATATAGCTAAAGTCTAAAGACACTTTGAGTAATCGGCTCAACCGTTAAACGAAGTTTAACCGCCATAGCTTCAGCCGATTTTGAATTATGAGCAGTCCCATATGCCTTAAAAACGTTACAGGCAGACAGACAAACAGGATTTTTTCCGTTAACTGACGCCAGTCGTGACTCACCACCGCAGCCATAGCTTCAGCCAATTTCCAGTTATAAGCAGTCCAATATGCCTTAAAAACATGTTAAGTGCCCATTTGGTCCCGTACCATTTATTTTGTGGACGTTTTATGGATACAAAATATAGCTAAAGGCACACTGCGTAATGGGCTAAACCCTTAAACAATGTTTCACCGCCAGAGCTTCAGCCGATTTCTAGTTATAAGAAGTCCAATATGCCTTAAAAACGTGTTAAGTGCCCATTCGGTCCCTTACCATTTATTTTGTGGACGTTTTATGGATACAAAATATATCTAAAGGCACACTGCGTAATGGACAGCCGATTCTGAGTTATAAGCGGTCCAAGATGCCTTAAAAACGTTACAGACAGACAGTTTGGTTGACGCCAGTTTCGGTCTTTGCAAAGTATCTATATATTAACACCAAATAACTAAAAACCGATAGATTCGTTGCAATGTACAGTCAAAAGTCTTATTTTATTATATCGATTTGTTAGGCTGGGCGCAAAATGTATATTTTTAAAGCTAATTTGTTCCAAAAATTAAGGTTAGACCTCCTTAATATATTATGTCTTTGAAAATGTCTTAAAATTAAAATTAATTTTTAACTATTTGCTATTGCCAATAAGCTGACTCGCAAGGCAATACTCATATCTCGACAAATAATGCGTTCTGCCGTAAAACTGTTTTACTTTAATAGTTACTTATGGACAATTTTATAAAACACTCAAGTTTTAGACTTTTAAATTTTGACACCAGCATTCTTTACCCATGCTTATACTTTTGATTCAGCATGTAGAAATCACCAATAATCATTCGATACATCTTTAGAATTCTTAATTTACCGTATTGATGTACTGTACAGTACAGTTACAGTATTGAAGAATTCGAACCTATTTACCTATAACCATTCTAGAACAGTAATATAACTGTTTCAACGTACAGGTAAGTATCTTAGTCTGAAAAACGTTAAATAAATAAAGTATTTCACAAGGCTTAAATAGTAGATTAACAGGACATCGTTATCTGTAATTTTACCTACACAGAGGCAGCAACTGGATAGAAGAGGGGGTCAATATGGTGGGGTGGGGCGCAGGGGAAACTGGGCCAAGTGACCAGATTTTTTTACATTTTGCTCAATAACTCGTAAACTAAGAAAGATACAAAAAAATGTTTAATGTAAAACTTGTAGATAATTTCATGCCACACTAACGATTTTCCATCAGATTGAAGATCGGATCACTCGTTTAGGCGCTAGCGGTCAAATAGTAAAGACGAACACGACCAATTTTTGCTTAATTTCACCCCCTCAAAAACCACCCTTAAAATCAAAATTTTACAAAATCGTTTCTTAGTGGGTGGTTTTGGGCTACCACTAACAGGTGTGCAAAGTTTCAACTCTTTAGGCCTCATAGTTTTGGCTCGGCGATGATGAGTGAGTGAGTCAGTCAGTCAGTCAGTCAGTCAGGACAAAGCCTTTTATAAATATAGATAACTAAGTGTCATTTGTTATGCTATCTATCAATAAGCCTAGCAAACTAAGTTATAGTTAGCAAATTGAAGTGACAAATTCAGAATCAAACATAATACAATAGACATAGTCAAAATTTTACATTTAGTTGGTAACTTACAAATATATCAGAAGAACTAAAATAAGATTTATGTAAGTCACATTTAAAAAAGAAATTTACTAATACTGTTAAAAGGATGGCATAAAACTTAATTGTATATCTTAATTTTAAAAACATTTAAAATAAGACACTTAGAGCTACGTAAAATGGAATGGTTATTTATACTTTTACTTAATCTAAAATACAGTATGGTAATTTAGGTGAATTTAGGTTACTAGTATTATATTAGTGAACATCTTTACGCAACACAAAATTACAGATTATCAAACAACTGCTTCAACTGTAAGAACTTGACGTTCAATAAATAGTGGTTGACAGTGAGCAAGTTTAGGTGATTTAGTAACATTTCTAATAGCCTTCTTTTGAAACAACAATATTCTATCTACCTGGTTACTATAACCGCTCAACAAAATCCCTTAACAAATCAAAGAAAGGAAATAAGCAAAGTAGGCTATTTTCATATACTCTGAGCGCAGTAACTGACTTAAATTTCTAAGCAAAAATATGGTTCTAGCAAGCCTAGTACGTACAAAATCTATGTGAGGGAGCCCAAGTTAAATTACTGTCAATTATGAGCCCTAATATCTTGATTTCTTTACATAGTTTATCCTCTACACCTGACAACATACTTTTCTTGGTAGATAAAATTGCAGAGGGAATTGGCTTAACTTATGCCAGCGGCTATTTAGCACTTAGTTGTGTATTGGTCTGGTTTATGTATTCAACCGTTCATTTAGAGTTCAACAAAAACGTTTGTCAATGATGGGTAATAAATGTGCAATGAAATTATAAAAATATATTTAACTTAAGTATTATTTTACCTAAATTGTACTGTCATTGGTTTTAGAACTTTGCGAGTCTGGTTGAAAAGAGACTCAGGGCAGTACTGGCCCAGCATTTGCCACTACATGCCGGTAGCAGCAAGCAGCGTCTATTACTGTTCAGAGACTAGACAACTATTCATCGGACAAGACAACGGCACTATTTCTGTAAGTAATTCATGAATAAAAAAGTCTTTGTGGGATTAACGGGATGTAGTTAGCCAGTGAGTTCATGATCAGCTTTAAAGAAATTCCAGTATAGTGACTTTTGTTCTGTAGACACTTTTATAGTTAAAACCCTGTAAAATGGTCAAAAATTACTTACTTACATTCAGAAAATAAGTGGAAATAGGTGAAAATTGCATTAACCTACCTTAATCTTACTGACCAAATTTAACCTAAACTAACTTAACCCAACCTTCACTAAAACTAACTGAACCTTACCTAAGCTACCCAAAGCTAACTTAACGTAACCTAAGTACTCCTGATCTAACCTAACCTAACCTAACTTAATCTGGAAATAGTCCCAACTTTAATTGCACTTTTAATAACTATGTTCCGAGCCTTAAAGAAGGGAAAATGTAAGGGCCCTATTCTTTTTGTGTTAAATCAATTTTTACTTGTTAAAAGAAAAGTTACTTTTCTGGAATATTATCTTCGAATAGATTTTATAAGGCACATTCTTAAAATAACTACATTTTTTCTGTTTAACAACACCACCGATGTTTCAGGAATACATCCTGGAAGAGGATTTCAACCGTATGTCTGCGGTGAGGGACCTGCTGGCTCACCAGGGCCGAGTGACCGGCGTACACTTTGCTATCAGCACGGAATGGATCCTCAGCATCAGCCGGGACAAGACGTTCCAGGTCCACTGTGCTGAGACTTCTCGCGGTCTCGGCCAGTTCATCTGCAGCGCCTGGTGCACCGCTCTCGTGTATCCTTTCATAGAAAATCTCCCAGAAGTGACCTTTAGGCAGAATTTCCCCCCAAATGAGTGTTTATAATCCGGAATCGATTAACCGTGGTATTAACATTGTGGAAATGTACCAAACATGTGCTTATACCAAAAGTTTACAAAATCCATTCAGCCAAATGAAGATTTAATAATTGTAAAGTACTAAAATAACGTTAATCGTATCCTAGGTTTGAAAGGAAGAGCCTTATTGCTAAACTAGGTGAATTTTACAAGGAGAGATAGGATAGTAGCTAGCTTACCTAAGAAAAAAGTTTAGGGGCGACAAAAATAAGCACACTGAAGAGTTACACACAAAATTCATTGAAATTTCGCCCTTACTAAGGGTTTTATCAAAGCACAGAGTTCTTAACACTCCAGAGTTCTTAATCGTATCCTGTCATGAAAGTTGGAGTTCTTAATCGTCCTAAGTTGGAAAGATAATAACAATTTATAACATTGTTTTTAAACGTGTAAAGTACAACCAGACAAGATACTACGTGTGACTCATCAGTACTTTTATTGGCAATAAAAACCTACTAGGCCAAAGTGGAACTACGTTATTTGTACTCAACTGCTTTTATTGCAACATTGCTCTTCGGTACAGAACTCACAGAAGAGAACAGAGTCAAAACTTTTAAAGGCTACAGGATGGGTTCTAAAATTACTTCTAATCGAATTTGTAAAATAACAGCAAAACCATTTGTAAAGTGATGAGTTAAAATTAAAATTGTAAAAATAACTGCATAGTTATGGTTTTAGGACTATAAAGTGTTGTTAAATAGAAAGTTAAAATTTGAATGAGACGACAATATTTCATTTAGGAAACCTCCAGTACATTAGAAATATACAGATTTACAATGTTATCAGAATGTCTAGGAATTTGTGTACCAGCAGAACGGAGAAGCAAGTTCAGCACATTCTACAGCAATGACCAACAGCCAAGTGCTTGCCAGTCTGTTATCTTACCTCCTGTGAAATTGTGTACTCGTCACTTTCATGCCCAAACACGATAAGACTAAATGTTCAAAATTTATTCTTAAGCGAACAGACTGGCCAAATTGGTGCGTTATTATTGTAAATATTAATAAAAACTGTATTGGACTAGTGTATTTCATCACCTAAACATCTAAAAACACTTTTTGAATGGTTTTTTACATTTTCTTTATGTTCAAAGTAATATACGTATTCATTTCAGATATAGTGTTTATTTTGTTATTGACTGTTATGTTTAGAACAAGTTTTTTTTTTGGGGCAAAAAAAGGAAGAACACTATATTTTTTGGAGGTGGCGCATTTTGTGCTTCCTTCGATATTTGATTTAAAAATCCTTTTACTATACAGGGTCATTGAAAAAGGTGTGCGGGATTTGAAATTGAAATAAAAATATTATAATTGGTAGAATTTTGATTTTTACATCAAAAGACACAGCAAATCTTAAACTTTTTTATGTAATTGAAAAAGTTTCAATGTGAGCTTTAAACGCTTTGCAACAAGGGGCCGTTGCACAACAGACATCTAGCCAATAGTCAACCCCCCTCCAGGTGTTTTGGAGCATTTTTGAGTCACTGTTGAAATGGCTACATTGATTCTTCTTCTTATTTGTTCCCTCAAGTTGAAGAAATTGAAAGGGGAAAGGACATTAATGTTATTTTCCAGCAGGATGGAGCTCCATGTCATTACAGTCTAATCGCCCAAGAAGCTCTCAACAAGAGATTTTCTGATCGTTGGTTTGGTAGGAATGGTCTTGTTTTGTGGCCACCTAGGAATCTTGATTTGACGCCTTTAGATTTCTTCTTTTGGGGTTACGTTTAAAACTATGCTTAGAAAATACGTGATCTACAGAACCTTAGAAGAAGAATCAACGTAGCCATTTCAGCGGTGACTCCTGAAATGCTTTTAAACACCTGGCAGAAGGTTGACTATCGGCTAGATGTCTGTCTTACAATAAGGGGAGCTCACATTGAAACTTTTTTAAATACATTAAAAAAATCAAAGATTTTCTGTGTTTTTTCATGTAAAAATAAAAATTCTTCCATTTGTATTAAAACACTTATTTTACTTTCAAATCCCGTACACCTTTTTCAATGACCCTGTATATCCATCCAAAGCAAAAAATTTTCAGAAAATCCATAAACTAACAAAACAATTACTATAAACTCAAATCAAATGCAACGCTACACCTTAACACACGTACAGTTTTGACGCTCCGTCAAAGCACGCTTTCGTGGGCGACTACTCTGGCTTGATCACGATGCTGAAGTTGGACTCGAGCGGCTGCCGAGTCATCACTTCACTCAAGGGACACTCGGGCAGTATCCGGACCCTCACTTGGGACGCTCGGAGCCAGCGTCTCTACTCCGGTAGCTTCGACCAGGTGGTCATCTGCTGGGACATCGGCGGCCAGCAGGGTACTGCGTACGAGCTGCAAGGCCACCAGTGAGTATATATAAGCTGTCGTTGTTGTAGGATGTAGCATTTCCGGAGATTTTTCTTCTATCCTTGCTACCAAGATCTTCAATAAACTGTCGGTCTCAGTAAAAAGTTTAAAATCAAGCTTTCATATAAGTCACAAGAAATATAGGGCTTACTAATCTATTACAGAGTTGTTCGAGAATAGTGTCTGGAACTTGTCTAAACCTGTCATCACAAAGATATAAAGGAAATACTTTTACAATCATTTTACAAAGAACATTATTTAGTATTGACACAATCTATCCAGAAAAATTATTGATGAAGAAGACAGATATAAGGTATAGGCATTACAATTGTAAAAACTCAAGTTAAAAGAATTGAATCTTAACCTTTGGTTAGATAAAATGTATTAGGCAATCTTATGAGCTCTCCTTGCGTGGACTTAGCTAGCATTTGTCTTCTTGCTAATAGCTCTTCTTCTGAGTTGGGTGGAAAATACTCTGCTAGTAAGTCAAGTAGTAGCTTTTGTGAGAGATAGAAAATATTTATTACAAGATCGAACCGGGCGTCAAATATTTAAACAATCCACAAGTTACTATATTCAGAGTCACTCCAGTTCAAAAATTCCACCAAACTATAGAAGGGGCTTTCTTTAAGCCAATGCTGCAACTTCTACTTCAAAACGCCTGGCTTTAATCCTTTTAGTTCATGCGGAAGGACATTGAAAAACTTCGCAGATTGAAAACATTGGAGATTAGTACCGTTTAGGCCTAAACATATTATGTACAAGATAATTATCATAAATAATTGGGAGTCAACCGTTCTAGTTTGCTCTAATTTTGAAACAATAAAAAGGTTTATTATGTTTAAATTGCTTTATTTGATTTTCAGTAACAAAGTTACAGCTCTGAACTACTGTGCTACCAAGCATCAGCTGATATCTGGTGGAGAAGACAGCACTATTGTCTTCTGGGATATGACAGCTGATAGGAAAGAGGTTAGTTTTCAAGAATACTTCTTTAGAAAGCGTGTCTACTGTTTACAAAAACCGTTTCTGCCCGATTGAGCCACTTTCGCTGCTCACTATCTTGCTTGGTCAGGGAATACTCGAGGAGTGTGTTGGCTGTCTCGTCAAGTCGGGTGTACCCGTTCTGAATAGGTATCTGCCTCACAAACATACTAAATCACTATTTGAGATGCAGACCACTCTCATGAGGGTATTTTAAGGCAAATATGTGGTGAAGGATGAGTGTGATGAGTGGTTATGAGGCTCCAAAATGTAGAGACAAAGTATGCCCAATCACAAAATCTTCAAAAGTTTACCCATGTGTTGACAGAGTAGAGAAAACTCTGCAAACAAGACCCCCATCTACATAAATTTGAATGTGAATACTCAATGTTGGAAGCCAACTGAATAGTAGTAGCATGTTGTCACCGTCTTGTGAGACCAGCGGTGTCGCGGTATAGGTGGCGTGATTATAGGGCGAGGATACACCTAATAACAGGCTGGTAAAGATTTAGTGCGCCGGCGTGTGTCAGCCTAATTGAATCGTGGCCCTCTGACACTTGATCGGCAAATTTCAACAGAGGCGGAGACCCAGTGTGTGAATGTTGTCAGCTGACGGCCCTATCTGACGCAACTCAGGCTTGTTTTCCAGTTTGCTTTACGTGAAGAGTTTTCGACACAATACTGTAGTTTGAATAATTAAATCACTAAATCACTATTTGAGATGCCGACCACTCTCATGAGGGTATTTTAAGGCAAATATGTGGTGAAGGATGAGTGGTAGTAACGAGTTATGAGGTGTAGTCTTGTTACAAACTAAGGCCGACTCTTCCTTAGAATGGGTCATTAATTAATAGCCCAATGACCCATGGAAATACAAGGACCAACGGCTTAACGTGACTTCGAACCACGCGGTGATGGTCTGATATGTCTAGCGATGGTGGGAGTTGATGCGGGTATCATCAGATGATCACTGAGACTATCTGAGCCGCTTTAGACCTATATCATCCCAAAACCCTCATCTGGGGGTTGCTTGAAATGGGAAATCTGATATTTTGAATACATTGTCCAGCTAACACTCACGCTCCCCCTTCTACAGAAGACACTAAGTGTCACTTCACCATTGCTCTGTGTGTGAGTGCAGTGTGTGAATGGGTCACAAGAACTCTTGTATGTGTGAGTGCCCCCGCATTCACTTGGTACATCAGTCATTTGAACATTAAGTCATTCGAACGGATACGTGATGGGTTTGGTATCGTGTGCGACTTCAGTAGCACAGTTCAATCCCCACAGTTGACATATAAAACTTGTTAAGTGACTATATGCTAGATAAAGGTTGAGGTTGAATGGTAGGAGAACTTTGTAGTCCTAACTTTACCTTGTTAAAGAAGACAAAATTTACCTTTCCTAATACAGTAGTCAAGTAATTTGGATCTAACAAATAAACAAAATACAAGTATTCACCTGCTAGATTGGCTTATATTTTTGAACTAGATTTCTCACCTACAAACTACTTAAATTGTTGCTTGAAAACAAAAATGTTAAAAACATAATTGTGAACTTAAAAATTAAAAATAAGTACCGCGTTGTCTAATTATTAGAAAGACCTTAGCTGAATGTTTTTGAAATTATCATATTTGTTGGACAATATACAGGGTCATCAAAAAAGGGGTACGGTATTTGAAAGTGAAATAAAAATTTCAATATAACTGGTAGAATGTTGATTTTTGCATCAAAAGACACATCAAATCTTAAATTTGTTTAAATGTAATTTAAAAAGTTTCAATGTGAGCTCCCATTGTTGCACGACAGACATCTAACTGATAGTCAACCTCCCGCCAGGAGTTTTGGAGCATTTCAGAAGTCACCGTTGAAATGGCTACGTTGATTCTTCTTTTCATGTGCTGTAGATAACATATTTTCTCAGCATAAACTAAGTTTTTAATGTCACCCTAAAAGAAGAAATCTAAAGGTGTCAAATCAGGACTCCTAGGTGGCCACAAAACAGAACCATTCCTGCCAATCCAACTACATATCAGGAAATCTGTTGTTGAGAACTTCTTGGACGATTAGACTGTAATGACATGGAGCTCCATCCTGCTGGAAAATGACATTAAAGCACTTTTCCCTTTCAATTTTTCAACTTGAGGGAACACATATTTCTAACATGTCCAATTAATCAACGTATACATTTCAACGGTGACTCCTGAAATGCTCCAAAACACCTGGCGGGAGGTTGACTATCGGCTAGATGTCTGTCGTGCAATGAAGGGAGCTCACCTTGAAACTTTTTAAATTACATAAAAAAAATTAAGATTTGCTGTTTCTTTTGATGCAAAACTCAACAATCTACCAATTATATTAAAATTTTTATTGACTTTCAAATCCCGTACACCTTTTTTGATGACCCTGTACTTTACCTCCGGACAGCTGGGAAGACTTTTTAATCCAAATCTAATGACATGATGATTTCAGACTCCAGAGTGGGTGGAGAACGACACATGCCAGCTGTGCGGACGTCCGTTCTTCTGGAACATCCGAGCGATGATGGACCAGAAGCAGTTCGGGTTCCGACAGCACCATTGTCGAGCCTGCGGCCGAGCTATCTGCGACCGCTGCTCTAACCACAAGGACACCATCCCTCACATGGGCTTTGAGCTAGCGGTAGGCGTCTGTGACCCGTGCTACATCAAACTTAAAGACATCGAGTGAGTAGTTACCTTGTTTCAAGTTTGTTGTTGACGGTTAAATATGTTACTCTTTCAGATTGTCAGTCAAATGCACTGCTTACAAGCTACTACTGAGGTTGAAAAATAATTACGTATATTTCCATAATTTTTTAAAGAACAAGAATTTGGTTCATACGCGTCCTGCAAAACCTGGAATTTGTAGGGTTGTCTTGGAATTGTCCTTGATATTTTTGTTTTGACCAAACTCAAATTTTGTCTTGGATTTTTATAAATTTAAGCGAAACCTCCAAGTAAGCTTGCAGAGTTTTGTCTATGGTTCCTTAACCCGTGTTTGCACTCTTTACCATGTAACACACATTTATCCAAGTAACCTAGGTATAGCTATAGTTAGAATTTTCATGGTTTTACTATTTTAAGTAAGTTTGAAAAGAATCTCTTTTACCTTCAGTTTTGACTACTAAAACATTCTTTCTAATAACATAGTGTCACAATGTTGTGCTGACAGCCTGCAGAACTGCTTCCTTGTTATTGAATCAATGTTGGCCAAATTGTTTTGATAGTCAAGGTTATGCTGAGCAAGTAATAAAAGGTGTTTGGCTTAGCTCCTCTGGGTGCAGTTGCCTAGGAGAATCCCTGCGTGTGGGGGTCTCCCTTCACGATGCTGCCCCTGGGGAAGTAGGTCCTAACCTAGGTCCCAATCCAAGTCTTAGTTCCAAAGTCAGTTTCTACAGGGTGATTCAAAAATAGGGCACCAAATTTCAGGGGTGGGTTCCTTATGCAAAAACAATGAAAAAAGTTCCTATAAACATGGGTCCTAAAATTCTTCATTACCCGGTAGCCGCCATTTTGTATTTTTACTTAAAATTTATATCTCCAGAACGCTTTGACCAATTGCATTCAAACTTGGTAGGGTGTTTATGTGTCATAAGGTGAACTTAAGAAAAAAAGATTATTTAATAAAAACCCACAGAAAGGAAATGGCGGCTATTTAAATTTTTCAAATTAAAATACCATGAAAATGGCATAATACAAAAATTTTACAAGAGTAAAAAAAGTTGTATTTTATAATTTTACATAAAGATACAAACTCATCTTTCCAAATTTTACATTAAAACTTTCATTTTTTACGTCAATTTACAACTGGTACATTTACCATTTAGTTCATCTTCATGTAAAATTATAAAATACAATTTACAACTGGTACATTTACCAGTTGTAAAAAGACGTAAAAAATGAAAATATTAATGTAAAATTTGGAAAAATGAGTTTGGATCTTAATGTAAAATTATAAAATACAAATTTTTTTACTCTTGTAAAGTTTTTGTATTATCGCCATTTTCATGGTATTTCAATTTGAAAAATTTAAATAGCCGCCATTTTGTTTCTGTGGCTTTTTATGAAATAATGTTTTTCTCTAAAATTTAACTTGCTACACATAAACACCCTACCAAGTTTGAATCCAATCGGTTAAACCGTTCTGGATATATAAATTTTAACAATGAAAACTGGTAATGTACCAGTTGTAAATTGACGTAAAAGTGGAAATATTAATTTAACATTTGGAAAAATGAGTTTGTATCTTAATGTAAAATTATAAAATAAAACTTTTTTTACTCTTGTAAACTTTTTGTATTATGAGCCAATTTAATGGTATTTCAATTTGAAAAATTTAAACAGCCGCCATTTTGTTTCTGTATGGTTTGAAGACATAATTATTTTTTCTCAAATTGCCCTTAAGACACATAAACACCATACCAAGTTTGAATGCAATAGGTCAAACCGTTCTGGAGATATAAATTTTTAAGTAAAAAATACAAAATGGTGGCTACCGGAGTAACGAAGAATTTTAGGACCCATGTTTACAGGGACTTTTTTCTTTGTTTTTGCATAAGGAACCCACCCCTGAAATTTGGCGCCCTATTTTTTAATCACTCTGTATATTCTTTTAATTTCACTTTATTTCCAACAATTATTTGCTCAGCTCTTGCAGTTCTAGTTGTCTCATATTAATTTAGATTCATTTTTATAACACTTTTATTTTAGCTTAATTTTCAAATGAGATTACTTTAGATAGTTGGATTCAGCTCTCAATATTCAATATTCCAAAATCTTGAAGTTACTAGTATGAACACATCTTAACATAGAGTCCAGTGACGATGACCTCTTACAGTAGTTTATATGTTTCACAATTTAATTTTGATTTGCCTATTTCCTTTCTTAGCTAGTTTGTTATTTATTCAAATAAACATGATTTCTAATGTGGTTTGCGAGTGCTTTTACCCTACCATCTGGCTACACTAGTCCCCGACCCCTTTATCTTTTTGGGGAACGTTACATGGGTGTATACTAAAGTGATGTAAAAGTTAGAAATGTTACACCACCGCTGACTGCTGAGTTCCTGGCAACCTTCCTCCTTACCTCCTTCCTCTAGTCCAGGTACTGCTGAATTCCTTGCAATTTTTTTTCATCTTAGATTTGATGTACCTAAAGTAATGAGCCTTAAATTTAGTGTATCTTTAAATTTGTTAAATCATTCTGCATCATAGGACAGGGAATAAAATTATTCCTGTGGCAGAGCGGGGCCCAGTGACCTGCAAAATGATATTTCCAGACAAAGACAGATGAAAGAAAACCTTAACTTTTAAAACATTTTAGATTTAGGAAATGGAGAGGCTTTGTCAAGAGCTTTTTGTTTTTTGTCTCCTTTCTATTCCTTTTAAAACATCTTGCCAAAGAAAAGTATTTACAAATTTTCTAAATAAACTGCATATTTTAAATTTTTAATAATCCAAGTGCTATGTTAGAAGATAGTACCAATTCACCCAGTTAAATTGGGCTTTAAGTGATCTAGAAAAACAGGATTTAGTCCTGGAATTGTCCTAGATTTTCATTTTGGAAAGCCACTATGAACCCTGAAGAAGAAACGACGTTTCGGGATCTGGACTCATCCCGTCTTCAGAAGAAAAGTAACCTTAAACATAACACAAACTATTAAGAAATGAGCTGGTCTATAAGTCACCCACCATCAAATAACATTACTTTTTTATGGTTACTTGCCTACTAGGGTTTGGATAGATTTACCATGTGAGATTGTAGGTGGGTAGAGAGAACCTTGAAGTGATTCAAACTGGTGGGGGGAGACTGGTGGGTTTGTATCTTAGCTCAAGCATTTGGGGTTGGTTAGCTTCTTCTAAAAGCATTTTTGATGACTTTGAAACCTTTCTTAAGTTTTATAGTAGAGTACTTTGAACTGTCGAGCATCCATAAAATACTTGTTTACGAGTAAATAATTTTCTTTGATAGCATCCTGCCCAGGATCTCTTCAGGATTTTGAATTACATGTAGTTATGAAACAAGAGATTTAAGAATAATACTAAAGACACTTTCACTATATGATTTTAAAGAATGCTATCAAACAAGATTATTTACTCATACAAAAGTACTTTGTGGATGTTTGATAGTTTAATATACGTGGTTTAAAAGTCACGCTAAGCCGTTGATCTTTTCTAAAGGTTATCTTAATGCGTAGGCTTGAGCGGCCGGAGTCATCATTACTATCTAGACTTTCGGTGTCAGACCGCGTCAGGGGACTAATCAGCTGTGTAGTCACTGAGGATGCCACATCTTAGAATGGGCGAAACATCTGACAATTTAGTTATTAGTCCACTGACACGGTCTGACACCGGAAGCCTAGATAGTAATGATTTTCTAAAGATTGTTGGGTTTTTAATAAATGACCCAATCTGGGGAATAGTCGGCCCTAGTTTGTAACAAGACTACACCGCATCATCCATTTAAATAGTCACCATCAACCCATATTCACCTTAAAATACCCTCTAAGAGTGGTCGGTGTCTCAAAGCAAAGTATCAAGTATCTAATGGCGGTGTGAGTCATTTAAAATAGGTGAATCTTGAGGTGAAAAGATAATGGTTTGACACCTGTCTTGTCACAATTAGAAGAAGGTAACCGAACCCAAATGCCAGTTTAACCAACATTCCTGCACTTTTTCCTCAGTACTTACGTGTCAACTTTTTTCAGCCGAGATCAGGAGAAGATGTCTATTAGAGGGGTGTAATTGGGATGAAGTTCACTTGTCTGAGCTTGGAAGAGTCACTTTGTGGTCCCACAGGGGTGGGTCTTCCAGGCTAAGATAACCGAAGCAGTACAATAAACCTTTGGTTGACGTCGGCTGGTTCACTACCAGCCCTGCTTAATATAATCTAATCTTTAAAAGAAGGTAACCGAACCCAAATGCCAGTTTAACCAACAACCCCTGCACTTTTTCCTCAGTACTTACGTTTAAACCTTTTTCAGTCGAACTCCTCTCGCCACGTTCCATGACGCCAAGCACTGCATCGTCAGCATGGACTTGGATGAGGCGAAGAAGCGTTTGCTCACGGTCGGACAAGACCGACTCATCAAACTGTGGGACATCTCGGCTCTGTTGTAGCGAGTTCCCTCACTCACTCTTCTGTACATATTCACTCGGTATCTTCGTTATCTTACGTTCCAACGGACGGATCTCGTCTATCCCATCCTCACAACTTCCGTGTCGTCGGTGTTGCAGTCTAACTGTGATCGTTTGGGTATTATCGGCTAATCACTTGAAAAATAAATGTTCCCCACTTGTTTTTAGTTTCACATCAATTAAATAGTTTATTTGGGTTTTTCCTTTTTATTTATTAGTTTTTCAACACTTTCTCTTGAGTTAGTCAGAAGTAATTTTTAGTCAAAATTGAAATGACTGATTAGTTAATTATGTATAAGTTGATAAGGTTCCAGTTAAACATCTTAGGTTGAGTGTAAAATTTAGCAAACATTATATTGAGTAACATTTTACATGCTTGGTTTAGTACAGTTTCATAACAACAGAAAGTAATCGCGACAAACTAGTTTAGTTTGAACAATTGTTCCTCGTATAGAAACACTATTGTTTTTTCTTGAAGGTTTATTCATGATATTTTGGAACAGATTGATTCCGGTGAATGACATTTCCTTTAAGCTTTAGATTCAATAATTGTGAATCATTTACTGATGTTTTACTTTGAATTTTTAAAACCCATTATAATTTGTTTAAACATTATGCTCTCTTTTAAAGAACGTAACTTCCTTCCGTGCTAAATCCAGATTTAACCTCTGAGTGCAACGCAAGTACTCAACTCTTCACTCACAATTATTTCTAGTTTCCATATTTGATTTCAAATTAACTAGTGTGTATACGTGCTCTGTAAGTTTGTTAAGATAAGTTGCATTTATAGGAATGTGTGAAACAGAACTGTTAATCGTTCCGTTCAGTATAGATGTATGTAATCACCGTGCTTCTTCCATCAGGTGCTTATTTCCTTCACTTCTCGTTTCAAAACATCGCAGTTAGTTTCGCTCATGGTTAATAAAACCTGCGCTAGCATAGAACTAAATTTATATTACTGTAATCAAACTGTGCGTTTCGTTTTCATCTAAGTTCGTTGATAACGAGAAAACAACTTAAGTACATTAGAACATTTTTAAGTACTCAGTGTTGACGATTTTATGTTCTGATTCTTGGAAATGACAAGTAGGTTGTGAATAGATTACTTTGATGCCTAGTCGAAACTATATTTTGGTTCTATACTTAAATGACATGTTTATTAGGTGAGGTGTCAATCAATAAACTCTGATTTTTTGGCCCTCACTCACCTTAAGGTTAGCGGAAGACTATGATGTTTTGAAGATTGTAGGGATCTTCACGTCAAAAAACACACAAACGCACATATACACAACAGTCTTCCGCACTTCCTTACGTTTCGCGGCACCTATAAATGCCGTTTTCAGGGCTGCGTCGGTCTTTTACTAGTTACAAACCACAGACCGGTTGCAAACGGCACACGAAAACAATCAGTGGTTCGTCGTTATGCGGGTAAAGACGGAGCGAAGTTCTTGGCAGTATGCGTTTATAGGTGCTGCGAAACATCAAAGTGCGGAAGACTGTTGTGTATATGTCTGTGTTCTGAATCTCTAATCTAAAATTCCGCTAACGGTGAGCCCAAAAATCAGAGTTTATATATTTTACAAACTATCAGTTTTTTAGTCTCCCCCCTTATTCAGATCTCTAATCTAATTTTGAATTCCAGGGACCACTTTAACAAAAATACACTTCCAATAAATCCTTAAAATCATTTTATTCATGTTAATATCAATAAAAATATCGTTGACTTGTGATGTTTCTTTATAAGCTATTCATATTGTGTTGCTGTTTTATAATGTTTCAACAAGTTAAAAATTGGATGTTATTTTATATATATATAATTATTACAAACATACAGATTTGTTGCTACATTATTGACTGTTATTTTACCATTAAATATATTACAGTTACAGCTATAGTTTTATAAATATTGTTAATACATCTATATTGTCATTTATTTGATTAGATATTAAATAATGTTATTTATATAATATATGTGTTGCTTTTTTAATCCTTAGTGGGAATTTTACTAAAATCTGCTTGTATGTGTTTTTAAAAAATATCATTATAATTGGGGAATTGCATTTTTTAAACTTGTTTGAAATTTATTGGATTAAGCCTTAGACTTCAATAGTTTATTAGCAAATTGTCTCTATGTTCCTTAGGTTAATTCCTTAAGATTATACCTTATGTGAAAATTGACCAAAATAAAAAACTATGCATAGAGTAAGGAAATAAATCTAACATCTTAAGTTATAAAGCTGTATTGAAATTATTTCTTTTATAAAATAACAACTACCTTAAATATACTATAAATAGTTGTATTTACAAATAAATAAGTTAAGTAAAACATAGGTACTTTAAAAGTTAATAGTTTATGTTTTTCTTGGATACTGTACACTAGATATCATGATTGATGATCTTCACATATAAGAAGACAAAAATGTCACCGGTCTCAAGATGATTGGTCTTTTTACACAGTTTGATATGCTCGCAAACAAACACCAATTAACTTTCCACTTTATTCAATGTCTATCTGCGTTATTTTATACAAATTCAGTTGCCTTTTCGGTTTATTTTTACACAATAAGTTTAAACCCCCAGCAGTTTGATTATTTCCACTTCCAATAAAAAACATTTTTACTTACTCAAACGGACATGAATAGTTGTTTTCACTCGTACACAACTCTCCGTTGAAAACTTCGCCACTTTTACACGAGAGAACGGTTTTCGCTCCGTTGATACAGAAGTAATACTTGTTGCACTTTGATTGATAATCTTGGAAAAACCCCATCCTACCGACACAATCCTCTCTCTGAATCAGCGGCTGACTTTTCATTGGACAAGTGTACCTCACACATTTCACACCGTTGAACACCTTGCCTTCACGGCAAGTGAAAGACTTTGTCCGTTTTTTATTCACACATTTGAAGTATTTCTTACAGTTTGAGTTAGGCACAGAGTACAACCCGTCCTCTGCATCACTACAAGACGCCTTCGATCGAGGACATTCATCTTGTTTAAAAGGGATGCACTTTTTCCCGTCGAAAACTTGACCGTCCGGACATTTGAAAGAGGTGAACAAAACTCCGTGGAAACAGTACATATAGTGGTGGCAACCTGAAGTCTCATCTGCGTGGTAGCCGTTAGTTTTGTTCACACAGAGGTTCGAGTGTGTCGTGCATTTATATTCGTTCTCGTTTACACATTTAGTTCCGTCAAACACCTGGTTTTCAGAGCAAACGTACGTTATCTTCTGTCCATCTGAACAGAAAAAGTAGGATTTGCATTTCGACTTTGGTTCAGGATAATATCCATTTTCTTTGTTAAAGCAGTCGGTATCTGGACTTGGACAAGTGTACGAACTCTCGGAAACGCAACTCTTACTGTTGAAAACTTGTCCTTCTGGACAACGTAAGCGAACTCTCTTACCCTCAGAGCAATAGTGGTAGTACCTGCATTTTGAACTTTGGGCGACATCAGCGTACAATCCTTCCTTGTTGCTACAACCAGGCCAAACTTCTGGACCTTGACATAGAAATTCATTCGGAGCAACACAATCCAAGCCGTTCCAGACTTTTCCATCTCGGCAAGTGCTTCGCACCAATATCTGGCCCTGATAGCAGTAAAAATACTCGGTGCAACCACTCGTGTAGTCAATGTGATAACCGTTTTTTAGTTTTGAGCAAAGATTTCTCTTGGGGTTTAACGGACACTGGAATAAAAGTGCCGGTACGCAAGTATTTCCATTGAAGAGTTTTCCGTCAGGACAATCCCGCTCTTCAGCAACCTTGCCGTGCGTACACTTGACATAACTGCCACATTGCTTCCTCAAGTCTGTGACGAAGCCGTCGGGTTTGCCCGAGCAGTAGGACTTGCAAGAGGAGTTGTTAGCCGGTGTGCACTGAACACCGTTGAAGTAATCTCCAGGAGCACACCGCAGCTTGGCGATCGTCTGGCCAGAGTGGCAGAGGTAGTATCCTCGGCAGGATTCATCTTCTTGAGTCTGGAAGCCGTTGGGTGAGGAGGCGCAAGGATCTGAAGCTGGGATACGGACTGCCACCGCCGACCTTTCAGAGATGCACTTGACCTGCAAAAGCATTTTGTGAATCTTGCATAAGTGAATTTAAGAATTACAACACAAATGAATGCTTTTAGACAACATTTCAAAACTGCTAGTGCAAAAAAAGCTTCTTTAAAAATACTCCTGGATACCTTGCCTGTAGCTTATTTGCAACCCAGAGTTAACCGAGAATAGATCAACATTTTCATATAGGAAAGTATTCAATTCAAATATTCTTTATTCAAAAATTGTTAACAATAAATTAACATGAATAGTGTCAACTAGTCTAATACAATACATCAATAATTTAATCATCCGTTTGTAAAAAAACAATAATAATATTAAACATTGTGAATAAACAAGAAATATTACATCAAATACATCGTACATACGTATAATCTATAATATATTTTTAACTCTAGCATTTTATTTTAAACAAATTCCTCAAAAGAGTAGAGAGCCTTTTGAATCAAGAATTCTTTCAATAATCTTTTAAACTTTTTCTCATCTTGTATGTTTTTTATATATTGTGGAATTAAATGATAAAACTTGACCCCATTGTAAGTAACTTTTTTCTTAAACAATTCTAAATTATGGAGTGGTAATACAAAATCAAATTTATTTCTTGTGTTGTAATTATGAATATCGCTATGTGTAACTAAATTGTTTGAACTTTTTCTAACTACCATTATACATTCAAATATATACAGGCTATACACTGTTCTACTAGTACTACATAGTAGGGATCTACCGGTATGTAGTGAACAGTTTTAAATATGATGTTAGGAATCGAAAGACAGGATTTGTAAACATAAAAAATGGCTCTTGTAATTTTTAGTCATTATATTAGTTTTAAACCTTGATATTGTTTACAGAGGAAATGCGCAAATTGAACTTAAAGCCCTTCAAGACCTGGTTGAGAGAAAGTCTAATGAGGAAGCCGCTGTACTGTCTCTGCAAGGAACTGATTGAGGAACATTCTCTGGAAAAAGTAGGTACTATCCTATTGACCAGCATTGATTTTTGCCTTTGCTTGTCTTTGGTCAGCGATGAAGAGGACAAGTATCAAGTAAGTAATCTTAAATCTTATCAATATAATTATTTTATTTTAATTACTAGAAGTGAAACCCAGTGTAGGACCAAAGTTCAGTTATTAATTACCTTGTGTTAGGCCTGTAGATCCTACCGTTGCTGTAAATGTGGATCGCATTTAAGCCCGCTTGTGGGGCATCATTAGCACACTTATTGTCCTAAACTAAAACATATGGTACACTATTTACACTAAATTATTGTCTTATACACAGCCTTGGTGGCCGGGGTTTTAGATCTGGTGGCGTCTATGAAACATCGGCACTGAGGGATGAATGTACTACTGTCTACTGGCAGGTTGGAGGTGTGCTGGGGTGCGGGGCTGGCCTGCACAGCTAGAAAGTAGGTCACCACAGACAACACAAAGCAGAGAAACCGCCATGGGGCTTTCCAGGCCAGCCCCGCACCCCAGCACACCTCCAACCTGCCAGTAGTACATTCATCCCTCAGTGCCGACGGCCACCGGACAAAACCCGCATAGTCGTCACAGCGTTAACTCCCCCTCCCTGTGTATAAGACAATAATTTAGTGTAAATAGTGTACCACATGTTTTAGTTAAGGACAAAAAGTGTGCCGACAATACCCCACAAGCGGGGCGAAATGCGCATCCACATTTACAGCAACAGTAGGATCTACAGGCCTAATACAAGGTAATTAATATTTTATTTTGTTGGAAATTATCACCATCACTATCACTTTTTGAGATGCCGACCACTCTCATGAGGGTATTTTAAGGCAAATATGTGGTGAAGGATGAGTGTGATGAGTAGTAGTAATGAGTTATGTGGTGTAGTCTTCATACAAACTAAGGCCGACTCTTGCTTAGAATGGGTGATTAATTAATAGCCCAATGACCAATGGAAACACAAGGACCAACGGCTTAACGTGACTTCCAAACCATGCAGGTGATGGTGTGATATGTCTAAACGATGGTGGGACTTGATGCGGGTATCATCAGATGATCACTGAGACCATCAGAGCCGCTTTAGATCTATATCATCCTCAAAACCTGACCTCCATTTCCTATTCAACATTTCTACAATATCATGCACATTTTTGACTGCCCCTAGATTGTGTCAGGAAAAGCGGTCCTTCTACACCACAACAAAAAAAATTATTTCAAACACAAACTTACCTCTTCAGCTGATTCACAAGAACTGCCATTGAAGCGAGTGCCGGCCGAGCAAGTCGAGATGGTGTGGATTTTCCTCCCTCGCAAACAAAGGACCTCTTGCAGTTGTGACTCGTGTCTGCATATCGGCCGTTAACTCTGCCAGAGCAAACCGGTTCGTAGCAGATACCTCCCTGGCGTGAACACGACTGGACACAAACATAAGTTTAAGAACCATAAAAACATCATATGGCAAAGAAATCATCACTATTTGAGATGCCGACCACTCTCATGAGGGCAAATATGTGGTGAAGGATGAGTGTGATGAGTGGTAGTAATGAGTTATGAGGTGTAGTCTTGTTACAAACTAAGGCCGACTCTTCCTTAGAATGGGTCATTAATTAATAGCCCAATGACCAATGGAAGTACAAGGACCAACGGCTTAACGTGACTTCCGAACCACGCAGGTGATGGTCTGATATGTATAAACGATGGTGGGAGTTGATGCGGTTATCATCAGAATTGTACTGTTCGCATAGAATGGGTGTCTAGCGGCTAATTTTTACAAAGCATAAACTTACCAACACTGATAGTCTGTTAGAACTGAATGCTTTTCTTTTTAGTTACAATACCTAAGTGTAAAACTTTTTTTGCACCAATTTGGGGCTTTGCACAACACACAAATCTTTTCTCAGATGCAAACCAGACCTAGAAGTGTGCATGTTTGTATAACAAATATTTAGGGACATTCTTTTTGGTTGAAATAGAAATCACCGTACGCCTTTTCATTCTGCTACTGTGGCACAGCAAATAGAGATCATGTCTAAAGCTGCGTAGATTTTTGACTGCTCACTACTACATTTCCTTTCTATGGGTCAAGAGATCGAGGGATTAACGGATCGTTAATCAATAACGGGACTAACGGGCTTTTAATCAATGTCCCAATCTGGGGAACAGACCCTAGTGTGACACAAGACTACACCTCATCGTCCATCAAAACAATCATCACACTCACCATCATCCCATATTCACCTTAAAGTACCCTCTAAGAGTGGTCGTTGTCTCAAAGTATCAAAGAAGTGCGCTGTAGAAGGATTGCTTTTGAGAGTCTGTTGGCAGAAACAGACTCTGAAGAGAGAGTGAATATTATTGGTCAACTCTAGTTTGGATCTAGAAGCAGTTTGGAAACAACTAGTTTAGGTGGATAAGGATAAAAACCCAATGCTTTCATCCTGGTCGAAAGCCAAATCAGAAGGCCAAGAATGATTCTAGGAGACCCATTCTTTTCCTTACCTTTTTCCACATCCTTCCCACTTCGTTAGCTAGCACAATAAACTTGGGACTACACTGCCCAGCTAAGCCTTTCCTTCATCCTTGGCTCGTATGTCCAAACCAATTGTCCAACAACCAAAACCTTTAAACTTTTTTTTACACTCACTTGAGCAGCGATGTCAAAGTAAGAGTTTGGAGGGCAAGTGTAGTCCTCCCGCGATCCGTTTTGACACCGATAGTAGCTTTGACACAGGGTTTGCGGAGTGGTGAGGAATACCCGCTGTCCTGGACACCCACACAATCTCTCTCCAGGGTTAACATGGGGAACACAACCCTGTCCCCTTGTCACATCTCACTCGCCCCACCATGCTGTTGTTCTTGCATCTACACACGCAAAAAACACTCAAACTGAACAGCCATGTAATGTCAGGGTGGTAGGAAATAGATAATTTTACATTCCAAAACAAAATCAATAGTTTTGAAGGTAGTTACAAAACCGTTGTCTTTGGTTACAGAATAAAACGGTAAGTAAAAAAATCTATTAAGAAGTCAAGATGCTATTAAGAACTGTGTGCAACTATAATCTTGTTCTTCCGGTTTACACAGCTTCAAAATGTCATAATAAATAGCTTGAAATATTTCTGTCTCGCAGTAGAGTATACCATCTTAAGTCACTGATTTGGCTGATGTAAAGATGTGGTGTGAACTGGAAGAACTAGATTATTTTTGTGGCACCGGCCGTGAAAGACTAAGAACATTATGAAAGTTTCAAGCATAAAATTTAAGTTAAAACTGCAATTAGATGGTCAAATTTGAAATTGTACCTTATGTGGAAAGCTCCATAAGTTGTTGGATCAAGAAAAATACCATCCTTTCTTCCAGTGCACGAGATTCCATTGAGTGAAGCAAACTGTAACCAAATCATCACATTATAAGTTGCAACTTGTAAGTATATGTTGTTTTAGAAATTGTTTTAATTGTGGTAAAGATCCAGTTGGGTTTAACCCTACACCCTTTCCCATGGATTGATAATCTAAATGAATTAATTGGATTGTCAGTGCATAAACAGGCATTTTTCCTCTGTTACGATTGGTCGATCGGATTCACGGCTGTGGATTGGTCGCCCGCTGCTCTAAGCCATCCACTGCGGCTGCGGGCGGTCAGGCAGTGTGCAGCTGTCCTTGATTTTTTATTTGTCTTTTAATTTTTAAAAGTTTTGTGCAAGTTGTATTTTTTTCTAGATGCTAGAAGTTTTTGAAGCGGTGTCAAACACATACAGGTAGTACACATCTTTACATCTTTTGAATATCATAAGAGTAAAAGAAAATTGAATATCCAGTTTTGGTTTGGTAGTTTATGAACTGTTGCTTAAAGACTAAACTTGACTGTTCCCAATTCATAAATGATGGTGTTCTATTCAAGCTCAAGATCTTTTATTCGGTATGTACCATATTCTCCGTGGTATGGAGAGACGACAGGATATTACGAGGAATTCTGATCTAAGGATTTCCAGTTGAAGATGAAAGGGTTTCCAAAACAAGTTTTTAACGCATCTTCAAGCTGAATTTAAACAAATCTGTCAACAATAAAGTTGAAATTAGAAATTATACTGTACACTGCAGGACAGGCTGAACAGCGATCGATTGATTATTACTGTACTAACAAATATAAGGTTGACAGCCAAAGCTTACCCATTGAATGGTTGGAACAGAGTCACAGCCAATGATGAAAATACCTAAAACATACAAAAGATTCAGCCAGTTAATTATACAGGCTTTTAATAACCTTTTTTGATCTGAAAATTCTGCTGACTGAGATGAAACTGCGTGCAACTTTTGAAATCACAAAAAATAAAAACTGTATCGGCCCAAAAGTAAACATGACCTATAAAATAGATGTTGTTAATAATTGCGTTGAGGTGAAATACCAAGTGATTACAAATTAAATAGTTTGGATAGCTTGTGGAAACTTTATTTTTTTAAAGTTTAGATCATTACTTACATGATTATA
The DNA here is from genome assembly GCA_018831715.1 of Matsumurasca onukii. NCBI lineage: Eukaryota > Metazoa > Arthropoda > Insecta > Hemiptera > Cicadellidae > Matsumurasca > Matsumurasca onukii. The sequence continues at coordinate 2,358,646 of CM032065.1, forward strand.
TAGAAGAGTTCTGTCATTTTTTATTATATATGCTGTACAGTCTCTCTTTGGGTTTATATTCCCCATAATTGTACATTATGTCTATTCACTTTTCCACTAATGTGAAAAGTGCATTCATCACTGAAAATTAACCGATTAAACAATGTGTCCACATTTTCAAGACAATGTTGCACTTCCTGACAAAAGGTTGTACGAATAAATTTATCATTGTCATTTAAACTTTGCACTAACTGTAATTTTATTTATAAGGTGTCATTTTCAAACGTTTCCGCAGAATTTTCCACCATAATTTGTACCAACATAAACTTTAAGAAATTCCCCACAAACCTATACTGTATCACTTACTACATATGTTGAAATACACAAGTTTAATTTTGTAGATGCTATTGAAGTTGTCTATTTCATTTGTAATCACCCGGAATAAAAATTAATAATATTGTACTTGGAAAATTAAATTAAACAAAAGAAAGCAGTGTTTGAATTATAAAATGGACTGTAATAATTAGGTCAGTAAATCAAACATTAAAAAGGAATAAATTCAACAATACAAACATGTTATTCAAAGCTTAAACATAAATAAACCAAATCACATGAACATTAAAATTGTATCTACTATACCAACTACAGCACAATATAAGGATAAAGTAGTCCTTTTGGATAAAAGATTTCTTCAGTAAAGGTTCATTTGCATGATTACTGATAATGTTTACCTAGAGCCTCAGCTTCTTGACAAATCATGTTGTATTACTATCACTTTCTTTCACGGAAAGTCGGTGCATATGTTTCATTATCCTCTTGGAAGAATTATAGCTGCTGATATAAACAAGAAAGTAAACCGTAGAGGTTACTGCAGGGCCTGCAAACCAATGTAGGATTCTTCCCAAGTTTCACTTTTCTAATGCCTTATAGGAAACAAGACAGCAACCACTTTCTGTTTTAACTTTATCTGTTAGTGCCTGAACGAAAGAGAAATCATTGATTCGCTTTTACCTGAACGGAAACCAAGTCAAAAGTGCACACTGAATAGACAATAACTTTTCATTTCAAACTTACTGAACGACGGTCCAGTTCTTAAAAACATGTCACAATAATATCATAAAAACAGATGGTAGTGGTTTTTTTTATTCTTACTTTTAGGATTTAACCACAGTTGCGCTCGAGGTTCTTTGGGTTGGCAGTTCTGCTGACAGTGTAGAGTGGAGAGCAGCGGTCTCCCCCCCCACCATAAAAATACCCCAGCCATATTAACTGCGGCAAGTTGCATATCGTTAAATAGGTATTTTTTACAAAAAAAAGATCCTACAACTTATTTTTAACAAACTATTCCATCAACAGTTATTGCCGTTAAAACTTTAAATTTTTGACATTTCAAATGGCAATAAACCTTTATCTAGCCAATTTCCCAGAAATGCTGATTGCGACATTGTTTGTATTAAAAATACCTATTGAACGATATGCCATGTCCTGTATCATCTGCAATATATGTTCCACTAACCCCCAACTGGTTGCACCCCACTGGCGCCATCGGGCCAACAACTAATTAGAAAAGTAGTTTATAGACTGTGAAAAAAGCCTGTAAAATTTGGTGCGTTTATCCCACACCGTTCAAATGTATTTAATGTTTACCCAGTGCCTTGAACGTGGAAGTGAGAAAATTTGCCTAGTGCTCTGAATGTCTAAGTGAAGAAATTCCCAATGCTGTGAGGTATTTTTCCCAAAATTATACCCCTTAAATCTCACCTAAATTTTTGAATTTAGAAAGATTCTTTCTTAGTGGGTACCTATATTGTAAATAGCTAAAGACACACTGCATAATGGCTTAAACCCTTAAACAAAGTTTTACTACCATAGCTTCAGCCGATCTTCAGTTATAAGCGGTCAAGTATGCCGTAAAAATGTGTTTAGTGCCCACTTTGGTCCTTCACCATTTATTTTGTGAACGTTTGTATGGATACAAAGTACAGCTAAAAACGCAATGCCCAATGGGTTAAACCCTTAAACGAAGTTTCACTTCCGTATTTTCAGCCGATTTCCAATTATAAGCGGTCCAATATACCTTGAAAACGTGTTAAGTGCCCACTTTGGTCCCTCACCAATTTATTTATTTTTGAATTTATTTTGTGGACACTGTATGGGTATAAAATATAGTTAAAGACACACTGTGTAATGGGCTAAACCCTTTAACAAAGTTTCAACCCCATAGCTTCAGCCGATTTTGAGTTATAAGCGGTCCAAGATGCCTTAAAACGTTGCAGTCAGTCAGATAGAAATTTTGTTGATGCCAATTTCAGTCTTTGCTAAGTATATATAATCACCTTTCAAAGTACAGACAAAAGTATTATTTTATTTGTATAGATTAGGGTAGGCTGGGCGCAAAATGTATATTTTTAAAACTAATTTGTTCCACAAAACTATGGTTAGACCTACTAAATATATATTACGTCTTTAAAAATTCCTCAAAATTAAAACTAATTTTAAACTTCTTGCTTTTGCCAATTAGTTGAATCGCAAGGTAATACTCGTATCTCGTCAAATAATCGTTCTGCCGTAAAACTGTTTTACTTTGAACTTTAATTTAAATTCAACCCATAATAGCGGTGCATCAGTAGCAGTAGGGGATCAACTACTAAAAGAAGTGGATCACACCAAATTTTAGGACTTTTATAGATAAATCCTTATCTTGGGACTCCCATGTTGATCACGTTTGTAAAAGATTTCTTATGGAGTTTTCTCTTAAGGAAAATGAAAGATTTCTGTTCCATAGATACTCTTAAGGTTGTTTACTATGGAACCATACAATCTCATTTGTCTTATGGGATTATATTTTGGGGTAACTGTGCTCAAAGAAGGTTGTTAAGAGCATTTATTCTACAAAAAACAGCAATTCGTGTAATTTGTAATCTAACCTCAAGGGCTACATACAAAGAACACTTCAAAAACTTGAATATATTTACATTGCCTTCACTTTATATATTTGAAACAATTTCATACTGTGTTGGCAAATTTGATTTAGTCCAAGGTTATAATGTTCACTGTCACAATACAAAATCAAATGTATTGTACAGACAAGAAAGCCACAGATTGCAAATATTTGAAAAATTACTTATACAAGCAGGCATAAAATGTTTAAATAAAATTCCAAAAGAAATAAAAGACCTTTTGCCGGATTTAGCTTTATTCAAAGAGATTAAGAAAACATTTATTGCAACTGGCTCCTTACTCAGTAGGAGAATTTATGGAACATACATAAACATACTTGTAATTTGTTATTGTATCATCAATATATAAATTAAATACTTTTATTGGGGTTTGTTTCTATTTTATTTTTCTAGTTCAATAATGTATAGAGATAGTTCCTATACAGCTTTTTTATATGGTAAATATTATTCTTACCAGTGGCTTCGTTAATTTGTTATTCATGTGGCACTGTTTGTTATTCACCCATCCATTCCATACTAATAAATCATATTCATTTCATTTCACTAGTCAACACAATTTTCATAATTGTCTTATGACTGTAAAATAAAAAAATAAAATAAAATAATAGTCATCTTATGGACAATTTTATAAAAGCATTAGACTTTTAAAATTTGACACCAGCATCCTTTACCCATACTTATACTTTTAATTCAGCATGTAGAAATCACCAATAATCATTCGATACATCTTTAGAGTTCTTAATTTGCCGTATTGAAATACATTACAGTTGCAGTATTGAAGAATTCGAACCTATAACCATTCTAGAACACGTAATATAACTGTTTCATTGTAAGTAGTCTGAATAAACGACGAATAAATAAAGTATTCTGCAAGACCTGTAAGTAATCTGTTACGTAGATTAACAGGACATCGTTATCTGAAATTTTACCTACACACAGACAGCAACTGGATAGAAGAGGGGGTCAATATGGTGGGGTGGGGCGCGGGGGAAACCGAGCCAAGTGACCAGTTTGTTTTTACATTTTGCTCAATAGCTCGTAAACTTGGAGGGATACAAGAAATGTTTGAGATAAAACTTGTAGACAATTTCATGCCACACTAACGATTTTTCATCAGATTGAAGATTGTATCACTCATTTAGGCGCTAGCGGACAAATAGTAAAGTCGTACACGACTCATTTTTGCTTAATTTCACCCCCTCAAAAACCACCCTTAAAATGTAAGTTTTACAAAACCCTTTCTTAGTGGTTGGTTTTGAGCTACCACAAGTAGGTGTGCAAAGTTTCAACTCTTTAATTAGGCCTTGTAGTTTTGGCTCGGCGATGATGAGTGAGTCAGTCAGTCAGGACAAAGCTTTTTATAAATATAGATAGATTAATCTGTAAAATGCACCATTGCAGTGCTCAAGGCACTTTGCAGCTTTAAACATTTTATTTTTTGATTGAAATTTTAAATGAAGAGTCAATGCGCTTGGAAACAAAATGTCCAATCATGTTTAATTTTGAAAACAATAATTATGTTGACTACACCTCCTTAATTAGTTCGCAAAGTAGATAATTACGAGATACGAGGAGTGTTCAAGTAAATCAAATCGTATTCAGCACTTAAACTATTTTCTGTTTATGTCCAGGCATTTAATATTATTGTTTAATGATTCGGACAACTATTTTGAAGTGTCAAAAAAATATTACGAATTATTATTTATTTTTTGTTCTCCCACAAGAATTCAGATTTTGATGTAACCCTGGCCTTTCCTTCCTCAGATACGAATTGGCAACTTCTCTGAGAAGAGGAAAAAGTCGAATGGCAATAAAACCGGCAAGGTTAAAACATACGACCTACACTTTATTTACAGAAATTCAAGTCCTACTTCCTAGCTTTTATACGTTGGTAGTTGTGGAACTCAGACTTCCCTAGATTTTATTTTAGGACAGCGTTTAGAACAAAATTATATATATTTTATAAAACAGTTATATATTTTATCACTGTTATCTATTTATTTTTTATTATTGTTACTGTTTAAATTTTTCTATCACTGTTAAACCACTTGTAGATTTATCATTGTTTATTTTTGTTCTATAAATTTTATGTATGCTCCTTCACTCTTCAGTTATCACTTAATTATAGTAAGGTACAATTTATCTCTTATTGTCTCCATCAATATATATTATTTATTGCTTAATCTTTTGTAGTACCTTTAACCACCTGTATAGTATTTAATTATAAAAGCATATATTACCCCGTACTTAATGTAATGTTATGGCTCTTTGTATTTATTATGTTCTTTTTGTGTCACCCATTTTAGGTCCATTTTGTTACCCATAACCACCCCGAATATTAAATCAGAAACCAAAAGATGTACAAAAAAATCAGTACCACTCAAGTAGGGGTGGATTGGAAGAAACCATCCCTTTGCTGTTTTTTCTTTCTTCTTTGGGTACCTATTTTATTTTTGTAATTTCCAACACTTCTTAAGTCATATTGTACTTGTTACTGAATTCTGTTATCTCTTTTTACTCATGTTATTGCTATTTTTTTACTAACTTTCCAACTTTCATTCAGAATTTATTTATATTATGTAAACATGTTTGTAACTGGCATTGCCGTTGAAATTAAATAAATAAATAAATAAATAAACAAAAGGGTCCACCTCAGATAAAGCCTAAATTCGTCTGACCAAGGAACACACAACAACGGGCCTTCTTTCAACTGATGCGACCTAACTGTCAAACCCTCCGCTTGCAAGGGTTCACGACTGGACGTTTTTCAACTTTCGAAATAGTTTGTACATTAAAAACCATTATATATTGAGAAACCGGGTGATATTTCCGACACACGTAGACGACACCGGATCCGTGGCGGATTGGTACTGCGCGCAACTCCGGAGCTAGTGCGGGTTCGATCCCCGCAGTCACCACTTACAACTTGTAATGTGATTATACGGTGACGCTAGGTAAAGGTCGAGGTTGAGTGGTCAAGAGGACTTTGTAGTCCTAACTTCGCCTCGTTAAACAAGACAAACTTTACCTTTTTTACATGTAAGAGCCCGATTTCTCCTAAGTGTTTGAACAGTTTAACAAATAAACTTTAAAATCTTCTAAGTTTTAGCGATTTTCAACTCCATTTCAAAGCACAATTTTGGAAAAAACGCCCCATACGCGTGTAGGTAGACTGCTTAGCTTTAAAACACATGTGAATACTTAATCTTAACTTGTATAGTATTGGCGTATTTTGTAATACAGACTCAGCTGAGGGCCGTAGTGTGCTCAACAGACACTCGAAATTATTCTACATAATGCACTTCTGTAACACGTTTCTCTATATTGTCTATTCACGACTTTCACTCGATGTTTGTTTACATTAGAGCTACAAGGCTATGTTATGACTCACCCGCCAACGCCACAGAGAATGTTAAGACCACAAGCCGCGCCGGTGTAGATGTCATGGCTAGCACTACGTCTGCGCACGGATGATACCGGATGTTGTCTGCCGGATCTATTTCTTCTTCACCCCTTCCTCTGCTCGCTGCCAAGGAGCGTTCATACGAGTCTCGCGCTGTCACTGTAAACAAGGCACTGCGCTAAAACGTGGCTGTAATGTAATTATACGGTGACGCTAGGTAAAGGCCGAGGTTGAACGGTAGAGAGGACTTTGTAGTCCTAACTTCGCCTAGTTAAACAAGATAAACTTTACCTTTTTTACATGTATAGAGCTTGCAAGGTTTCTCTAAGTGGTTTAACAGTTTCACAGATAAACTTGAATTTGGGCGCATGTACATCTTATTAGATTATCCATGCTGGTTAAGAGTAAAATGTGTTATTTATTTGGGTTTATGCTCAGCAGTGTACCAAAATTCAGAGTGAAAATTCTTCAATCAATCAATGGTTTATTGCATGAACATTTCTACATAGAATAAGTAAAACAGTAATGCTTATTCTATGATTTGCATGGCAATCGTCGTTTAGGATGTGTAACTAAAATTGTCCATTCACTCAAACATCGAGAACTCTTTCAAACATACATTATGTGCACTCGTTCATCTTCATTCATACCATAGAATAAGCATTACTGTTTTGCTTATTCTTTGTTCATACGAATTGTTACTACCTAGCTCTTTGATCAGATTTCCCAATTGTGTGCCAAATACTTATCAACGCTGTAAAACTCGTCTGCGACCAAAACGTTTCTTAAGCGAGCTTTAAATGCCGTATAGGCATATGAGTACTTTTTATTGAATTTGGAAGCCAGTTGACGAAATGAACTCCTGCCTGGGAAGCCAATCGTTCATGGACTACCGTTCTGTGTCTCCCAGTCCGGTAGTCGTCCCTGCCTCGAGTGACATTCTCGTGCAAACTGTGAGAAAAAAGTGTTTCTTAGTTTTATACCTGTCTACCTTTGATTTATCCTGTTTCGATTCGAGAACTGGATCGGTTCTTTTTCGTGGAAGACTGACTACAGTACAAAATGTGCGCCAGTAGGCCTACTGGCAGGCGCGTCGTGTAGAGTGGCTCAGTGTGAACGCGGCTTCAAGCACTGGCTTGTCGTGTAGCACCGTGTGAACGCGGCTTCAAGCACTGGCTTGTCGTGTAGCACCGTGTGAACGCGGCTTCAAGCACTGGCTTGTCGTGTAGCACCGTGTGAACGCGGCTTCAAGCACTGGCTTGTCGTGTAGCACCGTGTGAACGCGGCTTCAAGCACTGCCTTGTCGTAGCACCGTGAACGCGGCTTCAAGCGCTGGCTTGTCGTGTAGCACCGTGTGAACGCGGCTTCAAGCACTGCCTTGTCGTGTAGCACCGTGTGAACGCGGCTTCAAGCACTGGCTTGTCGTGTAGCACCGTGTGAACGCGGCTTCAAGCACTGCCTTGTCGTGTAGCACCGTGTGAACGCGGCTTCAAGCACTGGCTTGTCGTGTAGCACCGTGTGAACGCGGCGTCAGTGCGACCACTCACCTGAGTCACTGGACCGTTGCTTTCAACTGACCGCATCATTTGCCAAATCATCGCAGCACATCTTCACACTGGCACTGGCAAACACTGGCACAAACTACTGCTAGTTGTAATCCAACACGTCTTTGTCTCTACTGCCAGCTGATTCATTGTAATAAACATAGCTGATGCGAAGCCATAATCGCTAGTGTGAATCTGCGCGAGGGGGGATAGTGCTCACCAGAGTGCCTCTTAACGGGGGGCAACCAAAAATGCTCGAAAATCGACTTTTATGGTTTAAATTCAATGAAACTCGGTATAAATTGTTATTATAGTTTAGACGTTTCTCAGTAGGTCTTGGGAAGCTAAACACTTTTCGTGTTATTCTTCACTAACCACTATTTGAGATGCCGACCACACTCATGGAGTATTTTAAGGGAAATATGTGGTGAAGGATGAGTGTGATGAGTGGTAGTAATGAGTTATCAGGTGTAATCTTGTTACAAACTAAGGCCTACTCTTCCTTAGAATGGGTCATTAATTAATAGCCCAATGACCGATGGAAATACAAGGACCAACGGCTTAACGTGACTTCCGAACCACGTAAGTGTTGGTGTGATAGGTCTAAACGATGGTGGGAGTTGATGCGGGTATCATCAGACGATCACTGAGACTACCAGAGCCGCTTTAGACCTATATGAAACCTCATCCTCAAAACCTCAAACCCTCAAAAACCTGATCTCCATGAAGCTGGATTACAGGACCACGCCACGAGTCCCAGTCCTTCAACGTTTAGTTCAATTTGGCGGTAGAAATCATTAGCTCTATTCCCTATGGACGCTTTAATTCGCCAATAAAAAGTAAAGTAAACTAGTCGTCTTTTGTATGAATTATTTTTTAATATAAAGATTCATGCAATGAAATTCAATTTAATTTTGTATTGAATCTTGAACAAAATATGAATCCTCCCACAACATCCTTCAGTAACCACAGGTCCAACTCTGAGTACCACATGGGGTAAAAACTTCAAACGACGTTTTAAGCAAGTTAATTCACTCTATTTATGTGGATATATTTTTCTATAAGCATAAAATATATATTGATGCATACATACGAGTACATTAAAACATTTCCTTTTCCATCAAATGAATTTTGTATTCAAAAAATAGATGTTTTTATAAGAACATCGTTGTATTTGAAATTTTGTAGTTATAATTATTATCAGAATTTGAACTATTATTGCGGATATTTTCCACGGCGAACAAAAAGATTGCGACTTTTCGGGATCTGCAACCTGATCCCGTTTTCAGGTGAAAAAAACCCTAAAACATAACACAGTTGTGATCTGTTTGCTCATTAACGATTAAAAATGTCCGCTATGAAAGTTTTAACTTCTGAAATCCCCCCACCGTCAACAACATACTTCAAACTAAGAATATTATAATTGTATTTTATACCGAAACCCAATTTTTCACTACTGAATATAATATTGTAGCAGTTTCTGTTTAGCCTGTAGGTAGTAGGCTAGATACGCACAATGTTGTACATCTGGTATTGCCGATTTAAAAAAGCACGGCGCTGCGCACTCACGGCATACTTTCTCCGCAGAGTAAAAAATGTCTCTTTTATCAAATGAGATTCTGTCAGTAAACTTTTAAGTTCAATCTGCAGTAATTTATTTAATTTTACAGTCATACACCGCTATACTATACTGTTCAAGTGAAACAAATAATTAATTAAACAAAGGTTGGTCATCTCCGTCCGGTTTAATTCTATATTTTATAATCAGTCAGTTGATTATCTGTGTCTTGAAGAAGGGAAATGCGGCGCGGGGGGAGGGAGTAATCTAGATAAAAATTCCCTCCGCGCCGTCAGACGCGATAGTTTTATATTTGTTGGTTATTATTTGTAACCTCAATTTCCCTGCCACTCGAATCTTTACCGATTTTATTTTTCGTTGGCTAGACAGACAGGTGGCTATTCTGCTATACGTTCATTTTTAGCTTCTTACCTAGAAGGAAAGAAGCGTTCTGATTGGTCGGCAGTACAAAATCTTTTGGTACAGTTTTGGTTATTTAGCGTCGGTTCATTTTGTGAAGAAGAAGTTTTCTTTAGTTTCTAATGTGATGGATATTTTCCTATCGTGTTCTTGAATCGTGTCGTTATTTTCGCGAGTGTCCTGTGAGACGTGCTGTTAATCCTGCCCTGTGTCATTTTGATTACGGTTTGGTAAGTAGAAAATGTATTCACATCTTATTTTAATGTCTAATATCTAATGTTACACTTCGACGTCATGACGCCGCCATTATGCAACCGGTATCCTTTCACTATTAGACATGAAGGGATGAAGCCCATTACTTTATGTAGAACACAATATATATATTTGCCAGTATATGATAAATAATATAATACAATAATAATAATGCAAGTGTTTTTCTAATTGTACGAGTGAATTGGCTTCAATCAGATATAGATAAATGCTCGTTGCTATGCCGGGGTCTAAGGGGGTCGACCATTTATCGTTTCTTTTTTTTACTCGTAAACTAATAAAATTTGCAAAAATGTGGTCAGCGGAGTCACTGCATTACATAGTCAACTTTCAAATAAAACTTATTTCAATAATATCTTATGGGAATTGTACGCGTTAAAGTGTCTCAAGAAAATGCCTGTTTTACATTGTTTTTGTGGGACAAAAAACAAAATGGCCAACAAGTACTATGCACTTTTGAGAATATAAAATAAATTCCATGGTATAAATTATTTTTTACTCACACTACCTTGAAAAATTGACTATTAATTTTATTGTTACATTAGGGAACAGAAATAATTTTAACAAAGTTAACACCAAAGGAGATAAATACTTTCAACGACCTTTTCAAATCTGAACATCTTCCTTCCATCCGGCATTTAATAAATTTAAGAAACTTGTAATTTTATCTATTCGAGAATTGGGCTACCTAACCCTTTACTGACATAACTATTTCCATGTGTCTCTTTAGTAACTGAAAAAATATTCTTCAGTTATATAGGCCTGATACTTTTTCTCTTGAAAATAAATTTGAGTTTTTAATTGAATAAAAAAAAGTAACAAAAGGCTTAATATTATGTGTTTGAACTGTTTTATTTTTAGCCGGCTGAGTAGTGTTGATCTATAGGCTGGACACTGTACAGTATTTATAAACAGTCCCTGCAGTCAAAATTGGGAACAAATGGTGGTGAGGTCGTCAACCAGGGGCATGGTGTAATAATACTTACACCATGGCCAGGGGGAAGGCGGCACGACTCACCCTGCCCCCAAGTATATGGTCGTATGGGCACCCAAGAAGCCCACTTATAATCCAATGCTTTCAGGTTCCTTACCTTCCCGGCACCTGTCAATCCCCCCTATTCAAAAGTTCTTCAAATTTGTTCATTATGATATACTTTCGAAAACAGGGTTGTCCAATATTTTTTAAACACAGGACAAATTGATTGCCAAATCGTGATGAAAGGTAGTTTCTTTGCTCTGCCAGTTAACGAGTGAAGATAGTCTAGTTTTATGTGAGTTTAAAAACTAACTTTTAAAAACAAACAAAACTGGCCAAGTTCTTTCTGATGACACAGACGAGTTTACTTTTGTTTTACTTTTAGTATTTTACTTGTGTGAAATGGTCAACTGAACGCAAAAGGCAGTGTAGCAACGGTCATCCCGCAACGCCCGGGAATGTTTTGTATTTTAAAAACAAGAAAGTATTAACAGACAGGAAGCAGAAGGTTTGAATATTTTACTTTGAAAGAGCAGTTTTGAAATTGGACCTATAAATAAAAAGTGCACTATTTCGCAAACCGGTAGTACGTCCTTGTTTTGAAATATTAAATATAATTATTCCAAAAGGCCAGGGGGCACGTTCATATTTTGTAAACACAGGACAAATTGTCAGATCGTGAAGGCAGTTTCGTTTTTTTCCTCCAGTTACATCACAAGGTCAAGGTCTATAAATAGTGGCAGCCGGTGAGTCAGGTGTTGCGCGCGATAACGTGAGGACAGTGCTCTGCCACCCCTCCGCACAACCCCACCCCTCACCTACACCGATCAGCTGTAGTCTGTCTGCACTCTGCAGGGTGACAAACTGCAGCGCGTTGAAATCTACTTTGTCGCCCAACTCTATCCATCTCTTATACCAGAAATCTCCAAACTTTTTATCTATAAGGCCGTATAAAAATTTAAGAAGTCAGGGTGGGTCAAAAGCAACACACGGACACCAAAACTCACATAAAACACGTACATGTACCCTATCGAACACACGCATCACGATATAAAACATCACCCAACACGTCTCAAGACGAACTGAAGCCAAGCACTCAGAGCTGCAGGATATGCATTTCCTGGAGGCTATTTGTGAATCTTACAGTAATGACGTATAACTAGAGTTCAACTATCGACTAAACAATATCATACTTAGTTCTACGCCGTTATAAATGATCATATTAAAAGGTTATTTACTCATTTTTTTACTGTTATAAGGGCAATAACAGTAAAACAATATTTTTACCATATCATCACTGTTTTTTATACAATACAGACATTATACCATCGTCAACAACACACTTTGAGCGGACCCGTGGCGGATTGGTATCGCGCGCGACTTTGAGCTCATCAGTCCGGCGGGTTCGATTCCCGCAGTCACCTCTTAATCCATTTCTGACTCAGTTGCACAAGAGTAAGTGCGGAGGATGGACCCGGTTCATGTGTACTCTTTGTATAAGTTGGTGCAAAACAAAGGAAGAAAGGAGATGGGCCGTTCACCCCATTAACAAACTGCGTGCCAAGCATGGAGTGTCTTTCACGCTGTATCAAGAACTGAGAGAAGATGATGACACAATTTTCAACTACTTCCGAATGTCGCAACCCTCATTTGATGAACTCTACTGTGCTGACGGCTGTAGATAAGGATAACACCTTTAGTTGTTTGTTGTTTTTTAACAGCTCTTATGTTTGTATGGATTAAGTTCGTTATCAGATTATCAAATGTACAGTATTATAACTACTTATTCTGCCTGAAAACATCTTTTCCAAGAATAATTTATCATCAAATGACTTAGGAAATGTACCTTTTGGGTTTTGATCATGATTTTTTAATAGTAAGTTAAACGTTAAATTACTGTTACTGGACACTTTAAACTATAGGTATTCGATGTTTGGAAAAATATTTTATATTTTATCACAACAAACCTTAATTGACTTACGCGAAATAAACACGATTACAACACATTTCAACTTGAAGCGGTCTATAGAACACCATTAGTCCGCGCGACGATTTGAAACAATGTATTTAGAGGTGACGCGCGTCAGTGGCGTCGCCCGGTCGTGAATACTGACGCGGGTTTTCTCAGCGACGTCGCGCGTCACCTAACAGTGCATAAATGCGCCCATTTGAACCAATGGACCTAAGAACGAGCGACAAGGTGACGCGCGACGTCGCGCGTCAGTGACGCCGTGCATAAAACCGGCCTGACGCGACTACCTTACTTACAGGAATGAGGCGCTGCGATTCCTTGCGTCACAACGACTTTTCGAATTGTCGTTGCGTCTTGACTGCGATAGTCGCCCGTGGGAATCCGCCCTAATGCCTTAGTCTAAAAGTGACCAGTGGCTAATCGATATTCATGAAATACGTAGTTAAGTTGTTCTGAACGGTATTTAAGTGTATATGTTGTCGTGAGATCTTACTGGCTTTTTTCTGTTATGTATTTAATAGTGGTACCGGCCTTTCTATAAAGAACCTAATTTGAAGTTAGACTTGTATTTATTTGGCTGGTTGACCAAATCGATTCGCCCACTATCCAATGAAAAACTGTTCAGCCTATTTCTTTGCTACAACTTGAGTTTATTTTTGTTGTAACACATCCGACTTAAGTTTATTGCTTGAGTTGATACAATACATTTCATTAGTCGTCGGGTTATTCATGACCCAATCTGAAGAACAGTCGACCCTATTTGTAACCTACATCTCATCATCCTAAACAACACTCATCCCTCACCTCACCATTCATCCCATATTCACCTTAAAATGCCCTCTAAGAGTAGTCGGGTCCCAGCAAAGTTTGAAAGTATTCTATAGCCTAACGGTCTTTGGGGCCTTTAACAGGATGGGGAGTCATGAACCGAAAAACCCTGCAGTAGAATTTCATTTTACGTAGCGATTTTATGATTTATCCCTTTTTAGGACTTAAAGTCAATCAAACACGATTGGAAATGTTTTTAGTTGTAGGGGTCATGGTGTATAAGTGATCGTGTCTTGTGGATGTTTGCAGGGTTGCGGCCGGCTTCCTAAGCTGAAAAAGATGTCTGTGGTGAGCTAAAACTGCTTATCTAACTTCTCGCTTGCATTATCACCGAGATCTACAAGAACCTCGAAAACCTGTCTATAGGAGTTAGGGAGTTAGGATTGTTGGGGTGTTAGGACTGTTGGGGAGGTAGAACTGTTAAAGTGATAGGACTGTTAGGGAGTTAGGATTGTTGAATAATGGGACAGTTAGGGAGTTAGTACTCTAGGGGAATTATGACTAGAGGGACTAGGGTATGACTAGGGAGTTATGACTTACAGATTTAGGATTGTTAGTTTATCTTACATAGGAGTTAGGACTTATGGAGTTAAGATTGTTATTTTACATTTAAAAATCATTATATTCCTTTATATTTAAATGGTTAGGTGTTTGTTACTTCAACGAAGCTAGCTATAAAGTTTTAGTGCTTTGTAGTTTTCTTATGTCTTTTGACAAAGCATTTCGGAAGACAAGAGAATTAGAGAGTTAGCACTGTTAGGAAGTAAGAACTGTTAAGGAGTTAGTACTGTTGGGAGTTAGTACTGTTAGGGAATATGACTGTTAGGCAGTTAGGACTGTTAGGAAGTTAGTACTGTTAGGAGTTAGTACATGGAATTATGACTGTTAGGCAGTTAGGACTGTTAGGAAGTTAGTACTGTTAGGAGTTAGTACTGTCGGGAATTATGACTGTTAGGCAGTTAGGACTGTTAGGGAATTAGTACTGTTAGGGAGTTAGTACTGTTAGGGAATTATGACTGTTAGGCAGTTAGGACTGTTAGGAAGTTAGTACTGTTAGAGTTAGTACTGTCAGGGAATTATGACTGTTAGGCAGTTAGGACTGTTAGGAAGTTAGTATGTTAGGGAGTTAGTACTGTCGGGAATTATGACTGTTAGGCAGTTAGGACTGTTGGGGAGAATAGTACTGTTAGGAGTTGAGTATTGCGTAAAGAATTATGACTGTTAGGCAGTTAGGACTGTTAGGGATTAGTACTGTTAGGGAGTTAGTACTGTTAGGGAGTTAGGCACTGTTGGAGTATTATGACTGTTAGGCAGTTAGGACTGTTAGGAAGTTAGTACTGTTAGAGTTAGTACTGTCAAAAATTATGACTGTTAGGCAGTTAGGACTGTTAGGAAGTTAGTACTGTTAGGAGTTAGTACTGTCAGGGTGTACTGTTAGGCAGTTAGGACTGTTAGGGAATTAAGTTGTTAGGCAGTTGGGACTGTTAGGAAGTTAGTACTGTTAGGGAGTTAGTACTGTTGAGTTATGACTGTTAGGCAGTTAGGATTGTTAGGCAGTTAGGACTGTTAGGGAGTTAGTACTGTCAGGGAATTATGACTGTTAGGCAGTTAGGACTGTTGGAGATTAGTACTGTTAGGGAGTTAGTACTGTCAGGGAATTATGACTGTTAGGCAGTTAGGACTGTTAGGAAGTTAGTACTGTTGGGAGTTGTCAGGGAATTATGACTGTTAGGCAGTTAGGACTGTTTAGGCAGTTAGGACTGTTAGGGAGTTAGTACTGTTAGGGAGTTAGTACTGTCAGGGAATTATGACTGTTAGGCAGTTAGGACTGTTAGGAAGTTAGTACTGTTAGGGAGTTAGTACTGTCAGGGAATTATGACTGTTAGGCAGTTAGGACTGTTGGAAGTTGTACTGTTAGGGAGTTGAGCTGGGAATTATGACTGTTAGGCAGTTAGGACTGTTAGGCAGTTAGGACTGTTAGGGAGTTAGTACTGTTAGGGAGTTAGTACTGTCAGGGAATTATGACTGTTAGGCAGTTAGGACTGTTAGGCAGTTAGGACTGTTAGGGGATTTAGTACTGTTAGGGAGTTAGTACTGTCAGGAATTATGACTGTTAGGCAGTTAGGACTGTTAGGAAGTTAGTACTGTTAGGGAGTTAGTACTGTCAGAATTGACTGTTAGGCAGTTAGGACTGTTAGGGAGTTAGTACTGTTAGGGAGTTAGTACTGTTAGGAATTATGACTGTTAGGCAGTTAGGACTGTTAGGAAGTTAGTACTGTTAGGGAGTTAGTACTGTTAGGGAATTATGACTGTTAGGCAGTTAGGACTGTTGGAAGTTAGTACTGTTAGGAGTTAGTACTGTTAGAATTATGACTGTTAGGCAGTTAGGACTGTTAGGAAGTTAGTACTGTTAGGGAGTTAGTACTGTTAGGGAATTATGACTGTTAGGCAGTTAGGACTGTTAGGGAATTAGGATTGTTAGGGAGTTAGAACTGTTAAGGAGTTAGGACTGTTAAGGAATTAGGACTGTTAGGGAGTTAAGACTTAGGTTGTTACCTTACATTTAAATTATAATTATTATCATCTTTATTAAAGTGGTTAGGTAGTTTTTGCAACTTGGACGAAATTAGGAATGAAATTCTTAGTTCTTTGTTGTTTTCTAATGCCTTTTGACATAGAATTTCGAGAAAACCCCCCGTGAATCAAACGCGGGTCGGAAGAAAATTGGTTATAAATCTAAAGGGGATTTCATACAACTTAAAACATAATAGACACTTCAATTTTGTGTTTTCTAAACGTATATCTGGGCTGTACTAAAGCGAATGTGGTAGCAAATTTAATTTTTTTCTACATCTTCAAAAAGACTAAAATAAATAATTTTATTTAGGTGAAATTAGTGATAGTTTTTAATTTATTTTTTTTTGTAAACTTAAGTAATACACAGTCGTTGTCATCTGTTTATGTGTAGAAACTAGGAATCCAAAAATTAGGTCTATATATGGGATAAACAACTATGATCTTGGTAAGGTGATTCAGAACATTCAGGCTAGTCTGAAATTCGATCACTCAGTCTATAATTTATCCCCGTTTCGTATTTAGTGTGTTTATTTGTTAAAACGTTACCAACGGGGTTGAAAATATTAACGAAACAAACTTAACACATACCGTGTAAAACGTGGAATTTCATATGATGCAAAATCAAGATCTTGTATTATGGTTTTTACTTGGACCTCTAGTCTTGTTATCAAATGCAATGCTGGCCAGATTGTTTTTGACAACTAAGATCAAAGCTGAGTAAATAACCATTAGTTTAAAACTTTGTCAATTTACGCTTTTACCTATGAAAGTTAAAAGTAATGCAATGACGATTGTTTACTCTGCTAATGAGGCTCTAAATAGCTTTTAGCATTTTACACATTCTTGATTTTACTGCATTTGAATCGCTTTAGGTAAAGTTTGCCATATTTTAAAAATTAAAGTACTGTAAATAGGCGGCGAAAACTGTTAATAACTAATCAAGTAAATTGCGCCAAACGTGTTTGAGTTTTCCAAACTACATTATGTATAATTGTAACTCTTCATGACCATTTTTATTAAAGTGGTTAGGTAGTTTTGCAACTTGGACGAAATTAGGAATGAAATTCTTAGTTCTTTGTTGTTTTCTAATGCCTTTTGACATAGAATTTCGAGAAAACCCCGTGAATCAAACGCGGGTCGGAAGAAAATTGGTTATAAATCTAAAGGGGATTTCATACAGCTTAAAACATAATAGACACTTTAATTTTGTGTTTTCTAAACGTATATCTGGGCTGTACTAAAGCGAATGTGGTAGCAAATTTAATTTTTTCACATTATCATCTTAAAAGACTAAAATAAATAATTTTATTTAGGTGAAATTAGTTATAGTTTTTAATTTATTTTTGTAAACTTAAGTAATACACAGTCGTTTCATCTGTTTATGTGTAGAAACTAGAAATCAAAATTAGGTCTATATATGGGATAAACAACTATGATCTTGGTAAGGTGATTCAGAACATTCAGGCTAGTCTGAAATTGGATCACTCAGTCTATAATTTATCCCGTTTCGTATTTAGTGTGTTTATTTGTTAAAACGTTACCAACGGGGTTGAAAATATTAACGAAACAAACTTAACACATACCGTGTAAAACGTGGAATTTCATATGATAAGAATCAAGATCTTGTATTATGGTTTAAGTTACTTGGACCTCTAGTCTTGTTATCAAATGCAATGCTGGCCAGATTGTTTTTGACAACTAAGATCAAAGCTGAGTAAATAACCATTAGTTTAAAACTTTGTCAATTTACGCTTTTACCTATGAAAGTTAAAAGTAATGCAATGACGATTGTTTACTCTGCTAATGAGGCTCTAAATAGCTTTTAGCATTTTACACATTCTTGATTTTACTGCATTTGAATCGCGTTAGGTAAAATTTGCCATATTTTAAAATTAAAGTACTGTAAATAGGCGGCGAAAACTGTTAATAACTAATCAAGTAAATTGTTACGCCAAACGTGTTTGAGTTTTCCAAACTACATTATGTATAATTGTAACTCTTCATGACCATTTTCCGTATTTTAATGTTAATTTTATGTTTCACCAATTATGACTGTTGGATTTTAAATAATTGTAAAGGGCTCGTTCGCTGTAGTTTTCACCGATATAGTGTTGAGGGTTGTTATACCCACGGAACGTTTCGATGTTAAAACATCATCGTCAGACGCAGTCTTAATAGAAGTCAACCTGTTGGCTTTTTTATAATAGTTCATAATAGTCATGGTACACATTACGACGAAACACAGAAATAAATTAACATTTTTAATAACGTAAACCCTGATATAAATAATTAACAAGTAGGCCTACACACACTCACACACACACACAAGAACGAACAGATAACTATTGTCGAGTGGATGAACCCTGGAGATTTTTAAAATTTCAACGAAAATAATTCCTTTTGTTTACAGCGCATTTAAAATAATATTTAGTTATTTGGAGTATTGTGGTGGGTTAAGTCTTAGTTTTGAAGAGTTTGGCAACATTTTGAAAGGAAGACAGATTATCTAATGCATGTTTTAAAATATTGTTGTAAAGTTTTATACCTCCGAAGCAGCAGCTGTTGAATTCATCAGTATTTGAAAACATAAACACTTTTAAATGTTAGGTAGCCTACGTTGTCACAAATACGTCTAACCATTTCACATTGGAGTTGAGAAGATTTTAATTATATATTTTAACTTTTGAAAATTTAGAATACTGAAGTGAAATTTCGGTGTTAGGTAACAAAGATAGTTATAGATTGAGATTCCTAACTTGTTCAAGTTGCAAGAAAATTTATTTTGTTTTAACTGTGTAAGGTAGAAAACCGTTTTAAATAACACTTTTAGACATTATTCTTGGTACGAATTCCATTTAATATTACAGTAATAAAATTATAACTAAAGCACAACAAGGTGGGAAACATTTCAATGACATTGTATTAATGTTTAATTTTTTGACATTGTATTGTAATGAAATTTTGTATTGTTATCAAGTTAAAGTATTCTAATGTTAAACTGCAGCTGTTCATGTCTAACCGAAATCAAACCAGTTCTCAGGGCGGGAAATTAGAAATTCAAACGTATTTTGTTGTGCACTATTTCAACGCACATTAGGGCGAAACACAGAAATAAATTAACATTTTTTTAATAACGTAAACCCTGATATAAATAATTAACAAGTAGGCCTACACACACTCACACACACACAAGAACGAACAGATAACTATTGTCGAGGGGGTGGATGAACCCTGGACATTTTTTAAAATTTCAACGAAAATAATTCCTTTTGGCTTACAGCGCATTTAAAATAATATTTAGTTATTTGGAGTATTGTGGTGGGTTAAGTCTTAGTTTTGAAGAGAGTTTGGCAACATTTTGAAAGGAAGACAGATTATCTAATGCATGTTTTAAAATATTGTTGTAAAGTTTTATACCCGAAGCAGCAGCTGTTGAATTTATCAGTATTTGAAAACATAAACACTTTTAAATGTTAGGTAGCCTACGTTGTCACAAATACGTCTAACCATTTCACATTGGAGTTGAAAAGATTTTAATTATATATTTTAACTTTTGAAAATTTAGAATACTGAAGTGAAATTTCGGTGTTAGGTAACAAAGATAGTTATAGATTGAGATTCCTAACTTGTTCAAGTTGCAAGAAAATTTATTTTGTTTTAACTGTGTAAGGTAGAAAACCGTTTAAATAACACTTTTAGACATTATTCTTGGTACGAATTCCATTTAATATTACAGTAATAAAATTATAACTAAAGCACAACAAGGTGGGAAACATTTCAATGACATTGTATTAATGTTTAATTTTTTGACATTATATTCTAATGAAATTTTGTATTGTTATCAAGTCAAAGTATTCTAATGTTAAACTGCAGCTGTTCATGTCTAACCGAAATCAAACCAGTTCTCAGGGCGGGAAATTAGAAATTCAAACGTATTTTGTTGCGCACTATTTCAACGCACATTAGGGCTGAAAAATTACTAAAAATCTTATTTATGTTTTAATATAGATATAATAAACATTAGGAAGCCAAAATAAGTTTGGGGGGTTCAGGGTAGAGACAACGAGATCTTCAAGAAGCAACGGAGAGTAGATTTGTTTATGGTGTGTTGTGCATGGTGAAGTAGATTTTCTTGTGTTCTTAATATAGTAGTTTTAATATTTTTAAATCTTTCCCGTAAATTTTGACGTCGTGCGTACTTTGAAGAAAGAAGACTGCAAAGTTTTATTGTTCCTTCAGGAGAAGAAGATGGTGTTTTCCAGCTGTTTGGTACATTTTTAACCCAAGGGTTTATTTCGAGGTTAAGCGTTGTTTTCGACTGTTGCTTATAAAAGGTTTTATAATAAGTAATTTCAGTTTCTAAGATTTATCTTAGTGTAATGTGGTATAGTTCATAAGTTTGGTTTTTGCGCGAATATGTTTTCAGGAAAAGACAAGTATGACATAATTCAGAATCAGAATTTTTTGTTTACAGAAAAAATTACAGACATGCATGGCAAATGTGCCAGAAATAAAATAATAAACAATTTTCCATTAAGTTAGTAGGTGTAGGAATCAAATAGTAACTAAATGTAATAGTAGTAATGTTACACAGGTTATCATGAGTCACAGGACGCATAGGGCTTAACTTCATAACTAGTAAATATAATAGTATGACATATACATGCTGATTAGTCAAATCTCGATCCATAGTAATCCGAATTCTTTCTTTTTGTCTGGGGAGCCTCTCTGTGCGCCCTCTGTACGTGCGCTCCATTGTAGTGTCAATTCTCGATCCAAGTCATTCCCCATCTGATCTTTTTCTGAATCATGCTCTAAGGTCAACATAGTCTAGACCAATGTGGAATTGTGTGTTTTGGTTTTGGTTGCCCCTCTGTGCGTGCCACATTGTAGTGTCAATTCTCGATCCAAGTCATTCCCCATCTAATCGTTTTCTCAATCATGCTCTAAGGTCAACATCGTCTAGACCAATGTGGAATTGTGTGTTTTGTTTTGGTTGCCCTTTCTGCGCCCCATTGTAGTGTCAATTCTCGATCCAAGTCATTCCCCATCTAATCTTTTCTGAATCATGCTCTAAGGTCAACATCGTCTAGACCAATGTGGAATTGTGTGTTTTGGTTTTGTTGCCCTCTGTGCGCCCCATTGTAGTGGTTCTCGATCCAAGTCATTCCCCATCTAATCTGTTTCTAAATCATGCTCTAAGGTCAACATCGTCTAGACCAATGTGGAATTGTGTGTTTTGGTTTTGGTTGCCCCTCTGTGCGCCCACTGTGCGTGCCTCATTGTAGTGTCAATTCTCGATCCAAGTCATTCCCCATTTAATCTTTTCTGAATCATGCTCTAAGGTCAACATTGTCTAGTCCAATGTGGAATTGTGTGTTTTGGTTTTGGTTACCTCTCTGTGCGCCCACTGTGCGTGCCTCATTGTAGTGTCAATTCACGATCAAAGTCATACCCCATCTAATCTTTTTCTGAATCATGCTCTAAGGTCAACATCGTCTAGACCAATGTGGAATTGTGTGTTTTGGTTTTGGTTGCCCCTCAGTGCGTGCCTCATTGTAGTGTCAATTCTCGATCCAAGTCATTCCCCATCTAATCTTTTTCTCAATCATGCTCTAAGGTCAACATCGTATAAACCAATGTGGAATTGTGTGTTTTGGTTGCCCCTCTGTGCGTGCCCCATTGTAGTGTAATTCGCGATCCAAGTCATTTCCCATCTAATCTTTTTCTCAATCATGCTCTAAGGTCAACATCGTCTAGACCAATGTGAAATTGTGTGTTTTGGTTGCCCCTCTGTGCGTGCCCCATTGTAGTGTCAATTCTCGACTGAATCATGCTCTAAGGTCAACATCGTCTAGTCCAATGTGGAATTGTGTTTTTTGGCTTTGGTTGTCCCTCTGTGCGCCCACTGTGCGTGCCTCATTGTAGTGTCAATTCTCGATCCAAGTCATTCCCCATCTAATCTTTTTCTCAATCATGCTCTTAGGTCAACATAGTCTAGACCAATGTGGAATTGTGTGTTTTGGTTTTGGTTGCCCCTCTGCGCGCCCACTGTGCGTGCCCCATTGTAGTGTCAATTCTCGATCCAAGTCATTCCCCATATCTAATCTTTTTCTCAATCATGCTCTTAGGTCAACATAGTCTAGACTAATGTGGAATTGTGTGTTTTGGTTTTGGTTGCCCCTCTGTGCGCCCACTGGGCGTGCCTCATTGTAGTGTCAATTCTCGATCCAAGTCATTCCCCATATCTAATCTTTTTCTGAATCATGCTCTAAGTCAACATCGTCTAGTCCAAAGTTGAATATTGTGTGTTTTGGTTTTGGTTGCCCCTCTGTACGCCCACTGTGCGAGCAATTGTAGTAGCAAATCTTGTTCCGAGTAATTTCCAAACCAGTATCTTTCTCTGACTTATTATTAGGTTTAACATAATCAGAAATCTTCCTAAATGTAAAAGTTTTTGAAACTTTTATCAGATAATTATGTTCTAAAGGCTGGCTATCATTTCTTCTATCTATTTATTAAATACATTTTTTGATTTTGAAGTCATGTCATATTTGTCAACTTTCAGGTCAACCAAAGGTATTTATCAAACTATAGATTTATAAGTTTATTGTTTTACCTAGGTACTTGAACACAAGAAAATACTTCTGAAAGTCATATGCGTTAATTATGATAATTTATTTAGAATGTTTTAACTTTTATGCCAACAAGTACAATTATTACCAAGCATTGTTTTACAACGTTATATTGTAAAGAATATAGTTCAATTTAACTTGGCAGTGATAAATCTTACATTAATAATTTAGCTCAAAACGCATATGACTTGAAGAAATTAGTTGCATGAGTAGATAGATGTGTGTGTGTGTGCGTGTGTGTGTGTGTGTTGTGAGTAGTTTTGACTCTACTAACTTTAGAAAGATTATTTATTTATTCCGTAAACATCAAGCGCGCGTCATAAACATTAATTCCGCTCTAAAGATTTTGGTTAAATAATCTGCTGAAGAAGTTCTGCGTATTTCATCTTGTGCAGTTTGAATCCAGGAAGAAATATACGACATTTTAGAGGAGACATCTTGTTGAAGGTAATGACACATTCCAAAATAACACATTTAATATAATTAAGCTTAATAATAGTTTAGTTTGTATAACTTTGTCCTGCAGTTACTGGCCTAGATTACCTCTTGGCTACTGTAACATTATTCATACATAGTCTCGTGTTTGATGGATGATTATTGGGGATTAGGTCTAGTTTTGACAACTGTGTCCTACCTTCGGCCTTCACATATTTGTTATTGCCAGTTAAAAATGTGTAATCAAAATGTAGGCTGCTGGTATAGGATCGACAGTTTAAGATAAATTAACAGAAAATCTTGCAACGTGTTCTAAGTATTATTGCAGTGTTTGTTCATTCAACCAGACGTGTTTTAATCTATTAATATATTTTTAGAGCGTCCTAATCAGTTATCCTTTCAGTTAGCTTTCCAAATATTTTCCAAGCTAGGGTAAACTCTTCTCCCAACGTGCCCTTAAGCATAAAAAAAACTACAGTAGTTCAGGGCCGAGTGTAGGATAAGGGAGGGTCATGGACGGGGTTCGCCTAAAGGATGCAAGACCTGAGTTAGTAGGACGCGTCCCATTCTTACACTGTGTGGCCAGCTCAAGCTAAAGTTATTTTGACTCTTTTATACGTGCTCTAAGGCATACACAACCTAGTCCTAGCGTTGATTTAGGAAGGGGTCGTGGATGAGGTTCGGCCGAAGGATGCAAGACCAGGACGCCTCTAAAAGCGTCACAGTAACAAAACGTCTATTAATAAGAATCTAAATGATATATTCTAGTTAGATGTACCAATATAAGCGTTTAAGATATGTATATGGAAGAGGTGTCAATCCTATAATTGATAGCTCTCTAAGGTAATGTATTTATTTATTAAGTGTTTAGGGTTTCGTTTCGCCTTGTCAACATAGTCTAGACCAATGTGGAATTGTGTGTTTTGGTTTTGGTTCCCTGCGCGCCCACTGTGCGTGCCCCATTGTAGTGTCAATTCTCGATCCAAGTCATTCCCCATATCTAATCTTTTTCTCAATCATGCTCTTAGGTCAACATAGTCTAGACTAATGTGGAATTGTGTGTTTTGGTTTTGGTTGCCCCTCTGTGCGCCCACTGGGCGTGCCTCATTGTAGTGTCAATTCTCGATCCAAGTCATTCCCCATATCTAATCTTTTTCTGAATCATGCTCTAAGTCAACATCGTCTAGTCCAAAGTTGAATATTGTGTGTTTTGGTTTTGGTTGCCCTCTGTACGCCCACTGTGCGAGCAATTGTAGTAGCAAATCTTGTTCCGAGTAATTTCAAACCAGTATCTTTCTCTGACTTATTATTAGGTTTAACATAATCAGAAATCTTCCTAAATGTAAAAGTTTTGAAACTTTTATCAGATAATTATGTTCTAAAGGCTGGCTATCATTTCTTCTATCTATTTATTAAATACATTTTTTGATTTTGAAGTCATGTCATATTTGTCAACTTTCAGGTCAACCAAAGGTATTTATCAAACTATAGATTTATAAGTTTATTGTTTTACCTAGGTACTTGAACACAAGAAAATACTTCTGAAAGTCATATGCGTTAATTATGATAATTTATTTAGAATGTTTTAACTTTTATGCCAACAAGTACAATTATTACCAAGCATTGTTTTACAACGTTATATTGTAAAGAATATAGTTCAATTTAACTTGGCAGTGATAAATCTTACATTAATAATTTAGCTCAAAACGCATATGACTTGAAGAAATTAGTTGCATGAGTAGATAGATGTGTGTGTGTGTGCGTGTGTGTGTGTGTGTTGTGAGTAGTTTTGACTCTACTAACTTTAGAAAGATTATTTATTTATTCCGTAAACATCAAGCGCGCGTCATAAACATTAATTCCGCTCTAAAGATTTTGGTTAAATAATCTGCTGAAGAAGTTCTGCGTATTTCATCTTGTGCAGTTTGAATCCAGGAAGAAATATACGACATTTTAGAGGAGACATCTTGTTGAAGGTAATGACACATTCCAAAATAACACATTTAATATAATTAAGCTTAATAATAGTTTAGTTTGTATAACTTTGTCCTGCAGTTACTGGCCTAGATTACCTCTTGGCTACTGTAACATTATTCATACATAGTCTCGTGTTTGATGGATGATTATTGGGGATTAGGTCTAGTTTTGACAACTGTGTCCTACCTTCGGCCTTCACATATTTGTTATTGCCAGTTAAAAATGTGTAATCAAAATGTAGGCTGCTGGTATAGGATCGACAGTTTAAGATAAATTAACAGAAAATCTTGCAACGTGTTCTAAGTATTATTGCAGTGTTTGTTCATTCAACCAGACGTGTTTTAATCTATTAATATATTTTAGAGCGTCCTAATCAGTTATCCTTTCAGTTAGCTTTCCAAATATTTTCCAAGCTAGGGTAAACTCTTCTCCCAACGTGCCCTTAAGCATAAAAAAAACTACAGTAGTTCAGGGCCGAGTGTAGGATAAGGGAGGGTCATGGACGGGGTTCGCCTAAAGGATGCAAGACCTGAGTTAGTAGGACGCGTCCCATTCTTACACTGTGTGGCCAGCTCAAGCTAAAGTTATTTTGACTCTTTTATACGTGCTCTAAGGCATACACAACCTAGTCCTAGCGTTGATTTAGGGAAGGGGGGGGGGTCGTGGATGAGGTTCGGCCGAAGGATGCAAGACCAGGACGCCTCTAAAAGCGTCACAGTAACAAAACGTCTATTAATAAGAATCTAAATGATATATTCTAGTTAGATGTACCAATATAAGCGTTTAAGATATGTATATGGAAGAGGTGTCAATCCTATAATTGATAGCTCTCTAAGGTAATGTATTTATTTATTAAGTGTTTAGGGTTTCGTTTCGCCTTGTCATCAAAGTGCTAATTCAATTAATTTCTAATTATTAGTTTACACCTAGGCCTTCGGCCTTGGCTGCTTAATTTGAAAAATGTTCTCATTAATTTTCACTTCTCTCGGCTTTTTGAAACGCCGTTTTCATTGATATTATAATTTCCCTCACTCACTGATTTGCGTGAATAATTTCTCTGTCGTCTTTATGCTTCGGTTGCTTAACGTTAAAAATTCTTATTAATCTTCAATTCCCTTGACATTTTAATGTTCATTGATATTCAATCCCCTCGAACCTGGAATTGCGCGAAACACTTCTCCACAGTGTTTACTTTATATATTTCTCGGCCTTTAGCCTTGTCATTACATACATTTTCCTCCCTTGTTCATTTCTCTCTGACCGCGGTGTCGGGTAGACGGGCCCATGCAGACTGTAGTTTGCCGAGGGCATCCAGGGCAGGTCGGCAACATGACACCCAGGTGTGAGAGATTGTTGTCAACTTGTCTTGGATGTAAGGCGGTATGAGAGGTGTTTACGTGTCTTCTCATAGCGGTCCCAACCCCGCAATCGAGGAACCAAACAAGAATCCTTGCATCTAATTGCTTTTACCAATTTTTTTACTTTTACCAATTTCAATTTAAAATTTTTTAGAATGTAAAAGTACAGTAGCTTAAAATCGCGTACTTTTAGCATTTAATGTAGTTTTAAAAGTGTTTCTAAAAGTTTCCTGTATTGTTTTAAGTCTTTAAATATTTTATCTTACATTATATTTTTAATTAAGATTTTTTCTAATATAATACTTTGTTGCAGGTGTTGTCAGTTACATGGAACTTTTTATTTTACTGGGATATCACAGTTGGTATTGCGCCACGGATGTTTAAGTGCTTGGTTTATGTTAGTCAGTTTTGGGTGGTTTCAATAATTTTGTCCTTTACCTCTGTCAATTCCCTCGAAGACTGTCTTTGATTCCCTGATTTCTTCTGGCCAAGGTGAAGTGAATGCGGATTTTTTGCTGTCCAGCTGTCAAACTTTGAGACTAAGAGTTTATTGGGTCATCGACATCGGACAAACTCGAGCATGTCGAGCCGAGGGGGAGAGACACGGCAGGAGATGGCAGCGCTATCTATGTTGGTTGTCCTGCCTCAGCCATGTGGCGTCTATGTGCAATCTACCTACTATAACATAATCTTTGACTAAATGCACACCCGTGAACTAATCACAACCCGTGTCTCAGCGAGATTCCTCGCATTTCCTCGTCACATGACTCACATCGGCGATCACACCCGGGATGAATAAATAATCAAGCGAGGGAGTAGAGGGAAAGTTATAAAGGATTAGGATTTAGGCGAATAAATGAAGAATATAATTTATAGTCATTCAAAAGTAAAGGTAATCTGCTAAAACCTTTCCCACAGCACAGCTACGCTGATAGGCCAGGCCGCGCTACCTGTGATGTGCATGGCGTACTATTGTCATAATAGTTTCCCACCTGGTCGCCAGGTGTCAGGAGCGTCCAGTCTAGCGCACAGTGGAGCGCAGCCGCGCAGGTGAGAGAGATAGCACATAGCAGTACTTTGACACGATTCAGTTCAGTCCTCACTCCTCAGTTCAAGTTCAGGTGCCAACTGCGTTCTAAGGCCGGTCTGTTTTTGTGCTACGATTGTCAAAATGTCGTGATGTGTCTGTTCTGTGATTCACTCTAATGGATAATCCCACTTCATGATATCGGCTTACACCTGAACAGGTACGTAAGAAACTCAGAACTGTAGAACGTGAAAACTCGGCACTGTGGACATTTTGGATAACCCAATTAGTTATTAGAGCTAGCAGCCCTATCTCTAGGTTTAGTGTTGCTAACGGTGCTGGTATGGCTGGTAGTGTTTCCTACTAATCGCAAAGAGCCTAAAAGAATGAATGTTGAAAAACTGTGGGGAACGGCACTCCGGTATGGTTTGTAGGCGTGTACCGTGAGGCTCATGTCGGTATCCGCTCACCTGTGAACAAAGTCGTCCTCTCGTGAAGCTAACTCGACTCGCCCTATTTAAACTTATACATGACTTTAAGTTATTCTAGTTTTATTCCTTAAAACTATCCTTAAAATTTCCTCAGATTTGATATATTTGCTTACATTGGCCTTGTACAACTTAACTGATTTTATTTGACCTGAATACCTGATGTCTTCTTCGTTGACCAGTCAGTCTTTATTGAGCAATTTACACGCATTGGCAAAGTCATACATATAATTTTCTGAACAACAAAAATTTCCTTCTTCGAGTACAGTAATAGTTTGTACAATTCCTTGACAATTATTATCGATGATCTATTTATAAATATTTTTAGCCCATTTACACCTACATTAGTTTTAATAAGGTCTTAAAAACACTATATCTTCTAACTTTAACCGTTATAATAGCCTAATAACTTTAGGGCATTTTGACAAATGAACTACAGACAAACCTAGATAAGATGGTTATCTTTCATTTAAGATTTGTTTCGTCAAAATAGTATTAATACTGTAAAGTCTTTATTTTATTTCCCGCAACCCTCTGCAACGACGGTCTCCCGAGCGGACCCTTAAGTGTTCGTTGTCAATTTAGATATACTGTACCCTAAAACATAATATAATGTGTCATAGTATAATATTGGAGTAGGCCTACAGATCAAATTGACTTTGATAAAGGAGGCTCCGGTACTGTGTACACTGCCCAGTCCCCGTGGTTCGGTCTTCCATTTACCAGATGATCCATTTCCATTGGTTGTTGTTCCATTAATAATTTACCCAATCTGGGGAACAGTCGGCCCCGAATGGTATCAAGACCTCATCATCCATCAAAACACTCATTCTTCAACTAATATTCACCTTAAAATGCCGTCTAAGGGGATCGTCATACTTACTTTAATACTTTGATTTGAGACACCAACCACTCCTAGAGGGTATTTCAAGTTGAATAAAGGATGAAGGGTGAGTGTGCTGAGGGTTTTGATGTATGATTAGGTGTACTCATATACATTCTTCAACTAATATTCACCTCAACATGCCCTCTAAAGGATTATCAACTTTTACAACTACTGCAGTTTTATGTTTAAAAGTATAACGCAAACTGTCCTCGTGTTGTTCGGGCCAATTAGTGCGGATTACAAAGGCCTCGGTGCAGTCTAATGGACAACCAGGTGATTGTTGTGCCAAGCATAGTTTCCTCAAGGATAATAACTAATCAGTCAACTTTCTCCACTTCCACCTTCTTACCTTCATGTACAGTCTAACAATTTGCTCTTAGCTTACAAATTTAAATAACGAAAACGCCACAAGTTTAGGTAGAAACTTTGATTTGGTCATTAATATACTGTAAATCCGATTGTAAAGGTGATTGAATGAACGAATAAATGTTTAGATTTGCTATCCCCCTCAACCATATAATCTTTTTGAAGCTCGTAGTGTGAAACTTTCAGGAAAGATCTGAAAACAGCCTTCCTTTTTTAAAGCTCTGACAAGTAAGTTCCCAATTCTGCCCTTGTACTTAGCCGATATTCTAAGCTAAGACATCATAGCTGCAAAACAGATGCTCGGATCTTCAATCTGATGAAAAATCCTCAGTAAGAAAACAAATTTCCTACACATTTTGTAATTAACACTTTTTACCAACTCCGACGGTTTCGTTGCTAGATCAGTTTGAAGTTAAACTGTCGAAAATTAAACTTTTCGCTGTGTTTGGCCTCTTGTCTAAAGTCACGGTACTTGTCAACCACCCAGACATAAAATTTAACGCCCCCGGAAGACGAGGCCGCAGGACGAGTGGAGGCCTGGGGGCTCCTTATTTAAAGATAACCGTGGACCGTGGAATCACAAAATTCCCAAAAATGTCACCAATAATTTTTCATGGATTTGTGCTATTTCTGTTCTGCCTTTTTTGTCTATAGACAAGCTACAACACCATTTAAAGCAAGTATAATCGTCGTAAGTTGCATTTTATGAGTTCTCAATGAACATATCATTAAGATGATGTCCAGCTAGTATTAGTGGTTCAGTACTAAAAAGCGGTGAAAATCCATTATAAATTACTCGTATGGATTGCAAACCCGTGGCGGGCTGGTAATCGCGCGCGGTCTCCAGAACTCATCACTGTGGTGGCGCGGGTTCGATCCCCGCAGGTAGGCCTAAAGGTCGAGGTTGATTGGCTCAGAGGAATTTTTAGTCCTAACTTCGCCTCGTTAAACGAGACAAACTGTTTACCTTTTTACTTTTTATTGCGAATTAAGACAGGACGAACCGAACTTGACGTGAATCACCTGTCCGTCGTCTAGGCTGATTAACGGTGCGAGTTTAGTAAGCAAACAGAAGAGGAGAGAAGATACGTGAAGAATACGTAGAGGAGGGGAAGAGTCTGATCACAAGCAGCATTCCAGCAACTTGTTGCAGGTCTCTAACATTCCCGGACACACTGTCAAGCCCAGCACCGAGTATACAGGAGTGTGCATCGCAGCAGACGCTGTGGGGGTGGCCATAGCTCAGTGGTATCGTGCGTGCTTCGGCCTGAGTTGAGGAACGACTCTTGGCCACTCCCCGTGGTTTGGAAGTCGCGTTAAGCATTTGGTCGACGGGCTATTAATTTATGACCCGATCTAAGGAACAGTCGGCCCTAGTTTGTTTGAAGACTATACGTCCTTGAAGACTATGGACGGTGAGTCCATCGAAACACTCAACGCACTCACTATCATCTCGTATTCACCTTAAAATACCCTCTAAGAGTGATCGCGGGCTCAAACCAAAATAAACCAAAAGGATATTGAGGCACGCGGACAACTGTCACTCTCCGTATACCTGGCAGCCAAGGGCTGTGGTGGGATTATTTGTGTGAAGCGGGAGTCTAAGGAATTGTAAGGTCTATTGTGCAATTTTTAAGGGTTTCAGAGGGAGTCCAACATTTTGCAAAATGCTGAACTATATAGCTAATAGTTTCAGTTTCAATAATTCGTATAAAACCATTACATTTTAGTATCGAACACGACTCTGTCTTACAGTGAATTTTATAGCTTTGTTGAGTGTAGAAAATCTGTTGATCTTGCATAGCTTGGAACCCAAATTAAAACGTGTATATACACAAATTTTTAATTTTTAAAAGTTTACTCCAATTTGATTTCATTTGACTTTGAAATTTTAAAAGGGCCGCAATTTTAAAATGTGATAAGTTAGATAACAAATACTTTTAACGGCTAAATTAAACCGAAATAAAAAAAATGTTAGGGACATTTTCGTCTTACTTTTGTATATTGTTGAATCCGGTTCTGCATAGCGCGCTACACATTTTTGTGACACCCTGTATATCGAATATTTATCCATACTCAAGTTTTGCCCACACTGAATCCGAATCAGCTGTTATCGGGCCAGAAACGTGTCCGTGACACTGAAGCTGGGCCCGGCCCGGGGCTACTCTACTCTCTCCTGCCCAACTGGCCGGCGACCCGGCCGAAAAGAGGCAAGTAGACCAACCCATCATCTCCCAAAACCTGACCGGCATCTTCTGACTACTTGCATAGCATTCTCCTCCAAGTGATCGCGAACCCTGGGTGTATTGGTATCAACCGATTTGATAAATTTAGAACTCATGAGAGACCAGGTTATGTAAGGTTTCGTGAATAAAACGCAAAATTGGGATTAGATCCCTCAGTGAGTCAGTGGCGGCTTTAAAATCTATATCTATACTATTAGTATTTCGGTTAAGGTTGTCCGGAGTGTTGAGATCTCGGAATCTGGCTGGGGTAATTCAGATTTTGAATAGAAATGGTCCTTAGTGTGTGGAGGGTGGGGGAAACGAATAAAATTATATAGATTTTTTATTTTTATTGGGGTTTTTGAGGTCCCCAATTCCCCATGTTATCTTTCTTTTTTGAGTAAATATTTTTTAGTAAATATCAACGGATTTGTTTGAAACTCGACACATAGTTGTATACCATTAACCCAAAGACCCCTACTGATTTTGGGGTTCGGGGGGCACAATATATGGATTTGGGGGCCGGGGGTAAAAGAGGGGCAAGAAATTAAAACAAATCATAAAAATCTATGTGGGGTATCAAAGAAAAAGGGAATATTATGCTGATTTCAAAAATATATTGGTTGTCTACCAAATTGTTCGGGGGGAAGAAGGGGGGCACCGAGGCCGTAGGGTACTATCCCTTAGGGCAGCTAGTAATAGTATAATTTCTTTACACTGAAAAGATAAAAGTGACAAATTAATTCCATCGAGTATTGAAAAAAAGTTGCGCGAAAATCTATATAAATAAAATAAGACTTTTGTCTGTACATTGCAATAAATCCATCGGTTCTTGGTTATTTGTGTTTTTTATACTTTACAAAGACGCCGAAAAATTCCTGTCTATATGTAACGTTTTTAAAGCATATTGGACCGCTTATAACTGAAAGTCGGTTGAAGCTATGGCGTTGAAACTTCGTTTAAAAGTGTAGCCCACCACGCAGTGTGTCTTATTCATATTTTATACCCATAAAACATCCATGAAATAAATGGCAAAGAGACAAAAGTGGGCTCTGAAAACGTTTTTAGGCGTTTTGGATTGCTTATAAGTCAAAATAAGCTGAAACTATGGCGGTGAAACTTTGTTTAAAGGTCAAGCCCACCACGCAGTGTGTCTTTAGCTGTTATATTTTATATTCGTACAACACCCAAAAAATAAATTGCAAACAACCAAAGTGGACTATAAAATCAACCAAAGTGGCGGAAGTAACTATGCCTCTCACAAGGTGGCAAATTAACTTTGAAACATTTAGATAAATATAATTACAAATATTCAATATTTAATTCCCGTAGCGTCAGCTAGCTTAGCATAAAAATAGATTTTGAACGTCAGCAATATTGATTAATTTACTTTCAATCAGCTTGATCCGTTGGTCCATTCCATTGGTCGTTGGGCTATTGACCAATGGGTTAATGACACAATCTGGGAAACAGTCGGCCCTAGTTTGTAACAAGACTACACCTCATCATCCATCAAAACACTCATCGCACTCACCCTTCATTCCTTATTCACCTTGAAATCCCCTCGAGGAGTGGTCGGTGTCTCAAATCAAAGTATCAAAGTAAAAATCTTGTCAAACTACTCCCTAGTCCTAAACCACCTTACCTGTGGCCTCTCAATGTTGAATATACGTTCAATATAACTTAAAGTAAATACAAGTTTTAAACCTGCATACGTTTTAAACATATTTTGATCATTTCATTTCAACCAAATAGACTTTGCAAAATAAACCTCCTTCAAACCTCTAATCTAAGATAACAAAGAGAATGTTTACCCACCATTAACGTGAATGAAAGTGAGCCTGTCTGGTCTCTGCTGGGATCTGCTAGTCGTCACGCCAGTTCCTCAGCTTCACGCCAGCAGGGTCACGTGTCTGAGGTTCTGTGATGATATTCAGTACAGCATCAGATCACTGTCTGGTCTCTGCTGGTATCTGCTAGTCGTCACGCCAGTTCCTCAGCTTCACGCCAGCAGGGTCACGTGTCTGAGGTTCTTTGATGATATTCAGTACAGCATCAGATCACTGTCTGGTCTCTGCTGGTATCTGCTAGTCGTCACGCCAGTTCCTCAGCTTTACGCCAGCAGGGTCACGTGTCTGAGGTTCTGTGATGATATTCAGTACAGCATCAGATCACTGTCTGGTCTCTGCTGGTATCTGCTAGTCGTCACGCCAGTTCCTCAGCTTCACGCCAGCAGGGTCACGTGTCTGAGGTTCTTTGATGATATTCAGTACAGCATCAGATCACTGTCTGGTCTCTGCTGGTATCTGCTAGTCGTCACGCCAGTTCCTCAGCTTCACGCCAGCAGGGTCACGTGTCTGAGGTTCTTTGATGATATTCAGTACAGCATCAGATCACTGTCTGGTCTCTGCTGGTATCTGCTAGTCGTCACGCCAGTTCCTCAGCTTCACGCCAGCAGAGTCACGTGTCTGAGGTTCTGTGATGATATTCAGTACAGCATCAGATCACTGTCTGGTCTCTGCTGGTATCTGCTAGTCGTCACGCCAGTTCCTCAGCTTCACGCCAGCAGGGTCACGTGTCTGAGGTTCTGTGATGATATTCAGTACAGCATCAGATCACTGTCTGGTCTCTGCTGGTATCTACTGGTCGTCACGCCAGTTCCTCAGCTTCACGCCAGCAGGGTCACGTGTCTGAGGTTCTGTGATGATATTCAGTACAGCATCAGATCACTGTCTGGTCTCTGCTGGTATCTACTGGTCGTCACGCCAGTTCCTCAGCTTCACGCCAGCAGGGTCACGTGTCTGAGGTTCTGTGATGATATTCAGTACAGCATCAGATCACTGTCTGGTCTCTGCTGGTATCTGCTAGTCGTCACGCCAGTTCCTCAGCTTCACGCTAGCAGGGTCACGTGTCTGAGGTTCTGTGATGATATTCAGTACAGCATCAGATCACTGTCTGGTCTCTGCTGGTATCTGCTAGTCGTCACGCCAGTTCCTCAGCTTCACGCTAGCAGGGTCACGTGTCTGAGGTTCTGTGATGATATTCAGTACAGCATCAGATCACTGTCTGGTCTCTGCTGGTATCTGCTAGTCGTCACGCCAGTTCCTCAGCTTCACGCTAGCAGGGTCACGTGTCTGAGGTTCTGTGATGATATTCAGTACAGCATCAGATCACTGTCTGGGGGTCTTCATTGGTTGATCCAGAAGAACAGTAGTGTGTAATTTTGAAATCTCCAATTCAAAACTGGGGTTTAGCCGGTCAAGCCAAATTAGTGTCTACTTGTAGCCTAACCAAAATTCGCAAATTTGGACAACCATATTGTTATTACTGTAGGAGTATAGATAGCTGAACTAGCTTAAACTAATTAAAACGTAATGCCGGAAGACCAAGAAGAACCATCGGGATATTGGAGTTGAAGAAGACGATCTCATATCCTGAATCCACAGGAGGAAGGGAACCTGAAAATACAATGTTTCACTTAACTAGCTTAACACTAGCCTCTACACCTTAACCTAACAGTTGCAGCTCGTATGCTGTCTGAATGCCGAACTGCCGAAAAGAAAAAGAAAAAAAAGAAAAGACTACACAGCAAACAGACAGCGAGTCAAAGTGTAGACTCACCTAATGTACATAAATTCCTCTTTCCATTTGTGTACGAACTGAAACTGGGTATCGACTTTGTGTCGATGCACGAAACACAAAATTCCGTATTTACTAAACTTTTGGGTTAAAGTAATACTGAGAACCAACCGGATAGGCCCTGGATATCACTTTGGCAAACAATAGCAACCAAGTGTGGGCAATAGGGGTTAAAGTTTACATTGCCTTCAAAACACGGGTTAACTATTATAGTTAGATTTCGGATGTTTTTTTATCCCTACAGTTCTAAAGTCTTAATGAACTCTAAAGCTACAACCACAGACTAACAATAAATGTTATCTGATCTACGAATTAAAAATTCTATACATATTCGAGTTAGATATGCCAACCGGACTGTTTCTCCTTTTAGGAGAACTTACGGTCAGCCATATAGTTTTAAAGAAAGTTTTACCCGGCCGAGACGAAGTGTTTGTCCAGTGTAGACGTATAACTTTGGCCTCAAACAGCTCAGAGCGCACCGTAGTCTAGGGGAGTGGACAGTAGCTCCCTGTAAGTCCCGGTTGGACTAAGTGAAGGGCACGAGTTGCGACTGTGTCTACTGTCACTTAGTCCTTTAACAATCTGCCCTGTGAAAAGCCAAGCAAACCGCCACGCGAACTATCACTACCGGACTACTCACTACCGGACTACTCACTACCGGACTACTCACTACCGGACTACTCACTACAGGCAAACACTGAATGCAAATTTCAAAGTGCTCTTTCCAACTAGCGCTCTAGCGTACCGGAGCACTTCGGCGGGCCTGATTGAAACTGTAGAATCGAGGA
Source organism: Matsumurasca onukii (assembly GCA_018831715.1). Taxonomy (NCBI): domain Eukaryota; kingdom Metazoa; phylum Arthropoda; class Insecta; order Hemiptera; family Cicadellidae; genus Matsumurasca; species Matsumurasca onukii. The sequence goes on from CM032065.1 coordinate 2,394,957, forward strand.
ATCGAAATTTTGCTGTCCTTAAGGGACACTTATTGACCGGCTAAACCCCTAGATGTAAGTTAAGAAAACCCTGACTCTGGAACCTGTAACATAGATAGAAACAAATCCATGCAGTTTGGCCATTTTTAAGACGTTTTAACCGTAAATATAAAAAGAATAGCAAACCCCATCTTCAAAGAATAGAAAAACAAAACCCTCATTAGACCCATAAAGTAATTCCAAATTTTGTATTCTTCTCCTATAATTTGTGTTTAGGAGAAATTTAAACGAATTCAGTTCCATTGACCATCTGAATCTTCTGCAGCAATTGTTTTTAAAATATTACAAGCAAGTTTTTTTTTATTTCAAAAATCATTCCTTACCGCCATATTTATTGTATGAAATCCATCGGATGCTGAACTATTTGCCAACCTATCCAGTTCAAATTTTAATTTATCAGCCAATAATTTATCAGCCAATAATTTATCATTTGACCATTGATTGCTACTTTGACCATCTTGCGTAATATTTCAAATTTTAATAGCTAGGAACTTGTTGGGCAAATGGCTTTTCACAAACGTTCTAGAATTAACAATGTAGGCTCAGATATTGAAAACATACTCGAAACACCAATTTCTTAGCTTAGGTTAAAATACCTTTATTTTACATAGGCCTAATTATGTTATAACAACTTACCTTGGTTTTGAAGGCGAGGATTTTGCAAAGTCTATTACGTATAAGATTATACAGATTTAGGAAAGAACGGACTGTATGTTAAATTGTAGCATTTTAATGCAACGAAATGAAAACAACTTTTGTAAACACACAGTATTTTTAGTATTCACATATTTTTGTATGCAGGTTTTAAATTTGAAAAGTTTTGATATATCATTGTAGTTTCGCTTGATACAACGAAGGGGGAGAAACTGAAAGTTGTCAAAACAGTTGGCTTCAAAATTTCTGAGGATACAAAAGAAAAAAAACTAGTTTAGAGCCTAAACTGCTTCTAAATTATCAATTTTTGCTCGAAGTAGCAAGCCTCAGAAATGGTTCGGAAATGTTTTTAAGCACGGTCTTGGCAATGCGAATAAGTTTTCTTTCAACGTACATAGTTTATTCCCTTCGTCACCAGAAAAGTTTTTTGTGTGTTTGATAACCTTTTAGATAGTTATAACTAACGGGTCTACTTCGGCGATCAGCGTACACCATCAAGATCAGTATACAAAACACTTGGTAGCTATCTGTATGAATTTTCTAATACGATTAACTGGTGAAAGTGTCTCCTGGCAATGTCGGATTAATAAGGGTGAAAGGAAGATCTTAAGTCAAGATTCCTAGATGAAGATGTGACTCGGATATGACAGTAATAATCTTTCGCAAAACCTCAGATAACGTTATCAGATAAGGATCCACGAGTTTTCTCTGATCGAAGGAGAACGTTTCCTTCATCTTGACTTGGTACAGAGTTCTGAGTTTGCAGTCGGATTCAGGAATTAGTACACTCAAAATTCTTGTATCAAGTCCGTGGAGTCTATCTTACGGGTTGAATTTGTGGGGAGGTTGCTCAAATTCAAGCTTTTCAAGAATTTTCATTCTTCAAAAACAAGCAGTTCGGACCATCGCAAAATTGCGCTGGAGAGAGTCGTGCAGGCAAGCATTCAAAGACCTCAAACTGTTGACACTCCCTTGCTTCTACATTCTAGAGACATGTCTCTTGTTCAAAACCAAATGTTATACCATAAGAGGTTGCGACACACACTCATATGAAACCAGAGGCAGGGGCAACTACCGAACTAGGAGACACAGGATGGTGGTCCATGAACGCTTACTTGTTCAGGCAGATGTTCATCTCATCAACAGATTACCCAGTGCATTTAAAGCTCGTCTAAAGAATTTGTTGTCCACTCAAGCTTTTTACAACATAGGCGAGTTTATGGCGTTTTATAGGGAGACCTTGTAATTGGATGACCGACTAGGGAGTAGAGTGGGATAGTTCGAATGAATCAGAGAGATAATGGAAAAATTGCACGCATGAAAGAGACTTAAATGTTTCAACAATCAACTTGTTAGACAACTGCCATGCATTGTAAAATGTTTTACAATAAAAAGTTTATTTTTTTATTTATGGACGGACTATTTGAAAAACTCTGATGTCAATTCCTGATCCACAATCTGAACGGACACTAGAGACTATCTGGCGGCAGTTTTTACCGGACGTTGCAGTTGTCATGGATCAGCTGTTTCCATGATGGACTCTGTGTTCCGACGCTGTCCTGGAAGCGCTTTGTGAGTCCAGCCATCTCTCTTCCTTATTGGAAGTAGATGTCTCTGCTTGATCAACGCCGGTCACTTCAATCACACTTTTCCCGCAATAGTTTCTGTAACTCTATTACAAATTCAGTTAACGAATTTCCATAGGAAAGGCTAATCACAATATTGGGTTTAAGGTCAATATATAGTGTTTGGGGCATAGCTCAGTGGTATAGCGAGTGCCTCATACCAAATCAGCCCAGGTTCGATTCCCGGGCGCAGTGATAACTTTTCACGATGGCTAGAGAGTATTTTAAGGTGAATATGAGATGAAGGGTGAGTGTGATGAGGGGTTTGATGGATGGTGTTTAGGGCCCACAGTTCTCCAGATTGGGTCATTAACAGCCCAACGGCCAATTGAATGGAGCAACGGCTTAACATGACTTTCGAACCACGGGGAGTGGCCATCGTGAAATGAGAGAAGACCAGAGGTTTCCTTTCCTCTACATCCTTCATTTGTATCAAACATCTTTAAGTACTGTACACAACGTTATCGGTGTAAAATTGCAGACATTCCACCCTGTAGTCAACATTAATCTACGTTCCCACAACATTGTTATCTCGTGCGAACGTGTTTGTCACATCAGAACCAGTGTAGGATTGTATGAAACAGCTGGTACTCGTATCAGATCCAGTGCCACAGCGGCCGTGGTTTGGACACCACCTACTTCTCCTACTTCTTCTGCTCTGTCGCGGAAACTGGGTCGTTTGCAAATTCACTCGTGAGAACGTGAATCTGGATTCCCCACTATAGCGTGCGCAGCGTATCTTGGCTCTGTGGAAGATATCGATTGTGATTGTAAGCAAAGAAAGAGAGAGGAAATATTTTAATTTACAGACTTTTAGACTAAAGTGTCAACAATTTACTTTGATTTGAGACACCGGCCACTCCTAGAGGGTATTTCATGGTGAATATGGAATGAAGTGATGTGTTAATTACCTTCTTTGTAGCCTGGATATCCTGATGAAACTTAGATGTTAGATATGGTGCTGACGATCGTTTCGGTCTAATAAGACCATCTTCAGAGCACGATCACTAAACTAAACTAACACTATAACTGATTACTGTTAGTACCGCGCCGCCCCCGCATACAATAATGTGTCGACACCTCTACCATCCCCCCGCGTTGCCCATCAATGAGTGCCCATCACTGTTTATTGCCCGATGTAAAGTGTAAATAAACAGTGTATATACAGTAATATTAGTTATAGTGTTAGTTTAGTTTAGTGATCGTGCTCTGAAGATTGTCTTATTAAACCGAAACGATCGTCAGCACCACATCTAGTTTCTAAGTTTCGTCAGGATCCTCAGGCTACAAAGAGGTAATTAACTTCAAATAGGTCCTGAAACCGGAAATCATAGTTTATTGAAGGGATGTGTGTTGAGTGTGTTTGTTGGATGATAAGTTGTAGTCTTGTTACGAACTGGGGCCGACTGTTCCCCAGATTGGGTTAATACCAATGGAATGAACCAACAACTTATCGAACCACGGGGAGTGGTCATCGTGAAAAGTTATAACTGCGCCCGGGTATCGAACCCGAGCTTATTTGGTGCCGAGCATGCACTATACCACTGAGCTATGGCCACCCCCAACTACATGTACAACAAAATTGATATATTCTTCTGGCTTTTACTGCGACTTTGTTCAGTTTTAAACTTATTTACACTGTAAAACGATGTCTGCAGCAGCCAAACGCTGAGTTTCTCTTCGGTGCCTTGGGGTTCGATCTTTTTCAACTCCTCCGGCAGCTTGAAAATCTTGGCTCCTGCGTACTTTGCCTGCTGTAGTGAGATGGAAGGTTGACATTGTGGGCAAAGCGAGTGTTGTGCTGGTGAACATTCTGGTTTCATTCTATTTTTGACTGGGACTCGTGACGTGGTCCTGTAATCCAGCTTCATGGAGGTCAGGTTTTGAGGATGACATAGGTCTAAAGCGGCTCAAATAGTCTCAGTGATCATCTGATGATACCCGCATCAACTCCCACCATCGTTTAGACATATCAGACCATCACCTTCGTGGTTCGGAAGTCACGTTAAGCCGTTGGTCCTTGTATTTCCATTGGTCATTGGGCTATTAATTAATGACCCATTCTAAGGAAGAGTCGGCCTTAGTTTGTAACAAGGCTACACCTCTTAACCCATTACTACCACTCATCCTTAACCACATATTTGCCTTAAAATACCCTCATGAGAGTGGTCGGCATCTCAAATAGTGATTTAGTGATTCTAAGCGAAGGGGAGAAAAAAAATGGGTGAGGGTAAAACAAACCGAAAGATGCCAAAAAAAGTAAAATATACTACACGTGGGTTTAATATTTCTGTGCGAATATTTCCCAGCTGTTTACTGAAAATTAAGAGCAGCTGTTAGTACCAAATTGTTTTCTTCTAAACGTAACATCTACTGAATTGTGGGTGGGCTAAACCTGTTAGTTCTAAACCACTCAAGTCCCAACCTAATCCTATCGAGCGATGAAACTCTATACAGGTTAACAGTTTGTGGAAAACTGCACGCTTTGTCTGGGAATTATGTCTCTTTATGATCTGTGATGATGTTTATCGAATTTCCTATAGAAAAATGAGCTAATCATGCCGTCAGCATGGTGAAACCAGATCCAGGACCATGACACGAGCACCGATCCTGACCCCCAGAGCACGTTTTGAGCATTTCTTTCACACGTTATATACATATATACATATATGTTATATACGTTATATACCTACATGTGTATATGTGTGTACTCTCTACAGGTCGCGTGTTTGGTCCGAAACATTGGGAATTGAGCTAGCCTAAAACTGACTGGTGACTGGTCAGCTTACGCTGATTACTTATAGGCTAACTCACTTCCTGGTTCCTGGTCCTTTAGGTTACTTTTCATCTGAAGACGAGACCAGATTTCAGATCCCGAAACGTCGTGGTATTCATGTTCGTTAACTATATGAAAAACGTCCCTCGTAATATTTTAACCTTATGGAAATGGTTTACATCATGTTTTAGAATTTGAGTTACTCGATAATTCACATTTGAAACTGTTCCTTGCGGCTTATACCCAACCTCGTTGAGAATTTTGTATTATCGAAGTTTTGCTTCGTCTACTATCGATTATCGATACTTTCTTCTCGATTGCTGACGCAGCAGGGAGGGTGTAGCCGGTAGCTGCAGCTAGTCAGGTGAGGCGGTCAAGGCCGCAGGGTCATCGACCTCTAAGTCCACACTCTCTTCAGCGCGGAGTGGAACGGGACCACCAATCCGTGAACGATTATTTGCATCTTTAGCGCACCTTGCTCATTCTGGCCTCGGCCCTGTATGTACGCCAGACGATTAGCTCGGGCAAGTAGCCCAGCTCGGTTTTGGTTGGCGTAATTATCTTCATGCATAGAAATTGAGGGCCGGGGTCAGTTGGGACGTAATGCTCTAAGGAATATTTGAAGTCGTGCCAAGGTTCTAAGACGCAGCTCGGGGTTAAAGATCTTGTAGTTTTAAATCCAGGTTTTGGCTAAATACCAAATTGTTCAGACGGTTTGGTTCCCCACTTAGGTTTCCGAAGAATCCACAGTCACTAGGTGTTTTTATGTTTCAAGGTTTCACATGGAAATTACTGATAGCTAGAGCGGTTAAATGTTACGGTTAGCTCGAAAGATAACACATTTTACTGTAGTTAATATAGTAAATAAAATCAACAAACTTTAATAAATATCCATTTTCCCAGTTGCAGGACCTTGTTTTATTACAGTTACCTTGGTTGAGGGCCTGTAGACAACAACCTGCACCGTAGTATCTACAGGCCCTCAACCAAGGTAACTCAACAAACTTTGCTTTGTGCTATTTAAATAGGTATGATTCACCGTGTAGGGAACTATCTAAAGTCTTATTAGTGATTTTAACTCCTGGAAGAGAAAAAACCTGATTCAGTAATCAAAGCTTCAAGTTCAGCCTATAGGCTGTGCATAAATAGGTTTTTGTGTTCTCTTTTACGGTCAATCTGGTTCACGGCTGTGATTGGTCGTTCGCTGCTTCAAGCCAGCCAATGTACCTGCCTAGCGGCTGGCCAGGCAGTCAATCAGTAGGCAACTGTCACTGGTCGTGGACGTGCTTTTTGTCAAATTTTTGTCAAGTATTGTTGTTGAGTTCGTCTTAAACTCGCTGTGGATCAACGAGGCTCACCGTGCCTTTTGAAGTTCTGATAACCTCTCCTGATCCACCAGATTTACTTTAAAGGCTCAACCTTTTTTAAGATTCCAAATATTTTTCCTCAAAGTGCTGACACCGCTACAATTCTTCTTGAAAAGTTTCGACTTGGATGATTTTGCCGGCTCTCCGACACACTGGACTCAATTATTGCCGAGTTCCGTGAACTTCTTTCTTACTTCTTCGTTCCTTCGCATCGGAATGTGTTGTCCTTCTTCAACTGTGTTTTATTGCCACAGCTTCGCTGGAGTCTCTTCTCGATTCGCTACAGAAAGTTGCCACGAACCTTTATACAGTACCATTCAATGATAACAATAAGCGATTCATAAAAAGTCGAAGAACGTTTTGGATTTACCATATATTCTAGTTTGCCGTTCTCAGAATTTCAGACAGTCGTGTTGACTTAAAGGTGTGTTACCTTGAAATCGTTAACTGTGATAATGGTAACGTAATAGCTCTTAGTCAGAATAATGAATCATAGGACACTATACGGAAAGATATCTCAATTATTTAAAAAAGGCTAGTTTTGTCTTATTTAACGAGGCGAATTTAGGATTACAAAGTCCTATTTTTTGTTCTACTGTCACTATTTACCACTCAACCTCGATTTTTACCTAGCGTTACCGCAAAGTCACTTTACAAATGTAAGTGGTGACTACGGGGATCGAACCTGCCCCAGTGGAGTGATAAGCTCCGGAGTCGCGCACTATTCTAACCCGCCACGCGTCCGTTATAGAACCACGCAGAACATAGTTACAACACGAAACATGCCGCAGAATTTGGCAAAGTCAAAGTATTGGCAACAATTTCCAGTTATTACCCGAGAGTCATGAGAGAAACCATTAATGAAATAGTTAAAAAATTATAATAACTTCAACAAAGCAGACAGCATTAACTTTCCAGAAGCTTGTTACCAGGCCTGAAGAAGTCATTTCGATAGTGTCACAACCAATGAGAACATCGGTTGTCATCCCTGCTCCAAAACGGTTGGCAGCTCTGTGACCAATAGGATAGCAGATTGAAGATGGTAACACCGAAATATCTCCTGTTTTCGTGGACCGGAAGAACCACATTTAAAGAACCACTCCTTTATATTATTTTCCAGAATAACCTTCTCCCTTAAGGAAGGTTCAGATTCACGAAGTTAGGGAACGGGAATATACGAACTCATGTAGTACAGTAAACAGTATGTCGGAAACAGGCGCACCGTACGTACCAGGCTTCCTCATGCAAGCTCATGGATGTGAAAGCGTGACGCTCCTCTGAGTGGGTTAACATCAAGCAAGACGCAAGTCACCGGCAGTTGTCATGCTCAGCCGTAGTCTGACAACTGCTCAAACTGCACAGATAACTGCTCAACAGTTACCGATCATTTAGCGAGTGCAGTTTGTGTAATTTGTTGGAGCAACTGATGGAAAACTCACGCCAACCAAGGAACTGCCAGTTTAATACCTCTTGAGTAAGTGATTGGTGTGTTCTGTTGACGGCTGGACCAGAGGTTTTAAGGAATCAAAATCCTGCAGAGTAAAAGTTCGAGCTGCTTGAGTGAGCTCGATAGAGATTGCATCTTTTATGAACTCTTTTACTTTTTATAGAAAAGGAGAGCCTCCTAGTTTCCCTCCCCTCCTATTTAATGACAAAAAGATATCCAAGTAAGTTGACGAAGCTAACTGCACAGATAAATGTTTAGTAGACCGATAGTTTCGAATTGCTCATCTGGACGAGTACAGTTCAAGTAAACTGTTGGATTACTTCATAAAAAAATGTTTTTGTGAGTGAAAACCAGCTCCAAAAGAGTGAAAATCGAGCAACTTTTTAATGAGAGCGAAATTTCACTCTTTCTAAGGCCTTCACTCCTTCGTGGGCGGAAGTCGACGGTGTAAGCATGAGCTCAATAAGAATTGCATAAATTACCTTTTGTGAGCTTTTTCCCATTGAAGAGGACTCATTCCACCTCCCTAAATCAGTGAAAAAGCTGTGTACGCTCCCTCTAAATAATTTGTATCAGAAATGCTAGTAGCGATAAATCAACTTTGCTCCACTCACTCAAAAAGTGGCAAAACATGGTTTCCTAGTCCCCTGTTTCCGACGCCGTTTGTGAACCGAAACCTACAAATGCGCGTTTATATGATAAGGTAAGAGTAGTTCTATGTTGCTTGTACACAAACAAATCAAAAACTGAATGTGAAACAATTATAATATACACTTTGAAAATGGCCTATTTCTGGGTAACTTTAACATTTTTTGCTAATTTTGGCGTAACATTTTCGAAAAAAAAAGGTTATACAAACCTAGAGACCACTTTTGGGAACATAGAAAACAAGTATTCTATTCTCTACATAAAAAGATAGCGTCCAAAACGGGGAACTACGAGAGCACGTTTTAAGCAACTTTTTCAGGGCTGATGAATCCTCTTAAACTGAGAATTAAAGTACTGTAGGCTACATGTAATTGCTTAACAGACCGATCATTTCGAGTTGCACTCTCTTAGTGAGTGCAGTTTGAGTAATTTGTTAGAGCAACTAATGGAAAACGTTTAGAAAACTCACGCCAAGCAAGGAACTGCCAGTTACTATCTCTTGAGTAAGTGATTGCTAGTTAATGGTGTGTTCTGTTGACGGCTTGGTACAGAAAGAGAGGTTTCTCTGAGCGATTAAGAGATCAAAGTCACACCTCGGTTCTAATCACCGATGAGTTGCCGGTCATGACTGATTCAGGAGGATAATCACTAATATCACTTGCCTAGGAAGGATAATGACTGCGAAACAAGGATAATGCTGCAGCTGCAGGTTTTTTAACAGCTTTTAGATTATGATACACTACAGTTCTGAACAGAAAGGACGGGAGGCGCTTTGCACCAATAGAATGAATTAGTGCAATTTGTACACCTCCGGAAAAAGCTGCAACGTATGAGATTTTGTATGCATGATATCACTAAAAATCACTAATCAACCACTCATGAGGGTATTTTAGTGGTGAAGGATGAGTGTGATGAGTGGTAGTAATGAGTTATGAGGTATAGTCTTGTTACAAACTAAGGCCGACTCTTCCTTAGAATGGGTAATTAATTAATAGCCCAATGACCAATGGATATACAAGGACCAACGGCTAAACGTGACTTCCGAACCACGCAGGTGGTGGTCTGATATGTCTAAACGATGGTGGGAGTTGATGCGGGTATCATCAGATGATCACTGAGACTATCTGAGCCGCTTTAGACCTATATCATCCTCAAAACCTGACATCCATGAAGCTGGATTACAGGACCACGCCACGAGTCCCAGTCATAAATACTCTTGAGTTCACACCGCATTAAAATATCATTACAATTAGCTTGAAATATTTCGGTCTCGCTCTATCCAGCCCTGCCACCAATAGGATAGCAGACAGCAAGTAGCTCAGTTTCAATCAGTGACTGAAGATGGTACTTTACAGCGAGATTGAAATAAATCAAGCTAATTGTAATTATGTTTTGATGTGAACCGGAAGAACTATATTATAGTTTTGACATCGGCCGCGAAAGCCCAAGAGTCTATAAAGACTAGAAAATATTGGAGGAACACACCAGTAGTCCTGATTTATGTGTTTATTTCTGAGTAATTTGGAAGTGAATATACCCCCAGAGACCCAACTATATCGGTAGACGGTTCATATTTAGTCATTAATTAATTACGCTTCTCGCCTCAGTTGTACCAGCAGTATAAGCAGTACCTGGAATGCACGGTGTGTCGACAAGCTAGCTGGCCAGTGCGACTAACGGACTTGTGATACGGCATAGCATGTAGGCCAACCAGCCTTACCTGTCCTGTAGACCTGTACTCCAACACCGTCTATGTCCACTTCCTCCTCCACTATCCTACTGGCTTTGTTTTCTTCCACTTCCTTGTGTTTATCGATCTGGAGTTCTGATTACAGTATTAGCAGTGTGTAGTCAGTGCCTTTTAGCGAACTTTCTTTGGAAATGAGATATTCATGAGCAGATTCGTGGCGGGTTGGAATCTCGCGCGACTCCGGAGCTCATCACTCCACTGGAGAAGATTCGATCCCCGCAGTCACCACTTACATTTGTGAAGTGACGCTAGGTAAAGGTCGAGGTTGGGTGGTTGATAAGACTTTGTAGCGAGATATTCATGAGCAGACCCGTGGCGGGTTGGAATGTTGCACGACTCGGGAGCTCATCACTCCACTGGAGAAGGTTCGATTCCCGCAGTCACCACTTACATTTGTGAAGTGACGCTAGGTAAAGGTCGAGGTTGGGTGGTAGATAAGACTTTGTAGTGAGATATTCATGAACAGATCCATGACGGGTTGGAATCTCGCGCGACTCCGGAGCTCCTCACTCCACTGGAGAAGATTCGATGTCACCATCAAAAAAGTTGCGAAGTTGGGTGGTAGATAAGACTTTGTAGTCCTAACTTCGCCTACGTTACTTTTCATGCCGTCCCAAGCCCGGGACTATGTACTGAGCTGCGATCCTGACCCCCAGAACATGTTTTGAAATTTTTTGTCTAAACTTTATGAAGATTTATAATGTGGGCTCTACACAATTGTCCAAGTCTCGTAAAATTTGGTACAAATATTCCTTTTGTAAAACTCTCGGTCAAGTTCTTTTCTCTAGCCATAACATCGCACTACCGGAAGTATTTTTTTGGGGGGAAGGGAATTCGACCAAAACAGCTAACAGGTTTCATCTGATTTTGATGTAATTTTAAATAAATATGCCAATCAGTGACTGAAGATGGTACTCCAAAAAGAGGCCGAAATATCTCAACCTAATTGTAAAGTTTGAATGTGGTGGACCGGAAGAACTAAATTACAGTTGAAACATGTACTTCAATGTTACCTATCAATATACCAAAATCTATAATGAAAATGCATTCAGTCGTTTCAAAATGTCGACCAAAAAGTGTTGTTTGTGTGTCGACCATGTTGCATGATGTTTGTCATTTTGAAATAGCGATTTTATTCTAACAAATTTAAATTCAGCTTCAACAACAGGATTAAAACTTGGAATATACACCTTAGAGGAGTCTGGTTGGCCCTTATAATATAAAAAAAAATCAGTTTAGTTCATTGTGAGTTCCAAGTTCCAGAGAACATTAGCGAAAGCGAGAGTTTCTTCCGTTGATGAAAAGCCTGGAAGGAGTTCAGTTCTTACGGCAGCTGGGTCTGGATGCTAGATGTGGAGAAACACTGTGATCTGCAACGAACATCCATAAATTACTCAACTGAACTTTCTCTCGTGAGGTTGTGTCCAGAGAGAATCCTTACCTTACCTTAGTCGGTGGAGGTTTCCTCCAGGTCTAGTATATCCTCGAGTAGCTGAAGTGGTGTGGGAAATTAACCGCATCACTGTAGGCCCCAGATGCAGTTAAGTTCTGTAAATCGAACGAAGTTATACTTTGAGAACCCAAAGTAATTCCATTGGTTTTGGAATTTTACTAGGTCCCTAGTTTTTGGTACTTCACTGTATAGTTGTCCAAAAACTATGTTCGAATAATTTTAGGCAGCTCCATTTTCCATCCCCGTGTTTCAAGGTTCCCCATTTTCTATCCAAGGTTCTCCATTTTCTATCCAAGGTTTTCCATTTTCTATTCAACGTTCCCCATTTTCTATCCACCTTTATTTTATATCTAGGTTCCCTTTTTATCCAGGTTCTCCATTTTCTATCCAGGTTCCCTTTTTTATCAAGGTTCCTGATTTCCTATCCAAGGTACCTATTTTCTATCCAGGTTCCTGATTTCCTATCCAAGGTACCAAATTTTATCTGTTGTTCTATTTATCCATAGGCCATTTTCTATCCAAGGTTTTCCATTTTCTATCCAACGTTCCCCATTTTCTATCCAAGGTTCCCCATTTTCTATCCATTTTATTTCATTCAAGTTCCCTATTTTATATCCAGGTTCCCTGTTTCTTCAAGGTGAAAATCCTATTTTCTAACCAAGCAATCTGGGATTTATTTGAAAGGTGATGTAAAGAGAATTGCTGTCCAAAACACCACCTTTACTGTGAACCTAAATCTTTTAAAGGAAAGGTCAATATATTCTTTAGGGCTTATCACAAGCAGATTTTCCAATTTGTATACACCTCATAAATACAAAAAGTCTTCACTCTAAAAAAAAGGAGTGAAGGCCACTCAGAAATAGTGAAATTTCGATCTTTTGGGTGTTGAAACCCAGCCACTCTAACTAAAGAGTGGCTCGATTTTCACTCTTTTGGGAGTGATTTTCACTTGTTTACATTTGGAGTGTTGTAGTTAGAACAGTGTTTGTTGGATTTCAAAGTAAAGTATTAAAAGGCGTTTTTTTCTAAGTTGACACGATATTTTGTAGTTTCATTAGCCGGTAGAAAACATACTATTTTACGCCCGTGGCGCTTTGGTTGGTCAGACTACATCGCCCAAACTGTACGCCCAAGTCCACCCCCTCAAATTCAGATGGCAAAAGTATAAGCATTACTGCAGCACAAGGAAGCAGTCTTGATATTTTTATACTTTTCGACCCAATCTATATTCAGGTCAAAATAGCAATGAGGAAAGGTTCAAGTTTTACTTAAATACACGTTCTCATTTCAAGATCGCGTGGAATGAAGATGATCGATCGAGTTTTCTGTGCCAACGTCAGTCACCTTCCTCAAGGTACCTGACTCTGACTAACTAATGCTAACCAGCAAGTCATTAACTCCACGTACGTTGTTTATGGATCATTAGCGTAATTGATTTAGCCTAATTGCACAAGAGTTTCTCTATTTAAAGTGGTGAATAATAGACTATTCACCACTGCTAGGAATGGAAGCGTTATAAATAGTTTAGTTAAACTGGTTGGTATCCCTATCTGCGTGTTCACGTATTTTCACATAATTGCATAGTAATCACGTATTGGGTGCACTAACGATTTCCTTGAGCATTAAATAAAAAACATTAAGTCGAAGTCAGTCGCGCAAGTAATATGTTGAACATTTTAAAACTAATTCAAAAACAGCTTTCAAAGACCAGCAGACTCGCTCAACGATTGGATTTAAATCAGGAATAGGTTCGCTGGAACACAACATACATGCCATATGTTCAAGGGACAACCTGAAGAACTCTTTGAGACCTGTGAAGGGCTAGATACCACTGAGCACGCCAGGAGTCTACGAAGTCTCCTGCAGTTGCGGTTCAGTGTATATTGGCGAGACTGAAAGATTAATTTCTACTAGAGTTCAGGAAAACATCAGACACACAAATCACGAACATTTTGAAAAGTCCGCCATAGCAGAACCCAGCTACAACACGAAACATGCAGTAGAATTTGATTAAGCCAAAGTATTAGCAAAAATTTCACATTATTACCCGAGAAACTATTGAGATAACTAAAAATGATATTAACTTCAACAAAGAAGATAACATTAAACTTTCCAGAAGCTGGCAACCAGTCCTGAAGAAGTCTTTCGATAGTGTCACAGCCAATGAGAACATAGGCAGTTGGCATCTCTGCTCCTACGGACGGTTGGCAGCCCTGTGACCAATAGGATAGCAGTAGGTATCTCAGTTTCAGCCAATCAATGACTGAAGGTGGTACTCCTCAGCGATACTGAAATATTTCAAGCAAATTTTAATGATGTTTTGACGCGGTGTGAACCGGAATAACTAACTAGGTTGCAGCTGGGACACCAACCGCGAAATCCGAAGAGTCGAAACATTGTATTCCATCCCGATTTAACAAAAGTTGCACTTTCACCGTCGTTGTTCAAAACCTTCTACGTCTCTAATTGAAGACATTTGTTCTCAACTGGACATGGTCCTCCTAATGTGCTTCCCACGACATTTTGGAAATTGCTGTTTTCTGATGATGATAATGTGAGAATTGCTTCAGTGGCCTGGGCACATTTGTTCCACTCCCTAGTCGTGGAAAAAAGTCACAAAGTACGTACTTTTTGTGGTTTATTGTTTGATAATGTGTTTTTATTGGCATAATTTCCGGTAGACTAAGTTTATGGGGATTTCTTGCTATATTTTGTGATATAACTGTATCTGCGTTAGCAAATCTAATGCGCAGTAAAAATGTATAGTGAAAGCCTTTTTCTTTTTACTCTTTGGCGTTCTTGTTGTGGGAAATGTTCAATATAGTGTGTTATGATGAGTGTTAAAGACAATCTTATTTGGACACAGTTTTTACATAGATCTGGGAAATATAAGTCAGCCATTAACTGTGGGAAATTGCACGCTCTTATCTTCAAATAAAACCAGCGAAAGTCTGGTAAGTTCAAAATTATGGTTTCGTGGGTTAGTATAACTGCTATTTTTGTAGGTAAAATTCTCCAAATTCCCTCCTTCTCCCAAGCTAGAAATTGGCTGACGACCTCCCTCCAGGTTTAGTCCTGAGTTGGGCCATTGAGTAAAACATCTGGCATGGCCCTGCCTCTCAGAACGGACACTCAAAAGGCTTCACGAAAATAATATATGTTTTCCTCCTTCTTCTTTTCCCCCCAGTGATTGACTGGATGGACTTCGTCAGTTTGAAAATAAGCCTTGGTCAAATTGTTATAACCAAACTTAATACGAGTACTTTTCAGGGCAGAAAGACTTTTGCTACATCTACTTCTAAGAAGTGGGGAATTCCATCTTCATAGTTTTACAACAAAAACTGGGAAACAACTACAAGAGATTTGGACAGGACAATGATGGGATCAAAGGTTCCTAGTTAGGGTGAAAGGATTCGTTAGTGTTTGATGGATGGGGTAATTAGTGTACGCTATTGTGGTGTAATTGCTAAGAATTATTACTCTAGAAAGCACTTGAACTGAATCAGTTCGGTCACGAAATCTCTTAATGTCCGAATGATAACTTATTTAAACGTATTGGCTTATTTTTCTTTGAGAATAAGGATCCTCGGAAAAACCAGTTAATTTGTACTGTGAGTGGAGTTTGTTGGAGTTAGCCTTACGTTGCTGGTACTTTTTCTAAGGTTGACATTTCACCAAGTACATAATTATTTTGAAGAGTTGGAACTCATTAGATGATTTAGAAAAAACAAACATTTTTGCACTATTAAGGACGTTTTCCATCGTTTTCGAGTGGACAAAAAGTAGACGACATTTCGGGATCTAGAATCTGACCCCGTCTTCATGTGGAATGTAACCTAAAACATAACAGAAAACATTAGGGAAAGAGCTAACCTAAAAGTAATCAGCACGAGCTAACCAGTCACCCACCATCAAGCCAAGGTTACCTCTATACTAACCTTGCCATCAAGCAACCTTATTTTTCCACTAAGCTTGTTTATTTTATAACACCTTGCCTAGAAAACTAAATCACTAAATCACTATTTAAGATGCCGACCACTCTCGTGAGGGTATTTTAAGGCAAAGATGTGGTGAAGGATGAGTGTGATGAGTGGTAGTAATGAGTTATGAGGTGTAGTCTTGTTACAAACTAAGGCCGACTCTTCCTCAGAATAGGCCATTAATTAATAGCCCAATGACCAATGGAAATACAAGGACCAACGGCTCAATGTGACTTCAGAACCACGCAGGTGATGTTCTGATATATCTAAACGATGGACGGAGTTGATGCGGGTAACCTCAGATGATCACTGAGACTATCTGAGCCGCTTTATATCATCCTCCCTCCGTGAAGCTGGATTACAGGACCACGCCACGAGTCACTGGTTGTACTGGAAGACAGGGTCAGATTCCAGATCCCGAAACGTCGTGTACTTTTGTTCACTCAAAAACGATGGAAAGTGTCCGTAATAATATTTAAACCTCTGAAATAGTCAAACATCAAACAGAAGTACTTTGCTTTTCTCGATGGAGGACTTTTCCTCCAAACCTCCAGAATACCCACAATAGATCCTCATTACACTAAGAATGGTTTAGTTTCCGAAAGACCCTCTCGGCTTGAGACGCGCCAGGGGTCAAAAGCCGGTCCCGCTCCGCCGCCTCGCAACAAAACCCCGGCCTCCACCTTTCTGCGTTCTTCTGTAACATCTCCGGCAGTCATGTAGGCGTAACATACTCGTACATCACGTAGCTACATATTGTACATGCTTCAACAATCTAACACAGTTCGTCCTAGATCTACCATTAAACGAGTTTGAGCCTGAAGACTTTGGAAGATAATGTTCTCGTCTAGTCCCAAAGTCTTTCTTAAAAGCCACCACGTATTTGTGAATTCCATTAGGAAGTACTTATTTCTATTGTTATACATGACTGGGACTCGTGGCGTGGTCCTGTAATCCAGCTTCATGGAGGTCAGGTTTTGAGAATGATATAGGTCTAAAGCGGCTCAGATAGTCTCAGTGATCATCTGATGATACCCGCATCAACTCCCACCATCGTTTAGACATATCAGATCATCACCTGTGTGGTTCGGAAGTCACGTTAAGCCGTTGGTCCTTGTATATCCATTGGTCATTGGGCTATTAATTAATGACCCATCGTAAGGAAGAGTGGGCTTTAATTTGTAACAAGACTACACCTCATAACCCATTACTACCACTCATCACATTCATCCTTAACCACATATTTGCCGCTAAACAAAATCCGTAAGTGCTTCTTAGAACGACGAAACGACAACTCAAAGTACAGAACTCATATACTCTCATGAGAGTGGTCGGCATCTTAAATAGTGATTTATACAAGCTTAGAGACAACCATTGAGACATGGAAAACAACTTTTCTAATCTCTACACCAAAAATAGCGTCCTAATCGAGGGACTTCGAGCAGCAACTTTTCTGGGGTGATCAATCCTCTTAACGTGACTTCCGAACCACTCGACACGCTGGTTGCTATCAAGAGGTCCTCTCTCCATTGCCAATCCGCATTACCTGTGTGACGTAAGCTCTCGCACTGACAATGGCCAGGTGGTTTGCACAGATCCTAGCCTGACCTACTTACGGTACACGCTGTATACACTCACTCGGGCCCTGCTATTGTCTTCCGCTGTCTCATTGTGAGGGCGGATAGCAAGTGATGTTGACACCGTGGTTGTGTGCATTTTGTAACAATCAATTTTTTTAATAATTAACAATTAATGAAGTATATAAGCCTGAATGCTAATATTGGCACCACTGATATTATTCCAGAGTACTTCAGTGACTTCTAATTAGTAGATCGTAGTGTTGGTGAAAGGCCTCGGCATATAAATGGAAAGGAAGGTCAAGCAGGATTGCCTGTTTGCGACTGAATAGGATAAACATTGCCATTGGTAGAAACTAGAGTCACATTCTTTACAGGTCAATTCAATGTAAACAATGCTGGTAGTTAGATCAAATACGGTTAGAACATTTGAATGGTGTTACAAATATTCACAATCGACGATTAGTCTGTCCAGAATCCGTGTCTACTGACCTGATCCTTGGTTTTATGCGAATCTGCTAAATAATAACGGGTCTTGATGTACCCTTTCTGATGGGGTGGTCATAGCTCAGTGGTAAAGTGTGTGCTTCGCCCCCAAATCAGTCTGGGTTTAACTCCCGGAGCTGCAGTAACAACTTTTTCACGATGACCACTCACCGTGGTTCGGAAGTCACGTTAAGCCGTTGGTCCATTCCATTTTTCGTTGGGCTTTTAAATAATGACCCATTCTGAGGAACAGTCCACCATAGTGTATAACTAGACTACACCTCACTATCCATCAAAACACTCATCGTACACCTTAAAATAGCCTCTAGGAGTGGTCGGTGTCTCAAATCAAAGTAAAGAGACATAACTCAGAAAACAATAATTTTAACAAGCCCGTATTATAGCTTGTAGAACATAATCAACTTAAAAAAACGCAAAATGTTAACCCCCAAATCAAAGGTTTCATAATATTTCGAGGGAGGGGCATACTCTAAAAATAACTAATGGAGTAATCAGAAGGGTAAAACTACTCAGTAGGTTATCTAAAGTTAGAACACAGCTAAACCGTTTAGCACTCAACCTATCCGAGTATCCTCCTTGTGCGGTGCCCGAGGGAAGGCACGCAGCTATCAGTGTCGGAATTCACCATCACTACAACAATATCTGTCTGCGCTGCGGGGGAATTGTTCAAGGAAAAGTTGCCTTCCAACACAAGCCACTTAGACCAGAAGTATTGTACAGCTCTTGTTTATAATTTGTATAAATTTTCTCTAGCGGGAAAAGGGAGCACTTTAAACAAATCTTATGAAGTTTAAAACTTTGATAACGTTCGATTACAGCCGATGAGAGCAGCTCTGTAACCAATAGGATAGCAGACAGCAAGTATCAAAGTTTCAGGCAATCAGTGACTGAAGGTGGTACTCCACAGAGAGACCGAGATGTTTCAAATAAATTATAACAATGTTTTGACCCAGTGGGAACCGGAAGAACTAGATTTTAGTTGTGACACCGACAGTGAAAGCCTAGAGTTTACGTTTGATTAGGTATAAGGTATTAATACGTACTTGAGGCGTTAGGGGGTTTTCTTAGACCTAAACACTTAAACATAGAAGCGTAGCCACAAGAACTACTGTGGAACACTATATCACTATTTGAGATGCCGACCACTCTCATGAGGGTATTTTAAGGCAAATATGTGGTGAAGGATGGGTGTGATGAGTGGTAGTAATGAATTATGTGGTGTAGTCTTGTTACAAACTAAGGCCGACTCTTCTTTAGAATCCTAGCGAATCTCCTATAACGGGGTAGAAACTACCCAGGAAGTGCCCTTTTTGACCCCTGCGTCCACTCCACAGTATTCAGGTCACGTTTTTCATGAAATTTGGTACAAAAGCTCATTTTGTAACTCTCTTGGTTATGTTGGTAACCAGCAAGATCAATCCACCCATGGTGTAAGAATACATACACCATGAATCCACCGGGGAAGTGACCTTTTGGGGGAGGCGCTTCCCTCCCCACAAATTTGGTTTTCATGCAATAAAAACTGCATTTATGATAGGGTTTTTGTTTTAATCTGTATCAATGTGAATGATACCGCACCCGACATATGTATCAAAACCCAAAAGAATCCAATAAGCCAGACGAAGATAACCGCGAAACCCCTTTTTATTTGCAAATGAATATTTAAAGAGGGGGCCGGATAGAGCCCGAACGGCGTTTAAATGGGATAGGGAATTTAACATGGGAAATTTTGCAAACTGTGTTTTACGTAGGTTAATGAACTAAAACGTGGAAAGTTTTTCTGGGGAGGCAAATTCAATTCCTTGTATGGACAATATTGTTTTAATACTGTAGGAACAAAATTTCTCGACGGCCACTTCCCGTGCTTTGGAAGACATACTAAGCCGTTGTTCATGTCCAATGGTTGTTGGGTATTTTAAAGACCCAATCTGAGAAACACCCGGCCTTAGTTTGTAATAAGTAGACCACACCTCATTGTCCAGCTCACAGTCATTAGTTCTGCTGCATATAAAAAAGAAAAAAATGGGTTCGGTTTTAAAATAGTGTTTTTATAAGTGTTTATATAACGCAGAATCAATGGATCTATGCTTCCCCAGAGAATATTCTTACATTTATGTAAATTAACTTGTCTAAAACGTAGTTTGGAGTTTTTATCCCATGTTATCAGCGGTACTCTGATTTGGACCTGCGGCCTCTCTATCCGGCCCCCTCTATCACACTTTTCTGATAAAATGGACAAAAACCTTCCGGACCTACAGTTCAGTTTAAACTTAAAACCCATTATGTTGACACCACGTGGTTCCGCAATCCTCAAAGCACTCCTGTAAGTTGTGTTGACACTTATCAGCTGATAAGAAGACAATCAGAGCTCGAACTCTTATCACTGGCTTGACGTGACGGATGAAAGTACTTGAGTTCATTTGTCATTGAGAGTACGTTCAAGTTGAAGTTATGTTTCTGCTCAATAGGTCCTTGTATTAGTTGTATCTTACGACACTGTTGTCATATCTAGATTAAAATACCAACTGTTTAAAATACTACTTTGTAGTACCTATGTTGTAACGTTTTTACTAAAATAATAATTTGGGTATCTGTTTTTGTTGTCTGTGAACTATAATCTAGTTCTTTCGGTTCACACCGCGTCAAAACATCATTATAATTTGCTTAAAATATTTTGGCCTTGTAGAGTACCATCTTCAGTCACTGATTGGCTGAAAGTGAGATACTTGCTGTCTGCTATCCTATTGGACACAGGGCTGCCAACCGCCCATTGGAGCAGGGCTGCCAACCGCCCATTGGAGCAGGGCTGCCAACCGCCCATTGGAGCAGGGATGACAACTGTCCATGTTCTCATTGGTTGTGACACTATCAAAAAGACTTCTTCAAGACTGGTTGCCAGTTTCTTGAAAGTTTAATGCTGTCTTCTTTGTCGAAGTTATTAGGATTTTAATTGTTTCAATAGTTTCTCGGATGACTTTTGGTTCATCGGGACAGAAATACAGTATTTAAAGCAAATTTTAATGATGTTTGGACGCGATGTGCACCGGAAGAACTAGATCATAGAGTAGGGAGTAGGTTTTTGAGAATATGTGTGGTACGTTCATCGATGATGGTATATCAGGTGATCATCGCTTAGCTAAGAAGGCTGCATCAGTTGGAAAACGCCCGTTGTTTAGCCAGTTGTTACGTGAGCGGTGTCGTGTATACCTTCAGGCCTTTTCTAAGGTGACTACTGAGGTGGACCCTTAACCACTGACACCGAACACGCTGATGATCAGCCAATCAGATCACTCCATGTCACCGGGGTACACATCTGACTTTGCATGAATGGCAGATGAAGCTATCTACTTTTCACAAGAGCTGATCTGTCGGTGCCACAAAGCAGCGGCCTTGTCCCTTGTCAAATCGACAAATCGGTCAACCATCAGTCACGGCTCGTCCATGTAAACCACCTGCTGTTGCTGTAGCTGTTCAACTGGCCAGTGCGAACTTCAAACACTTTACAAATGCACAATTCGCTTTTCTTCAGTTTTGAACTGTTAGAGGACATAATCACTAAATCACTATTTGAGATGCTGACCACTCTCATGAGGGTATTTTAAGGCAAATATGTGGTGAAGGATGATTGTGATGAGTGGTAGTAATGAGTTATGAGGTGTAGTCTTGTTACAAACTAAGGCCGACTCTTCATTAGAATGGGTCAAATGACCAATGGAAATACAAATCCTGGAAATAATCCTGACGATATCTCAAGATGACAGGGTAACAAAAAATAATATTTATTTTACTGATGAGTTTTATTTTAAAATATGTTCCCGAAACTAAAGATTGTGTTCTTTTTCAGTCCCTGAGTGGAGCGGACTGAACCATGGTGATCGTCACGCGGGTAAGTTTCATTTACTGTTGCTAACATTTTATCTGTTTTATACGAATGTTCATATTCATAGCCTTTACTTAAGAACTCTCAGTAATGGTGTTTGATGACCAGTGTACTCTATCGTAGGACTCTATACAGTATACAGTAGGACTGTACATGTTGTTTTTTTGGAGTGCTATGAAATCTGGGATCATCTCACCGGCTTGGTTTTGAGAGTGTCTACCTGCACATATCTCTTACCTGACCTTACATATTAAATACTTTGCCGAGGGGCAAAACGTCCATAATTTATTCAATATTCGTCAGTATTCAATGCTAGTCGTTGTGTGTACAGCGCTTCCTTGGGGACCCAACCCCAGCGAACTACTCGATTCTCCCAACAGCAGGCTGCCGATCAGATCACACGAAGGACCTCAGGCACCCTCTTTTCTCCGGTTCTTTTTTACTTGGCATGTTGAAAATGTTCGGTGACGAGATAATTTTTGCTCATTGTACTGGCTGGCTGTAAGAGACTTCTGGGACCTCCATGTCCATACATCTTCGAAACTCTTCTCACAATGTCCAACAAGCCTTTTCCCGGATCCCCTAGCGACATTTGACAGAAATTGGTGGATCGTGTCGCACAATCGATAGTTGGTGGCTATGGCCTATGGTGGTGGTCAGCTGATGTGTGGTTGTTGGTGATGGGGGGAAGTTCCGGTGAGCGGGCGAGGCACTTCCGGACCGGCTTCACGCGTCCCATTGTCCCCGTTACGGAAGTTGCTGAAATCCAGTTATGTTGAGGTTGACGTTGTGACTGATTAGTGATTACCCTCGTGCAGTACTGTCTGGTGTGGTCTATGCTCTGACCGTATCAATGAGTTCGACGAGTAGGAAGAACGTAGAGCCTGAGGGAGTCACGCGAAAAAAATAGAACCATTTTGCTGACATACAAATGTTTTCCCAAACCACAGACAATAGATACAGTAGAAACTCTATAAAGAAGCCCATTTCTTCTTCGTTCTGAAAAGAAAAGGCTAGATCAATTACAAAATCCACCACTGTGGCTGCTACATCTTGTGCCTTACAACCATCTCCCACCCGTCCTGCTGCTCCCCTGTGGGTTGTAATCTGCACACCTCGACATGGCAACCTAGCTCGGTGTTGATTTAGCCTTTTCTGAAACGAAGATATGGACGTCTGAAATTGAGTGTCTATAGTCTCTCTCATGTCGAGCTCATTGATATATGACGACTAAACTTTGAAAGACGGTCCCTACTCCCTATCTCATTGATCTCTGTAGACGTCTATTATCTGTTTACAAACCCCAGAGGAGATGACACGTACGAGAATGCTACAGTTAGAAAAACTTTACAGTTAAATTTCAAGCATGATTTCGAATGACTGCTGGTTTTGACTCATAGTGATGCCCCGAAGAGGGTTCTTTTTAACTTGGCATGTTGAAAATGTTCGGTGATGAGATAATTCTTGTTCAGTACACTGGCTGGCTGTAAAGACTTCTGGGACCTCCATATCCATACCTTTCTTTGGTAAGCCATGCTGCATGCAATGATGCACACACTTTGCTGTTCACGGAGACGAGACGGTGCGAGGTCTTGACATGTAGTTACTGAGAGAATGACATTGGACAATTCCTTCTGATGACAATTACTCGCGTCTTGCTTCTCTGTACAATTACATGACTGGCGACCTTCTGACTGCACATCAATCATCAACAGTCTGTCTCCATCCTCGTGCAGGGAATGGAAGTTCAACATTCATGATGCTGTTGAAATTTCAACTAAAGACCTCTTGTATCTTTCACCTTAAGAGTTGTATGACTAAAGAACACATATTGCAAGTTAAACAAGCAAAAAATACAAAATTGTACTGCAAAGAAAAAACTGATCGAAATTAACAAGCTTAAAAGTTTGGACACTCATGCATGCCCACAGACACATCAAGTTCATCCTCACAAGCATCTTTTACACTGATATTGCTGTCAGATCAGGCCTTGCTCTATACTATACACTTCTTAACCTAAATACCAAAACATTTCGACAAGCCTTTTCCCGGATCCCCAGCGACATTTGACAGAAATTGGTGGATCGTGTCGCACAATCGATAGTTGGTGGCTATGGCCTATGGTGGTGGTCAGCTGATGTGTGGTTGTTAGTGATTGAGGCAGGACCTAATATACAAGGGCCTGGTCACTTCTTTGATGTGCGGGATGCCGACTCGTCCCGGTGGAAGGGGCTGTGACGTCACCTGGTTGATAGACGCTTGCTCAGTTCCGTATAGCTAGCATTGAGTTTTAGTGCACGCGCTCACTTATCAATTTATAGTGAGTCACTTGAAAATGCCAAAAAAATGTGTATTTTCATAATCAGCGATAAATTTCAATTAAAACTGTATTTATTTGAATATATCTTCTCTCACCATTTAATTTGTATAAATGTGTTTTCCTGGAATTGGTAAGAAATAAAACATTATTAGCTATTCCAGAAATCATTTTAAATACTTGACCTGACAATACGTTATTTTACCCCATGGCTATTTATCCGTGAGAACCGGATGTTCACACGCATACACGTAAATTTCAGGATGTTTAAAATTAAATATTGGTTGGATGTTGGTTTTATTTGTCTTATTTAAACTTCACTTTTCACCAAGTGCTGGTAGATAAGGTTGTGTTACGCTCTGTTGTAGTAGGTTGTTTTCTTTGTTTGCTTTTTTTAGTAGTTATTATCGTGGACTTGTCATTAAGTTATATTGAGAACTGTAGCTGCACGGGTAGTTAGTGATGAATTGTGCTGTGGCAACTTGTAAAAATTATTATAGGAAAACCAAAGAACTAGGTTTGAGTGTACTTTACCATAGATTTCCAGCTGACCTGGAACTTGCTAAATCATGGGCTGTGAAGTGGCGTGAAGACGGGTTGAATTTCAACAATGCTCGTGTGTGTAGTGATCATTTTAGTAGTGAAGATTACGAAGATGATATGAAAAATAGACTCCTGGGTTTGCCTCATAAGAAAATATTGAGATCAGATGCAGTTCCGAACAGAAGCCTTCCCGTAAGTAACGTTGAAAATAACGATAAATTACATCAAAGAAGAGGTAGGAGTGACATTAGGCAAACGAGGAAGAACGCATTAGAAAGACTGGACTATTTAAGTCCCAAGAAACCTAGGTACCGTATGAGTCTTCTGATCCAGAGAAGGTACAGAGTGTTACAAATTTACTGACTAACAACAACTTTGTTTTAGAAGAAAATAAATTACTGAAATGTCAAATTGATAAATTACTTTCGGAAATTACAACTTTAAAGTACACACATAGCAATGAACTAAAATTAGCATTACGAAAAATAAAACGATGCATTAAAAGAAAAGGAAGTTTTGTACTTGCAAATAGAAAATTGAGACAGCAGCTGAAAAAGCTCAAAAGAAAAGTTAAAAATCAAACTGTTGCCTTGAAACATTTGGATAAGATTTTGGATAAGAATTATGCGTTTTAAGTTTTGACTATATGCACGTTGATAGCAGAGTTGACTATATTACATATTAAAAGAGTTTTAAATATAAAAAGGTTGTATAACCATCACAGTAAAATAGAAAGTTGGGAAAATTTGAACCCAACAACTGTTATTTACTCGTTTTATGAGTGTAAACGGGCAACAATAGCCTAAGAATGACAATAGTTGTCTTCAAAACGCAATTTTAATACATTATCATGAGGTAAATAATTTGAAAAAATATGGTTCCATTCCGCGTTTAATACACTTTAATATTATGTGACTATCGTTATTGTTGACTTCTAGTGTATGGTAGACGATGTTAGAATGACGCGCGACACGCGAAGCCATGCTGTGGTATAGGGGTAGTGCGGAGCTATCAACCACGTGACGTCACTCGCTCCGCGGCGCGTGAACCACCTTTTGAGCCAGTGACTAGGCCCGTGTATTTGGTCCTGGATTGAGGGGAGGAAGTTCCGGTGAGCGGGCGAGGCACTTCCGGACCGGCTTCACGCGTCCCATTGTCCCCGTTACGGAAGTTGCTGAAATCCAGTTATGTTGAGGTTGACGTTGTGACTGATTAGTGATTAGCTTCATGCAGTACTGTCTGGTGTGGTCTATGCTCTGACCGTATCAATGAGTTTGACGAGTAGGAAGAACGTAGAGCCTGAGGGAGTCACGCGAAAAATAAAATAGAACCATTTTGCTGACATACAAATGTTTTCCCAAACCACAGACAATAGATACAGTAGAAACTCTATAAAGAAGCCCATTTCTTCTTCGTTCTGAAAAGAAAAGGCTAGATCTATTACAAAATCCACCACTTCGGCTGCTACATCTTGTGCCTTACAACCATCTCCCACCCGTCCTGCTCCGCCCCTGTGGGCCAATCTGCACACCTCGACATGGCAACCTAGCTCGGTGTTGGATTTAGCCTTTTCTTTGAAACGAAGATATGGACGTCTGAAATTGAGTGTCTATAGTCTCTCTCATGTCGAGCTCATTGATATATGACGACTAAACTTTGAAAGACGGTCCCTACTCCCTATCTCATTGGATCTCTGTAGACGTCTATTATCTGTTTACAAACCCCAGAGGAGATGACACGTACGAGAATGCTACAGTTAGAAAACACTATACAGTTAAATTTCAAGCATGATTTCGAATGACTGCTGGTTTTGACTCATAGTGATGCCCCGAAGAGGGTTCTTTTTAACTTGGCATGTTGAAAATGTTCGGTGATGAGATAATTCTTGCTGAGTACACTGGCTGGCTGTAAAAGACTTCTGGGCCTCCATGTCCATACCTTTCTTTGGTAAGCCATGCTGCATGCACACACTTTGCTGTTCACGGAGACGAGACGGTGCGAGGTCTTGACATGTAGTTACTGAGAGAATGACATTGGACAATTCCTTCTGATGACAATTACTCGCGTCTTGCTTCTCTGTACAATTACATGACTGGCGACCTTCTGACTGCACATCAATCATCAACAGTCTGTCTCCATCCTTGTTCAGGGAATGGAAGTTCAACATTCATGATGCTGTTGAAATTTCAACTAAAGTCCTCTTGTATCTTTCACCTTAAGAGTTGTATGACTAAAGAACACATATTGCAAGCTAAAGAAGCAAAACAATACAAAATTGTACTGCAAAGAAAAACAACTGATCGAAATTAACAAGCTTAAAAGTTTGGACACTCATACATGCCCACAGACACATCAAGTTCATCCTCACAAGCATCTTTTACACTGATATTGCTGTCAGATCAGGCCTTGCTCTATAGTATACACTTCTTAACCTAAATACCAAAACATTTCGATCAATTTTCATAACGATAGTGTTTTTCTGGCAGTTCAAAACCGCTTCCAATATGTAGAGACGGGTAAAGCATCAGGCCAAGCTTCTGAATAAGTCTCGACATGACTCTCTCAAGGAAGCTTTTGAAATAGGTAGTTACTTGCTTTTGTAACCTAAACAACTTTTCAAATATTATATTGAGAACAACTTCCCCAAAGTACTGTACCATACGAAATGCGGGGAAAATTAAACCGAAATATGCCATTCTAAGAACTTCTAAGGAGCAAGATATCGAAAGACATAGCAAAACGTAAATGTTAGAGGATAAATCACTAAATCAGTCGTATTTTTTAACCCCTTTCTGGAAGGAGACACAAATTAGCAATTTTATCTTTGATTGAAATGAGCTGAGAGTCACATTGTGATGAGTGAATGTTGTGTGCGCCTGCGCGTGTGTACGAGCGCACTTGGAGGGTTTCTGTAAACCCAACCCCGCGGTTGATCTCATCCACTTTGGTTGATCAACTGTAAACTGTGACCTTCATGAACACATCGGTATGTACATTCTATCTAGTTATTCATATTTACCACATTGATTCCTCATTTTACGCTTCTTGAATGGTGTCTCTGTGTGCGTTGTTGTTGTTTTCAACCGAATAGTCGTGCGTGCAAGTGTTGTTGGTGTACTTCTTTGATCAACAATGTGAAATATCTCCAGTGTTGAAGATGATGCTGATATTTCATCCAATAATTCCTCATTTTCGTCTTTTTTACCATTTTTAAAGTTTTTTGAGTGTGCTTGCGTTTTTTCGACCGAATATGTTGTCGTGCTGGTATAATTCTTTGATTAACAATATGAGAAATATTTAGTGTTGGGGGCTATGCTAGTTTGGAATGGTTATGATAGAGTAGCTTTTAAACAGGTTTGTGTTATTTTTCGTAGTGCATCATCAACGAATAGAATCTGTGTCAGAAGGACTACCTATCCAAACATCATATGTTTCGTAGTGCATCTGCATCATCAACGAATAGAATCTGTGTCAGAAGGACTACCTATCCAAACATCATATGTTTCGTAGTGCATCTGCATCATCAACGAATAGAATCTGTGTCAGAAGGACTACCTATCCAAACATCATATGTTTCGTAGTGCATCATCAACGAATAGAATCTGTGTCAGAAGGACTACCTATCCAAACATCATATGTTTCGTAGTGCATCATCAACGAATAGAATCTGCGTCAGAAAGACTACCTATCCAAACATCATATGTTTCGTAGTGCATCATCAACGAATAGAATCTGTGTCAGAGGGACTACCTATCCAAACATCATATGTTTCGTAGTGCATCATCAACGAATAGAATCTGTGTCAGAACGACTACCTATCCAAACATCATATGTTTCGTAGTGCATCATCAACGAATAGAATCTGTGTCAGAAGGACTACCTATCCAAACATCATATGTTTCAGTGCATCATCAACGAATAGAATCTGTGTCAGAAGGACTACCTATCCAAACATCATATGTTTCGTAGTGCATCATCAACGAATAGAATCTGTGTCAGAAGGGCTACCTATCCAAACATCATATGTTTCGTAGTGCATCATCAACGAATAGAATCTGTGTCAGAAGGGCTACCTATCCAAACATCATAGCTCACTGGTATAGTGCGTGCTACGGGTTCTATTCCCGGGCGCAGTGATAACTTTTCACAATGGCCACTCTCCGTAGCTTTTCTGTATTCTCTGGTCCATTCCATAGGTCGTTGGGCTATAAATTTATAGCTGTGTACCCGTGCTTCGCCACGGACAAAATGAGTTCAAGTATCGTGACTACAGTGATCAATCAGATTACAATATTCTTGTAATTTGTTACTTACCAACACTGAATTTTACACAGTTTTTAGAATGATCCTAGAAACACTACGTGGAGGTATCCGTGCTAGTTTCCCATTATGAGTTTTGTTTACGCAGATCCCCTCGCTTGCTTCTTGGATATCATGCTACGGGGAGTTTTGTAAGGGCAGATCCCCTCACCTACTACCTAGATATCATTCTCCGGGGAGTTTTGTAAGGGCAGATCCCCTCACCTACTTCCTGGATATCATTCTGCGGGGAGTTTTGTAAAGGCAGATCCCCTCACCTACTTTCTGGATATCATTCTGTGGGGTGTTTTGTAAGGGTAGTTCCCCTCACCTACTTCCTGGATATCATTCTGCGGGGAGTTTTGTAAGGGCAGATCCCCTCACCTACTTCCTGGATATCATTCTGTGGGGAGTTTTGTAAGAACGTAGTTCCCCTCACAAACTTCCTGGATATAATTCTGTGGGGAGTTTAGTTTACGCAGATCCTCTCGCCTACTTCCTGGATATCATTCTGCGGGTAGTTTTGTGAGGGCTGGTCCCCTCACCTCCGTCCTGGATATCATTCTGCGGAGAGCTTTGTAAGGGCAGATCCCCTCACCAACTCCCTAGATATCATTCTGCGGGGAGTTTTGAAAGGGCAGATCCCCTCACCTACTTCCTGGATATCATTCTGCGGGGAGTTTTGTAAGTGCAGATCACCTCGTCTACTGCCTAGATATCTTTCTGTGGGGAGTTTTGTAAGGGCAGATCCCCTCGTATACTCTTTAGATATCATTCTGTGGGGAGTTTTTAAGGGCAGATCCCCTATCCTACTGCCTAGATATCATTCTCCGGGGAGTTTTGTAAGGGCAGATCCCCTCGTCTACTGCCTAGATATCTTTCTGTGGGGAGTTTTGTAAGTGCAGATCCCCTCGTATACTCTTTAGATATCATTCTGCGGGGAGTATTTAAGGGCAGATCCCCTCGCCTACTGCCTAGATATCATTCTGTGGGGAGTTTTGTAAGGGCAGAACCCCTCGCCTACTCTCTAGATATTATTCTGCGTAGAGTTTTGTAAGGGAAGATCTTCTCGCCTACTGCCTAGATATCAATCTGCGGGGCGTTTTGTAAGGGCATATCCCCTCGCCTACTCTCTAGATATCATTATGCGGGGAATTTTGTAGTAAGGGCAGATCTCCTCGCCTACTCTCTAGATATCATTCTGCGTAGAGTTTTGTAAGGGAAGATCTTCTCGCCTACTGCCTAGATATCAATCTGTGGGGCGTTTTGTAAGGGCAGATCCCCTCGCCTACTCTCTAGATATCATTATGCGGGGAATTTTGTAGTAAGGGCAGATCTCCTCGCCTACCCTCTAGATATCATTCTGCGGGGAGTTTTATAAGGGCAGATCTCTTCGCCTACTGTCTAGATATCATTTTGCGGGGAATTTCGTTAGCGCAGATCCCCTCGCCTACTGTCTAGATCAACGGGGACTTTTGTTTACGCAAATCCTCTCACCTGCTGCCTGGATATCATTCTACGGGGAGTTGTTTTAGGGCGGTTTCCCTCGCCTACTGCCAAGCTAGGTGCTAAGGACTTCTCTGTAGACTATATTTTCGTCTTTTCTCCGGCTGTAAAATTGTCAGGCTGGCAGAAGAGCTGACTCTAGGGCCACGCCACTTGGCCACGAGAGAAACAATATTCTCAGACCAACGCCAGCCATCACTTTCAAACTCTGTCCCTGAGCTTTGCTAATAGTCATGGCGTAGCAGACTCTTACAGGAAAATGCAGACCTTTAAACTGGAAAGGGTAGTCTGACGGAATCAGAGGAATGCCAGGAATAAATACGGTTTCTCCTTGGTCTATGCCTGTGAAGATGGTGGCTTTGATAACGTACTTATGAAGGTTTTACCTGCAGCCTTGTTCCGTACTCAGTTTAGGGGTTTAAATTTCTGAGTAACATGATAGGTGCCTCAACCTTAGAGGAGAGTGTGTAGGTATACCAGGTGGAATGAGAGTGTGCAAAACCTCTACCGGGTAATGCACAGCATCATCGACTGATCATTCAGTCAAATGAATCGTACCTCATTCTATGGGTCGGCAGCTGATCTAGTAAAGCTGCATTAATGGTATTTGCTGTGTCGTTTGTAGAGGTATGGATTGCTCTCTTACAGCCTCGAGAGTCATCTGGTGAAATATTGCAGATGTTTGGATAAATTCGCTCGATTAAGCTTTCCATACTGTTGACAATCTCGCACAGTTGGTCTGGAATAGTTTTCCATATCCAAATCCTCAATAGCTACCAAGCATTTGTAGTAACACACACACAGCGCAGTGTAACCAGCACATTGTTAAAAGTTAGCAAATAAAATCTTTGGTCTTTGAGACCTGTTGCTACTACCCGTTTAAGTAACAAATTAGATAGTTGGTGTTCATTCTAGTGTGTGAATTCTCTCATCGTAAAATTATAGTTTTCTATTTTAAGTATTAGGTTAGGCTTGGGGCAAAGTGTATATTTTTAGTAAAAAAGTGTTCCATAAAAGTAAGGTAAGACCCACTAGTTATAATATGTCTTAGAAAATTCAATTGAAACTAACTTTAAACTATTTTCTGTTGCAAATAAGCTGACTCGTATCTCGTCAAACTGTCGTTAAACGGTTTTACTTTAATATAATCAGTCATCGTATGGACATTTTCATAAAAAATTCAAGAATTATATTTTTAAAATTTGACACCAGCATCCTTTACCTATGCTTATACTTTTAGTTCGGCAAGTAGAAACCACCAATAATCATTCGATACATCTTTAGAATTCGAAAATTACTTATTTTGCCGTAATGAAGAACAGTACAGTGCAATATTCAAGAATTCGAACCTATAACTGTACTGTATTCTAGAACAGTAATACAACTCTTTCAACTTGCAGTACAGGTAAATTAGTCTGAATAAACATAGAATGAATAAAGTATTCTGCAAGGCCTAAAAGGAGATTAACAGGACATCAATATCTGAAACTCTACCTACACATAGGCAGCAACTGGACAGAAGAGGGGGTCGCTATGGTGGGGCGCCGCGCGGGGGAAACTGGGCCAAGTGACCAGCTTTTACGTTTTGCTCGTTGACTGGTAAACTAAGAGAGATACAAAAAAATGTTTATAAAAACTTGTAGATAATTTCATGCCACACTAACGATTTTTATCAGATTGAAGATCGGATCACTCGTTTAGGCGCTAGCGGACAAATAGTGAAGACGTACATGACCCATTTTTGTTAAATTTCACCCCCTCAAAAACTACCCTTAAAATAGGAATTTTACAAAACCGCTTCTTAGTGGGTGGTTTTGGACTACCACAAACAGGTGTGCAAAGTTTCAACTCGTTAGGCCCAGTAGTTTTGGCTGTGGTCTGATTATGAGTCAGTCAGTCAGTCAGGACACTTTCTTTTATATATATAGATGACCCAGTCTGGGAAACAGTCGGCCCTAGATTGTAACAAGACTACACCTCATCATTCATGAAAACACTCATCGTCATTCAATATTCACCTTAAATACCCTCGAAGAATGGTCGATGTCTCAAAGCAAACACAGTTTCAGTGTATGGATATTGAATCCAAAGGTTTAGGATGACAAATTAACAATTACTGTAACTAGT
Source organism: Matsumurasca onukii (assembly GCA_018831715.1). Taxonomy (NCBI): domain Eukaryota; kingdom Metazoa; phylum Arthropoda; class Insecta; order Hemiptera; family Cicadellidae; genus Matsumurasca; species Matsumurasca onukii. The sequence continues at coordinate 2,427,452 of CM032065.1, forward strand.
CTCTTAGTTAACAAACTCTTACGAGGAGCCAAACCTTTTAAGTACATTGCACTAAGGACACCAGAATATTATACAAGATAATTTCAAAGCATCTGTAGGTTTATTCAATGGTTTTAATTATGATTTAAACACCCTTTGACACTATCATAAATAAACTAACACTTTTTTTGGGTAAGCAATTCTGCATTTCAAGCTTGAATTCTACATCGCATTTCTCCTTTCCAACCTCTAACGCCAACCCACGTCCAAAAGTCAGAAAAAAATACCCAAAAGAATTTTTAAAACCCCCTAGAAATCCCGGATTGGTTCCGTAGCCCAATGAACTACATTCTAAACTCACAGTTGACCTAGGCAGTGGGCAGGCAGAAAAGGAATGTTGTCTTTTATAGTCCGACTTGCTAGTGATCGTTGACTGGTGACTGGTCTGTGGTCTGAGCCGGACCGCAGCAGGTGCTGGAGTGGTAGTGATAGATGCAAGGTGACGGTGACGTGTTGATAAGGTGCTTCACTGTGAGCACGGGGTCGATGACACCTGGCAGTGTTGACAAGCGCACCCACAAGCGGTTACATCAAGAGTATCCGTGGCCTTATTTCAGTTAAACTCATTTAGGAAATTCGTTATGATAAATAATTTTTTTTCAAAATCGTCAGTGTCTTTAGACTAAAATTTGCCTTTTATTTTATCATTGATCTCCTATTCAAATAAACAATTTTTACATTGACTCTCTCATTGAATCACTCTAGCTCCTAGTCAGTCAGCTAATCTACAGGGTCTCCCAATTAAAGACCATGAACTCTTCTGTGCTATAAAAAGCTTGGGAGGTCAGGATTGATTTGAGATGAGTTTTGAATGCCTCGGGCACAAGAGCATCCTTAAACCAATTTGGCTATCTGTTGACGAAGTGAGCTCCTGTCTGGGAAGGAAAGGGTTTATGGACTACCTTTCTGTGTCTCCCAGTGCGGTAGTTATCCTTGCCTCTAACAATGTTTCCGTTGACTTCTAACATGCCTTCATTACGAATTCGCCCAAAACAATATACGTTTTCACTTGCTTTCCAAATTACAAAAATAATTATCGATGATATGTGGTACAGTTCCAGTTCGTCAGGTTTAGCATGGCCGGTGAGATGAGCGGGGCCATAAGCGGCCAGCAGGAAATCTCAAGGCCACTGGCCATGCTATACCTAACGAACTGTACCGGTACTGTATTCCAAAAATCCTAAACATGTTGTGATGTCTTCAATGAATCCAATGATAGTTGTTTGCCAATTAGATGACACATTGTTGAAATGTATAAACAGTGACAAGAAGTGCGCTTATGTATAGTGTTCATAATGATAATAATCTACTCATTGCTTTTCTGAGCATGAAATGTGCTGATACAATTGAATTGTTCCATTGTTTAACTTTTTCTCTTTGGTTGAACCAAGAACAACGCGCGCACTCCGGCAAGATATCATTTCCACGGATTCTTCTCGTGGCATATCATTCCAAAGACAAAATAATTATATTCTTATGTTGGTGTACATTGTGGATGTTCGGTTGCAGGGGGACTACATCTGGATAGAGCCGGTGTCGGGGCGTGAGTTCGATGTGGCGATCGGAGCACGCGTCATCTCCGCAGAGGGCCGCCGCATCCAAGTCAAGGACGACGACGGCAAGGTGAGTGCTCAGTACTCTGTACCGGTAGGTCATTTCGTGTTGTGTCCCAGAGGGTGGCCATAGCTCAGTGGTATAGTGAGTGCTTCGCAGTGAATCAGCCCGGGTTCAATTCCCGGACGAAGTGATAACTTTTGACGATTACGACTCCTGTGGTTTGGAAGTCACGTCAAGCCGACGGTCCATTCCATTGGTCGTTGGGCTGATAATTAATGACCCAATCTAGAGACCCACAGTCGGCCCTAGTTTATAACAAGACTACGCCTCATCATCCATCCAAAACACTAGACACACTCACCCTCCACGAAATACCCTCTAGGAATGTTCGGAGTCTATAATTTAAGTAACAATGTAAAAACAAGCTTTTTTTAAACACCTGACACCTACAATCAGATGTTTTTGAAATCAGTTTTATGTCATAAAATATAGATGATAATGTACTGGAGTGACTCCACTACTATTTTTTGAAACCCCTAATAATTTAATAACAAAACAAAAATAAAACTAGTCTTAAAACTTTAGACTTTTGTCAATTTTTGATAAAATGAGACTTTATTTGGCTTGGCGGAGTCACTAAATCCTGTAATAAACTTTAAAACAAAATTTATAATAATTTCATTAAAAATTGTAACAAAAGTTTGAAAAATTGGTATTTTACAGCTCTAAAAATCCCATTTCAAGGTGGAATTCTAAAAATGTGGTTCAGATATTTCTTTTGTTATTGTGGAAAATAAAACCATAAGACATAAGTACATTCAGAAAATCATTATATACTAGCTGTGTGTTTTGGATTGCAAAGCCAATAAAAGGCACAATCATGTACCAAGTAAACTTGAGATTTTGTAGTTTTTTCAATTTTGTTTTAATATTCATTTAGAAAGTATGTTTTGTTATTTTGTTGTAAGTTTTAGGATTAAGGTCTGAATATTTATTACTGAGTATTTGTATAGAATAATCGTTAGCAATATCATATTCAAGTTTAGGGATCAAAATAGTATATCGATTTCAGACAAAATATAATGAAACAATTTTCAAAACCACATTAGACAATGAATTCTACTTGTATTTAAATACGTCAACATTAAGTTATTTATTTCAAAGTGTTATATTTTTTAGATTTGAATTTGTATTATCGATATATAGCTAATTAATTACTAAAGAAATTTGAAGACAAAATGTTTGGACCGAATCGGGACTTGAACCCGTATCTCTCACTTGCCGGGTGATTATGCTGACCACTACACCATCCGGCCCAACTATTTATACATACCTTCAAATTTAGAGAAGCACTTAAATCTGAATGAAAAATGACTTATTATTGATCTGAATTTGTATAAACGCTAAATAGCTAATTTATTACAAAACAATTCGAGGACAAAATGTTTGTTATATTTTTATGGATTACTACCAACTATGCCACATTTTATTTGAATACAGAAGCTTAAATGATTTTATCACTAACATGTCCAGCATCATACAAGATCAAATCATGGTTCGTTAACGATTTCAAAACATTTAACCGCTTCATTAACCTGGAGTGTATGAGAACCCGTCTGGCTGCTTCCACAAATCTGTTTAAAACAATCTGTCGAGCTAACGGACTACTCAAAGCTTTAGGTAATGTTGTTCCATTATTCTGTTGGATGTTTCTCATAACTCTTCTTTTAATATAAATTGGCTTTTTCAACTCCTCAAAAATCACTTCTTTAGACTTTTCAAACGCATTCCTTTCAAGTTCTCTTTGTTTCAAAATTTCTAAATAGTCGTAACCACCGTCATTTAAAAACTCTTTGTGTGAAATAAGAGCTTTTCTGTTTTTATCTTTGAGTTGATTTACCTCGCTCATAAACTTTTCAAGAGTTTGTTTCTTTATTTCTGTATCTTCACTTAAACTCCTTCCCAAAGGTCCTAAGAGCTGGTCGTTTTTCAGGCAGTTGTCATTTTTCTTAAGTAGTATCAAATTATCATCATGTTTGGTCAATGTTGAAGGTAGCTTTGTACTTACCTTAGAAAATTTAATGCAATTCTTATTGTTTTTCATGAAAAAATTATACTACTGAAAATCTAGATTATATTCCAACAAATTGTGTTTAGCTTTAGCAGCTTATTTTTGTTGCTCTACGTTATAGTAAATTTATAGGTTAAGTCAAAGTTATTGTTGTGCTACTAAAGCTAGGTTTACACGTGGCAAGTCACTGGCATGCCAGTCAGGGTATAAATGCTGGTATTATTGTGGATTTGCAATAGCTGTTGATACATGTTCCTGCAGCTGGCGCACAATCTGAATTGTTTACATGTTAGTCAAGCAACAGTTTGTTTGATTTTCATTAGACTGGTTAATATCAGTTGTCAATATTTGTTTAGACTATTAAATTATTTATTTATTTTGTCAATATTAAATATAAAATAACTGCATGGACAATATAAAAAACAACAAAAAACACACACAAAATCTACTACCACTGGTAAGAAAGAACAGTTAAAAAAATCTTCAACTTTATAGTAAAAAAATTCAAAAAACGGGTTCATGTCTAAACCCCACTTTACATTTGTGTTTTACTTATAAACCGTACGTTCGTTTGATGAATGTTTCTCGTCTGGTTTGCAGGAAGTATGGCTGACTCCGGAGAGAGGGATCAAGGCGATGCACGCCACTTCTGTGCAGGGAGTGGAGGACATGATCTCTCTCGGCGACCTGCACGAAGCTGGCATCCTGCGCAACCTACTCATCCGCTACAACGAGAATCTCATCTATGTAACTAACAACATATGGTTCAGGAAGGCTAAGAGGCAGCTGGATAGAGACTGGAGAGGGATTTTAACATTGGAAGTTTTGCTTGCGATGTTTTGAATTACCGTACTAAAATGGAAACAGTTTTTCCCAGGAAGCATAAAGCTATTAATCCTGCAGCATATAAAAGCAAAACGTGAAACTTCCTTGCCAAAAAATGTTAATTACAAAATTTTAAATTCCATGTAATATATAAACATTAAGTTTTACATTTTAAAATACAGATTAATTTGTTGACTAAACTACAAGTTTAGTGTTTAAATACAACACCCACAATAACCCTATGCTTCCAGATAAAAGGTGTATACTTTAACATAACGTAACATTTATTGTCAATGTACAATAATTAAATGGGTTGTCTTGAAACCAGATTTTCAGATGTTTAGCAAACCAGCTGCTTTTCTTGAGGTGTTCTGGCAGTGAGTTCCACATCTTGGCCTTCATGTAGCTAGTCTTCTTCTCTGTCGAGCTGAGTCTTGGAATAAGCACCCTCAGGTTATCATCAAAACTGTTCAATTGGGGATCCAACTAAGACCTGACTAGAAGGAATCTATTGTATTTGAAGAGTGTTCAAACTTGTTTCTCAGGATCCTGATGTTTTGCTTTGTTGACAGGGAGGCAGTATAACGTGCGAGGGCAGGGACGATGCTGCTGAGTTCGCAGACATCAGATCTGCGATGAAAGTGCTTCTCTTCTCCGACCAGGAGATCTGGGAGATCCTCAAACTGCTGGCTGCTCTGCTTCACATCGGAAACATCAAATACAAAGCAGCTATCATCGGTAGGAACGATTTGACACTTTATTTATATATTTAAAAAAACCTAGTTTAAGAGGGGGTACCCAAAAATAACAAGAATTTCATTATAAAAACCCTATTTTATTATTTACCTTATTTATACCTTCAGTATACTCTCTATTTAGTGTAATGCTCTTGTCCATTCGGTGCTCCCATGGTTTAAAGCACCCCTCATACCCCTTAGTCTGAATGGCTGCACGGTCCATCCTCGTTTGCCTTTTCACTCCTTCATTTTTGTCATAACGGTGATATTTTATGTAATTTTTCATTATGGGGAATATAAAAAAGTTGCTTGGAGCAAGATTTGGTGAGTATGGGTCTTGGGAAAGGGTGGTCATGCTGGTATTGGCCAAAAACTGGCGCACTGAGATGGCTACGTGGGCAGACGAATTGTCATGAGGAAAGAACCAGTTTCTATATCACCTTAATTTAGGTCTGGATGGTGTTGAAATTCGAACCACAATTGCCCATGACGCGGATTTGTTACTAAAGTAAATACTTTGGTCACTGTTATTCCTTCTGTTGTATTCTATTCTCTTATGTGTGCTGCTTTTTTGGTTTACAGACAACTTGGATGCGACGGAAATTCCAGACTTGAGTAACGTGACACGAGTGGCCAATCTTTTAGCAGTCCCTAAACAACCCTTGGTGGATGCACTTACGAGAAAAACACTGTTTGCTTCCGGAGAGACTGTTGTAAGTAAAGTATATTTATTTCTGTCAATTCAATTAAACTTCATATGTGAATGGATAAAAGCTTACGTAATTCAATATTCAGAAAAGAAAAAGCAAAGCTTACTTGAATTGTTTGTTGATTGTAAATTCATTCTAAAAAATATTCCAAACGAAACGTGATTTTTACACACCAATGTGTTTTTAGGTTCCATGATGCAAAATGTGTTTTTGATTTCATAAGCCTTTGGGAGAGAGTTTACATGTGGGATCTTTGCAGGTATCAACATTATCCAGAGAGCAGTCAGTGGATGTTCGTGATGCCTTCGTCAAAGGGATTTACGGAAGACTTTTCGTCCTCATAGTCAGTAAGATTAACAACGCCATCTACAAGCCCAAGGGAATTTCCAGAAGCGCTATCGGAGTCCTGGATATTTTGGATTTGAAAACTTTCACACAAACAGGTGAGATTTTCATATCATTTGGACTCGTGGCGTGTTATCCACTGTAATCCAGCTTCATGGAGGTCAGGTTTTGAGGATGATATAGGTCTAAAGCGGCTCAGATAGTCTCAGTGATCATCTGACGATACCCGCATCAACTCCCACCATCGTTTAGACATATCAGATCATCACCTGTGTGGTTTGGAAGTCACGTTAAGCCGTTGGTCCTTGTATTTCCATTGGTCATTGGGCTATTAACTAATGACCCATTCTAAGGAAGAGTCGGCCTTAGTTTGTAACAAGACTACACCTCATAACTCATTACTACCACTCATCACACTCATCCTTCACCACATATTTGCCTTAAAATACCCTCATGAGAGTGGTCGGCATCTCAAATAGTGATTTAGTGATATCAAGTTAAAATTTACATAGTAAAATGTTAATGCGGCAGTAAAACTAAAAGGTGTATTACACAATAGGTTAACTATCATAACATTAAATCAACATTTGTTTTTCCAGCTTTGAACAGTTTTGTATCAACTATGCCAACGAGAACCTTCAACAGTTCTTTGTTCAGCACATCTTCAAACTGGAACAAGAAGAATACAACCTGGAACACATAAACTGGCAGCACATAGAGTTCGTCGACAACCAAGACGCTCTGGATCTGATAGCAATCAAACAACTCAACATCATGGCCCTCATTGACGAGGAGAGCAAATTCCCTAAGGTAAAATTCAAACTACTTTCCAACAGGTTAATATTCTATCAAACCAATAACACTTGCACCAGGAAATATGTTCTGGTTTTTAATGGGCTCTATAGTAGAGCGTTTCAAGGTCTCTGCAGTTCTAGCAGGAATTAAAAGTTAATGTTTGTGATATTAAAAAATAACGTGTTAAATTGAAACTTTGAACTACTACCGTACTAAGTGGAACACTGACAAAGTATAGAAATCGTTGCATAAGGTTTTTTGGGAGCAAAAATCTTCAACAAATTGTATCCAAAACAGCAAAATGAAGACTCTTTCAAGGGAGCCCTTAAAAGCATCTCACTGAGAAGGCCTATTATTCTCTGTAGGAATATTTAGATGAGGTCTAAACAAAAAACATAACGACCAACGGCACCTGTGCTACCAGTGGGATTACATCAAATATCAAGTAACTTTGGGGATGCACACCTGGAGTCAAGCGTGTCCTGATCCCTAAAAATAAGCCCTTAAAATCATCACTGGCGGGCTGATAGAGGCAGTAGGCAAATTTTGTGGCAAAGTCTTTGTGAGGAAAAAGAGGAACTGGATACGCTCAAACTCAGGAGCAACATTCACTCGTACAACACTAGGAATAAGGCCTTGATAAATGTTCCTTTTTTTAGGGTTAGCGAATTTCAAAATAGTCCTAGGATACTGGCCTATAAGTTGTTTAACCACCTGCCTTTGTCAGCCAGAGCCCTTCCAGTGCCAACATTTAAGGTATGATGCAACAAATGCCGACTGAAAATTCCTTGTACTTAATTGAAGAGTTCATTTTGTTAGGAGAAAATATTGTAAGTAATTACTTTTAATTTTTAGACTACACGTTAGAACAAATGTTCTTTCATGTCCTGTCAAAACTGTTATCCTTGACCTCTTACAATGCTGTCTCTTATGGACCTTTAGTTTGAAGATGGCCTGAATCTCAATGTTGAGCCGAACTACTTTGTTGAACGTGAAACTGGTTGTGACCAAGGTAGAGAATGTGCGCTATTATTAACTAGCCCACTCTGTCAGAATTATTATTTATTGGCAAGTTTGTAAAAGAAGTTTGCTGTTGTAAAATTATATTTACTACTTCACTATAGTTTTACAAATTGTATGAATTTGTTTCAGTGGTGAAAGTGGAGCTGGAAAGACTGAAAGCACAAAACTAATCCTTCAATACTTAGCAGCAATCAGTGGAAAACATTCCTGGATAGAACAACAGATACTGGAAGCTAATCCTATTCTAGAAGGTAGTCAACAAGTGATACATTCCCTTTTATACAAATCTTTTTAAAACATCTTGACCGGATTTGAAAAAGTACAATTCTAATACATTTTTACTTATACAACTATGTATTTCATTTTGACACTACAGTGTAGTATTTCAATTTTCAGCCGTGGCCTTGTTAAAAAACACATTTAGTGATTGATATTTTAGATTACAAAATATCTTTACAAATAAAATAAGATAAGCCGCTTGAAATGCTGAACAATTATTCTTGTAATTAATTACTCTAACTTTGTAACTAAAACAAGTAAACTCTTTAGAAATGTTTTAAGATTAATAACCTTAGAGTTTTTGTGAGTTTTCTAAATTATATAATAAAATAAAATAAATAAATCAAATTTATATTTTATTGAATTGACATGTTTACAAGCATGTATCTCAATCGTAAAAACAAGGTAAAGTTTGTCTTGTTTAATGAGGCTAAGTTAGGACTACAAAGTCCTTTTTACCACTCAACCTTGACCTTTTCCTAGCGTCACCGTAATAGTCACATTACAAAATAATGTAAGTGGTGACTGCGGGGATCGAACCCGCGCCACCGGAGTGATGAGCTCCGGAGTCGCGTGTGATACCAATCCACCACGGATCCGCTTTAATTGTCCATTATTTTATCTAAAATTTAGCATTCCTCCATATCTAGATCTTTTTCAAACATACGTACTCGTAAGTTACATTACTTACTCTTCCCATTGACTCAAATTTTCCCAGTCTACCCCTGTCAGTCTGTTTGTTTCCCGAGTCTTCTAATTGTGTGTCAAAAACTTGTTTGAACTGTAAAACTCTTCTGCTACCAAAACTAGTTTTAGGCAAGCTGTGAAAGCCTTGGCTCTGGGGCACTTTTGATCAAATTTGGAAGTCTGTTGATGAACTGACGTTCATGATCCATCGTTCTGTGCCTCCCAGTTTGATAGTTCTTCCTGTCTCCGGCTTCTACCGAGGCAGGGAAACCAGCCAACAATAAGTCAGCTTCTTCCTCTGACCATTCTGAATTTGAAATAAAAATTAAAAGTATCTGGCATTTCCGTTTATACTTAAGACTTTAAAATTAAATTAAATGTATTAATTAGGAAGAAAAAGCTTTAAACTACTGTTTAGAGATTTAATCACTCCTTTAACTGTGTTTTTCAGCCTTTGGAAATGCAAAAACCATACGGAATGACAACTCGTCAAGGTTCGGGAAGTACATAGACATCCACTTCAACTCAGGGGGAGTGATAGAGGGAGCGAAGATCGAACAATACCTACTGGAGAAGTCGAGGATAGTCTCGCAGTCGAAAGATGAACGAAACTATCACGTCTTCTACTGCATCCTCGCTGGTCTTAGTAAGGATGAGAAGCAAAAACTGGAGTTGGGGGATGCCTCACACTATAAATACCTTACAGGGGTACGTATTCAAATTCAAGTGGTGCGAAAGTCAAGTTAAGCTGTTGGTCCATTCCGTTGGTCGCTGGGCTATTGGGCTATTGGTCGGTTGGCAGACCTGGTTCTGCACTGGTAGTTGATGTGATTATGTACTCCACGTATTTTAGCTAATCTACTTGGTTTACTTCATTGCACGCAGTTTTTGAAGAATGCAACATGTTCTTGGACTTATTGTTGAAGTGTCAGGTGCTGCACCGCATTCGGCAAGCACGCTGTAAGTAAATTGTGGAATCAACGTAACTAACTTGAGCGCCACGAAGTCAACCTGCCGCAGTCTTATTTACGTGCAGCCCGGCCGCGCAGCTTCGACCAGTCTTCAGTCACTGCTGCCACCACATTACTTACTGTCACTAACCGCTGTCATCTGTATTGCACTGATAACGTCCACCCACCACGCCGGATTTCTTCTGCGCCTTCAACTTCATTGCTGCAGTTAATCTACCGACCTGTGTCTTCACTGCAGTTACTGACTTTCAGGCTTGACTTGTGAGCGCCTTTGTATTGTTTTCTTGTGAAGCATAAATTATTTATTCATCAATACATTTAAACATGGCACCTGTAACTAGATCTAGTGATATGTTGGGTTTACTAGATGGGCTATTTTATTTAGATGACGATGTGCTTGAGTTAGCTTCTAAGTTTTACAATGAACTAAGATCTACAATTGCCACTTTTGGAGACAATGTAGTTGAAAAACTGATTCCTCATATATCATCTCTTTTATCAAAGTTAAATGAACTTTATAAACTCAAGTCTGACCTCTCAAAAGAAAATAGTGATCTAAGACAAGATCTGACTTTTGCTGTTAATAAATGTGATGACCTGAATTCTAGTGTTAAGGAAAAGTGTTTGGAGTCAGATAAAGTTGAACATTTGCTGGAAGAAGAAATAGTTCAGCTTAAAGTACTGTAAAGTATTGTATTTGAAGAGTGTTCAAACTTGTTTCTCAGGATCCTGATGTTTTGCTTTGTTGACAGGGAGGCAGTATAACGTGCGAGGGCAGGGACGATGCTGCTGAGTTCGCAGACATCAGATCTGCGATGAAAGTGCTTCTCTTCTCTGACCAGGAGATCTGGGAGATCCTAAAACTGCTGGCTGCTCTGCTTCACATCGGAAACATCAAATACAAAGCAGCTATCATCGGTAGGAACGATTTGACACTTTATTTATATATTTAAAAAAAAACCTAGTTTAAGAGGGGGTACCCAAAAATAACAAGAATTTCATTATAAAAACCCTATTTTACTATTTACCTTATTTATACCTTCAGTATACGCTCTATTTAGTGTAATGCTCTTGTCCATTCGGTGCTCCCATGGTTTAAAGCACCCCTCATACCCCTTAGTCTGAATGGCTGCACGGTCCATCCTCGTTTGCCTTTTCACTCCTTCATTTTTGTCAAAACGGTGATATTTTATGTAATTTTTCATTATGGGGAATATAAAAAAGTTGCATGGAGCAAGATTTGGTGAGTATGGGTCTTGGGAAAGGGTGGTCATGCTGGTATTGGCCAAAAACTGGCGCACTGAGATGGCTACGTGGGCAGACGAATTGTCATGAGGAAAGAAGCAGTTTCTATATCACCTTAATTTAGGTCTGGATGGTGTTGAAATTGAACCACAATTGCCCATGTGGATTTGTTACTAAAGTAAATACTTTGGTCACTGTTATTCCTTCTGTTGTATTCTATTCTCTTATGTGTGCTGCTTTTGGTTTACAGACAACTTGGATGCGACGGAAATTCCAGACTTGAGTAGCGTGAGACAGTGGCCAATCTTTTAGCAGTCCCTAAACAACCCTTGGTGGATGCTTACAGAAAAAACACTGTTTGCTTCAGAGACTGTTGTAAGTAAAGTATATTTATTTCTGTCAATTCAATTAAACTTCATATGTGAATGGATAAAAGCTTACGTAATTCAATATTCAGAAAGAAAAAGCAAAGCTTACTTGAATTGTTTGTTGATTGTAAATTCATTCTAAAAAATATTCCAAACGAAGCGTGATTTTTACACACAATGTGTTTTAGGTTCCATGATGCAAAATGTGTTTTGATTTCATAAGCCTTTGGAGAGAGTTTACATGTGGGATCTTTGCAGGTATCAACATTATCCAGAGAGCAGTCAGTGGATGTTAAGTGCCTTCGTCAAAGGGATTCTGGAGAAGACTTTTCGTCCTCATAGTCAGTAAGATTAACAACATCTACAAGCCCAAGGGAATTTCCAGAAGCTATCGAGTCCTGGATATTTTTGGATTTGAAAACTTTCACACAAACAGGTGAGATTTTCATATCATTTGGACTTCGTGGCGTGTTATCCACTGTAATCCAGCTTCATGGAGGTCAGGTTTTGAGGATGATATAGGTCTAAAGCGGCTCAGATAGTCTCAGTGATCATCTGACGATACCCGCATCAACTCCCACCATCGTTAGAACATATCAGATCATCACCTGTGTGGTTCGGAAGTCACATTAAGCCGTTGGTCCTTGTATTTCCATTGGTCATTGGGCTATTAACTAATAACCTATTCTAAAGAAGAGTCAGCCTTAGTTTATAACAAGACTACACCTCATAACTCATTACCACCACTCATCACACTCATCCTTCACCACATATTTGCCTTAAAATACCCTCATGAGAGGTGGCGGCATCTCAAATAGTGATTTAGTGATATCCAGTTAAAATTTACATAGTAAAATGTTAATGCAGTAAAACTAAAGGTGTATTACACAATAGGTTAACTATCATAACATTAAATCAACATTTGTTTTTCCAGCTTTGAACAGTTTTGTATCAACTATGCCAAGCGAGAACCTTCAACAGTTCTTTGTTCAGCACATCTTCAAACTGGAACAAGAAGAATACAACCTGGAACACATAAACTGGCAGCACATAGAGTTCGTCGACAACCAAGACGCTCTGGATCTGATAGCAATCAAACAACTCAACATCATGGCCCTCATTGACGAGGAGAGCAAATTCCCTAAGGTAAAATTCAAACTACTTTCCAACAGGTTAATATTCTATCAAACCAATAACACTTGCACCAGGAAATATGTTCTGGTTTTTTAATGGGCTCTATAGTAGGAGCGTTTCAAGGTCTCTGCAGTTCTAGCAGGGAATTAAAAGTTAATGTTTGTGATATTACAAAAAATAACGTGTTAAATTGAAACTTTGAACTACTACCGTACTAAGTGGAACACTGACAAAGTATAGAAATCGTTGCATAAGGTTGTTTTGTAGTATTGGACCAGTAAAATGGTTTAAAACTATTTAAAATTAGTTGTTAAACTCTTTAAAAAGGTATATAATAAGGTCTTGTGATTATAAATGTAGGTCTAAAGCAGAGTAATTGCGCCGCATTCGGGTCTAATGACAGCTGGTCTGCTGCCTGGCGGGCTACGCGCCGGGCTTTCAAAGCACACTTTTAGAGTCACTCATTGCTATAGCAATGCAGCCGCTATCCTCACCCCTCAGCTTCAATCCCTACCACGTAGATAAGCGTCAGGTGAAAATCCGAAGGAAGCTCTTCACCTAACGAAGTATTCTGATTTTCTACGACGCAGCCAGTGGCAACCATAGAGGCATACTAACTTTCTGTGGCCACTGTTGAGGCAACCATCGATTGTTGCTATCCAGCTTGTACCACACTCGCTGTCGTCGTTGATATGTTATCCCCTGTACTTTGGGAACGGATGAATTAAATGTTAAAGTTTAATTTTTTCTCTGTAAAGCATAAGGGAAGTGGCCCTTTAATCCCTTCACCTGACAAGCCGCCACTAAACTCTGCTGGCAATTTAATTCTCTCCAAGTTCAACTGTTAACTTTATTCATCTTCTCTTTCTTTCTTTCTGTTTTCAGGGCACAGATCAAACAATGCTGGCCAAACTACACAAACAGCACGGCAGCCACAGAAACTACCTCAAACCAAAGTCCGACATCAACACGTCATTTGGACTCAACCATTTCGAAGGAGTCGTATTTTACGATACAAGAGGTAAAACTTGACTCTATTGGTTGCTTTAATGCTTCTTTATTTTCTTTATTCTTATGTGTTCTTTTTCAAAGCCTAGTCATGAAATAATCATTTAAAGTTAATGTCAAGTCAGCAATCGTCAAGTTTTTGGCACAAATAAATTGTCTAACTTTAAAGCTAATAGAAATAAAAAGTTTATTCCATTTTCGTTTAATTATCTCGTTATGATCAAAAATGCTTTTTTTATCCACGTTTCCACGCCAGTTGTAAAACAAGACTTTTACATATTTTCTAGGTCCATAAATTAAATGAATTAAAGTGAAAGGGTCTATCATTACTATCAAAAGGAAACACAGAAAAGGAAAAGAGGTATTACTGGGAAAAATATCTATATTTCGTTTAAATTAAAAGTTTTTACAAAACAAAGTAGGAACAAATTTGAAAACAGCTTAGCCATTAAAAATATGATCTTGATCATTTTAGTTGCTGAAGAAATTTAATAGAATAATTTCTTAATTTCTCTTGTTAAAAGCTTTTCTTCTTGCCCATTTTTTGTCAGTTACAATATGACCTTGTAAACCTTGTGAACCTTGTTGATTTTCAACAATCGTGAATCCAAATCCCAAAAGATTTTGAAATATAATCTAATAACTACAATAGAACCCCGTTAAACCTAACTAATGGGGGCAGAGTTGTTTTGGATAATCAAATTTTTCAGTTAAGCCATGGTTATGTAGTTTGGGATGGTTTCTTCTTATGCTTCATCCAGTCACTTACAGTTGAAACAACGACATTGTATTCTGCTGCCACACATCGTAGTAAAGCAGCAATTTCAACACCTCTAACGGCTTCCAATTTATCAGCTATGTTGATGACAACATGTTTTCTTTTACCGGCCATTGTTTTGAAAACTGCTAAAGTAACTTTAAAAGAACCTCTAAATAAAAAAACCAAAATTAAACAATTTAAGTATACCTAAATAAATGTACTAAAAGCTAAAGAACTGAGATGATTATACTTTTGCTAACGTGTTGAAAAGCACAACCCAACTGAAATGAGAAGGTAGCAAATGAGTAAGAGCACAGCTGTGAGTGTGAGGAGGGGTATATTCTAGGATCGTTGCACACGGGCAGTGAGAGGGCAGTATGGGTTGTAATGGCCACCCTCATCGCATGGTTTGGGTTTAACTTGGGTGATTAAGCGTTAATTTAATTTTGCATCTGTTTAGGTTAACCCGGTTTTCGGTTGACCGAGGTTCTGTTAAATGGGGTTTTACTGTAATATTGTTGTTTTCAGGGTTCTTGGAGAAGAACAGAGACACTTTCAGTGCGGACCTGCTCCAACTGGTGACTCTGTCGAGCAACAAGTTCCTGAAGCTGTTGTTTGCCGAGGATATCGGCATGGGCTCAAAACACGCAAGCGCACCCCCACGCTCTCCACACAGTTCAAGAAGTCCCTCGACGCTCTCATGAAGACTCTCAGCTCCTGTCAGCCGTTCTTCATCCGGTGCATCAAGCCCAACGAGTACAAGAAACCTATGGTGGGTTTAAATTTGTACTAATCTTAAACCTTAATGCACTCAGCATTTGAGAATTTCTCTGCTTACTGGGCAATGATCAGGGGGCTCCAGTTCTTCTCTCTTCTTAAGTCTTCCTATTTCTCGGAGTGGAGATATGACTGAGAGATGTTTGAGATATTTGACTGGGACTCGTGGCGTGGTCCTGTAATCCAGCTTCATGGAGGTCAGGTTTTGAAGATGATATAAGTCTAAAGCGGCTCAGATAGTCTCAGTGATCATCTGATATACCCGCACCAACTCCCACTATTGTTTAGACATATTACAGTCACAAAATAAATGTTAAGTCGTTGGTCCTTGTACTTCCATTGGTCATTGGGCTATTAGGAAGAGTCTGCCTTAGTTTGTAACAAGACTACACCTCATAACTCATTTCTACCACTCATCACACTCATTCTTCACCACATATTTGCCTTAAAATACCCTCATGAGAGTGGTCGGCATCTCAAATAGTGATACATTGATTGAAACCAGGCCGACACGCAACTAAGCGCTAAAGCGCCGCTTGCATGACTGAATCAAATTTCCTTTGCAATTTGTGACTCTTATTCGCTACGCTCACAGCCTTGCTTCAGCCTTTGGCCACAGCTTGTCCTCCCGTGTGACCACGAGCACTTAAGAGGCTGTGAGCGTAGCGCCTCCGGCCTCAGACTTGCGTGTTCTTTTACTGTGTGTTTTATTCCATATCGTGAGAGGAAATTGCATTTCAAATTGTAATCGGGTTATCAGACTACTCATACCTTGTTATAGCGAAAAATAACTTTTTTGGCGGCCATTTTAAAACAGCTTATTGAATTTTTATAATTTTTGTACATTGATAAATATTGTTACAATTCATATTTATTTAAAACTTCATCCTAATCGAATTAAATTTACTGATTGTTGATTATTTAAAACTGCTTTTTTGACTAAAATCCCCCTCCCCTCAAGAGGGTACTTCCATTAGCCCGATTTTGTTGGTTAACAAACTTGACCAAAATATTTACAAAAAAAACATTTGTAACAAATTTCATGAAAATCTGACAAAAATGCAATCAAATCCTCAAAAGGTATTCTGGGAGTCAGGATTGGTGCTCATTTCATGGTTCAAGGCCTGGGTCTTATCATGCTGACGGCTTGAAAATCTCTTTTTCCAAAGAAAGTTCAATAATAAAAGTGTCAATGGGCGGAAACATTTTTTACAAAAAACCGTTTTAGTACCGTGCTTATTTCACCTAGATAAATCATGTAAACGTGTAAAATACATTTTCAAACAATTGAACTGATGTTTGCAGATGTTTGACCGAGGGCTGTGCTGTCGGCAACTGCGCTACTCCGGAATGATGGAGACAATCAGGATTCGTAGAGCCGGGTACCCGATCCGTCACACATTCAAGGAGTTTGTAGAGCGCTACAGGTTCCTCATCCCCGGCATCCAACCCGCTCACAAGGTACCTGCACACTTGACATCACTCAATCATCTAATCTGGCTAAAAAGAGACCTTTAACAAAGGTTGCAATTAAGGGTAGATCAATAATTCAATATTTATAACAGTTCAATCATATTATTTTCAAATCTACATGAGTTGTAGAAAATAATTATAAAATTTTGATCCATTCTGTGTCTATTAAGTGTGTTTTCATGGTTCTAAATTGTACTCATCTCTTGAGGATTTATTTTTTAAATCAAAGAAGACTTGACACTTGAGCTCAATTTTGCACAAGTCTTAAAACTACTTTTCGTTTTGTTCTACAATGTTTCTTTCCCTAAGGCAATACATATGAATATCTCTATTTACTATTCAAAATTCACTAAAAATAGATGCCTGAGAGATGTTGGATGATTGGGTTGAAAGTAATCTTTGATGACTGTTCAAAGACCGTCTTAAGACGATTGCCAAATATTTTCCATAATTCTTCCAGCTGTAGAATAGTATTCATTGTTTTTTGCTATCTTGATCGTGCGAAAGTATAAAATTGTATGTGAAATTTCAATGTATAATCATTTCTCTATATATTAGAAACGATATAGTTTTTTACATCAAAATCTTCGTTCGTTGAACAGAATAATGTATACAACACCAGGAACCAATCGATTCGGTCAACCTACCACAGACTTCAGATTTGTGACAAACTTCCTATGGAAGCTGGTAGGCAATTGTATAACAAATACCCACCAACATTAAAGATACAAATTTAAAACAATTTAAAACAAAAATTAAAAACTACTTGCTTCAAAACTTGTTTTATAAATTTTGAGAGTTTTTGGACAGCTAAATTTTTTTGGATTCATATCAATTTGTACAGCTTTAGTCAATGTAAAGCCTTATTTCTATTTTAGTATTACCAGTGGTATTAGGTGTTTTGAACGTTACATTATTTCAATGTCAAAAAAACAACTTTTATTGTTTAGTTTTGACAATAAACGATTCATTATTATTATTTGTCAAGAAAAACATTAAAAAGCAAAATGAGGGCTGCTTTTGTAACCAAGGAATTTCGGACTGTCTCAATATGATATTTTGTATTTGGCCCAGGAAAAATACCTTAAATTAAAATATTGGCAGAGAGTTCTAAAACACTCAGTTCATAATTGCATATTTTCTGGTTCTTCTCAAATATTTCCTGAAACCTTTTAAACCCCTAATGCAGTTTCTACAATGTATTAAAAGCATAGTTTTACATGGATTGTGTTTGTTTGTTAAAGACTGAATGTAGATCGGCCACGGCCAAGATCTGCAGTGTGGTGTTGGGTCGGTCGGACTACCAGCTGGGTAACACCAAGGTGTTCCTCAAGGACGCTCACGACCTGTTCCTGGAGCAAGAGCGAGACCGAGTGCTCACTCGCAACATCATCGTGCTGCAGAGATCCATCCGCGGCTGGGTCTACCGCAGGAGGTGAGCTAGGCCTTAGCGTGATCAATGTTAACTAATGCTCTAGTGTCAATTTAATCCAGCTTCAGGGAGGTCAGGTTTTTAGGATGATATAGGTCTAAAGTGGCTCAGATAGTCTCAGTGATCATCTGATGATACCGGCATCAACTCCCACCATCGATTAGACATATCAGACCATCACCTGTGTGGTTCGAAAGTCATGTTAAGCCGTTGGTCCTTGTATTTCCATTGGTCATTGGGCTATTAATTAATGACCCATTCTATGGAAGAGTCAGCCTTAGTTTGTAACAAGACTAAACCTCATAACTCATTACTACCACTCATCCTTCACCACATATTTGCCTTAAAATTCCCTCATGAGAGTGGTCGGCATCTCAAATAGTGATATTAATATACTATAAATCCAGTTGTACAGACCCTTAGTTTGAATTTAGGCCCTTCCCGGCATGCTACCCCCCTCAACCATATACTCTTTTTAAAGCTCTCGGTGTGGAACTTTCGGGGAAAATCTGAAAACATTCTTTTTTTTAAGGCTCTGACAAGTTGGCGGCCAAAAAAGATTGCGTCTAAAAATCTGTCCTTGTACTCAGCTGATATTTTGGATCATAGCAACAAAACAGTTGCTCGGATCTTCAATCTGATCATCAAAGTCAACACAAACAACATTTGTTCAATTACTTAATAAATTATTAATATATAACTACAGTAGAACTCCAATTATCCGAACTCCATCATCCAATCGCCAATTATCCGAATCGCTTTTAGAGAAAAGAAATTACACAAAGTTTTGTTACGTTATTAGAAGGATGATTAGGAGCCGCTCACTATGTTGTTTCTTCAAACTACAATTCAAGTGACTGTACAATACACTAGTGGCAGTGACAGTACAAGACACTACTAGTATTGGCAGTGACTGTACTAGACAGTCAGGCGGACACAGTTTGGCGCTGTCTGTCTGTCTATTTACTTTGCACGTCCTGCTTTTGTTTTTTTACTCAGTCGTAATCAGACAAAATTAAAATTTTAGAACGAAGCAATAAGATCCTTAAGTAAGTAAAGTCTGATGTGTGTATTTTACTTTTGTAATTAAAGTCAATAATACTATTAAATTGTGAAACAAGTTTTTTTCTGAATTTCCTTTTTTTTTGGTGAAAACTCCAATTATCCGAATATTTGATTAACCGAATGAGGTCCGGTCCCAATTAGTTCGGATAATTGGAGTTCTACTGTACTATGAATCACCCTTTACATGAACAAAAAACACAGTAACAAAACTTTCTAAAATTGTGTTATTTTTTAAATGTAGCTATAAAAACTGATATGGAATCATGCATATTAGTATAAAAGATTAAAAAGATTAGACCACTATACAACTCTCTTACCTACAGGTAGAATTTTCAGGTTGAACTAATTAATTAGTTGTAAAGTGAATTAAAATGTTGGAAAATGAGAATGAAGATTTTTTTAGTTCTTCAGCTAATTATTCCCGTTTTTACGTGAGCGTTCAATTTGTTTATTATGAAAAAACAATAAGTTTTAAACCTTTTAGTTTAGATAGTTAAAACAACATTAAACTGACATTCCACAGACAAATTCAAACTCAGAAATATACCATAGTCAGGAAATACGGTATTAAAGAATTTGATCAAATATTTTCCAGATTCTTGAGGATGAAAGCGGCCGCCATGATTATCCAGAAGTACTGGATGGGTTGGGCTCAGCGACGGAGGTACCAGCGTATGCGTCTGGGCTACATGCGTCTGCAAGCCTTGGTGCGTGCGCGCGTGCTGTCTCACAGGTTCCGGCACTTGCGCGGGCACATCGTCAACCTGCAAGCGCGCTGCCGCGGTCACCTCGTGCGCAGGATGTACGCGCAGAAGATGTGGGCCATCGTCAAGATACAGTCTCACGTCAGACGGGTCATTGCGCAACGCAAGTTCAACAAACTCAAGGTAAATCTTATACTATGTATTGATTGTTATAATTATTTTGGCCCAACGGTTATGATAAACGATCATGCACTTGAAGAAGTAAAATGTACTAAATTTCTCAGGATGTTCATTGACAGTAACTTGTCATGGGACAGTCATATTGATCATATCTGTAAAAAGATTTCCTCAGGAACCTTTCTGCTTAGAAACCTTTGCCAACATTGAAAGCCTGATATTCTAAGGATGGCCTACTTTGGTTTAATCCAATCGTACATGAATTATGGAGTTATGTTCTGGGGTTCTTGTTCTGCTTACAAATTTTGTAGGATATTTATTCTTCAAAAGAGAGCAATCTGAATAATATCAAAACTAGGATACAGAGATGCGTAGTGTAGCCAGATGTGATGATGACTAAAAGCAATCGCAAACCAAATTAAAACTTAAGTTTATTTAATAACTTACAAACTAAGAATGCAAATGTATTCGTCAAGAATAAATTGTAACCCAGTGAATTAACATGAAGGGTCATCGTCACTGGACTCTACATTAAAACTTGTTAACACTACAACTTCAAGTTTTCGGAATACCGAATTGAATATTAAGAGCTGAATCTAATTACAGTAGAATCTCGATTATCCGAGTCTCGGTCAACCGAGCCTCCAGGTTAACCAAACTAGTAGTTAGATTGTAATGAGTTAAAATGATTTAATTAGAGGTAATCATATTCACAATTACAAACAAATTTTGATACAGATTAGAAAGCCACAGAACAAACTGATTTTAAATATTACCGAGCCAAATGGGAGTAAAATTATATAACAAACTCCCAACAAATTCAAAAAATGTACAACATTTGAACACTTTTAAGACTAGGCTCAAACATTATTTAATTGAACATACGTTTTATAGTGTAAGTGTAGTGTGTATGGATGAATAAAAATCTGGATTTGTAGTATTATTGGTTTAGTAAGATTACTAATAGTAATGGTATTAATGTCAGCCTTTATCATGTGCTTTGGTGGTGATTTTGCCTTACTTACTTTTAATCATTCATCTTCTTTTTTTTGTCACACAATTTTTATTGTAAACGACAATAAACAATTATTATTATTATTGTTTTGTTTTTTGTGTTATGTAATTTATCTTTATAATTATCTTAAGTAATGCAACTGCAAAATTAACTATTCATTATGAAGTTTGGTGTCTTACAAGCCAAAAACTGTTCTATTATCTTAATAACTTTGATCCCAGAGGTTAGTGCATGCCGATGATCTTAATAATACCTTATCACTTATAATATTTAATACCAATCCTGTACAAAAATCGTGTTAACATTCCAATATTACATGATGTTTTCTCTGTAAAAGATCTGACTAACTTAAAGTCGTTTTGAATTTCAGATTGATTATCGAACTCAACTAGAAGCATTGAAACTGAAGAAACTCGAGGAGAGAGAATTGAGTCAACAAGGGAACAAACGAGCTAAAGAAATTGCGGAAAGAAACTACAGGGTGAGTAGAAAAAAGCACAATCAATTCAAAAAATTTAGAAAGGTCTAAATGTCATTTGAAAACTTCCACGGCATTTTCAAGAATCATTCTGCTTTTTGAGTTTTTTCCGACTTAACAGCCCAAAAATAAACTTGTATGTTAATCATTTTACAGGATAGAATGGAAGAACTGGAGAGGAAAGAACACGAGCTGGAGATAGAAGAGCGAAAGCGGATGGAGGTGAAGAAGAACATAATCAACGACGCAGCAAAGAAGCAGGATGAACCAGTGGACGACAGCAAGCTTGTTGAAGCCATGTTTGATTTTTTGCCCGATTCTAGCAGTGAGGCCCCCCTCCCTGCTAGAGAAACATCTGTCTTCAATGTAAGTACTGACTACTGAGTAACTTATTTCACTTATGTGATGCAAAACCTATTAGTCATATCTTGCAAGTCTTTCCAATGGTCTTTATAATTTTAATGTTTAAGTTATGTTCTTTTTTATTTTTTTTTTAACTTAGTGTGACTAGAAGTGAAATGAAGTTAAAAAACAATCAAATGAAGAAAATGAGAAGAATATATTGTTTTTTAGATCTGATATTAAAATGCATTTCTAATTGACTTTATCAGAATTTCACTTCTTAGACTTTACTAATATTTTAAACTTGATTTCAAAATAATGTTATTAATTTTTTTTAAATTTGGTAGTATTTAATACAGGGTAATTACAAATGATGTGCCTGATTTTGATTGTAAATATTACGGGGTAAATTTGCTTTTAGTCCATTTTAATTAATAACATTGGAAAGAAAAACTCATAAAGTTTTGTTTATACTGGTTTGGTGCTTATTTGCTGTTTGTTTAAGCAAACTGTTGTAAGTGTTATGTAACGCTTGAATTTGAAGACAGTAAAGCTTGTTAAATGTTGGATTATCACATTAACCAATTTTTTATTAGTTTGCAACAACATTTTTGATCTAGGTTAAATGAAGATTCTCTTAGTAACCACTCTATTCACAAGTAGTCATTGAATTTTAAAAGAAATGGCTGCATCTGTAAAAAGATGTTACCAATGGCTGCCTGGGACATGGATCGGGCTTTGAAATCTGAAAGTAGACGTACTCCTGAACTAGCCTCCAATATCTCTGGATAACACCCCACGTAATTCTTTTCTTGCGAGGATACATGAAAGATAAGCTGTAAACATCACCATTACCATTAGCATACCTGAGATCCAGCAACGGATTACCAATGCCATCGAAACAATGGATCAAGACACTCTTATCAACGTATGGCAAGAGCTTGATTATAGGATTGACATCTGTTGTATTACAAGGGGGACCCATAGGAGAATTGACTGTCTGAGTACTTGTGACGAAACTTTTTGAGTTTTTCTTTAACTGTAATAATTTGATTTCTGTGTATAACAAACTAAACAACATTTTATGTACGCTTGGAATCGAGAACATCATTTGTAATAACCCTGTATAGTTATTTCTTTACTGACATTACACAAATATTCTCTGTAATAATATTAATCAAAATTTTAAATACTTTTCTTTGACTAAACACTTTCAGACGGTAAACAACTATTAAGGAAAGCAAACAAATAGTGTAGGCACAAACATTTAACTGTAATTTACATACAGAAAACAAATCGTTACTCACCTAGTTTCTCCGGTGTCCACTGAGATGTCAGAGATGTGTAATTTAGCTAATAAGCGAGCGGTGTTGAGCGATGCATGTATTGTAGTGCATACATTTCACACCCGGCTGAGCTGGTTGCACTCTGTGTTGTGCAGGATCTGCCGACAGACAAGCAGGATCCCAACGAGCTGATCACAGCGATGCAGACGCAGTCGGAGGACGAAGAGGACCTGTCCGAGTTCAAGTTCCAGAAGTTTGCGGCCACGTACTTCCAGGGCAACATCACGCACCAGTACTCCCGGAAACCGCTCAAGCACCCCCTGCTCCCTCTGCACACGCAGGGCGACCAACTCGTGAGTACCTTGTTGCACTTAAGTGTAAAGAAAGGTTTTAAATTGGAACAATATCCTTTTCAGTGTATTTAATGTCAGTTATATTGCCCCACAAATATTGCCCCACTCAGGTACTGATGACGGCTTATTATGGACTAATCTACCCACACCTGGCCTAAGAACTAACGTTGTGGGAGGCTGCTCAAGCACAAACTTTTCCAGAGTGTTAATTCTTCAAAAACAAGCAGTGCGAACTATTACAAAACTGCAATGGAGAGAGTCGTGCAGACCAGCATTCAAAATATTAAAACTGTTGACTTTATCCTGTCTCTACATTTTAGAAACATGTCTTTTTTTCAAATGTAAATGCGATCTTGTAAGAGGAATTTATGTACACTCTTACGAAACCAGAGACAGGGAGAATTATCAAACTGGGAGACACAGAATGATGGTTCATGAACATTTGCCCTCACAGGCAGGAGTTCAGTTTGTCAATAGACTTCCAAATTCGATCAAAAGTGCTACAGAGCCAAAGGCTTTCAAAGCTCGTCTAAAACCAGTTTTGGTCGCAGAAGCATTTTACAGTTCAAATGAGTTTTTGGCACACAATTGGGATATTGGAGAATCAGACTAAAAGTGGTAGGACTGGAAGAATTCGAGTAAATGGCAATAGTACAAATGTAAGTTATGTATGATTGAAAGGGATCTAGATGTGGATGAAAGCAAAATTTTTGATCAAATAGTGGACGATTGAAATACATGTTTGTAAACATGTCAATTCAATATAATATTTATTTATTTATAGTTCTAGAGGTAACAAGTATTGAAAATAATAGAAGTTTCTAAAGATTGAAGAAGTAAAAAAATAACAGTGTTTCCTGTAGTTTATAATGATGTTTTTGAATCAATTAAAAATGTGTTCTTCAACAATAAAACTGTGATAGTTAACACTCTACATATTAACAATATTCGATCACATTGATTGGTTGTACAACATAAAAAAAAATATTTAAAGAAAACAGTTTTTTTACTTTGTTATAAAGCATTCAAAAAGATAAAAACGTGATTAAATGTCTTAGATTATGAAATCTTTTAGTGCATTCTGCACTTTTTCCTAGAATTTTTCAAACCTCAACACATTCATACTGTGTATAAATTAGTATAGCGGTTTAATTCTAATGCTATAGAAGTTAAATATAAGTGATAAAGTTTACAATATTTCTTGTATACCTTGTCCACAACTTATAAAATCAAGATATTTTTAATCATTAAATTAGTATTTTGTACTTGCCTGTAAATGTCAAGATAAATTTTGTTTGGCAGGACCGTTTTCGGGTCAATTACATCCCATCTTCTGCTGCCATTTCTTCCTTTTAATAATTTAAAAACTGGTGTTAAGATTACTCATTTATTTTATTCAAGATATTTTGTTAAAAAGACGATTTAGGTCAAATTTCTTATGTATTATAATTTGTGTTCCACAAGAAACTAAAAAAAGAAGGAATCAAAAACACACAATAGTTGCCTTAATGTGTCTGTGTGTTAGGCGGCTCAAGCGCTGTGGGTGACGATCTTGCGGTTCTGCGGAGACTTGCCGGAACCCAGGTATCACACGATGGAGCGAGACAATACTTCCGTCATGTCCAAGGTGACGGCCACCCTCGGCCGTAATTTCATCCGCAGCAAAGAGTTCCAGGAGGCCCAGATGATGGGCATGGATCCGGTCAGTTGTTCACCATGATACTCGCAAAACTGTTATTGAATTTCTAGGCTGGATTTATAGTTATATTTCGGAGAATGGTTTAGTTTTTTCTGCCAAAAGAGGAAAGAAGGGATTATTCTTAAACAAATTTAAGAGAATAGTAGTACTCTGTTTTATTGTGCTGCTTTCGCACTTTACTTCTTTTGTATTTAGTAAGTATCGGCACTATTTCTTATAACTATAAGTTTTTACTTTTTAGCATCAGCGGGTTGCAATCAGAGTAATTATCTAGAGCAAATCTTGCTAATTCCTTCTGCAGTTTTCAGTGCTGAAATAGTCAATGTAAACATAAGCCACTCAGCAGATACACAAGGTACCAGCACGATGTACCTAACATTGTGTTGCTGGGTGACAACTGCAGCAGGGCCCTTAATACTCAATTTATTTTACTATAACTGACCTCACGATTTCCCAAGTTATTTTATTAGATTCTTCAACATCCATTAAATAAAAACTATTACTTTACACGCAGGAAACTTTTCTGAAGCAAAAGCCTCGGTCGATCAGACACAAGTTGGTCTCCCTGACGTTGAAGCGGAAGAACAAGCTGGGGGAAGACGTGAGACGAAAACTTCAAGAGGAAGAGTACACTGCCGACAGTTACCAGTCGTGGCTCGAGGCTCGGCCCACCTCCAACCTGGAGAAACTGCACTTCATCATCGGCCACGGCATCCTGCGAGCTGAGCTTAGGTAAGGCACTGAAATACTACACGTATTGTTACCTTCACTTTGCTGCCAGATCAAATAGCTCTACTAGCGTCTAAAAAAAATTAGGTAGGGTTGATGCCTGAAATTTTCAATCTCTGTATCACTAATTGAGATGCCGATCACTCAAATGAGGGTATTTTAAGGCAAATATGTGGTGAAGCATGAGTTTGATGAGTGGTAGTAATGAGTTATGAGGTGTAGTCTTGTTACAAACTAAGGCCGACTCTTCCTTAGAATGGGTTACCAATTAATAGCCCAATGACCAATGGAAGTACAAGGACCAACGGCTTAACGTGACTTCCGAACCACGCAGGTGATGGTCTGATACGTCTAAACGATGGTGAGAGCTGATGAGGGTATCATCAGATGATCACTGAGACTATCCGAGCCACTTTAGACCTATATCATCCTCAAAACCTGACCTCCATGAAGCTGGATTACAGGACCACGTCACGAATCCCAGTAGAGTTGATGCCTGTCGATGATTAAGCTACTGAGCAATGTTCACAAGATGGTCTTTTTGTCATCCTCTGTCCTCTCCTAGTGAAAGACTCTGGCACGAGTGTAGATGATATCCAGCTTAGCTGTAGATATCATCTAAAACTTCTGGTACAGACCGCATCAATAAACTATTTACAAAGTTTCGCTCTTTCTACAATTGAGCATCCTCAGTGGACTTGCTGAGACTTGCTTCGTTTTCATTTAGCCTCGGATATTTAGAGTAACTTGAGTTATTTTATCTAACATCTCAATTGAGCCCGGCCTCAGAAAGTAAAGGTAAAGTTTGTCTTGTTTAACGAGGCGAAGTTAGGACTACAAAGTCCTCTCTACCACTCAACCTCGACCTTTACCTAGCGTCAACGTATTAGTCACATTCCGGAGTGATGAGCTCCGGAGTCGCACACGATACCAATCCGCCATGGATCCGCTAAAGGAAGTCCAGATAAACCAGATTATTTTATACTTACATTTATAAACAGTCAAGCCTTAAAGTTGTTACTTGCTTTGACCCTTTACTACAATGTTTTAATTAATGAATTAAACCCTATTTGAATTTGCTTCAAAGTGATCCACAGCAACTAAACTATAACCAGGGTTGAAAACGTTTCTCTTTATTGTTATTAAAAACATTCAAATTTGCTTCCAGGGATGAGGTTTACTGTCAAATTTGCAAACAGCTGACGAACAATCCATCAAAGTCGTCCCACGCGAGAGGATGGATTCTCCTGTCACTCTGTGTTGGTTGTTTCGCCCCTTCGGAGAAGTTTGTGAGCTACTTGAGAGCATTCATCCGAGAGGGGCCGCCCGGCTACGCACCGTACTGTGAGGACAGACTCAAACGCACTTTCAACAATGGCACCAGAAATCAACCCCCGAGTTGGTTGGAGTTGCAGGTACTCATCCTCTTTGTAATGTTTTATCTTTAATCCATGTTTTTAAATATTCAACATATCAATACAGGATTTAGTTACTTTAATTAATAATGAATCTGTTGGTAAAAATATGGTTCTCATAAAACTGTTTTGTTATTTCAGGCAACAAAATCCAAGAAACCGATTATGCTGCCGATAACATTTATGGATGGCAACACCAAAACACTGCTCGAGGATTCCGCCACCACTGCTCGAGAGCTGTGTAACCAATTGTCTGATAAGATTGGACTCAAAGATCAATTCGGGTTCTCTCTATACATCGCTCTATTTGACAAGGTAAAAGATTACGGTTATCAAGGTTTAAAATTTAACAACCTCCGAAACAGTGTCATTTGAATTCTTCTGACTTTTGTTGTTTTATGTCTTTTTTGTGAAGCTGAGGTGGTTTAAAATTGTAACAACTTCTGAAGTGTCATCAGCATATTTTGAATTCTTCTGACTTTCTTTTGTGTTTTATAGGTGTCCTCTCTGGGCAGTGGAGGAGATCACGTGATGGACGCCATTTCTCAGTGCGAACAGTATGCGAAGGAGCAAGGAGCCCAGGAGCGAAACGCTCCCTGGAGGTTGTTCTTCCGTAAGGAAATCTTCGCACCTTGGCACGACCCTACGGAAGATCAAGTTGCAACAAACCTCATCTACCAGCAAGTCGTGAGAGGTGTCAAGTTTGGTGAATACAGGTGTGACAAGGTAAGGTTGCGCAAAAGTGAAGTTTTGTGTAATATAATAAATGGTTTTAATAATCTACTAAGAAAAAGGCTCGATTTCTAATTTTCTCACTGCCTGTAGCATCAAACACATAAATGCTATTTTCAGGAGGAGGACTTGGCGATGATTGCTGCTCAGCAGTATTTTATCGAGTTCCAAGCTGATCTGAACATGGAGAGGCTACTCAACCTTCTCCCCAACTACATTCCCGACTACTGCCTCACAAACGCAGAGAAGTCCATAGACCGCTGGGCTGCCTTGATTGTTCAAGCCTACAAGAAAGTATGTTATGCAAATTCTAAGCATCATTCCTTGAGTTTTTAAGTTGCTCTCTCAGTTTTAGAACAACAAAAAGTTGAGTAATTTTAGTGAACGGCTGTTTTGTAGTTTATTAGAGCATGTGGAATGTTTTGATATAATCTAAAACTTATTTTGTGTGATATGTTTTACATTTTGATTTCCGGCATTGCTATTTTTTTGTTTTGTTTTAAAACATGTCTACCAATGTGACCATGTAAAATTGCTATGTCCAGAATTGAATAGATTTTATTTTATTCTTTTTAATTAAAATAACTTGAACTTTTAATGTTTTAGAAGTGTGTAAATACCTAAAGATGTGTGGCAACTAAAGCAATAGTGTCATTTTGTGTAAAATTATCTTCTGATTACTAAAAATATTGTTTATTTTTAGTTTACAACTAACACTATGCAGAATGATTTTACCTGTTTATCAACAGTATTATTTTGCATGAATTTTGCTTGACGCATTATATTGAATGTTTAGAGTTACTACCTCAAAGAGAAAATCCCAGCTCTGAGGATCAAAGAAGATGTTGTGGGCTATGCGAAATTCAAATGGCCTCTCTGTTCTCTCGATTTTATGAAGCTTACAGAAATTCAGGTTTGTCTCAATGATCTGTTGTTGGTGGTGGGAATAGTATATTTGGGAACGGCAGCAGAAAATTCAATATTTGTGTTTATATCTGCGCTTTTAGTAATGCATTTCCACAGTTAAGTGATGGAGTAAATTCAATGAGAAGATTTTTGACTAGTCGTTACTGCCACAGTTTTCCCTTGTGAATCAGACTATTCTTTGAAAATGTAGGTAATACTCTAGAGCACTGATCTGCTTTGTGCATTTTAAAACCATTTGTAAAGAATTCCCAGTCTCAATCCAAAACTTTGTTTGGATTAGATCTTGGATAAAGTTAGTAATTAACTCAATATTGTTGCATGGGTCATCATTTACAATGTTTGCAGGTCCGAATTTGCCAAAGAACGATGTGATCATTGCCGTGAACTGGACAGGAGTCTACGTCGTTGATGATCAGGAGCAAGTGCTTCTCGAACTTTCTTTCCCGGAAATTACAACTGTTGCTAGTCAAAAGTAAGTGGTGTGCTTAGTTAAATATTTAATAAAAAGCTTAAATAGCATTTAAAGTAGAAAAGATATAATTATGTATTGTATGAAATTTTCTGAAATAGCCAAACGTAATTTCCAGAACAAACAAGGTGTTCACTCAGACCTTCACCCTGTCCACGGTGCGCGGGGAGGAGTTCACGTTCCAGAGTCCCAACGCCGAGGACATCCGGGACCTGGTCGTTTACTTCCTAGAGGGACTCAAGAAGAGGTCCAGCTTCGACATCGCCCTGCAGGACTACAAGGCTCCAGGTAATTACACTTCCGGTTTACATTCTCAAAACAAAAAAAACGCAAGTGTTTATTTTCAGGATACAACATATGCCTTGTATTCATTTGTTTATAAAAGTATGAACTAGAGACACAGTAAATCACTAAATCAATATTTGAGATGCCGACCACTCTCATGAGGGTATTTTAACCATTTTAAGGCAAATATTTGGTGAAGGATGAGTGTGATGAGTGGTAGTAATGAGTTATGAGGTGTAGTCTTGTTAGCAAAGGCCGATCCTTCTTTAGAATGGGTCATTAATTAATAGCCCAATGACCAATGGAAATACAAGGACCAACGGCTTAACGTGACTTCCGAACCACGCAGGTGATGGTCTGATATGTATAAACGATGGTGGGAGTTGATGCGGATATCATCAGAGACTATCTGAACCACTTTAGACCTATATCATCCTCAAAACCTGACCTCCATGAAGCTGGATTACAGGACCACGCTTTGAGACCCAGTCAAATAAAATAATAAATAATTACGAAGTAGACAATTCAATGAAGCCCACTTCCACTTAATCTTCCGTTGCAGCCAGCACAGTTGTCTTAGTCCATACTAATTTCCAATTAGATTAATGAGCCATCAATTGATGTCTAGATGGTTCGTCGTTCCTGAGTTTCCGGAAGGGAGACCTGATCGTGCTGGAGGATGACAGCACGGGAGAGACAGTGATGAACTCTGGTTGGTGTGTCGGCTGTTGCGAGAGGTCGGGAGAGCGAGGAGACTTCCCGGCCGAGACAGTCTACGTGCTGCCTACACTTAGCAAGCCTCACAATGACATTCTGGTAACCACCCTTGGTCTTCCTTAATAATACATCAATCACATGTTCTTTGTCTTTTAGCAGGGCTGAGAATTTGACGTTTGTGTTCTTTTATGTGTTTCTCCTTCATCAAGGTGAGCCTGCCCTCTCTTCTGTTTCTTTTCATAGCACATCCTGGCCTAGTGTCATATTTCCTTAACTTAACATTACATCCGTTAGACTTACGAGTGCAAACCCCTGAGTACTGCCCAGTAGCGGCCAAATTAACTCAGCCTTGTTGTGACCTGAATTCTGCTACTTGGTTATGCTCTGAAGAATTTTAGCTAAATATTTTGAATCCCTAAAAGGTTTAAATCTTAACTCAGAAAAAAACATGACCAATTAAATTATTTGAGACTTAAGTAATAGTTTATTGCAAACAAAATTAATTGTATAAGCAAAAACAGAGTTTTTCTAAAAAGACTTACACAATAATTTTATTTAATGTTTGAACTGTTATTTATCCACACATATAATTATATGTATATTTAATCTCAAAAATATTTTTTTCAGGCTTTGTTCTCTCTGGAGGGTGCAGAGCAGGGGCGCAAACTTTACACCCAGAACATGAATGGGACAGAACCCAGAGAAAAGCCTCATACGCTTGCAGAGTATTCAATAGATCATTTCAGGTGCGGTTGACATTCATTTTGCCAGCTGTCCACTAAAACCTGTCAAAAACTGTCTTAGAAAAACTTTTCGAACAAGGTTTTTTAAACATTTTGGTTGGGAGTATAATAAAGAAGTTTTGGTAGCAAAATTTTGATCCCTTACGGATCATCCCTTGTTCATCATCCTTAAATATTCCACATAATATTACTGATAAATTATTTACCTTAATTCATTTTCATTTATGTAAAATGTTATACCTTGACTTGTTTCACTTCCAGATTACCACCAAAGAGGACAATGTCCAAAGCGTTAACCCTGACGTCCGCACGTCGTGGGCTGCCTGACGAGCTCTGGCGACACACGCGGGAACCCATGAAGCAGCCACTGCTGCGTAAACTGGTCGGCAAGGAGGAGTTAGCAGAGGAAGCGTGCTTCGCGTTCACGGCTATCCTCAAGTACTGCGGGGACCTGCCGGCCAAACGCAGATCCAGCAACGAGCACACTGATCAGATATTCGACGGTCCTCTTAAACACGTGAGGAAAATGTCACTTAATTTAACAATCGGAAATACAGTCTGACATCTTTGTGGGTGCTTCAGCTATTCGAGGTTTTGACTAAGAGGTTTTGTGACACTATCCATGAGAGTTAACGGTTGAGGAGCACTATGAAAACTCTAAAAGGCCCTCAAAAACCAAAATATTAATCTTAAACACTATTGACAGTCAACTGATAGCGTACAGTTTAAAAGTCTCTAGGAAAATCGGGAGTCTTTTAAGGTCGCCAGGTATAAAACCATACGTTTCCTTTAGTCAGTAATTTATGAAAAGGTTCTAGTAAAGAATCATTAAAAATAGATGAAGATCTAAAATAACATACTTAATTTTGTTTATGCAACTGTGGAATTTTCTTATGAAGACTTGTAAAAACAATAAACTCACATAAGAGACATTTATATTAAATTTGTTTTTCCAAACTACACTTGCAATTCAACCTCACTTTAGTTTTGAAAATTCTTTTGGTACATATTTGTTTTTCATGTGGCTAGAATCAGCAATATTTTCATCGCTCAACAGTATTATCTTCTCTTAGTGAACATAACAATGAGCAGTTTTGCTAAATTCTTTTCACCTTATAAATTGTTTGTAGATTGGTACAACCAGGTTTTCAAAATGTGAGAATTGATTGAAATTAGGATTACGTTTATTGTTAAATCCAACTGAAACTAGTTGTTATAACTCAACAGGAGATACTGAGGGACGAGATCTTCTGTCAGCTGATGCGACAGTTGACGGACAACCGGAACCGGATGAGTGAGGAGCGAGGCTGGGAACTCACTTGGCTGGCAACCGGTCTCTTTGCTTGCAGTCAGAGTCTTCTCAAGGTATCTCACATACTTTACATAAATACCGTAATTAATGAGACCGCTCTGAAATACAACTTGGTCAATTATACAGGGTGTTTTTTTTTAAAAGCAACCCAACTTTCAAACTTTAGTAAGTCATTCTTTACGAGCCCTACAAGGTCATAAATTGTATCATTGGTTTGTTCACTTCAATACCTATCAGATGGTATGTATTGTTGCAGTAATATAGTGGTTTTGATTTGCTAATTTGATGTTATTGTAAAATAAACGCAATCATGGTTTTTGGCAAACATCAAAGAGTGATTATTGTTGAAGAACACTTCAGAGCAAGATAATATTCTTAGTCAAGATGCGTTTAAGATCAAGTATCCAGGCGTTATTAGGCTATCTGCTTTTGTTGTTTCAAAATTCTGAATGATTCTTTTAGGGCAATTTTCTAGTCCGACCCTTATATTGTCCGTCACTTCTTCATTCAGTACAGTCCGCCTTCTGTTGTTTTCTGTTTTCTACAGAACCTATTTTGTTAAACCTTTTAATAAACCTGTAAATTTTAGATTTGTTTGGTATATTTAACACCTGTAAACTTTACCCTAAATTCCTCTTCTTTCTTCTTGAGTGTTCTTCAACAATAAGCACTCTTTGATCTTTGCTAAAAACCATGATTGCAATTATTTTACAATAACATCAAATTAGTAAATTAAAACCACTTTATTACCGCCACAACACATGCCGTCTCATAGATATTGAAGTGAACAAACCAAAGATACAATTAACGACTATATAGCGCTCGTAAAGAATGACTTACTAAAATTTGAAAGTGAAATAATGTAACAAGTTGGGTTGCATTTAAAAAAACACCCAGTATTAGCATTTGCATTATCTTCACAACAATATTTTGAGTACAATAATAATACCTGACGTCAGTTGAAAATCTGAGTGCAGACTAAAGAACGAAATAAAAGAAAATGGATGGGTAGGCCTAAAAAACTGTTTTTTACCATTGATTCACTATTTAAAGGTTTTTTAAATGTTTTCAAGCGATTATTGTCAACCAAAAATCTGTTATAGTCTAGGTATTATCTCCCTACAATCTAGAAATTACACTTGTACATATTTGTTGAGGAACTGACGCTGTTTCTGAGAACGAGAAGACACCCGATCTCGCAGGACTCGTTGCAGCGGTTGCAGAAGACGCTAAGGAACGGACAACGCAAGTATCCTCCGCACCAGGTAGAAGTCGAGGCCATCCAGCACAAAACTACTCAGATATTCCACAAGGTGTACTTCCCTGACGATACTGATGAGGTGTGTTTGGTGCCAAATAATATTATACAGGGTTAGGCAAAAGTGTGGAAACGCCTTTATAACTTTTTAACCAGTGTTTTCAGCGCAACCAAACTCGGTACACTTTATTAGAGGAAACCAAAGTACCTTTTAGTGCATACTGACACTTTGCCCCAGTGTTCAAAATGGAGGATTGGGGGGCAGTCCCATAATTTTCATAGGGAAGCCCCATCGAATGACACCTCATTTTGAAGGTCGTAGAAAATGATGATAAATGCTGAAAACTAGACGTCTCTATCTTAACCCAGAAAGAAATGGCGTTGGTTTTAAGTTACACAGAGTTATAAGTCTACCTCCCCCCAATCACCCATTTTGAAAACTGGGGTAAAGTTTCAGTATGCATTAAAAGATAGTTTTGATAACTTTAATAATATGTTCCAAGTTTGGTTACACTGAAAAAACTGGCTAAAAAGTTATGAAGGTGTTTCCACACGTTTGCGTAATGAAAGTCTATGTATCTTAAAATGGACGCCATTTCTTTCTGGGTTAAGATAGAGATGTCTAGTTTTCAGAATTCATCATCATTTTCAAAGAGCTTCAAAATAAGGTGTCACTAGATTGGGCTTTCCAATGAAAATTATGGGCCTACCCCCCAATCCCCTATTTTGAAAACTGGGGCCAAGTGCCAGTATGCATTAAAAGGTACTTTTATTTCCTCTAATAAAATGTACCAAGTTAGGTTGAGCTGGAAAAACTTATTAAAAAGTTATAAAGGTGTTTCCACACTTTTGCCTAACCCTGTATGTCTATCACTGTTTGTACATTTTATTTGCTATTATTGGGTTGTTTTCTATTTCAACACATGATGTAACATGGTGTTGATTCGCAGGCTAACTTTTTGATTAATTTCTATTCACAGGCGTTTGAAGTGGACTCGTCGACGAGGGCTAAGGACTTCTGCTCAAACATTGCTCAAAGGTTGAACCTCAGATCGTGTGAAGGCTTCAGTCTGTTTGTCAAGATTGCTGACAAAGTCATCTCAGTCCCTGAAGGAGACTTCTTCTTCGACTTTGTTCGTCACCTCACCGACTGGATCAAGAAAGCCAGACCAGCACGAGACGGTAATCACTTTGTTTTACCACAACTCTATACCTCCACGATTTTAAATATTTCACCAAAAGAAGAAACCCCTTGTAAAAAAAGTTAACATGTGTATTTTACGTAATTAAGAACTTTGTCAACCTTTTGCTTGCTTTTTTGCAGTCTCTTGACAGTTGCTGCTAAAAACTTAATACTTTAATGGTTAGTTTGTTTTTTATTTCAGCAAAATTAAGTTGTCACAAACTGAATGCAGTGCTATGTTGGTTTCAGGTGCCACTCCTCAGTTCACATACCAAGTGTTCTTCATGAAGAAACTGTGGACGAACACTGTCCCTGGCAAAGACCGTAATTCTGACCTCATCTTTCATTTCCATCAAGAACTGCCAAAACTGTTAAGAGGTTTGTTCAATAACTACAGTGAAAGAACTTACAAAGAGGCCAATAGATAGGAAAAACATAGTTTATTTTATGCTTTTATCCTTTTAGCATACAAAACGTCATCGGTAGGATTGCTGGTTTATATAGCAAGTAAGTTGATGACATCTTGTACATTGAAAGCGCTTCGTATTGGCCTTATTTAAATTATAAAATTCTTTCATTACTCTGCAAATATCTTCTTTTTAAGATTGATATAGTAACAGTGTTGTCTTTTCCTTTTGAAAATGTCAACATCTCCTAAGCTGCCTAAACCTTGAAGGGTCCCCAAAAAAAATTAAAAATTTAAATGCTATCCCGCTAGACAGTCTGACATAGGTTTTTATGCAACATATAACGATAGCAGAAAGGCTTGAAGGACACAGAAGGACATTTCAAGGTTGGATAATTGTATTAAAAGTAGTCTGATCTAGAAATTCTACTCATAAATCATTTGCTTGACATAGGCAAGGATTAATATGATTGGTTAAGTATGCTGTATGAATGGTTACCATTGTGTATGTTCAGGTTACCACAAGTGTACAAAGGAGGAAGCAGCTCGGCTCGCGGCGCTTGTGTATAGAGTCAGGTTTGGAGAGAGCAAACAAGAACTTCAAGCGATTCCGTAAGTTGATAACGAACTAGGTTGTGCTTAGAAATACATTTTCAGT
The DNA here is from genome assembly GCA_018831715.1 of Matsumurasca onukii. Lineage (NCBI taxonomy): Eukaryota > Metazoa > Arthropoda > Insecta > Hemiptera > Cicadellidae > Matsumurasca > Matsumurasca onukii. The sequence goes on from CM032065.1 coordinate 2,463,641, forward strand.
ATAAATGTTTAGTTCAAGTACATTAGAACTTCTAAAAGTGTATACATTGACTATTGTATCGAGTTACTGTAATGACATTTTAATTTAAAAGGAATAGAAAGGAGAGCAGGCTCACCTCAGTGCTCTCCTTTTGTCCTAGTAGGGCTGAAAATTTAACACACTGTGTTCTCCTTTGTGTTTCTACTTTATCCAGATGAGCCTGCTCTCCTTTCTATTCCTCTTTGATAATATATCCTGGTCTAGTGCCCTATTTCCTAAATCTAATATTTTAATTGAGGATTTCTATATACTCTCATTCTAAACTATTCTACCATTCTATTATAATATTTTCTAATTGAGAGAGAGAGAGATAATATTCTTTATTATTACGATCTTAAAGATCGAACATGGCATGAAATGTTTAAATCATTTACCCACTACTATAGTCAGAGTCTCTCCAGTTCAAAAATTCCACCACACTGTAGAAGGGTCTTTTTGTGAGCCACTGCTACAACTTCTTCAAAATGCTTGGGTCCAGTCCTTTTAGTTCTCGCAGGAGAGAATTGAAGAACTTCGCACCTGCATAACTGGGCTTTGATTCAAACCGCTTCAAGCGGTGTGCGGACGGGCAAGCTAAAGTTGATTCCGTTTCTTGTGATGTTTTCAAGCCTTTGTTGCATTTTTGTGAATATAATTTTGACACATTCGAACAAATAATTCTTCTCTTTCTCATCAATCCTCGGTTGTTACCAATAAAACAATTTATTGTTTTGTCAATTGACCAGGAAAACTAAATCAAACTCTGATTAAGGATAGCAATGATAATATTAAGTTTGTATTAATTTTATAATTACGGGTATTTTATTTTGAAAATAACACGAGTGTGGGTGTTTTAGACAAATGTTGAGGGAACTCATTCCAGGGGATCTACTGAAAGTGCAGAGTTCAGCTGACTGGAAACGGGCAATCGTAGCCGCCTACAACCAAGACGCAGGTAACCATAATCATAAGGTACCAGCTGATTCTAAAACTATCAATTTTTTAGTGATTTAATTTTAGCCTTAACTAAAACGGTTTTAAATTATTACTATGTTTTGTATTTTACCTTTAGGAATGAGTCCAGAAGATGCGAAAATAACGTTCTTGAAAATAATCTACCGGTGGCCAACGTTTGGGTCAGCATTTTTCGAAGTGAAGCAGACGACCGAGCCAAACTATCCTGAAATGTTGCTGATTGCCATCAACAAGCACGGGGTTAGCCTTATTCATCCTCAAAACAAGGTGACAATCTGAATTTACAAACCTAAATAAATCTTTGTTCGTTCTTTTTCTTACATACATAAAAACTATAAAAATGGTGCTATTTTTTATTTCTCTTTGAGCTGATAAATATTGTTAACATATAACACTTCACAACAAAAGGACAATTTATGTTAATCTAAAACTAAGTTAAAAAACTAGATTTAGGATAGGTATACCAATTATTACTATTTTATACTTCAATTAAATTGTGATAATGCTGAACAAAAAGAAACAACATAATAACCTGTTGCTCCCTTCTTAAAAATCAGTTCAGTATTGTTAAATCCCTGTTCGTTTATAGATTATAGATTTAACTGTTTATTACTGTATGGTTTTTTAATTACATGCATGAATTAAATCCATTTTTTATGTAATTTGTTAATTTTAACTAAAATTCAAAACTTTTAAATATTTTATCTTTACATATCGAAGTTGTTATTCCAAATATAACTTGAAAAATTCTGGAATCATCCATTTGTAGTGCCAATATAAAGTTTACAGCTTGATTCCTCAATTATTACCATAGCTTATCCGTCTTGTTCTATTCTTCAAATTTTTATTCCCAATTTAAAAAATGCTTTTCTTCCGACTCCAGGAGATTCTGGTGACGCACCCGTTCACGCGCATCTCGAACTGGTCGTCAGGCAACACTTACTTCCACATGACGATCGGCAACCTGGTGCGCGGCTCGAAGCTGCTCTGCGAGACCTCTCTCGGCTACAAGATGGACGACCTTCTCACCTCCTACATATCCCTCATGCTCACCAACATGAACAAGCAGAGGCCGGCCAAGTGAACAGACAAGTTCACGCCGAGATTCACGGTGAAACGTCTTAAATTCATCACTTTGTAGAACTGTTTCAGCTGTTTGAAAAGCTTGAAAGTTTTTGCTTATTTTTATTCATCATTCAAAAAGTCAGTTACAATAATATATAAGTTACATTTTCAAATTTGTCTAGTCAAAAAAACATCACAATAATTAATAAGAGTTAAAAGACAGAGTTAAATGCAATTAAAATGTTTTGAAGTGAAAAGCGCTTTGGCATAAACATTTAAACATTTTTTTGGAGCAGATGGAGGTAAGTGCTATTCACAAATATTTTTTAACTGTGCAATCATGAAAATGCAATTCACCCTGTCAATGAGTTTGCAGGAATGTAACAAGCAGTACTGGTAGTTATTTAAATAAGATTAGATTTTGTAAACAAGATGTTAAACATTATTTTCACTACTACAGTAACTGAAGGAGTTCAGGAAAAGACATTATTATTTTTTCCTCCAAATGAAAAATATTATCCTTTATTTATTATGTATTCACGATCTAAGACTGTTAAAAAATTTATGCTATTGCATAAAACTTTTAAAATTTATGTACAATAGCTATCTTGCAAACCTTTATTTTATTAATTTACTATAAACTGCAGCGGTTCTTGCATTAATTGTTTATTACTTAAGCTTAGTATTAAATGTGTACATTTTATATTATAAATTATTTATTTTCTGTATCTTTAATTAAATTGTAAATTATATCTTCTAATTTTTAATATGATATTAAAGTTTTACACATGGGGCTACTGGGAGGTACCGATGAGGCGGTTTTCGTGTTCTGTCTATTTGTGACCATCTTGCAGTCACCACTATGACAGTGGAACATGTTTTTCTGCTTGTGGTGACACAATACCGTGTATTTTGCAAATTATCAGCGGTCGGTACTGAAGTTACACACATTTTCAAGACTATTTCAGCTTGTTTTTAGCATGTATCTACTGAAATTAATTGAAAAAAGTCTATATTGGTGGTGAAGTTAGGACTTTATAGTAGTCCATTTAATCACAAGATAATATTCAGTATTCACCAATATTGAATTCATCTGCTAGTCAGGCATTTCCCTTTATCTGGCACTGTGAATCCCAACATAGGACCGGATTAGTAATTAAGCAATAAAAATTCACCACCAAAACCACGAAATGATTAATATAAATACATTTTATACAATTAGTAGCTGTTTAATTTGCAATTTACATCACATACCATTTCTTTTTTACATCACACCTTTTTTCTTTCTTAAATACACAATTTTCTTTGTTTTATCGTGCTATCATTATTATGAATCAAACATGTTCCCTTAGCTTAGTGGTTAATTTAATTTCAAAGTTGTCCATTCCACTTTGCTACAAAGTTTCACTCATATGTGCAATATTTGATGCCGTCCTATATTGACTACCTACTCTCTGTCCTGTATTTTTGTACATTTAACTGAACTTGTACAATGAGAGTCAGTGTAAATTATTATTTTATTGTTATGGTAATTTGTAATGTATTTGTTTCATAATAAAATATATTATTAACAAGTGCTCTTTTATTCGTTTGAACTCCAATCTTCCATATGAAAATATCCTAGAGAATGCTGAAAAGGAGAAGAAGAGAAAATACCAAGTAGTAACAGAAGTTAGCAACGCTTCATTCACCCCTCAGTCGATGGGAAGGAGTTCCAGGCCCTGCTCAGAGTGGTTGCTGAGACTCTCAGAGAAGAGGCAGAAACCCTACAGTGTTGTCATGAACTGGTTCCGAGTTAAAACCATTTGTGCAACTTTAAAAGCAACCAGTGCCTCAGAAGAAAGTAGAGAACAACCAGAGAATTTGAAGACAAAGCGGGAGTTCCTTATTTTTTTTAAATTGTACAATTTGGTTTACTTATTTTACATATTTTTATTATTTCTATACTTATATTTATTTTATTATTTTGTATTTATATTGATATTAAACTTATTTCAATTGTCCTATATTTTGCAGTATTTTTGTTAAAAACTTAAGGGGTTAATGTGGCCAAGTAATCTACTTTTATACTGAGTGGTATAGTGCGTGCTTCGCAGCAAATTAGCCGGGGTTCGATTCCCGGCTGCAGTGATAACTTTTCACAATGGCCACTTTCCGTGGCTCGGAAGTCACGTTAAGCTGTTGGTCCATCCCATTGGTCATTGGGCTATTCATTTTTTTTCAGATGATACTGAGCAAAACATGTATTTTTTAAAATGTGGTATAAATTACAAAATTCTTTCATTCTGTATAAATTAATGACCCAATCTATGGAACAGTCAACCCTAGTTTGTAACAAGACTGCACCTCAAAATCCATCAAAAACACTCATCATCATCCTATATTCAACTTAAAATACTGTCCAAGATTGGTCCGTTGTCAAAGCAAAGTAAAAGTAAAGTTTGGGATATTTTGTTGTAGTTTCAAAGCACAAACCAAAGTGAAGATAAAAACAGTACCACCACCAATAGTAACTTAACCACAGACAAAAACATTTTAAAAAGATGTACAACTTTCATCAAACAATAAACCTTGACATAATCCAACAAACGAGAACAGCAGCATGAAAGCAGTCTACCGATGATGCTCCAGAGCATTCTTCAGGGCCTTGGGGAATATCGTCGTCTTGCAGCGTGAAGGATATCCAGCTCAGGAAGAAACAGAGATCTAGGAACACGGGGAGAGTGTGAGTGTTGTTGCACGTGACGTTGAGGCTCTGAAGGAACACACACTGGTCCAGCGAGTCGAAGGGAATGGTGCCGGTGAGCACCGCGACAAGCTTGCCTTCACACACGAGCCCTGCCCCAGCGCTGCCCGAGCACGGGCCTGTCCCACTCTGCAACAACAAACGTTTATAAATAGTAGACACTCGACAGGAATAAAATAACAGTAATAGGGAAAAACTGGGAATTATAAATACAACTACTTCTCCTGGAGCAAAAATTTCCTAAAATTGATCACACAACAAATTTTGATTTCTGGTTCCCAACTGAATAAAACCAATCCCCTTTAGAACTTTTAAAAGTCTAGGTCTAATGACTCTTCCAAGCATTTACATTTTTGAGACTATTCTGTATTGCCGCTTTAAGAGTTTGCCTTTGCAAGGGAGCTCCATACACGAGAATCAGAAATGATTTTCGTGTTCAGCAAAATAGAACAAAATTATTTAGTAAATTACCTTCTCAAATTGGTGCAACATTTTTTAATTCATTGCCAGTGGATATAAAATTTGAAAATAACCAAAATTTGTTCAAAACGCGATTAAAGAATTATTTAGTAACTCGTGCATTTTACGATATAGCTGAGTTTCCAAGCCAAATAAACCATTCGAATCCAAATAGCAATAATTTTACCTTTTTTCCAGGGAGTGAGTGAATGTGCGTATGAATGACATGCCTGCGTGCATGTGTGTGAATGAATAACAACATGTTGTGTTTTTAAGGTTTTGTTTTGCAACACATATTTTTATTTGTTTGGTGGGATTATGATTGGAGGGGGTTCACTAAATTTAGGAATTAAAGTAGGTAATAATGAAGCTAGAAGCACCAGGACCAAGACAGATGAGTGGGCAATGTTGGGTCGGTGCAATATCACCTTGTATTTGAATACAGTAGACTCCCTCTCGTTCTGCCGTCGGATAGTCTGGCCGTTGATTTCACAGAAAATAGCTTAAACATAGGCTACATCAACAACATTTTGATACTAAGTGTTTATTCATTTGAGCTGTTTCTTTTGAATTTTGTCGCAAACCTAAGTGTCCAGTTGCGATTTAGACCATATCTGAGACCTTTTTAAGGCTTATTTAATAAAAGCCCAAAGTACGTCAGTTTTGGAGCTCTAAAGAGAAATGTGTTTTTCTCGTATTTTCTGATAGTCCAGCCATTTTTTAGTTCGGCCGATGGTCCGATCCCGAGGTGGTCAAATGAGAGGGAGTCATTTGTATTTGAGTGGCCATGTCAGTATTACCTATATTTCTTTTAAAAAATTGTTGTATTCAATTTTCTTTTTTAATAAATTAGTTCTTTAGGTTTATACAAACTAAGATCTGTAATAAGTAATTTGACATAGTATTTAAATTCTGTTTGTAATATTTCCAGCTTGTTGATTTAAAGTCGCTATTGACAGTCACATGTTTCGGATAAACATTCAGACATAAGTACTCCTCTAAATTTGAAGGCATAAATAGTTGGGCCGGATGGTGTAGTGGTCAGCATAACCGCCTGTCAAGCGAGAGAGCCGGTTTGGCTCAAACATTTTGTCTTCAAATTTCTTAGTAAAAAATTAGCTATTCAGCCTTTATATAAATTAAGATCTATATTTCTTCTCAGTAAGGAATGTTGGCCAATGAAAAGGTTAGCAATTGACCAAAAAGGCTGTTTAACAATATATTTGGTTTATTCATATTTACCGCTATGCAGCAATGATTAAAGTTGAAGGCATGTTCCATTACTATTCCTGACTTGTAGAATAACGATTAATGAAAACTTGTTTTTGTTGTTTTAGATCGTGTAACCTTAACTCCAGTGGAATCCTTTTTGAACAGAATTTGTCTTTTTATTTTGCTGTTGAAGATGATGAGTGATGACTTACACGTCCAGAAGTGAGACAGATCCAGCGCTTGGTGCGTTGGCCGAAGTGCAGTTCCAGTTGTCGGTCACACTGGCAGTGATGAGTGGCGGAAACTGTGCTCAGCCACAACTTGTCGTCCAGAGGGTCGGTTCTCGAGGGGTCAATTGAGCTGTACATGGCCAACGAGCACTCCTTGCCTTCGGGGCTCTGGAAACCAACCATCGTGTGTTATGGGTCAATTTAGAGAAAGCCTGAATTCGTCTGGCCAAGGAATACATACACTGCGCACGTAGTAACTGGCTTAACAACGGGCCTTCTTTCAACTGATGCGGTCTAACTGTTAAACCAACCGCTTGCAAGGGTTTAAAAATGGGCCGCCGTAAATCCTTGCTTTGAAGCGTTGTTGTGCCGCTGAGGGAGATCCTTAAGAGGGTCACTCTTACAAATAATATATATTTAAATTGAAGAGGAATTATTGTTTAGCCTTGGGGCGTCAAAGTGTGAAACTAAGGTACCTATCTTATTCAAAAGGTGGTTCAGTGGGTAAGTTAGGAAATACTTACCTTTAGGGTTAAGAAGTGAATACCGTAAAATACTTCAAAATCATCAATGGGGAAGACCCCTTAAAATCCCTAACAATTGAAGAAACCCATGCATGCTGTTATTGTAGTTGGGCTGCAACCTTAGTAAAACATAATAATTTATGTTCCATTTAAAGTGAAACAATGTTTGCATGCAATCACTAAATCACTATTTGAGATGCCGACCACTCTCATGAGGGTATTTTAAGGCAAATATGTGGTGAAGGATGAGTGTGATGAGTGGTAGTAATGAATTATGAGGTGTAGTCTTGTTACAAACTAAGGCCGACTCTTCCTTACAATGAGTCATTAATTAATAGCCCAATGACCAATGGAAATATAAGGACCAACGGCTCAACGTGACTTCCGAACCACGCAGGTGATGGTCTGATATGTCTAAACGATGGTGAGAGTCGATGCGGGTGTCATCAGAGGATCACTGAGACTATCTGAGCCGCTTTAGACCTATATCATCCTCAAAACCTGACCTTCATGAAGCTGGATTACAGGACCACGCCACGAGTCCCAGTCAATAAAGAACAATAAACAAACTTTATTTCTGCAGAGAAGTTGTTTAGCATTGAGAGTTTATAAAACATTAAGTAGTTCAGTCAAAACTCTAACTGTGTTGCAATAACATAGACAGCTAGTTTTGTTTACAATTAAAGTTCTTCAACTTTCTCCTTTCAACATGTTTTCTATTTTGTAAACAATTTTTGGTGTAATAAATACATCTTTATAATTTTTCCAGTCCTGGATTTAAAAAAAATAACTTTTCTAGTTTAATTGCTTTTAAAAGCATATTTAAAACTTTAAACCCCCATCTTAGCAGTAGAGGTTTCGGAAAAACTGTTGAGATGGTTATGTTATCTCTCCCTGACCGGGCAACTGAAATATTTAGGTTTAAATTCATGTTTTGCCTACAGTTGTTGCTTTAAATTCTCTTATTTTATTTTTACTTACTACATTTGTCCAATCGAGGTACCCCAAGGGAATCGGTTGTACGAAGGGCGTTTCTTCAAATGGTATCATCGTCTGAATAATAGCCACGTCATTGTAGCCGAACTGTATTATCTCGGTGATAGGCAGTTTGAAGTTAGGGTGTATCATGGGTTGTGGTGCAGTCTGGTTTTGAACATTGGGTCCGTCAAGAGAGGAAATAGAGTTGGCTCCAGCGTAGACCTCAATAGAATCGGATGTTAATTGGTTAGTTCCTTGATGAAAATATAAAGAATTAAAAACAACAAACAATTTCTATATTATTTAACCTTCAGAGGGCATAGATTTTTAAAGCGTGATAGAGGCACCAGGGTTACTTCCAGGTGGTTAAACCTTACTGAAAATGGCAAAATCTTTGTTCTTACAATATGGCATTTGTATCATCATTTTTATAATTAAAAGCAATTGGTGAAATGAAACTTCGGAAACTAAAAACTAAAAAGTATGATACGATGAATTCACCAGCTACAAGCAGGGTTAGCACAGGAGGTTGACTCGGGTTGCTCATGCTTGTGAGGGCGCATCATGGAAGTTACCTCCAGGCTCTAATATAAACAGTTAATAACTAACTAAATCGAGCTGTAAGTGGCTAAATTATATTTTATCCTGTTCTAAGAAGAAAGCCGAAGAATACACAGTTCACAGGTTTTGGCTCTTGTTTAGCGATTTGATTAAAGAACACAGATACACCCGGAGGTAACCTCCGTGATGCGACCTCTGGAAGGTTAAAGTATATACATTTTTAGATTCAAAACTGAGATATTTGGGATATTAGAATGCAGGGTAAAAAGAAAATACCCTTTTAAGAAGAATGTATTGAAACCATATGAGTGTTTTGGTAGATGGTGAAGTGTAGTTTTGATACAAACTACGGCCGACTGTTCCAAGATTATTTAGTAGCCTAACAACCAATTGAAATGGACCAACCGGCTTAACAAGGCTACACCTAACAAGACAGGGGGTGGCCATTGTTAACAAGTTCTTGCTGCAACTCGGGGAATGGAAACCGTGGGTTTTGGTGAAAAGCAGGGACTGTACCACTGAGCTATATTAGTGGTACCGGTATGTATTTTCTAACAAATATGCATTTATTTACTGTTATTATAACTTGACTGGGACTCGTGGCGTGGTCCTGGAATCCAGCTTCATGGCGGTCAGGTTTTGGAAATGATATAGGTCTAAAGCGGCTCAGATAGTCTCAGTGATCATCTGATGATATCCGCATCAACTCCCACCATCGTTTAGACATATCAGACCATCACCTGCGTGGTCGAAGTCCGCGTTAAGCCGTTGGTCCTTGACCCATTCTAAGGAAGAGTTGGCCTTAGTTTGTAACAAGACTACACCTCATGACTCATCACACTCATCCTTCACCACATATTTGCCTTAAAATGCCCTCATGAGAGTGGTCGGCATCTAAAATAGTGATAGTGATTAAATTACCATTATGGAAGCAGCGTCCTACGGTGATAATGAGAGATAGTGTCACAAGCGTCCCTGAGCAGATGAGGTCGAAGTCTCTGTCTATGATGAGAACAGAGTAAGGAGCAGACTCTACGTTCACTCCAGGCCCTGTTGACCTTTTCGAAAGTTCTTTCCAATTTTGAAACATTTCAAACACTTAACCAAATTAAAATTCACTAGTTTGTAATGACAAGTAACCAGCTGCAATAATATTATTGTTCATATAACAAGAACTAACTACAAATTTATATTATTATTTATGTAATCTACTATTATTATTGGTTTTATATTACTTTGTTTTTTAGGAGACCTAAGTTGGGGAAGTAGTTGTTCAGTTTTTTGAATAAAGTTTTATGGCTGTATATTATGTTAATTAGGCTAAAGTCTTACTTGTGGTACTTTAGTATATTGTCAATAAAACAATACTTATAAATTGTAAAGCATTGGCATTTAACGAATTGTTGTTGCTATGTACATCATTATTTCACAAGAAAAAATTATCATGGTACAAGAGACAATATTTCATTTTCAAAACTAATTTATTTCAATTAAAACAGCTTGATTCCAATACCTACAGGATACAAGAATAGTGTCATCAGTTACTTCTAAATCTACTTAGTAATACAAATTTCAAATTAAACTTACATGGTAGATTAGTTCACAAATCTATACATTACTTTGTTTAAAAGAAATAAATCAGACATATTACGGTATAAAAACTTTACTATGAAAACATACCAACTAACTATGAGGCGGAGCCTTGAAAAACTTAAGTCTATTCAGTTTACGTCGAATAGTTTCACTAAATCACTATTTGAGATGCCGACCACTCTCATGAGGGCATTTTAAGGCGAAGGATGAGTGGTAGTAATGAGTTATGAGGTGTAGTCTTGTTACAAACTAAGGTCGACTCTTCCTTAGAATGGGTCAGTGCAAATATTGTACAACAAAATGAATGAAGTATAGACCTATTTATTGATTGATTCTATTAAAATAGGTTTCCTAAGTGAATAGTATGGGATACTAAAACAACCTTTAAATATTCAAATCATGTTTTTTTTCAACAGACACATTTTTACAGGAATTGTAGTGCCGCTACATTTACTACTTAGCTGTATTTTTATTGCATATATTGTTAGTTCCCAAAAATTATAAAGAAACCCATGTACACTAGTGCCCTTTACGCCATAATATTTCTTTGTCAAAGTTCTTTTACCTAAAGAATTTTTGAACTCTTTGAAGAAGGTTTTTAAGAATACAGTAGTTTTAATTATTGGCTTTACTTAGTAATTTGCTTGGATTTGACCGAATCACTTCGTGTTTGGGTTCATTATAAAGAGGACGTCAAGAGTAGTCCAAATAAAGTTATAAATGTATTGAGTTCATAAATTATGATCCGTGGTTAGAGGTTTTGCGCGCAGGCATGGTTGCCTAGTACACTCTCCCCACTCCAAGTGAGGACAAACTCGCTGGCGAGGTGGCTTCACCTCTCAATTTCAGACGGCGTCTCTGTTTTATACCTGCTCTGTGGTTGAGTTCCCCATTTTAAGCCCACGATACGTTCTTCAGAAAAGAGTAGTTAGAATAATATCTAATTCAAGTCACCTGGATGATTGCAGACCGCTTTTCGAAAGACTAAGGATCCTCACGGTCGAAAGTCAATATGTGTATAGTGTGCACTTGTGACCTTAAAAGTTAACATCGGAGGATTTCAAAAGAGAGAGACCCAGCACAACTACACTACCCGCCGTGCCAATGATCTGGATGTGCCTTGATGCAGACTCAGCTCTACAACCTAAAAGCTATCCAAAAGTCTTCAAATCTCTACCGGAAGAACTTCGGAACTTGAACAACAAAGTTTTTAAGGCAAGACTCAAGGAGATGCTGGTGAAGAGACCACTTTACTCCCTCAACGAGCTGAATAACGAGCCTCATGGACTTATGTAAATAATGTATAATAAACTAGAAATTAAGACACAGTCAGTTAGATTTGGTGTGTAAATAGACTAAGTTACAGTAGTTCACATGTTTGGTCATAGACGAAGGACACAAGTACTTCAAGTAAGAGTGTATTACAGAGATCCTTTTTTGCTGTTATTCAATTCTTTCCTTTAGTCTATATTCAATTATCCTCGGGCTGTATAGCACAATTATTTATTGATATTGCCCAATCTCTCTTCCTCTGTTCAACACCTAAAAACACACTGAAACACTTAATTCGAAACATTGTATTAGGCTAAATAAAACGCAACTTTATTCAATGATTCTTTATTACGATCATTCTGTACAATATCATGATAAATGTCGTGCATACAGAAAGCAAGACAAGCCAATCAATATAATACAATTGCCGGATCTTTCGGCTTATATATATTTATATATTTTACTTTAAGCATAATAACAACATATTATGATATATGTATAACCACAAAATATCTGTTTATTTACTCGATAATGGTTAAGTAAGATTAAAAGAATAAAAGTACACAGTTTTATTTAGAAAATGTTAATACATCTATAAACCAATGTCATATCAATAGTACTATTTAATTATTGACAGTGTAAAACAACGATACAATATGTTTGTAAACCACATTGGAAAGTTAGGGCAGCCCCAGTGTAAGGTTTGGTCCACCCGGCGATCGGTACAGCCTTCTTAACGGAAATATTCATACAAACTATATATTTAAACACAATAATAATCACTAAAAACCTAAATAGAGTTTAATCTATACAAAATTATATAAAATCGATCGTAACAGAAATAAAGGAATTTAAGATTATAAATTAATTAAACTAACAGTAATAAAATGCATTCAGCGTCGAGTTGTTTCGGAAACTAATCTGTCGTGTTTGACACTCGGATCACAGAGAACATTGCCGGCTTCTTTCGTGCGAAAGAAACGTTTTCAGGGACTTTTGACAAACATATATCATATATTATATATAATGGAATTTATTAATTACTGAATTAATAATTTCTATGGGGTATACCTAATAAATAATATGCAAGATAAAAGTGAAGTATATGTACAAAGAATGGAACGCAGCCCTATCACCAAGGTATGAGTCCGCAACACTGACCACTCCCACTAACAACGGCTCGCGACACCACCGGCTACGCGTGGAGAACACCTGCAACAACAAACACAATAAAAACGTACATTTTATACACTTCTGGACAATATTAACGCATAGCTTTGTTTTTTTCTCATAATTTTAATCATCCGCCTTTTTTTTACTTTTTTTGCTTAAGTAATAATGTGGTATCAATAAAAAGTTACCGCCCATAGGGTATCTTCCCGAGGGGAGGAGGGGAGCTACCCCAGGAAGAGGCGTTTTGGGGGTCTCCACGATTTCCCATGTAACTCTATCTCTTGTCAAAAAACAAACTGATGAAATCAATACTATTGATGTATTTCAGTTCTAATTGTGTTATTTGTATTCATATCTATCCTTTTAATACTGATTAAATTCCAGATAAAAATTCATAAAACTGTCTCAAACAGTTTTTTGGTTATAAAATAGAATGTATTTATCAAAATTTGCTTAATTTAGAGATATTTTAAGATAACTTTTCTAAAATCCGACGGGAGGGGGCAAGTTCTCTCCCTGACTCTGAGTATAGGTGTCCATGTAGGTATCCACTTTATAATCCTTAAATTGGCTTGTACTTCAGACAACCAGAAATCTTACTGGTGTTAAACTGAGCATCTCCTCATTCTTGAAATAACAAATTCTCAGCCTCTACAGTTTTTATCAACATGAAACACAACATGAATTTATATACAGTAGAGTCTCGATAATTCGAGCCTCTGTGTAACGTTTTTTTATGAGTTCGATAACGCCTTCAATTTACGTAGGGCCTGCATATTTGTTAGTGGCACGCTGTTTACAAGACAGCTGTTGGAGTAAGTACAGTATTGATTTGTCTGAGTCAAGGTCAATGGAATCTGTCTCACACTTTTCACTAATAATAGATGACACTGTCGCTCTTCCTGTCACTGTCTCCAGTAAGGTCTCCAGTCTAGCCAGTATTTGGTCCAGTCTCCAGTCTGGCCTGACGTAGGGTTAAAAAGATAAAGTTTGTTTTGTTTAACGAGGCAGAGTTGGACTACAAAGCTCTCTTTACCACTCATCCCCGACCTTTACCTAGCGTCACAAATTGTATGTGGTGACTGCGGGGATCGAACTAGAGCCAGATTCCAACTCGCCACGGATCTGCTAAACCGTGATGGAGCAGTTTTAAAGAAGACAATGTGTTCACACTAACAGACAACCACACTACTGCCGACAGAACATATAGACACTTACGACACAGTTGCAGCAGCTGAGCTGGGAGTGATCATTTGCAGCAGCTGCCGGGAGCTTTCGTTGTCGCTTCTGATTCTACTAAACGTCTCCCTTGTCCACTCGTTCCACCACCACCGGCCTGCTCGTTCTTTGGTAGCTTTTTCGCTGAAACAAACGCAATTATCAGTGGTGATGCTAAGAAAGATTAATTAAAAGTAAAAAACACAGAACCTAGCTAGTAATGGTGAGAATAGAAAAGAAAAATTCAAGTATAGTTGGGTTGGGTTCGACTGACCCCGTAACAACCGAGTTGCCAAAAACCATAAAAAAGTATAGTTCAGTTAACGTATGATAAAACATATCCTTTTTTTAACTCCTAGTCCTTTTCAAACTGCTCTTTGACAAGCAGTCAACAAGGTTGACTCCAATACGATCAAACAAACATGTAAGGCATCAAAAGAGCTGACTCGATGGAAACGTCCAAAACATTGAAAGCTGTATCGCTGATCATTGATTGGGTGGCAAACAATTTGATTAAAGAGAAATAGACCTGTTCCATGTAGAAAACTAACAAAATTATGATGATGTCGAGGATGCAACACTGAATGGAAAGAACAGATCAGTGCTAGGGCTAATGCTCAGGATTTCTTACTTCAAATTTTAAATAAGACATAGTATTTATAATTAATGCCTTGGATAAAAATGAGAAATGAATCATAGAGTTCTTCTACATAGATGAATCATAGAGTTCTTGGTCTGTCGTTCTCGAAAGGCCTAACCAACTAATAACAAGTTTTATTGGATTGTTCGCGTTTTCCATCAACTATAAATCATAAAGCTGTTTTGTTACAGACGGAAAATATCCACGCAAACCTACAATTTCAACGTAATTTACTTTTGACAATTCAAAATACTAGACTAGAGCAAAAACCTGCAACATTCTCACCAATAGGATTTTATGGTAACAACCAATTAACAATCTTGATTTTAAAGAGTATTTTAATATCCAAACACAACTGGACATTCCCCAATTTCTTTGCAATGAGAATTTCACCACCATTATAAGCTGAAAACAAGGTTTAATGATAGCGATGAAATAAAAAACTCACCGATAGCAAGGAATATGTCGTTAGCGTTCATGGCCGTCTTGGCCGACGTTTCCATGAAGAGAAGACCGTTCTCGTGAGCGTACGCCTGCGCCTCGTCGAACTCCACGCTGCGTTTGTTGGCCAAGTCAGCTTTGTTGCCGGTCAGAGCGATCACAATGCTGGGTGACGCTTGCCTCTGCAACTCCTTCACCCAGGTCTTCGCCCTACCGAATGTGTCCTGTACATACACAAGTGTACAGTGTTAGTTAAAAATTTAAAGATTTGTTATAGTTCAAGTTAATTTTAAGTTCAATCTCAGGTTTCTATTTATTTATTGATCTTCACTAGCCCACCAACATAAACCGTTCGAGCAAGGTGGAGCAGGGCGGGGTTTGGGATGGGAAAGGGAAGGCAATCGTGATGCATTCTTTGTTCTGCTTTTACTCTTGACAGCTGCAGCTGACAATTACGTCACTGGTTGCTAAGAAGGGGTCAGGGGCCTGACAAATCATAGCCCTCTAGCTGTTGACATTATAAAAAACCGGGGGTGTGTCTTATACGAGGGTGTAGAGTTTTTTACTCTATATTCAGGGGAAAATTATGGGTGCGTCTTAGACTCGAGTATATACGGTACATCGCTTCTGCAAATGGAACCTTCATTGGCAATTGCTGGTACTTCTTCATACACTCCCAGCTGTTTGCATTTTCTAAATTCATCTACTCGCAGTGTTAGTACTGTGATACTGTTAGGTTGCGATAGTACCAACCCGACAGAGGCTGGTCCCCTTGCAGATGGTTCTTCTTACCTGATACACTTGTTTAGTATTTAGTTAGTTGTTAACTTAGGTTTGTCTCTAATAATTCAAACTCGAGTATATACGGTAACAATGTTTACCGGATTGGTGATGTCGTAGACAACAATGGCTGCCTGGGCACCTCTGTAGTACATGGGAGCGAGACTGTGGTAGCGTTCCTGCCCGGCAGTGTCCCAGATCTCAAACTTCACTGTCATGTCGTCCAGACAGACGGTTTGAGTGAGGAAAGCAGCTGAAACCACACATAAGAGTATTCGTCAAATATTTCACGATACAGTTAGTCAACAAGAAAAATCATCAATGGGTGATTAGTTGATTAAGCAGCTAGGATATGGCCCGAAATTCAAAATCAATCAGATCAACAAATTCATTGAAGTGTTGATTTCAGCTTGGCAAAGTAATAATACTTGCAATGGAGCAGACTGAAGGCTAGAGTAATTTTGTACCAAAGGACAGTAAATTACTCAAAGTTAGCTTAAGTGGTAGACCTAATCCACAAGCAAGATATGTTTTATTATTTGCTTAAATAATTCAACTAGAAAGAGTTAATAGAGCAGGAAACCTTATATAATTCATGGTGGGCAACAATTATATTGCTATCTTCACATAAATTAAAACTTATTATAAAGCAAGTGGTTTTAAAAAACCATTCGGCTATACTTCTACTTTTTATATTACACTACTTTTTAAGTCTTATTTATATGTAATAAATAGCTTATATTAGTGGATCTGTGGCGGATTGATATCGTGTTAATAATTCCCTGAAGCTCATAATTCCAGTGGCACAGGTTCTACCCCCGCAGTCACCACTCACAATTTGTTACGTGACTTTACAGTAACGTTAGGTAAAGGTTGAGGTTAAGTGGTAGAGAGGACTTTGTAGTCCTAACTTTGCCTCGTTAAGCAAGACAAACTTTCCTTCTAAACTCTTATATTCCATAAACACTTATCTTTGAACTTAAAACTTAACGATTGGGTAAAACCAACTTACCTCCTATCGTACTCTCTTGATACTCATGAAACTGTCCTTTGACAAACCTCAAGACCAAACTTGACTTCCCAACAGCGGACTCTCCCAGTAAGACTAGTTTAAACTGACAGATTTTTCCTTGAGGCGTTCCATTGGGCCTTTGTGCCGTGCCTCTGGTGGCCATTTTTCACAGAAACTAAAACAAAGAGAAGTCAGCCAAACAATTTTATTAATGATAAACCACTTCCTCACTGCCAGTACGTTCAAGCACACAGTAAACACTTTTAACAAATATTGTGTTTAACCAAACAACGATTTGCTCAGTAACAGCTAAAAGCTACATAGCGCCAATTTCTGGTTTTGACGAACAAAGACAAAAGTCTCTTACACAAAAGAGGTGAAAGTGGCATGATTAGTGAAATACAAAGAATCAGGGGTAGGTCTTTGGCCTTGAAAAAAAATTAAATAAAAAGTTTCCAAAAAAGTAATTGAATACTTAAATTAAAATCAACTTATTCAAAACAATTTTACATTTTTAAGGGACGCTCAAAACTAATAGGCGTGTTGAACTAAAGCAGTCCTCCCGTGTTTAGCATAGACCAATGTATACATTTAGTTACAAATGATTAAGGCTATTAAAAGTTGCAATTTTTGCCTAAGATACAAAACTAAATAAATCAGCTATTTAGCATTTATACAAATTAAGATCTATCTAAACTTATTAAAAGTGTATAACTTATTTGCCCTGTATTGGTTCAGCACAAGGTATTCAAAAGATCAAGTTATGTCAAATCTTATGACATGTCGTCAAGTGTCACAAAGTAATAAAACATATTTTACTGTATAACATAGCTTGCATTTATCATTACTACAGTGAAAATACAAAATAATTTTTAGTCTATCATTATTTTCTGTTTGTCGTTACAGATGTTCGATTCTTACTGAAATTTCATTATCACAAATATTGCTTAACCCTTTGAGGTCGCATGTCGACTATAGGTCGACAAACGCTATTTCCTTTTGAGCGCTTGGATGTGCAGTATAGGAGGCGGTTGAAACCGTCTCTGATATGCTAAAGCACTCACGCAACACTAACGGCCCCTAGCAGAAGAGCTAAACTACCACTGCAACTCGCGTGGAGTTTCACCACGACAAACAGCCCGGTGGTTTAGTGGTTATAGTGACGGACAGCTGGCCCCTGTCTGTCACAGCGCGGTCAATCCCACCGGTGCGCCTGGTACGGTGCAATGCTAGTTGTTGGATCACGCGGTGCGGGGCCACAATGACCGCTGAGGATCACTGAAGAGAAAATGGCTCATCAAATCCAGTGAGGCGGAGAGTGGCACTTTTTGAGCTTAGGGAGGCGCTAAATCCCCGCGCTTAGAGGTGTGGTTCAATGACTGGTAATGCACCGTACCAGAGAGGGGTTTTGCTGAAATTTGGCTTACAGGGGACTGGGGAAACCCATACGGGAGGCTTTTTATGAAAATTTAAAAATAAAATGAGACCGCAAAGGGTTAATAACCAATAAAAGAAATAAAGGTTCATCAACACTTTACAGATTCGATACAATGGGGACAATTCGTATATATTTAAACATTTTTTTATCCTGGCTTACTCATAATTCATAGCCTAAACTTGTACAATGTACAGTGAATAAGGTACTTTAATCTACCGCCAGACATTTTCCAGCTTCTGTTACGTCATGGGCTAGCCTAAGTTACTTCATTGTGAGATGACTAAGACTAGTATGCTAATCTTTTTCTTGTTTAATGAGCATAATTAAATGAAATATTTGAGAAGATAAGAGATCAAGGTCAATGCCTTATCACGGACTGCAGCTGAATGAATAAAACTGATATGATTACCGGTGTAACTCCATCCTTGCCTTGGACCTGTTATCCACTCCTAGGTTTAGCATTAGCCAATATGCTAAAGCTAACTTTATATTTATTGGAGTCCCTGGTTTACTAACAAAACCAATTGCATTGACTTACACATTAGGCTAATTAACAAGGGTTGAGAATAGATTTTAAATGAGAAAAGATGTTTACTTTGTTACTTATATATTTTAAAATCCGTGAGGCTACAAAAATATTGCAGCTATTGTCAGCTGACTCCCTTTAGCCATAAATAACAATAACTAATAGAATTAAGATGAAAATTGAACGATCGTTATCTAAGTCATTCAAGAATTAAAATGCTGAAGTTGCGCAAGATTCTTCACATTACAAGATTTAAAATGCAACTGCAAGAGGCAGCTTGAGTTTATGCAACAAGAAATAAAAAAGGGAGACGTCAATTATCAAGACCTCGTACTCTATCAAGATTTGCCTCCCCTTTACTTAGCAATGAGCAAATATAACGTTGCATTGGGGCAATTAAGCTATTTCAAAGTAGTAATTGTAATAACTAATTAATTTAGGTAAAGTAATAGATAAACCACTTACTTTGAATCCAACTAAAATAAATTTAACGCCAAAAATATTGTTCTGACAAGCAATACAAATCCACAAAGTGACAAAACGAGACGAAACTACTACAGCGCTACCTTCAACCTGTGGACAATGGCCACATCACAAATCATAACAGCATTAAAAACTACGTTAAATATTACAAGTTCGCTTTTAAACTTAGTTTTTATGTAAATACTCAATCACATATTCGTAAAAATCTGATTTTAATCGTTCTATTGAATTATATAGGACTTAGTACTATAAAACTTATATATTTGCTAAATAGTTGCTAAGTTGACAAATGAGTCATTTATCCGTATCCGTAAGCTCTGACATCGTAGATTTGGCGCACGGTTTAAATTAACCGAACAATACATGAAATAAATCGACATTAGCCTTTGTTAATTTAAAGCACGTTTAGAAAAAATGCCAAATATATTTTGTAATTTTTAAATTTATATTTAGCATCCTCAAGTTGATAACGTATTGACAAGTGCGTGTCCTGTGCGTATGTCCCTGCCCAGTGCGGCAGTGCCCAACTAGAACTAGTTGGACTACATAGGATTGATCATGGTGTACTTATTACACCATGGGATTGATGGGAAGAGGCCCGACCACAGAGGGGCCCAACGGTCAACGATAATTCCTTCGCTGCAAACTACATAAATACGACGAAATACAACGCTGTTGCTGAACTAGCCGTCCGAAGAAAACACACAAAATACAGTATAATGTAAAATCAAGAGGGTATAATAATTAGTCGTGCTACCCTGCTAGGGGGAAAAAGCAATCGAACCATGGAAATTTCACGAAGAAAATGAAAGTCAAAGTCAGCAACCCCTAAACACTACCACATTAGTAACATCTTTAATAAATTCTTCACGAAACCCACCTTGAACTAAAAACACACCAATAACCACTAGCATAAAAACACCGATAATAATTGTTCAAAACCCACCTTTCGCCCTTTTAACCTTAAAAGCTTATTTCAATTTAAGAATAACTACTTAGAGTAAATTTTTTACTATAGAAATATGAAGACAAAAAAGTTTGGACCAAACCGGGACTTGACTTGCAGGGAGATTATCGTGACCACTACACTAATCGCCCGGTAAGCGAGAGACCCGGGTTCAAGTCCCGGTTCGGTCCACACATTTTTATCTTCTAATTAGGCTACTTTAGTAAAAAATTAGCTATTTAGCGTCTATACAAATTAAGATCTCTTACTTAGAGAAAATTCAACACGTAATATAGTAAATGTACATTACTTAGATTTCGCAATGATATCATAGTGCGTAGCGTAACCATTTTTGTTTCTGGTTTCCACCTCTTACGTAATCCATAGCAAAACTGCCTCAAAGTTAGGCAAAGCTTAAGGTTGTGGGTTCGATTTTTGGCGCTGCAACATGGGTTCGGAATGCGGTATGTGATGCCCACCACACATAGGTCATGTTACAAATTAAAAATACCATTTGAAGACTGTAAAAAACGATAATAAATTTAACAATTCAGTACAATTATTATGGACGGTCCCCATAGCAAGAGTAGTGAAAACCTTGGCTTTGTAGTGATAATGGTTACAGCATCGACATAATATAAAACCACACATAAAACCACTGGTTACGGAATTGGAACAATTAAAGTCAATGAATATAGTACTAGCATGAACTCAGTTCCGTAGATAACCAATATCATTGTACGAGTTTTTGTTTTATTTAGATAACTATTGCGTATTTTCTTTCTGCTAGAAAAAATACTTACGTGTTTCGTAGAGTGGAGAACTTGCGGTTTTCGGTATTGCTTTTGCAAATATCATATTTTGCTGCCTTATAGGGTTAGTTATTGGTACCCCTCTTACAAATTTGTGTCATGTACTTTTTTCTGGTTTCCAAAAATGTGTTGTAAATGGGGGTTTTGGTTTCTCATTATCGTCGCCGGTAAAGGTCTTACGCACTTTTACTGAAGTCCTGGGCCAGGTCAGGTTTGACGGGTTGTAACAATTAAATTTGGGCGCACCCCTTAGCTGAATCCCACTACACTTCTTATAAAACGATTAAGGTAAGTATATTAAATACTGGTTATTTAATTACTAGCCTCGAACAACGTTCATGGACGACAAACTTAAAACCTAGAGAACTCTGAATTGCAGTTTTAAGGTTAGGGCTAGGCTAGGCCACAAGGCTCACCCAATCTTGGCTCAACTAACCCAATCTTGGCTGTTTCCGTGCCAATGGCATTTTTGTTTTTGATGCTTATCTTACTGTCTGCAAGAGAAATTTACTTAGGACACAGTTGTTTGTTTAATTGGCTCAGTCTCAAGTTAAAACAATATATCGCTTAGTTTTTAGGGCCTGGCAGTAGCTCAGCATCAGTCCCTCTTGTATCATTTTTCATTTTCAAATCTGTTGGGGTATAGGCAACTCTGTAGCTACTCTCTGGCCACTTCCTAATCTGGGGTTTGGAGGAATCACACAACACCTTTTGTGAAAGCAGTCCAAAAACACAAGAGCTATCTGTGGCCACTACACAAGCGCTTTGTCTATTGTTGTACATGCTTAATGATGCGACCTCCTGCTTTTAAGATTTAGGAAAGTTAATTGTACCTTTTTCTTCTCAATTGTTAAACTATTGACCTTGTTCATCGTTGTGTATACTTCTTCAGAAAATATCCGATATCGATCCTTTTCAGAAAATAACATTAATTTATTTAATTTTCTTCTACAAAAAGAGTCTTGGAATGACTTATCAATGGCTGTAGGAGTTGATAGTAAGTTTGAAGTGTTCATGTCTACCTTTCGTTTTACTTTGAACAAGCCTTCCTGAGAAAAAACTAAAATAAAAGGTATTAACTCTTCCAAAAAAATCCAACTTGATCCTATGTTGCAAGTAATGCGTGAGGAGTTGCTCAACTTGTATAGTTTGTCTAAGGGCCTGCATTCCAGCCACCCTACTAAACGAAGTTATCTCGATGTTAAGAGGCAGTTTAGGGATCAGGTTCACTCTTCTAAAGCTGAATTGGTTCTAAGTAGGATCTCTAAGTCTTCCAACATCCAAAAAACAGCATGGGAGGTAATTAATGAACAAATACCAGGAAAGTCATCAAAACCATTCACAACGTTAGAGATCAAAACAAAGCAAGGAAACGTTCTTAGTGACCCAAAACTTGTTTCTGATTGTCTAAATAACTATTTCACTAGTGTTGGTAAGATATTGGGCAATAGTTGTGCTGCTTCTGATGCATCAATTAATTTTCAATCGGTTGATCATTGTTTTTATATGTTCCCAACGAATGAAGCTGAGGTAAGATCAGTAATTAAATCTTTGAAATCTAGTAGTTCTTCTGGCAATGACGGAATGTCGACAAGGGTCCTTAAGGCCTGTGCTGAAACCTTATCTATGCCTCTCACTTATATCATAAATGAATCTTTCGAATGTGGTAAATTCCCTTCATTGCTCAAAAATGCTATTGTAAAGCCATTGCCCAAAGTTAAAAATGCCGTAGCTCCAGAAGAGTTCAGGCCTATTTCAATTTTGTCAACTTTTTCCAAAGTAATTGAAAAAATATTTTTAAACAGATTGTATTCATTTATTGACTTGAATCGGTTACTTTTGGATAATCAGTATGGGTTTAGGAAAAACTCTTCTACCACTAAAGCTTTATTTGATTTCATTTCAAGTGTATCTTTATCTCTTGACCAACACAAGCATACCTTAGGAGTGTTCCTTGATCTCAGTAAAGCGTTCGATGTCGTGGATCACTCTCTTCTTCTTCAAAAATTGGAACGTTTAGGCTTCAGGGGAAAATCCCATGACTGGATTTCTTCATACTTACTTAAAAGAACCAGGTTGTGTCAGTGACCTACGTTGATGACAGAGGATATCTGAAGTACAAAGAATCTGAAAAGTTACCGATGCTCTCAGGAGTCCCTCAGGGATCTGTCTTGGGCCCTGTTTTATTTCTTTTATTTATTAATGATATATCCAGAAGTGTGTCTAAAGCTAATCTTTGTCTGTTTGCTGATGATACATCTCTCAGCCTTCCAGTAAATCTCTTAGACAGTTGGAGGTGGACGTCTTTGTAGAGGGAAATTCCATCGACAATGGCTATCTGAGAATCGTCTGTATATTAATTTTGATAAGACAAAGGTGGTAAATTTTTCTTTGAGAGGTTATCAGAATGCAGAAATTGGTCAAATCTCGTTGGGTGATTTTGATATTTCGCATCCTCTAGTACCAAATTTTTAGGCATCACGCTAGACTCAAAACTTAATTTTCATGAGCATATTGACCTTGTCCAGAAGAAACTCAATCGTTGTCTTTCTTTTAAGAAGATTGTCTTTTTCTCGAACAGACATATACTTTTCTGACATATTATGGATGCTTTTTTCCCGTTTTGAACTATGGTGTTTCTATCTGGGGATTTGATAGTTTTCGAGTGAGGGCAATCTTTAAAATTCAAAAAAGAGCAGTTAGGATTGTTCTAGGACTTAAAACAGGCTTCCTGCCGAGGTAAATTTCGGGAAAATAAAATGTTAACATTCCCATCTATTTACATTTTTAGTTGTTTGAGCTTTTTGAAAAGCAATCTTAGCTCATTTCCAAATTGTGCCCCTTCAGGGTACAATCTTCGGCGGTCCAATGTCTTGGCCCTTCCTCGTCACAGAACTACTTTTTATGAGCACCAGACATTCTATTGTTCAATAAAAATGTACAATAAACTGCCTTTACACTTACAAAATGAATTAAATATCTTAAAATTTAAAAGCAACTAAAATTGTTTCTTATTGAACAGGAATTTTATCGTGTTGGTGACTTTTTTAATTTTAAATTTGATTAACTAGTGTAAATTAAGATATTATTATTTATTTTGCAAAAATAATGTATTTGTGCCATAATTATAAAACATGTTGTAATATTTGACGTTGTCATGCATGTATTTGTTAATTGACAATAAAGATCTTGAGTTTGAGTTGAGTTTGAGTTCTCACTATCAATGTTCGTTGTCTTCATAATTTATTATGCGTTCATATTATTATCTCAGTAATAAATCATATTTATTTCTCGTTAAGCTCACGATTTATTACTTATAAATCGCAAAATATTTATTGTTCATGCTTAGTGCAAATTGTGTATTTTGTTAGTATCTTGATGACACCGAATAGACTGTCAACAATTGAAAAATGGTGTAAAACGTACATGTAAATAAATAAGTAGCACCCTTGGTGCACTAATGAGTTTTCAGTTTAACCTTATCCTTTTCTATAGTTTTTTCTTTTACAGCAACTTTCCGTCCCACCTTCATGAAACAGGTGATGGGAGAAAGAGATTGGAGACCCTTTATTTATGGAGGACTTGCATCTTGCACCGCAGAGTTTGGTAAGCAAAACATGCTTAATTCACAACTTAAAGGTGTAGTCCTAATATTTCAAAGGCTAAGCTTTCTTCGACAGGGATAGACACAGTTTAGACTAACTGGTTAGACCTGACGAAGAAAACTTAGCTTTTGAAATATTAACCAAAATAAAAATGTAATATTGGTTATTGCAAAGTTTTAACATTTTATGATATTTTCCTCTTTCAATGTGTTAAACAACTTTTCTTACAACCTACAGTGTTTACTTTTGAAACAATACTTCTATTCCAGGTACTTTTCCAATCGATACTACCAAAACAAGACTTCAGATCCAAGGACAAAAAATAGATGGGAAATATGTTCAACTTAAATACAGAGGCATGATCGACGCGTTTATGCAAATTGCTCGACAAGAAGGCTTTTTAGCTCTTTATTCAGGGTGAGTATAAATTGGAACTCTTAAGAATCACCTTTTTGTAATATAGGATGCCTAAATTTGATTACAATATTATCAACCAGTGTAGCTTGTTATGAGGATTAAAAGTATCCTTTCTAATAAATCACTAGATTTTGAACTTTGAAACTTAAGAAAGTGTCAATGTTTATGCAGGATCAAGCCAGCCGTGCTGAGACAGGCTACCTACGGTACCATCAAGTTCGGAACGTACTACTCGCTCAAGTCAGCCCTGGCCGGGGATCGTACAGAAGATGACGTTGCCCTGAATGTTTGCTGTGCTGTCGTCGCAGGGGTTATCTCCAGCGCTATTGCCAACCCGACAGATGTGCTCAAGGTTAGTGGTAACCTGGAAACATATATTAAACGATGAACAAATTTTGTTTTTCATTTAGCTCTGAAAACAGTTGTTTTTGACAGAACGGTGTGTTAAAGTTGTACTTTTATCCTAGGTGAAATAAACGTTTGTTTTTATGGTCTTCATATTGGAGGGACTGCAGCTATTTTAATGTATGATTTTAATCTTAACTAAGGTGTCCACTTGACCTTGAGAAATTGGGAATAAACTGTGAATTTCTGCGAAAAACTGTAAAAATCTATCTTACAAGAGTCATAGTTACTCTTGCCGGCAGAATTTGTTGGAATAAAATGGCTTTTGTGGCTTTGGAACGTGGTCACACATTGCGTCGCTAAAACAAAGCCAGAATTGTATCGGGGGACTGATTAGATTAGATTAGATTTAAATGGAGATGCAGTTCCGGACCGCATACACGTCAACCTTAGGTTTATTGTGCAAACTCCTGTTTCTCTCACTCAGGTAGTCCGATCCTTGTTCGCTACAAAGCTCAAGGATCTTTTGCCTAGCTCAGAGGGTTTGATTTCCTGCCACCCGACCCCCAGAAGTGGTCTCTCCTTGCCTCAAGGGAATCGCAGTCTGTCAAGATATGTCGAGCGGACTCTATAGAGCTCACATAGTCTGCAAACAGTGTCTCCTGTATGGAGACCTATCCTTGCTAAGTAGTTCCTGAAGTGCCCATGTCCAGTTATATATGCGATGGTTAGTCTAATGTCCTGTCGGCTTAGCCTAACTAAAGAGTCAGTTAAGGCCCTAGATGGGCCTTTGATTAGAAATTTGGCTGTTGTTTGGCCTGGAATATGATGCCATGTTTGCCTATGTTCTGAAAGCCTGCTCGTTTAGCAATGCCTTGATCAAGGAAGGGCTTACCCGACAGCTGGTTCTGGACCTACAAATGGGGACAGTGCTCCCTTCCTTGCAAGCAGGTCAGCTCGTTCCCAGTAAAACCCGATGTCCTGGGATCCACCCAGTTGAACGTTATTCAGACTGGACAGAATCTTCAGAGCCTGTATGCACTGCCAGACAAGTCTGAAGGTCGTGGTTACACAGTCAAGCGAAGAGCGGCTTGGCTGTCGGAAAATATTACTATATGCTTGTTCCTGGCTCCTTTTGAGAGCTCTAACTGCACACATTCTAGGATTGCGTATACTTCCGCTTGAAAACTGTACAGAACCGTCCCAATCCCCGAAAGGTTTTTCCTGGTGCGATCCTGTGTGCACCGTATCCAGCTTTCCCTTCTGTGAGGGAGCCGTCTGTGTACCAGATCGAGCAGTTGCTGTGAATAATGGCGGATTTGTCCGTCTTCCACTGTTCACGGGACTCTATGTTGACCTCATATGGCCTGGTAAATATGTATTCCCTCTTCATTAGATCTGAGCCCATAGAGAGAAGCGGGTGGTTTGGAACAGATTCCAGTGCCGAGACATGGCCTGTTCTAGATAAGCCCCGTCTAAGTGAGGCTGCAATGGAGAGTCTGTAACTTGTTTTCCTGGCCTCCATCTTAATGAAAGTGTCCAGTGGGGTTAGGTTCAGCACTCAGCAGCACTTGAAGTGCTGCCGTTGGAGTTGTGGAAAATGCTCCTGTGATACATAAGCAAGCTAGTCTTTGTATCTTATCTAACTTTGCTTTTATCGTTACTTGATTAGTTTCGGTCCACCAGACTAAGGCTGCATATGTAACTTGCGGCCTGATTACTGCCTTATAGAGCCATAGTGCCATGTGAGGCTTGAGGCCCCAGTTTTTACCTATAAGACACCTGGTCGCTATGAGTGTCCAGTTTGCCTTTTGTTGGATTGAGTTAATGTGCGGATTCCATGTAAGCTTCTGGTCCAAGGTCAAGCCTAGGTATTTAGTGATCTCTGAAATCCTTAATGGGAACCCTTCCAGCTTCAGTCTAGCTAGAGCATTCAGGTTTCTTATCCTTGTGAAAGGTAGTATGACAGTCTTGGACGGATTGACTTTAAGCCCCACCCTCCTGCACCATCCACTGACCTGTTCAAGTCTTGCATTCATTAAATCTGCTACAGTTTCTACGAATTTACCTTGGACCATCAGGACTATGTCATCTGCATAGCCCTGTATATAGGTGCCTGTTTGGGAAATGAGAAGATCATCCACCACCAGATTCCACAGAAGAGGAGATAGAACTCCTCCCTGCGGACACCCCCTGACAGTGGAGATTTCTCTAGTCTCATTAAGTAGAGTAGATTGCACTCTTCTGGTTTGAAGCATATTTTTAATCCACAAACTCAAGGTATGTGGTACGCCTCTCGATTGCTTTGCTAATTATGACCTCGTGAGATGTGTTATCAAAGCGCCCTCAATGTCCAGAAATGAGCAAAGTGAAATTTCCTTGTTAAACAAGGAATCCTCCGCTCTACTGACTAGCTCATTGAGGGCAGTAACACATGATCTTCCGCCTGATATGCGTGTTGATTCCTATGAAGAGGTTGTCCTTGCAACACTCTCTGTCTCGTATATCTTTCTATCAGTCTTTCCACTGTTTTCAGTAGAAACGATGACAGGCTGATAGGTCTAAATGCTTTGCTTGACTGTAGTCTGTCTTTCCTCTTTTGGGTATAAAGACCACCCTACTCACTCTCCACGCCTGTGGGATATGGCCAAAGGCCACACTGGCCCTGAAGAGATCGATAACAGCCTGGCACGGTGACGGAAGCGCAGCAACATTGCAGGATAGATACCGTCACCGCCTGGTGATTTAAATGGGCTGAATTGCTAATAGCCCACTTAATGAGATAGTGTAACTATGTTATTGGCTATGTCCCAGTCATTTCTAGCAGCCCTCGGCTTGAACTGCTCATGCGATTTGTGGCCAATATGTTACTGTGTTTGCTGCCAGGGAAGTGAGTCTCGAGGAGAAGTTCGAGAGTACTGCCCGCAGATTCGGTGAATTCTCCGTTCGATCTTTTCAAAGAGCCGATTAGAGATGGTGGTTCTGAGGCCATTATTTTACATAGCCTAGCTGTTTCTTTGAGTCCATTCACTTCATTTGTAAATTTCGCCCAAGAATCGAATTTGGCCTTCCTGATAGCCTTACTGTAACGCGTAAGACTAGCATGATAGACCTCCCATCTACCTGAGCTCTTGGCTCGGTTGAATTGTATTCTGACTTGCTTCCTTTGTCTATCTAGATCAGCACTCCACCATTTGACAGTAGTTTTGCCTTTCCTGATTTGCAACGGGCAGTTGTCAGTAAATGAGTCTGTCATAGCATCATTCAGAGATGAGGCAACATGTTCTAAATCGATAATACTCCGGATTCTTACAGCCAAAGATCTAGTCTTAGCTGTTAGTTGATCCGAGTATTTAGCCCAATCAGTTTTCCTAGGATTCCTGAATGGCTCTGCGTAGTTTTTAGCATCTAGTACCAATTGAATATATTTATGATCCGAAAGAGTGGCTTGTTCGTGGACACTCCACTCTCTGACGAATTTAGTGACACGGTGTTAAAAGTTATGTCGATAACTTCACTCGTTTTGTTAACAAACGGGGAGTTGCCGACATTAAAAATTTGTAAATTGTTAGAGATGAGGTATTCCATTAAGCACTCACCTCTAGGGTTAGTGTTGGAGCTACCCCATCCTACTTGATTGTGAGCATTAGCATCGCAACCAACTAAAAGTTGGCGGTCAGTGCTCTGAATTTTGTCAACCATAAGCCTAAGCTCTGGTGTTGGTGGCGGATCTTTAGAGTCATACGGGAAATATGCGGAGCTCACGACAAGGTTCCGCAAAGTACCATTGCTCCAATTGATTTCTGCAGTGCTTAAATCCCTGGAACTGAATTCCACTAGGGGTAAGCACTGGATTTGTTTGCTGACAACAATGCAGGCCCTAGGACCTTTAGCACTGGTGCAGACTATGATTTTGCCTTTGACATCGGCCAGTCCCACTATCCGGCCTCGGTGAAGCCAAGGCTCTTGGATAAGCGCGATGTCATACTTACCTGCCGTGAAGGACCTACAGAAAGAGGCCGAGGCCGCCTTACTGTGGTGGAGGTTTACTTGAAGGATCTTCACCATCCGGGTCCTTCTGTACTGGCTTGTCCTTCCAGGGAGGACTATGATGCTGGTCGTCCAGAGCCCGATGTACGCCCTGAGTCCTGCTGCTTTGATGGCGTGCAGAGTCTCCTCAGAGATCAGATGAGTGGTCTTCACTGAGTCTCCCACTTTGTTGGAACCGTGGGATATCAGCTTCCACTCTGCTGTGTTGAGCGGAAGATTCTGTCTGCCAAGCATATTCAGAATCCACTCTCGAGACTTGTCAGCGAGCTTCTCTGGGATCCTGAGGAGGATCTTGGTTGCCCGCAAGACATCTTTTTAGTCCCCAGCTCTGAGACCGGAGACTTCGCCCTGCAACTTGAGAGAAGCAGCAAGGTTTATTACCCAGTCCCTAGAAAGTGGGTTAGGGCATGAGACTATTAAGGCTCCTGACTCGAAGTAGGTGCCACTAAATATAGGGAGTGAGGTGCCAGGTGGTGGCTTGAAAGCCTCCAGCTCTGACAACAACATCTCCTCTACTATGCTAGCCCTTTCCTCTGTCAGTTTGACCTGTGGGAAAGCTTGAGGTACTATGGCTACTTTAAAAGTCGCCACTGCATCTTTAAAGGAGGTTCCAGTGCCAGCCGATGTCGAAGCAACGGCTGACCCTTCACCGGTTTTGACTTTCTTTTTCTCCATCTCAACGGACGGAGGAGTATTATGGTCTGGGATGTCTCTTTTGGATTGAGGAGGTGTAACACTAGCTACAGTCTGAGCTGCTGCACGTTTACGCTTCCTCTGCTCGGTCTCATTAAAAATTGTACTATCAAACTTTATGCCTTGCGCCTCTAGTTTAGCCTTTACGGCTACCGGCGTTCAGCACGGTTTGCTTAGGTGGTCTTTTAACTTGGAGATTTGACAGTTGCTCCAGGGCACTATCAATCTCCTCGTTGTTTGTTTTGGTGGAGCAGGAGATTTCAGCAGCTCATCTTCTCCATCATCTAGTGCTGGATGAATGGGCGCATCGATATCCTGCTCTCTATGTTTCTGTTTCCTCGCTCTTGGCCGGAGAGGCCTGCAGCGAGGGGGCTATGTTTGTTGAGTCAACGTCGATCTCTGGGACCAACGAGGACTGTGTTGTTGTGTTTGTTTGTTTTTGTTGCTGTGACATAGTGTTTCCACGAGTAGCTAGGGACTTAGGGAAGTCGCCCTGGGCAGAGCCCTGCGTTCACCCAGGGAAGGCTAGGGTACTAAGGGAGGTCGCCTGGTATCCCAAAGGCTCCGTTTAAGACACAATTGGCCCTGTGCCATTCACCTCTTGAGCACGGGTCGCTTTACACCTTGAGGTTGGGCTGGAAAGGGAGAGGAAGGATGAAAGGATATTGGGAGAGGGAAGGAGAACTCTCAGCTTGGGACGTAGGGAGGGTTGGCCTTGGGCCGATCAAACAGCATTAATAGAAAGCTATCAATGCTGTGTGATTTGCAGCGAGTTGCTTCGCTGTTAAGGGCACAGAGTGCTAACCCGCGGAAGGCATGGGCTTAAGGCAAGGGCGCAGAGTGCTAACCCGCGGAAGGCATGGGCTTAAGGCAAGGGCGCAGAGTGCTGACCCGCAGAAGGCGCGCTTATGGCACAAAAAAATGTTGGGGGGAACACCAATGCCCCCCGGGCTTTAGGCCCTTTCCGGGCAGCCCCGCCCCGACGCCACCGCCCTACAGCCAGCATGCTTTATCCTGTGAATGCGGATATGGATTGGTTCCCCTGTCCAGGCTTGACCTGGGATCAACCGCCTGACTTGCTGTAAGCCAGACCCCCCTTGAATGGGTGGGGGCAATGGGCTACACTGTGTAATGCTAGGTTACACACCCACCAAACGCGCCAGCTGCACGCCGATGACGCCGGGCCGCTGCAACCCGGTGATGTTTTAGCGTGGCAGTTCGGCCGCCGGCAACTTCCTAAGTCCTTCAGGGGTCGATTTTACTCGGTGGTCCTGTTGGAAAAGGAAGAAAGCTCCACAGAAGCGGGACCCGGCGAAAAGTCGGAACTACCCGACCCGACCGAAATCCCAACCCCCGCACCCAGCTGGCGAGCGCGGACCGACGTTGCCCAGGGAACACGACGGACGACTGTACTGTGGTTGTACAGTGTACTGCCTCCGACTTCCGGTACTTGCTCCTTGCTAGAAAGAGCTTTCTTCGAGTTCGCCCCATCGGGGGACTGAAAGTTAGAGAACAAAAAATTATGACCCATGATGTAAAAATTGTGATAACTTCCAACGTATGGCATGGCTAAAATCAAATTCGGAACGTAACGCAGAATTAATGATATTGCAGGCTGAGGCGTTGGTAAACGTTTCAAAAAAATGTGATATTACGCTTAGTTAAGCGTGGAAGTGGACAGGGTTAAGAGGTTCTTCTTCTTTGTGTTCAGGTACGCATGCAGATGCTTGACGTCAACGCGCAGGGGCTGCTGCCAGCCGTACAAGAACTCTACAGGCATGAGGGAATCCAAGGCCTTTGGAGGGTGAGTGTCACATTATATATTATTAGCTCTGTGTACATACAATTAAATATAAACAATTTTTGGTGTTAAAAGTCTCTTTAAAGTCTCCTATATGGAAATATTACTGATCTTAAAAGGTTATTTCTCAAAACATGTTTTACAAAAAATTGTGTGTGTTGGCCCACTTTGCACTGGTTCTGGTTCTGGTGTAGTCAGTTGTTGAAGACAGTGGACTTCCCCGCCGCTTATTGATTCTGACTCCAAACAACAGAAAGAGTCGGGGGCCGTAAAGTGGTAGGTTGTTAACCATTCCCATTTTTATTTACTATAATTTATTTTTAAATGTATTTTGATTTAGTGTTAACATTTCAGGGGGTGTGGCCGACTGCTCAACGGGCAGCCATTATCGCGGCGGTTGAACTTCCTGTTTACGATTTCTGCAAAGCTCACTTCATCCCGTACCTGGGAGACACGGTCGCTAACCATTTCACGTACGTAATCTTAGATTTTACTAACAGGATAGATCCTCTGAACCAAACTTGTATGCATATTTTTTTTTCGAGTCTTTTATTTTAATACTTGGGACCTCTGATCTGTCTTTGTTTGATCAAGGTGATGATTGTTTAGTAGTAGAAGTGGGAGGCAAATTTTGAATCTAGTTTATGAGAGGGAAAAGAAGGCAATACGAATCGTTTCCAAATCATGGTATCGAGAATCATGCAAGGAATTGTTTAGAACACTAAATATTTTAACGCTTCCTTGCATGTACATTTTGGAAACAATAAGTTTTTGTTTAGCAAAATGTCATTTGGATACCGAACAGCTTATCATTCCCACAATACTAGGTTTGTTAATCGTTCGAATAACTTTCATAGGCTGCATATTTACGACCAACTTCCTTGTGTAGCTGGAGTTAAACTATATTATAAATTGCCTGAGGATATAAGATGAGAGACAAATTTTAATTCTTTCAAACGGAAACTAAAACAATATTTGTTGAACAATTCATTTTATAGTGTGGATGAATTTATGAACCTAAACTAATTGTAGAAAATAATAAATTCATGCAAATATAAATATAGTTTCAAATAGGCTTAGAATTTATTTACCACTATCATTATTGTAATTTGGACCATTAGGTCTCCTCTGGTACTAGGGATTTTATCATTTCTAAATTATCTGTAAACTTATTTTAAGCACACATGTAAACACAATTATTTTTGTAAATGGCATTAAACGTATGTTATGTTATGTTAGGGTTAATCTATACTATAGTTAAATTTGAATGGGCTACCTTTGGCAAGTATAAATTTTACAGAAATGTTAATTTTTCAGTACAATAAAATATGAAATTATTTAATATTGAAATTTGAATTTACCATTACGGTGGCTAACTTGAGAATCTCTTATTACTTCCCAAATATTATGGTGTTTTCAAGCTGTGCCCAAAATTTAAGAGCAACATTCCTAAAATGTTGTTGTTAAAGTTGAGCTACACTGCCTAAGATATTATAACTGTAGTTTATAAAATCTAATTCAAGATAACTTTTATTATGTTTGCTTATATTTTCAGGTCTAGTTTTATAGCCAGTTTGGGGAGTGCTGTTGCTTCCACACCAACTGACGTAATTAGGGTAAGTAATCGCCTTATCTTTATTTTATTGTGTTTCGTTTTATCTGTCTTCTATGGCCAGGAAAATAAGTATCAAGTCGTTCTTTTCATGAAATCATATTTCTACTCCTGAGTCTACTTAATGAATCCTAATATCAAATCTACAAATTTGGTTAATCAGAACACGCATTTGAAGAGTATTAGTCAGTTTTACTTATTTTTGTGGCTTTTAAGTTATATTACTGGAGCCCAACTTTGAGAGTGGTATTTGGAGTATCTGACAAAAGTCTGCCAACAAATTCCACAAGAACTGCAGATGATATCATCCCTGACAAACTCTCATTTCAACCAATTGTGTAGGATTGCACCATCCACGAGAGAACAAATGTCAACCCAGAAGATAAATAAAAATTTTTTAAGCTCAAGCTTTGTGTTTAAACTTTAAAGTAAAGTGAATCCAAAGACACGTTTCTTCTTTCTTTGTGGTGTACAGCCAACTTCCGATTATCCGGGCTAATTAAGGGGAGGAGAAGCATGGAAAACCAAAAACACAAATAATCCAAAACTATAATAAGAACAATAAGACCGAAAATTGACGAAATTGAGAGGATAAAATTCTTACGATTGAATTTAAGCCTTCTTTTTTACAATATCGTGAACCGTCTGCTCTCCCACCCCGTACTGCACAGCAAGCAATTTAACCGTTGCCTTTTTCCGTTTTCTCAATTATTTCCAACTTTTGGTGAATTGATAAAACAGTTCGTTTCCATCACTAGGTCACGCGCGCATTAATTATAGTCTCAACTGCACCACTTTTACTTTGACACCGACATGTGTCAGTGACCTTGGCTGAGAGATGGAAGCGAATATACGCGGCACGGTCGATCCAGACTCAATCTCATTTGCTCCGCTTGCGTTATAGTGCCTGGTGGCGCGATGATACAACGCACGCGGTGTATCGATCCGAGCTGTCCTTGAAGGAGCCTCAGTTTTGGAGCCCACAGATTACACAATATTGCGCAACAATCACAGAGCGCGTAATTAGTGAAACCAGTATGTGATCCCTTTACTGTATTGGTAATTTATTTGTCTTTCATGACATCCGTTCCTAGTTGCTCATTATTTAAATTTTTTTTCTAGTAGCTAACCCGGTTGAACCGCAACCTGGATAATAAGCACCCGGTTAATCGAGTTGACTGTACTTTGGTGTAACAACACCATGTTTCAGAGAATTGTCTGTCTGTGTAAAGCTGCCTAATGCTAATGATTGACTTTTCCTAAGCTGTTATTGTTACTTATAACTCTGAAATACATGTGTTTGATTGAAAGAAATCCTTGGACCAGAATAATTAGTTTAACTTCAAAATTATCATGATGCAGATATTATTGTAATTTTGTATCAGAATATATTTATTTACTTTGCTTTTCTCCTCTTTTAGACAAGATTGATGAACCAAAGAAAGTTGAAAGCTCAAAGCTCAAACCAAATATATCGTGGCAGCATGGACTGCTTAATACAAGTAAGTTATAGTTTTATGAAACTATTAGTAACTGTTAGATCCGCTGTAAAAATTAACCAAAATAAGTTTCAGTTACGCTCTACAAAGTTGCGTATCTGAATGAGTACATGCTTGACATTCTATGTGGACTAAGTGAACAAGTTTCTTACTAAGACCTTGGTAAGTCTTCATATCATTTACAGAGTGTCTCAAACTTTGAGGTTAGGTTTATTGGGTCTGCCATTTTGTTCTTTTCACTACCGTATATACTCGAGTCTAAGCCGCACGCGAATCTAAGACGCACCCATAATTTTCCCCTGAATATACGGTAAAAAACTCTACACCCTCGTATAAGACGCACCCCCGTGTTTTTATAATGTCAACAGGTAGAGGGCTATGATTTGTCAGGCCCCTGACCCTACTTAGCAAACAGTGACGTAATTGCCAGCTGCAGCTGTCAAGAGTAAAAGCAGAACAAAGAATGCATCACGATTGCCTTCCCTCACCCATCCCAAACCCCTGTCCACCACTACGCCCCTCACTATTGTCGGTTCCATGTTCACCTGGCAGTGCGGCTTATGGGAGACAGTCTACCTACTAGCTGTCCTAAATAACACCGGTACTGGGTTAACGTCGGCAGCTGCAGTTGCCGCCTCACTTTCATAACCTTCCAACAGCCATAACAAATATTTAAAATTTTAAAAAATGTTTTCACCAATAAAGTTGTAATTCTTAACTTTTCTTGATTCATTTGACGTGAAAAAACAATTTTTAGTCTTAAGTTTCATATTTTGATAAGGCGGCGTGTTAGCGATTTACTGCAGCAAAAATAGTATTAGTGACTTTTTTGTACTAGTGAGTGTCCAAATTATACATTATAGTATAGTTAAGACTTAAACCCTACAATATAAAGACTTTTATAAAATTTAAGGCAGATTCTGTGGGTTAATTATAAAAAATCATTCTTGGTGTACGTTACAATCTTTAATATTTGATATACACATTTTGACATTATCGTTTTCATTTAACTTAGGAAAACACTTGCAACAGTCTAAAAAGATGTGTGGAATGAAAGGCAGACACGCGTCTGTCTACTTCTTGTGCTCGGCGCCGTTGTTTGTTTATGAGTTGCAGGTGCATTCCTCCCCCCATTATCACACCCCAAGTGTCTCCATCTGTGTCAACATAACCCAGCCCCCTACGGTTCACATCGCCAAATATTTTAGTTTAGTGGGAGGACTGTTCAGAGACGTGTCGGCTTTTTCAAATCGTAATTCCTTAATATTCTAATAGTTCCTTTTGTTTAAGATTTATTTTTTACCTTTAAGTTTTGTGCAGTATATTTATTGTATCTTTATACAAGTCTTGGTAACAAATCAGTGTTTTTTAGTGTTTAGTGAAGTGTTTACAGTTTAGTGGTTATTTAGCCAATAGTTTCTCAGTGAATAGTGTAATATAAAGTAAATATTAGTGTAAGTGGGCGTAGTGTGAACATATACGGATTATGGCTAGGCGACCAGGAAACCTATTAAAAGTGCTGATGTAAGCGGTTAACTGTGAGTGTGTTTAAATACTTTCAAAATCTTTCCCGAGAACAACGTTACGTTTTGGGCTAAACAAACCAGTGAAGCAACATCAACAAGTGTGAGGTCAGTCCATAGGTTTCGCAAAGAAGAAAGACTAGGAAATATTGTCACGCCAAGAAAAACTCCTCGTAAAATTGAATACAGGACTAGTAGAAAAGAAAATATGATGGGTTTGTGGTAGGTGCGATTAGGAAAATTGTTCATTCTTTCTTTGCCACAAACACTCCACCAACTCTCTGACGTTTACAAAAAATCAATGACGATGAAGATCTTCCCATGTTTAGCAAAACTACACTGTGGCGGCTGCTTAATGAAAACGGATTTTGCTATGAAAAGCGAAATAGACAATCTATGTTGATAGAAAGAGATGATTTAATTGTATGGCGTCATTCGTACTTGAGAACAATTAAGAAATTTAGAAGGAAAGCAAATGCATTATTTACATGGAATGAAACCTGGGTAAACGTTGGGCAACATCATCGAAAATTTGGAAAGACCAGACAATTAAAACACCAAAACAAGCAGTTCAAGCTGGACTGACTACAGGTCTCAAAGATCCTACTCAAAAGGCCCCGGTTTGTCATCGTTCATGCAGGTAGCAACACTGGCTTCGTGAAAGCGCGCAGTTGGTTTTCTAGCAAAGAAAGGCGGCTGATTTCCACCATGAAATGGATGGGGCTACGTCTGAAAAGTGGTTTTGAACAATTGATACCAAATGTTCCAGCTGGTAGCGTAATTGCAATAGACAATGCTCCATACCATTCTCGCAAAATAGAAAAAATTCCAAATACAAAAACAAAAAAGGAAGAAATAAAAAAATGGTTACACGAGAAAAACTTAGTTTATCCTGAGGATAGTCTTAGAAAAGAACTGCTGGCTGAAGTGCAGAGAGTGAAACATCTGTACTCATTAAATATTATTGATGAACTAGCTAAAAGTCATGGCCTCACTGTGCTTAGAATACCCCCCTACCACTGCGAACTAAACCCAATAGAATTGGTATGGAGCCAAGTAAAAAGACACGTAGCAAAACACAATAAAAAATACGATGTGAAACAAATGGAGGTGTTAATTAATAATGCGTTTAATTCCGTCACCAATGACCAATGGAACAATTACTGCGAGCATGTAATTAAAATTGAAGAAGAAATGTGGAAAATGGACAGTCTTCAAGACGACGTAGAACCACTGGTTATCCAACTGACGGAGTCATCAACAGAAACGTCCAGTGACAATGATGACATGAGCACTTCGCATCGCAAGCCAGCATGGAGTCAGGCGTGGCGGCACTGCAGTAACAAACCGGTATGTATGAAGTACGTAAAACATATTTAAAATAAAGCAACAGTGATTTTAACTATTATAATTTGATCATTAATATGTATTTGTTTTAGATTATGAATGAAAGCGTTAAGCATACCCTGAGAAACCATTAGTAAACATCCTTTTAGCTAAAAGTAAAAATTGGTTTCACAATATAAATTGTTTTGACAGTTTACACAGTATCACAGTATTGAAATGTGTGTAGATAAATTTGAAGGACATAAAAGTATAAATTACAGAGCAGGAATCGGGCCGGTCTTGGGCATGTAAACGCTGCCTTGAGTCAATGTTTTCACGGTGACTAGTAGCTGTGTCTCTCATATGATTTGCATGGCTACGGCTACCGTACTGCCAGGTGAACATGAAACCCACAATAGCACAAAAATGTTGTAAACAAGGGTCAGAAGTAGAATGAAAGACAGGTAGAGAGAGAGAGAGATGAACCACCTGGGAAGGCTGGGATATGGCGAGAAATATTTTTTGTAGTTAGTTCATGTTTTTGCCACTGGTGATTGCCCCATATTTCCAAGCGCTAGTGTTTGCTTTGAATAGATCCGTATCTCCTCGTATGCTACTGCTTCCCTTTCTCTTCCTTCTTTTCCTTTTAACCTACAGACAAGGAGGGAGGGAAGAAGGATGGAGAACATGACGAATGCAATAAGAAGCAATTCTGAGTACCCTCTAGTCACAAAAATTCTTTCATTCCACTCTTCAAAACAGGCAATGCAATGCAAGTATGCAGCCCTGTTGTGTTTCCTACCTCTCGTGGCCTATCTGAATGTTTTTGTCGATGTTTTGAGGGTTTTGTAACTCTTCAAATTAACTCAATATTTTTATCATTGTGTGAAGCACTTTCATTATGTACTTCTTTTAGAGCCAAAATATGGTAAATAAAGTCGTCTTAGATTCAGAAAGTTATGTATTTATTTTCTCCCATTTTACTTATGGGATTTGGCTCAAACTTAATTAAAATTTGTATCTAAGTAAGACCATCTTTGGGAAAAATTACCAGTATGATCTAACTTACCATTTTATAAAAGTGGCTAATTTAAGGTATTTCCGAAAATTTTCTGAAATGAGGCGAGATAAAGTATTTGTTCCACCTGGTTCCTGCCTGAAAAGAAAAATCCAATGTTGTCCACTCCTAGTTGTAATATTGTTACGCTCTGTATACAATTCAGTTGTGTTGCCTCCAGACTGTCCGTCACGAAGGGGCGATGGCCCTGTACAAGGGGTTCATCCCGGCCTGGCTGAGGATGGGACCATGGAGCGTCATATTCTTCATCTCCTACGAGCAGATGAAGCGCTTCTACTGAACTCGACTTGCCCGAGTACCGTACTCTACTTACAACAGATCAAGTCTGTTACTATCGTACTTAATTTAGCAGTGTTTGAAATTTACTCTGGTACTTTTGTGTGTACCGGTTGTTGAAAAGATTGAACTAATTATTGTTTTATCAAAAAGGAATAGAAAGGAGAGCAAGCTCACCTGAATAAAGTAGAAAGACATAGGAGGACACGGACTGTCAAATTTTCAGCTCTACTAGGACCTTTGTCAAGACAAAAAGAGATCAACAAGAGTAAACAAGGTTTATTAATACTAACACTGCTTTCACCTTCTTTTGCTTGGTAGTAAAAAAGTTAAAGTTTGTCTTGTTTAACAAGGCCAAGTCCATTGAAAATTTGTTTCAACGCCTGCAAAAGTATATTTATCTTCAAGGAGAACATTAAAAAAAGAATAAAACAATTAGGTCCTTAAATTCTTGCATTTTCAACCCAAGGCCAGAAACAGTAGTAGTACTGAGCCTACTTTACTCTTTCAAGTTATCTATTTTTCTCTTGACAAAGGATCCTGAAAATTTGACCGTCCGTGTCCTCCTATGTGTTTCGAATTTATCCCGGTGAGCCTGCTCTCCTTTCTATTCCTTTTTGATAACATAGCCGGGCCTAGTGCCCTTTTTTCTAAATCAAATTTATTGTTTTAGTTAGTGGGCAATTTTGGCTATTTCAAGTCATCTTTGCCAATGTAAGCATTCGCTCATTGGTTTAGGAAAACATTGAAAATGAAACCGTACTGTTTATCAGTACATTACTTTTAAGAACAACTTTTCTTGCTCCTTTCCTAGTTTTGTCAGAAGTTTAAACTAGCACAGAGTATATTGGAAAAACAACTTAAAGCAAAGTTCTCTGATTTTGAAATCCAAGAAATCCCACATACAAGGACAATCAGGACAAATGCTTCGTACAACTTAAGTCCGTAGAGTACATTTCAAGCACTTTAGTCGTCACCAAAGCCTTTCAAGTAGCGAAACTGTCGGTAAGAAATGTTGTGTAAAGGAAGTTGAGAACATATGTATTTATTTTGTTAGAAAGCGTGAATGTTGTTTGTTAACTAATGATGATTGTTGATTTTTTCCATGAGAGTTTATGGATTATATTTAACGTCTTAGAAGTGAATGCCTTCAGATGTTTAAATGCATAGGGAAGTATTAACAAAGTAGAACTATGAGTAGAATTTCAAAATATGGATCATTTGGAAAAACATTTTATATTTATCTACAGGGTGTTTCATAATTTTTACAAAATGAAATTGGAATCAGTCATAAAGTTAATTAGATTTTAATTTTTAATACAATATTTTAGCTCTTTTTAGCCAAGAATATCACTTAGGAGTTATGAAACCCCGGTTAATAACTTTGGTTTGATTGGTGGTAT
The DNA here is from genome assembly GCA_018831715.1 of Matsumurasca onukii. NCBI lineage: Eukaryota > Metazoa > Arthropoda > Insecta > Hemiptera > Cicadellidae > Matsumurasca > Matsumurasca onukii. Next base: position 2,504,371 of record CM032065.1, read on the forward strand.
TTATAATTATGAAATACGGTAAATAAAAATACAATCTATTAGTTTAAACTGCTAAGGTAGAGACTAAAGTCTGAAAGATAATAAAACCAAGTCATAAAGTTTTCATCGGAAATTTGGTTGAACATGCATTTTTACAGCAACTAAGGCATTCCATTTGAATTTTATACTAACCAAAATTGTTTTGGATTTTATTGTTATTGTGACTAATTATTATTGCTTTTATTTTACAATATATATTATTCTGCAAACGTATAGAAAAGTATTGTTAAGTTTGTGTATTATTTTTAGTAAAAACTTCGACTTTAGCAGTACTTTTTCAAAACTGTGATAGTTCTTTCTTACTTTTTAGGACGTGGCAAAATCAATTTCAACTTGATTAATTATTATAAAGTGTTGCTAAGTCTACATATCAACTACTTGAGCCAGGTTTCACAAAAATCACTTATTTTTTGTAAAACACTCATATTTTTATAAATAGGCAATCTATTTATTAAAGCAGGCAAAGGTTTTGCATAGGTGCTGAATTACTTGAAATCAATAAGTTTTATTTAAATTCCTCAATATAACGTAAAGGTGTTTCAAAACGAACTTGATCGAGGTTGAAATCAATTTGGATCAAACGTAAGCTTGTTATTACTTATTTTTCTGTACAATTCAAAGTATTTGGTTTAAAAAATAAGAAAAATAAATCTTACATGTAACAGTTTTGTTTATATATATATTTTTTAAACCGACCAGTTGTTAGAAAATAGCATAGTTTTCAACTTTAAAGGACATAGTACCATTTAAGCGTTTTTGAAACACCTACCATCTAGTTTGCAAAATAAACACAATCATCTTTCTAAATATATTTAAGAAGAATCCTTTTCCTCAACCTTAATTTAATCAAGCAGTCTTAATTAATGTTAGTTCTTTGTAAAGTTGTTCTGGATATTTCCGGTTTACCTTAAATAGTTTTTCATTCAGAAAAGTGTGAGATCGTAACAAATCAGTTCAATATCCATTATTGACAAAAAATTCATTTTAAATTTTATAAATAGGTAATTGTTTTATTTAACCACGTTGCATTTACAATTAGTGTACCATTTGTAACCAAGCATTGTCTAAAAATGCAATGCCTTTTATTTTAATTTAAAATTAAGCTACAGCTTTTATTTTTTGAAATGAATCTCTGTGTTATACTTGTTTTGAATATACTGGACATATAAGTCAAATTTTTCGCAGAAAACTTTTGGTTTTGTGTGAATTTTATTTTCACGCACCGAGTACAAAATGTAAACCGTTTTACTTTAAAATAACAATAACATAGGTTTGGCAAGGAAAAGCTTGGTCCTGATTTTAGCTACACCTTTTTTAAGCACAGAATAAAATATATAAAGTCTAGATTATAGGATTTTCAAAGTAATGTGTCCAAAAATGTGATAACTAATTTCTTAGCGCTTAAATATCTGTTACGTAGTGTCTAAAAGCTTTTATTGTTTAGTCCTAATCTAGTTGAATTCTGTTACAGTAGATTAGTTATGTAGTAAACTGTGTAAACAAAATTACATTATTTTGTTTCAATATTAATTGAAAAATTACTCTTTAGCATGATAATGTTGTGGTAGTGGTTATGAAAAATTATAATATTACCTGTTGCCGGTTTTACAGTTCCAATATTTTATAGGTTAGTTTTAGAGACATGTTAAGTTTAAGGATCTCTTAACCTGTTTTAGTTTTTGAACCATCACACTTATCTAGTCTATCGATTAGTTGCACTTCATAGTCAACTGTATTTTCGTCTAGTTATTTTCAATTTGATGCATTTTTGGACAGCATTATTTAAAAAGAGGATTGGGTAATCTTAAGGTAATTAATGAAGAAAGTTATGTTTAACCAAACACAATGTTATGGTAGGTATATTGCACATAGATGCCTCAGCAGCAGCAGTTGAGGCAGCCCGAGTACAGATAGCACTGCCGTCTTTCTCCCCCCTTCCCCGGCTCCACACGTGACTTCAGTGTGACTGGGACTTGTGGCGTGGTCCTGTAATCCAGCTTCATGGAGGTCAGGTTTTGAGGATGATATAGGTCTAAAGAGGCTCAGATAGATAGTCTCAGTGATCATCTGATGATACCCGCATCAACTCCCACCATCGTTTAGACATATCAGACCATCACCTGCATGGTTCGGAAGTCACGTTAAGCCGTTGGTTCTTGTATTTCCATTGGTCATTGGGCTATTAATTAATGACCCATTCTAAGGAAGAGTCGGCCTTAGTTTGTAACAAGACTACACCTCATAACTCATTACTACCACTCATCACACTCATCCTTCACCACATATTTGCCTTAAAATACCCTCATGAGAGTGGTCGGCATCTCAAATAGTGATTTAGTGACCAAATCGTGCGATTTTCGAGAAAAACTAAACTTGCGTGCGTTAGTGGCTCTAGTCGAGACTCTTAAAAGAATTCCCCCACAGTGCTTGGGCTGCTACAACTATATTGATTTCCCTGTCTCAGCCATTCAACTTCTTCGTGAAATCTACTTCTCATAACATTATCATTAATTTAAAAATATCATAATATGCTTTAGAATATTCCTAGAAAACACATCTAGTATCCCAAAGTGTCGCTACGTACAATCCAGTGCCCCCTTTCCCAACCAACCTATTGTGAAGTCACTGGCCTGAAGGTGTTCCTGACTCAGGATGTACATACAGAATGCACCAAAATAAACAATACTAAAACTGAATGAGCTATTTGTTTCTCAGCTGTGACAACTTTTGATTGTTGCAAAGTCCTTACGGATACTTACCAGCCGCACTGATTTAGCCGGTGTTGCTTTTCTTCAAGAAACCAACTCGTTTCCTTTGGAACAAACTTCCTTTATCAGATCACACCCTCTATCTTACATCACCTGACACTTATATTATGAGGAATGTTAAAGGAGAACTTTTTTTGTGAGGACTCATAAGCCACGATAGTTCAACTCAAGGAAAAAATAACCAGGTGTCACGTAAGAGGGATAAACAACCCATCAAATGTTCAAGCACAGTACAATACTTGAATGAAACTTAACGGAACATGTAATTATTTTATTTAAGCATATTTAACTTCTTTATAAGTGCATACTTTGTTACAGTACTGTAAATACGATGTTAAAATTTCAGTATTGTTTGTTTTGGCGCATACTGTACTAGGGAGTGTACGAGCAAATACTTTTTTTTTCAATAGCCGGAAACAAAACATCTTCCAAAATTTGAAACTGCTAAAGTTTTAAAGTTTTATTTTTGCTACTTATTCACTATATTGAACCACAGAGTACTGTAAATAGGATAGAGACCACCCCTTGAAAAAAGTGAAGCTACTCTGGCCACTGGCTTGTGGTGACCGTTAAGCAGCCTGTACACAGCGTAACACGCTCTGACTTTTACATAACATGTATGTGACTTTTCTTTTTATTAGTTTGAATTAAAAACTATTAAAACAAGTGGTAAAAAATTTTCTATTTAAAATGGTGCCAGTGATCTGTTTGTACTCTTAATTATAGTCTGGCGGCATTTTACTCCTAATATCTTACATCTGGGCCTTAGCGTAACTTATATTGCACAAAAAATTTTTTTAAGAAACAGATACATGTACATCTAAATCTACAATACTTAATGAAAACTTTATTTCCTACCAACAAAATTCAGATAACTCAAAATTTTATGCTATGATTGAACTGAATTATAAGTCAACTCTTTGCTCAGCTCACACTCAAGGCCGAAGAGGCACCAGTCACTCTTTACTCCACGCTCTAACGGAACATAGCTTTATATCTCTGCTCTTATCTCTTGCACTGCTCACATCTCTTGATAGGTATTAAGAGGGTTATTTCAATACTCTTTCATCCCCTGAAAGTTACTCCCTAACATTGCCAATGGTTTATGTATTGGTTTCTAGTACCTTAACTACAACTCTACTCCTAGATGATACCATCCCTTGACACCTACACAAGTGCACTTGTTTCATCTACACTAAGATTCAAGATGAGTTTAACGATATTTGGTTTATATTGTGTTGAGTTTATTGTAGAACTTAGTGTTGATTTCTCCTTTGTTCCCTAACAATGTTCCTTGTGAAGCGTATTCTCTTATTGATTAAGGGAGAGAGTCGACTATTGGAATCTGTGATTTGAAACACAAGTATTTGTCATCATGTACAAACAAAGAGTGTAATTTTTCTGAGGAAATAAAATATTCTTTAAGAAAACCTATGAGTTTTTTTCCTAATTTAACATTTTAGTTCTAGTTGAACTGATTTATACCATTTCAGATTTAGGCTTTGTTCTCACTCATGCCTGTGGAAAGAGCTGTGGCGGTGGCCGGCATCCCGGCGGAATTGTTACGAGTACATGGTTTTATATGAGAGGGTTCACACTACTCGTGTGAGTTGCGTTTTACAGGCATCCCGGCCTGCCCAACTGATTTCCATAATTCACTAGGACCTGAGAACTAGTGCTTACACTTTACGAAGGGGGTTTCCAATTTCTGCGACTTTGGTACCAAATATTTAATTTTGACTTCAGTTTAACCCTTTGAGGTCGCCCTTTGAGGTCGCGTGTCGACTATAGGTCGACAAACGCTATTTCATTTTGAACGCTTGGATGTGCAGTATAGGAGACGGTTGAAACCTACCACTCCCTCCCCCCTCCTCGGCAACTCAAGTGTGAGTTTGACCGCCCACGACAAACAGCCCGGTGGTTTAGTGGTTATAGTGACGGACAGCTGGCCCCTGTCTGTCACAGCGTGGTCGAATCCCACCCGGTGCGCTCTGGTGCGGTGCAATGCTAGTTATTGGATCATGCGGGTGCAGGGGCCACAATGACCGCTGAGGATCACTGAAGAGAAAATGGCTCATCAAATCCAGTGAGGCGGAGAGTGGCACTTTTTGAGCTTAGGGAGGCGCTAAATCCCCGAGCTTAGAGGTGTGGTTCAATGACTGGTAATGCACCGTACCACAGAGAGGGGTTTTGCTAAAATTTTGCTTAAAATTTTCCTCTAGTTTCGACAAGGGAACTCCCTGGCATCTCTGAGGTCCTAGTAAATTGTGGAAATATTTAGTTTTCAAGCACAGTGGCCAAAACAAGATTAAAAATGAGTTTGTAGTACCAGGGTCACAGAAGTTGTCAGAAGACCTTCAAGATGAATTTTTTTCTGAAGTCAAGTTCCTTGTTCACTAAGTTGCTTGTTGTACTTAGGTGTCTCTAAGGTGAATCTGTATTTTCTCCATTAAACAATTATACAATAATAGATACAAGCAAAACTCAAGCTAAAACAAATTAGAGAGAAAAATAGGGCCCCAAGTAGGACCCCTGCTCGGCCTCAAGTCTAGGGTCCGAGCAGGGGCCTACTCTGGTCATGGACTAAAGCGTTGATGGTTTATCGTCAATAACTTCCGAACAAAACAAGATACAAATTTAAAAAAATCATATTCGTGTTCAGCGCAACCAGACGGTGCAAAAAAATGTATAATATATTTTGGTTTGTGAAAAAAAATTTCACCCCTCGTTGGCGGTTAATTGTGAATAACTTTTGAACGAAAAAAGATAAGGTACAACGGAGTGCAGATTCGTAATCAGCGGGACGAGGCGGTGTTAAAAAATGTATGATTTGTCTGATTTGAGACGCAAAGTTTTTCGCTAATCAAAAACCTAAGGTTTTTAAGCCTTAGGTCGGGCGATTTTGGCTCCGTTTTTGTTAATATCTTCGAACAAAAGAAGATAAAAATTTTAAAAATCAGATTCGTGTTCAGCAAGGCGGCTACTTAATTTGTAAAATCTTTTGGTTATAACAAATTTTTTTTCAAATTGACTGTTTTTAGAAAATATTCCAAACGGAACAAGATTAAGAAAAAGTTTTCAGGACTGTTTTGGGTCGACAAGGCAGTGTCAAAAACTATTACATGTCTAATTTTCAAAAAAATTTTAGCCAAAATTAGCGGTATAGCGTGATTTTAGGTTTTTGGGAATAACTTCGAACGAAAAAGATATTTTAAAACGGTTTAAAGATTTGTGTTCAGGCGACGAGCGGACCAAAATAATGTGTCATATGTCTGTTAAAAAAAAGTTGTCACCTGACGAACCTTTACTTTATGGCCGCCATTTTGAAACGGCTTGATGGATTTTATAACTTTTGGTCTATTGGTGTATAACAATATTATACATATTAATTTCAAATTTCATCAAAATCGGATGAAAGCCACTATTTTACATCATTAAAACCACTTTTTGGGAAAAATCCTTCCCGAAAAGGGTGTTCCGGCAGTCCGATTTTGCTGGTTAACAAACTCAACAAAATATTTACAAACAGAACATTTGTACCAAATTTCATGAAAATTGGACAAATTTGAACACTACTTTCAGTTGTAACCGATAAACGGATTCAACTTATCGAGAATTTGAGATAGCCTATGTTTTAAATGTTCATTTCCATTTATAAACTTTCAAATATAGGCCAAAATACACCATAATACAAAATTCACCAAGATACCTCATTAAAACTTAACCCATTAATATAAAACTATCACCTTTCTTGTTGCTGGCTTTTCAGATTTTCAGCTTAGTAGATTTGGGAAATATTTTGTTCCAAGCACAGTGGCAAACAATATTTCCCAAATCTACTAGAGCCTCAGAAGGTGGCAGGAGACACCTTAGTACAACAAGCAACTTAGTGAACAAGGAACTTGACTTCCGGAAAAAATTCATCTTGAAGGTCTCCTGACAACTTCTGCGACCCTGGTACTACAAACTCATTTTTAACCTTGTTTTGGCCACTGTGCTTGAAAACTAAATATTTCCACAATTTACTAGGACCTCAGAGATGCCAGGGAGTTCCCTTGTCGAAACTAGAGGAAAATTTTAAGCAAAATTTTAGCTAAACCCCTCTCTGTACGCGTGTCGACCTATAGTCGACACGCGACCTCAAAGGGTTAACAACATTTTACTAAAACTAAAAAGTAGCCTTCAAAAACAACCTCACAACCATACGAAAAAGCTTTTACTTTAAAACATATTTATTTACAGTTTTGTAATTGTCAAGCTGTCATGACTAAGAAGTGAGTGTCCGGCTGACGTAATATCCACTATCCTTGAGACGGCGGTAGAGAGCGATGTACTTGCATGCTGCTGTGGCTCTCGGGGAGACGAACGCTTCACAGAACTGCACTCGGCTGGACGCAGCTTCACTCAGAGTGCCGTCGTGCAGGCATCGTAGAAATGCCAGTACAAACGTGTAACAGTTAAACGTTTCATCATGGTACCTGAAATAGTTTGTCGATTGAAAATTAGGACTTACTTAATTAACACTTACTTAACCTTTTGTGCTCCAATGGCGAAATGAGCCCGACATCAGAGCAGAACGGCAAAATAGTCTAGTCCGACACATTGTTTATTGCATATAGCGCAAACAATAGGCAAGGACTACGCTACACTAACCACACCTAGCAGAGAACACCGAAACTACCACTCCCTCCCCCCCGACGCCAACTCACGTGCGAGTTTGATAGCCCACGACAAACAGCCCGGTGATTGAGCTTAGGGAGGTGCTAAATCCCCGCGCTTAGAGGAGTGGTTCAACTACTAGTAATGCACTGTACCAGAGAGTGGTTTTGCTGAAATTTTGCTTACAGGGGACTAGAAAAACCCATACGGGAGGCTTTTTACAGAAAATTTAAAAATAAAATTAGAGCGCAAAGGGTTAAGTCTCTGAAAATTTCTTCAAGTGAGAAATGAAATGGACTTCAATTTCTGTTGGGGATTTTCTAAGAGGTGGCCGGATAGATCGGCCTCGGGGCACATACAATCAAAAACCAAAAACAAGAAAAAATGCAGTGGCCTGTGACGCATAAAGTGGAAATCATTGCTGATAGCCATGGCAGAGGTTTGAGTGATTTATTAAGTAAAATTCTCAAACCATAAGGTTTGTGGTATCTTCAAACCCAACTCAATAATGAACCAATTACTAAATGACGTTGAACAAGTGAAAAATAGAATGGGTTCCAGCGGTACGCTTGTTTTGCTCGGAGGTACAAACAACACAGGCACAGAAGACATAAATATTGCTGAACAAATAGGAGAGGCCTTGCAACATACAACTTCTACTCGAGTTTTAGTATGTTCAGTTCCTTATAGATATGATCAACCTAAACTCAACTCTGAAATTGCACTAATAAATAAACAGATCAAAAATACTGTAAACCAGCATTCCCATGCAAAGTACTTATCATTGGACAACATACCTAGAAGATTATACACACGTCATGGCATGCACTTTGGTAGTTATGGAAAACTCATGTTGGTTACTATCTTAAAACGCAGCATTGAAAGTTCAGAAAAAGAACTCAATCATACAAGAAATGTCAAGAAACCTCAAATCCCTGGCGATCAAGAACGAAGTAATCCCCCTACACCTTTCTGTCTTCCATATGAAACATACGCAGATGCAGTTCGGCAGTCTAAGAAATCCGAGGAGAAGTCCCAGCCTTCTACACTGAATAGTTGTTTGACTCAATGTTCCCCGATGGCCCAGCAGCAGAAGAAAGTGGACACGCCCCCGCAGATGACAACGGCCGGACACATAGACACTGACATAGTATCACTCATTCTTTTTTAGAAACACCTCCAAACTTGTTAAAGTCACTGGTTAGGAGTAAACCAAAAGTAAGTAGATTAAATGCGCTAAATTTGAGTCCTAAAAGAATTAAGATTTTACATCAAAACGCACAGAGTGCAACCAATAAGTGCGAAGTATTAGACATATTGTTATCTGAAACTATAATTGGAGAATTACATTTTACAAAACATATTTTGCAGGGAAAAATTTAAGCTGGGTGGTGTAGCTATATTTTCAAAACCAAGTATAAAATGTGATTAATTTTACATTTCAGCTATCAGCAGAAAGACATTTTGAGGTTACTGCACTTACTTTTCATACAAAATGTTAAAAAAAAAAAGTAATTTTGATTGTGCAGATCTCCTCTTGGTGATTTTGATATTTTTTTTAAACACATTTCATGAACTTTAATTGAAAATTCACAAAACCCGTTTCATTATTATAGGTGATTATAACATAAACATTATGAACCTATGCGATCCAAGAGTAAAAAGCTTTCAAAGTTTGTTGAATACTTTTAATTTATCATGGGAAATAAATTCTCCTACATGGGTAACGAGCCACTCCGCTACAGCTATTGATAACGTAGTTTCCAATTTGGCTCCTAACATAAAAGTAGATGTGTTGAATTCAGCCGTATCAGGCCATTTGGCCTCAAAGTGTTACCATAGAAAACTGTGACTCTTTAAAAAGTCCTCCTGTTTCAACTATACAGAGATGCACAGCACAGCTAACTATAATATTGAACTTCTTAATGAATATTTAAAATATGAAAATTGGGATGAACAACACTCTTACTCCCCTTCTAATCTCAAGTATGAGTGCTTCATTAACAAACTAGTTTACTACGTTGACTGAGCTTGTCCATATAAAGTGTTTAAAAAGTCGCTTAAAAAAGTACCATCTGGATGGATTACCAAGGGTATCCAGGCATCGAGGAAAAACATCAAAATATACTACAAAATGCTTCCTTTTTGTCAAAGTCAAAGCTTTCTTCAATTTTATAAGAAATATAAAACAGTTTATAGAAGGGTTATTAAAGCGGCAAAATGTAAACATATCAATCACAAGCTACAAAGTTCTCAATGTGTGAGTACAACTGCTTGCAAGCTGGTAAATGGGCTGAAAAATAACCACAGTATACCCCAAATTGAAATTGAAAAAGGAGGAGTTTTGGTTAGCTCAAGAAAACCTGAGATGGTAGCTCAAGAATTCAACACATACTTTTCAAATGTTGCAAATAATGTTATCAATCAGGATAAAACAATAAATATTGCTAATCAAGGTAAAATCTTAAATTGCGGATCAATGTTCTTAAAGCCAGTTACCCCACAGGAAATTATAGATATATTTAAAAAACTACCTAACAAAAAGTCTACAGATGTAAATGGTATTTCTCAATGGCTATTAAAACAATGTTTCATACACATTATTAATCCATTCACGTTAATCATAAATCTATCTTTTGAAGAGGGAGTTTTTCTTGATTTATGGGTTCATCATACATTTTTGCTAAGTACTTTAAATGATTTTGGGATTAGAGGATTGTCCCTTAAATGGATTGAAAGCTATTTGTCTAACAGGGGACAAATCGTTGCAGTCAATAATGCCATATCAAACCCTCTACATATAAAGTTTGGTGTTCCTCAAGGATCAATTCTAGGGCCCATGCTGTTCAATTTGTATATTAACAACTGTAAATATAGCCTTAACGATTCGATAGGTATACAGTTCAATATGCTGACGATACAACGTTGAGTTTTGGCTGCAAATCAATCCCAAGTCTTGAAATTTCTTGCTTTGAAAATGTAAACGCATGTATCCAATATTTTGAAAACCTGAATCTTAAAACCAATCTAGAAAAGACAACATGCATGAACTTTAATTTAAATTCAACCCATAATAGCGGTGCATCAGTAGCAGTAGGGGATCAACTGCTAAAAGAAGTGGATCACGCCAAATTTTTAGGACTTTTCACTTTTTATAGATAAATCCTTATCTTGGGACTCCCATGTTGATCACATTTGTAAAAAGATCTCTTCTGGAGTTTTTCTTTTAAGGAAAATGAAAGATTTCTGTTCCATAGATACTCTTAAGGTTGTTTACTATGGAACCATACAATCTCATTTGTCTTATGGGATTATATTTTGGGGTAACTGTGCTCAAAGAAGGTTGTTAAGAGCATTTATTCAACAAAAAATAGCAATTCGTGTAATTTGTAATCTAACCTCAAGGGCTACATGCAAAGAACACTTCAAAAATTTGAATATAATTACATTGCCTTCACTTTATATATTTGAAACAATTTCATACTGTGTTGGCAAATGTGATTAATTTTAGTCCAAGGTTATAATGTTCACTGTTACAATACAAAATCAAATGTATTGTACAGACAAAAAAGCCACAGATTACAAATATTCAAAAAATTACCAATACAAGCAGGCATCAAATTTTTAAATAAACTTCCAAAAGAAATAAAAGACCTTTAGCCGGATTCAGCTTTATTCAAAAGGAGATTAAGAAAACATTTATTACACCTGGCTCCTTACTCAGTAGGAGAATTTATGGAACATACATAAAGGTATACTTGTAATTTGTTATTTTATCATCAATATATAAATTAAATACTTTTATTGAGGGTTTGTTTCAATTTTTTTTCTAATTCCAATAATGTATAGGGATAGTTCTTATACAGCTTTTTTATATGATAAATATTATTCTTACCAGTGGCTTCGTTAATGTGTTATTCATGTGGCACTGTTTGTTATTCACCCATCCATTCCATACTAATAAATCATATTCATTTCATTTCACTAGTCAACACAATTTTCATAATTGTTTTATGACTATGAAATAAAAATTATATTGTAATGTTACGTGAAAACTAGCACATAGCTAAACAATACTCATTAATGTAGAATTGACACTCCGAATTTGAAATTGAGCATGACGCATCTTAAATGAACAATGACTTAAGGGCGTGCTAAAAAGCTTTTGAGTTTCTCTCGTCTCTCTGCATAACCTAAAAGACGAATAATTTATTTATATTTTGTGTTATTACACCCTTAAAGAGTAGGGTCCTGTAATCCAGTTTCATGAAGGTCAGGTTTTGAGGATGATATAGGTCTCAAGCGGCCCAGATAGTCTCAGTGATACCTGCATCAACACCCACCATCGTTTAGACATATCAGACCATCACCTGCGTGGTTCGGAAGTCACGTTAAGCTGTTGGTCATTGTATTTCCATTGGTCATTGGGCCTTTAATGACCCTTAAAATTAATGACCCTTTCTAAGGAAGAGTCGGCCTTAGTTTGTAACAAGACTACACCTCATACCTCATTACTACCACTCATCACACTCATCCTTCACCACATATTTGCCTTAAAATACCCACATGAGAGTGGTCGGTATCTCAAATAGTGATATAGGGCCACACACACATGCTCAATTATGCTTTAAGTGAATATTACGTTTGGTGAATATTACGTTGGTGGTGGGTTACCTCTGAGAGGTCCAGCAGTCCTGACCAGCGACAGATTGGAGCGTAGAGTCCCACCGTTGAATCATGGGCTCAGAGGTGAGCTGAGTCACCACCAGACACTGAGTCCAAGCCTGGCGTCGGTTGTGTGTCAACCCGTGCTGGTCGTACTCTACAAGCCGTCCACGAGAGTCTGTCACGCCGATGTGCAAGTCTGACGATGTCTTGTAGTCACTGAACACATCGTATAATTAGTTAGATTGAGGCAAATCTCTCTCAAATAATATATTTATTTGCTGAAGACAGTACAAAGTATTGCGTAGCAAAATACAAAAACAAATTACAATAAAATGAAATTAAACATTCACACTCATTCCACATTCACACTTAACATCAGACCTGGCTTTAGGTGGGGGAGGAGGAATTAAAATGTGATTTAAGGAAATTAGTTGTTTGTAAAATCATCTATGAACTCATCCACCGATTAATAAGCTTTGCTTAACAGCAACCGTTTTATTCGAGATTTAAAAGTTTTGGCACTTTCAATTTCTTTTAAATTTTTAGGAAGGTGGTTGAAGAGTTTTATACCTACTTGCATGGGTAGTTGTTCAAATTTAGATGTTCTATGTTGACAAATTTGCAAGTGGTTTTTCCTCTTGTGTTATAATTATGATTGATTGATTGAACCAACATTTTATTAGTTTTACAATACAAAATCACTTCTAAGATATAGAGACAGGGAAGTGTCAACAAACCTATTCCTTTAAATATGTCTCGACATGATTCCCTGAAACTTGCTTTTGAAATTATTCTTATAGCTCCTTTTGCAGCCTAAAAAGCCTCTCAAATTGAATATCAATAACTGTAGTCTGGTACATACATAGACGGTTCATTGATAGAAGAAAAGGCACACAGTCCAGCCCAGGTGCAACTCTCAGATAGCTTGGGAGGCTTCTGTACAGTGTAAAGTGTTTAAAGCAGTCTTCACATTTGAAAGCCTTAAAATTCTGACCTTACCATTCCTGTACATTTATGAAACAATAGTTTATTGTCTTTCTAAATGTCATATGGTTCAAGGTAAAGCAATTCATTTCCATGAGACAAGATTTGCAAACTCCTTCCGCATAAACCATCACAGATCTGCTGCCTTTACAGGTGCGTGCCCATACTGTTTAATAAACTTCAAATAGAAATAAAAATTACAAACAGTTACAACCAAATTAAAAACTTTCTTCTTTCAAAAAGGTTTTTATAGCTTAAAGAAATATATTGATGATTCCTGGAAAAATTAGAAATATTTAATCTATGACTACAGTGTCATAGATACTGGTGGTTCCTTATTGTTAGTTCAAAATGTTGTATATATCAAATCAAATACAGTATATTTATTTATTTCCAACTTGTAGGTTTTCAATTGTGTTTATACCTGAAACAATTTTGTTGTCAAAGTTTTAATAAGTAAAACAATAAAAGAAACAAAAAATAATAATCTACAGGTACAAAGGACACACCTATTAATCTTCTCAGACAGTCAGGCTGACCTTAAAGAGCTTGACTGCCCACTTATCAACTCCTGTATTGTCCGGGAATGTTCCCAAGCGCTTTCGGGCTCTAGCAAGCTGTAACAATAGAAATCCTGTTTGGCTTGAATGGATACCGGGGTATCAGGGTTTTAAAAGGAACAAAAAAGCCGATCAGCTGGCTAGAAAGGGAGCACTGTCATCCTTTGCTAGTCCAAAACTAGCAGTAGGAATCAATCCTCTTTTTTCAAAACTATGCGTGACACACTGAGCAATGGAAACAACTACCATGTCAGGAACCCGCCAAACTTTTAGTCAAGAATCCACTAAGGATACTTACTAAAAATCTGACCAGTCTCAGACGCCAGAACATCAGACTAGTAATCTCAAATATCTCAGGTCATGGGCACTTCAGAAATTACCTAGCCAAAATGGGTCTTCACTCAGGAAACACTAGTTGTAGGTTATGTGAGCGTACTCCTGAGTCCACAAAACGTCCTCATCGAGAGAATAGGTCTTCTGGGGTCTCGTGAGTGGCAGAAGTTATATCCACCTGAATTGGGAAGCGTGATCCTCGAGCTTTGTAAGCAAACGGTGTTGGGTTTGCCTAAATAGGAGAACAGGAAGCCAACACAATAAAGCAAAGGGATGACATCCACATGGTCAAGTACCTCATTCCCAAACAATCTCATCTAATGATTAGTTAGGGCCTTAGTATAGTTCAAATGCAAACTAAAATGGAAAATTAACAAATAAACGTAGCTTGCTAAAACAAAAAATAATTTAGGACACCTTTCTTACATTGTTCAAAAGATAGAGCCCATCTAGGACCTTTTTCTCAACTTGTATACTGTAAAACTCAATTTTGTTCCTTTTAATTTTTTCTTCAGTGAATATGGTAGAAATTTTAAAGAGCAAAATTTAAACCATATAAAGATATCAAAATGAACGAGACGAGGCACTGGTCAAAAAATTAGTGCAATTATTGTTCCAAGCCTTACAACTGCAAAATTCAATAAAGTTATGTTTTATTAACTTACTTGAGGAAATCTCCGTTAGTGGGTTTTATAACAACGGCACATGGATGTTGGTAGGCTCTGACAAACGGGTAAGGCACTCTGAAACAAAAAAATAAGAAACTCCAGTAATAATTCAGTCTATAGCTATAGAAGGGTGTAATTTTTAATGATTTAATGCAAGTAAACAAGCTGATGATCATATATTTCAAAGTAAATCACTATTTGAGATGCCGACCACTCTCATGAGGGTATTTTAAGGCAAATATGTAGTGAAGGATGAGTGTGATGAGTGGTACTAATGAGTTATGAGGTGTAGTCTTATTATAAACTAAGGCCGCCTCTTTCTTACTTCTTAGAATGGGTCATTAATTAATAGCTGAATGACCAATGGAAAATCAAGGACCAACGGCTTAACGTGACTTCCGAACCACGCAGGTGATGGTCTGATATGTCTGTGATGGTGGGAGTTGATGAGGGTATCATCAGATGATCACTGAGACTATCTGAGCCGCTTTAGACCTGTATCATCCTCAAAACCTGACCTCCAAATCAAATCAAATCAAATCAAATCATCTTTATTCAACCAATTGACACATAAATATACAAGACATTTCTATGTACAATTCCTGAATGGCGTTATTACATAATTCACAATAATACAAATACAACATTCAACACATGTCACCAAACAATTACTCCAAATAACATCAGTCAACATATCGTTATTCTGTTATTTGTATATTAATAATAAAATTATAGTTCTTCCAAAGAATACTCTCCATGAAGCTGGATTACAGGACCACGCCACGAGTCGCAGTCAAAACAAGATTGACCACAAGATTTAAATACAAAACACCAAATCCTTCAGAATCACTCTGTATAACACAGTGGTCCTACCACTTTAACTCAACCACCTCCCATTGCAATGAAAATACAAAAAAAAACATTAACTTGAAACTCAGATAACAAAATAATAAAGAAGTAACTAATATTTTGTAAAACATATATTTTGTACATTTAGCTTTATTGTGAAACATTAATAACACATTTCCTAAAAGCCAGGGAGGACTGCCCATGTCCTTGAGTATGGGCACCCATGGAAGCGACCAAAGAATATTGCTTTAAAATTTAACTACCTAGCTTAGAGACAATTCTGGTAATCCAGCTTCATGGAGGTCAGGTTTTGAGGATGATATAGGTCTAAAGCGGCTCAGATAGTCTCAGTGATCATCTAATGATACCCGCATCAACTCCCACCAACGTTTAGACGTTCAGACCATCACCTGCGTGGTACGGAAGTCACGTTAAGCCGTTGGTCCTTGTATTACAGTTGGTCATTGGGCTATTAATTAATGACCCATTCTAAGGAAGAGTCGGCCTTAGTTTGTAACAAGGCTACATACACCTCATAACTCATTACTACAACTCATCACACTCATCCTTCACCACATATTTGCCTTAAAATACCCTCATGAGAGTGGTTGGCATCTCAAATAGTGATTTAGAGACGATTCTAGTATATTAAACTTTTACTGCTCTAGACTGTACCTGAACGGTATGACGGGGGACGCCAGGTTGTACAGACAGGTTCTACAGACAGGGCAGTGTTCTGGCACCTGGAAACAGAAGACTCGGGGACCACAGTGCTGTACACACAAGATCCCAGGGTCACAATCCATCTGTAACACACCAGCCGCATCCGCATGTTAATGTAATAACCAGTAGAACATAGAAATTTAAACTATTAATTGCAAAGAAATTATCATATAAGTAAAAGAACAAAAGATAGACGTTCCTTATTAAAATATTTAAGCACTCATATATAAAGTTTTTTTACTACAACTTATCCGTAGGGACGACCAGGCAGAGACCTTAAAGCATCCACTGAAATTTTAGGTGACTGTAAAATATCTGTTAAAATGTCTAAATAAAATAGAGCATCCTTATTTGGGGAGATGCAGCGCCTGCCACGCTGATTTCTCGGACACCAAATTATCTACCTGAAAATGCAACGACCGTGCAAATCTCGGTGGAAGTGGGTTTTCTGCCTCGAAGGGTGGAATTGGTGGGGGTGAAGACACCGCTGCAAATTGACCACCGGCACACCCGTCACCGAGGGTGGACTTTTTTTCCAAAATATTTTTGGTATTTTCCGCATTTGTCCGGAGAGAACGCACTGGGTGCTACCTTTTTACCTGAGACGTTTAAACACAAAGTGAAACTCTCTGGACATACTTTGTACACAAAACAATAATGTTTTACCATATAAACAGGGTTCTCTGGCGCTTCGTTGTCAGTCTGTCTGTTTGAATGTGTTTTTTATTTAG
This sequence comes from Matsumurasca onukii, assembly GCA_018831715.1. Taxonomy (NCBI): domain Eukaryota; kingdom Metazoa; phylum Arthropoda; class Insecta; order Hemiptera; family Cicadellidae; genus Matsumurasca; species Matsumurasca onukii. Next base: position 2,521,353 of record CM032065.1, read on the forward strand.
ATAATTATGACAATAAAACTAGTGCTCCAATCTACTACAAACCAAACTTCAATCTAAACTTAAAATAAATAAATTAGCCTGTCAAACTTCAAAAGTGGCGGGCGTTCTAAGTTTTCAAAACTAAATCCAAAAATGTATAAACTTTGAACAAATCAAATGAGAATAAACACATTTATTGTAATTTCCGTCTCTATATAGTGATTATTTAAAAAATGGTAATAAAGTACAACACGCTTTTGTACAGCATTATTTGCAATGATACGAGTTTTCCGTTCGTAGCAAAAACTCTCTGAAACAAAAACATCTGAAAACAAATAATTTTATTTTATTTGTGAAATATCGCAGATACTCTAATTTAACTGTTTGTAGTATAAAATACAATTCTGACAGAAAACAGGAAGTGGTATGACAATGCTTTAAAATGTCTTTACAACTCAAATTTAAAGACAGCTCAGTTTGATCAAATCAGTTAATAAACAAGCATTGTTTATATACGGTGCAAGCATTGTTTAAAAAGTCTGCAGATTTTAGCTAATAATTATGTTTACCACATTTACGCTAATAGCCCTGCCTCGCCATCAATTTTAGTAAGTTATAAGCTACTAAAACAAATTAAGTGTCATTATATTGTACACGTTTGTTGTAAGCTTAACTAACAAACCCGAAATGCTACGAGCATACTGAACATGTTGTTGAAATAAAATCTAGAAATCAAGGGAAAACACTTGCGAAGTTATATTGGTTTGGCTCTGACTCTCTGAGTGGTTTTGTTGTACAATATTGAAACTTACTGCAAAGTTAACATGTACAGTACTGTTAACTAAAAGTTATATAGGCCTATTCAGGCTTGAATGTCTGTAAATAAAGAATAAAGGGGTTTCTTGAGCGTGTCTGTAAAGGGTTTGGGCTATAAGCATGCTGGAAAAGCAATGGACGCATCTGCCTGGTCTGTTTGAACCTATTTGTTTGTTTCACGTCTCCTGCATGCTGGACTGGTCTCGAGGTCCCCTACTACATTTCTCCTGATGGCAGAAGTGCCACAACCCGAGTGTGATTATGTTCAACTCAGTAAACTTTAATAATCCTGACTATCGCGTGGCAGGAACTCCTACGCCCCCTTATTTGACAAAAGAAATTGCTTTATTTATTCCTTTTACAAATCCAGTGTTTCCAGGAAATTTCTAGTACAAATCTGGGGTTTTCGGATTATAAGGAAACCCAAAACGGCAGGTCGGTGGGTCTAAGTTATCAACGCCCCCCCCCCAATTCAGGAAAATAGTTATTAAATAAAAGAACGGCACATTTCGTTAAAGCAGCTCAAAAATGATATACTATTATAATTTATAACATTGCCTGCATATTCCCAACGACACCACTCCCTAATAAAATAAAGTGGGAGACCCCAGAAAACATTTATGGACACAGTTTTACAAATTACAAACCTCATGTAAAATATATAGGTTTTTTACAATTATGTTACATTATTGATTCAACTTATAAAATATCTATTTTTATTTTTGCAAGGATATAATTTATATAGTGATGTAAAACAATTAAAACTAACAACTGGAATAGAACAATGCAGGATCTTTGCCAAAAATTCAAAGTACAGTACCTACATATGAATAAATTTGATTTGTGAGTTGAAAATTTGTATTTATATATTTTTGAGATACCGTACTTAATTTATTGAAAAGACATAATTATTAGACTTGAACCCTTTTAAGATTAATTTATGATCCATGTGTTCATTTTTATAATTATTTATATTTCCACCTAACTAAACAGCTGTTTCTATTATTGTTAAACATGGAAAGTACAATGTTTTTGTTTTCCATCTGAATGTTGTAAACCAAGTTACTGGAATACATTTTTTTAATTTCTTTAAAAGCAGTTTGACAGTTTATTTGATGTTTTAAAATAGTTTATTTTGTCCGTAGCAAAGTGTCCAAAGGACTATTTCTATTAAGAACACTTTCACTCAACTGCAGCTTAGATGTTTGATGATGGCATATTATGGAATCATTCATCCCCATTTGTCTTACGGATTATGCTTATGGCGTAATTGCTCAGAAACAAAAATCTTAAGGATTTGTTTCCTACACAAGAGAGCAGTTAGAATAATTGGTAAGTTAAAATTTAAAGAATTCTGCAGGAAACATTTCAAATCCCTATCCATATTGCATTTATCCTTTATGTACATTTTGGAAACGTTGTTGTTTTTAGGGCTTAGTGTACTATTGTCGAGAACATCAATCAATATAACACAAGACATCAGAATTTGATCCCACCAAACTACCATACGCTTCCAAATCCCGCTTCCAACTACGATAACCTACATCACTAAATCACTAATAATAGCCACCGTTTGGAAATGTTCAATAAATTGCCGACAAATTCTGGTAAAAAGATGTTTAACAAATTACCAGAAAACATCAGACAAATTCAAAATTTTAAAACTTTTAAGTGTGAACTAAAGAACTTTTTATTGTCAAATTCGTTTTATACAATGCGAGAATTCATGGAAAGTGGTATTTAAATTTTAATTGGCATACTAATATTTTTTATCATATAGCTGAAGATGTTTTAGCTATCTTTTCTTACCAGTGGTAGTAGATTTTGTGTTTTTTTTTGTTATGTAGTTAGTTTGTCAACACAATTATTACTAGATTGTATATTGACAAATAAAACTTATGAAACTTAACTTATGACACTATTTGAGATGCCGACCACTCTCATGAGGTAAATATGTGGTGAAGGATGAGTGGTAGTAATGAGTTATGATGTGTAGTCTTGTTACAAACTAAGGCCGACTCTTCCTTAGAATGGGCCATTAATTAATAGCCCAATGACCAATGGAAACACAAGGACCAACGGCTTAACGTGACTTCCGAACCACGCAGGTGATGGTCTGATATGTCTAAACGATAGTGGGAGTTGATGCGGGTAGAAGATTGTATACTAAACTTTCCGACAACGTTAAAAATTGCTCTACTACAAAATTTAAAAACAAATCTTAAAAACTACCTTGGTGAAAATTCATTTTACAGAACAGCAGATTTTATGTATATTTAAAACTAAAGCTCATCAATTATTTAATTAGGGTTCATTGTCTTACTTGTGGTATGAAAATATTTGATTTTATTGTCAAAAAACAATTTATATTGTAATATTATTTGACATTAAACGTATTATTATAATAATTATAGGATTGATTCGAACAAGAAAACACCAAAGTATTTCTATCGCCTCAAGCTACAACAAATGCCACATTCTATTGATGATGAACGGTATTGATAAGGACGTGGACGTGTGGGTGGTGGGTTGTTTACATGGTTACCATGGCAACGCGTTGTTATGGTCTACACCGAGTGGTCTACCGTCACTGTGTGCTGTGTACACCGACCATCGCACGCTAACAGGTATCTTAGTTTCAAATGTTATATTAGTTAACTCATCTAATGTCAAAACGTTTTGAAATTTTATATTTGTTTCATATGATTTTTAGTTAAATATCACTTCATGCATAGTTAATAATATTTCAATTTCCTTCCAATGGTTCTTAATAAATTGACCTTTTTACAAAGGCTTGCCACCGTTATAGGAATAGTAATTAATTCTTTAAGAGGTGTCATTTTTTCTTTAGGGCAATAGTAAGTGGGGAAATACCTTAGGCGTGATTTTCTTGGTCACAAAGTGTTTTTTAAGAGCTTAACTTAATTTTATTTCAAAACTGTTATTCTAGAAGTTTCAAAATTTTAACATTCCCTCAATATATATCCTGGAATGTGCAGTGCTGTTAAAAAAATCAAGATAAACTCAAAATTGTTCATAATTCTACAAAGCAACATAATTTAAGGAATTCTCAAAATTTACAAGAATTAAACTTTGACACAAGCTTATTTTAAAAACATACCTATTACAATATCTTGTAAATTTATAACAAAATTCCATCTAGCATTAAGCAAGAAGGTGTAACATCAAGAAATTCAAACATAGATTTTTATCCAATATATTATACGTATTACAGCATCAGGGACTTTCCGGAAGTCAATTATTAAGTGAATTTATCTTTATGTATTTTAATTTTGTTATTTTTTACTAAGCCTATGCACTTAATGTGCCGATGGTGCCAATAAGTAAATAAGTAATAAGAAGCATTCAACCGCTAGATATCCAAGGTGAAATAGAAACCTCCCAAAAATATAGTGAAGACGAGCATGGCCTTGATTCCCAATCCAATACTTTTAAACAACATAAAATCTCTTTGAAGTGGACTCAAAATGTGTCTAATTTTTAAAATCTTCCAACGGTCGACACTGGAACCCCCACCCTCCTGTGGTTATCCAATACCACAGGCTCATGGTAGATAACCCCCAAAACCCCGAAAAGTGGAGTGGGTTCGGCATAGACGTGACGAGAAGGGTTGTACCCAAGACCTCCAGATAAAAGAAACTCTCTAAACGGATGTTGTTCTGCGTCAAAACTAACTTTCCAAGAGCTGCCCGGCGACGCTTAAATGCGAGGGTTCGCTGCGGCCCGTTTTCACCCTCGATGTGTACGTCGCCAACTGTCGATGTTCTCATTGGCTGTGACACTATCTAAAATACTTCTTCAAGACTGGTAGCTAGCCTCTTGAAAGTTTAATACTGGCTTTTCTGTTTAAGTGATTATCATTTTTAATTATACTGTATCAATAATTTATCGGATGACTGTCTGGTAATAATGTGAAAATTCTGGTATTGAAGTCTGGTATTAAAGTCTGGTATTGAAAATTCTCTTTTCAATATTTATAAATGACTTGGTCCAGCACACTCAGGGATCAAAGGTTCTTCTCTTTGCTGATGATGCGAAATTTTTTAGAACAATAAAACCCTTAATGATTGCCAAATTCTGCAGAACAGTATTGATTTGTTGATGAAGTGGTGCTACGATAATGACATGTCCTTGAATATTTCTAAATGCTCCGTGATGTCCTTCTCCAGGTCTAGCACTCCTATCACCTTCCCTTACATGCTTGACGATCAACCCTCGGACGTTCTCTGATAATCAAAGACCTTGGTGTCATACTTTCATCAAATTTAAACCCTCAAGACCATATTAACTATATCTGTAAGAGAGCTAATTCTGTCCTATATTTCATCATAAGAAACAGTCGCAACATGTTTTCTATTCATGCGTTGAGGATCCTCTACATTCATTTGGTCAGACCGCTACTTGAATTTTCGTCACCTGTTTGGAGCCCTTATTTGATTGGTCACATTGAGAGACTTGAGAACGTTCAGAACCGTTTCATTCGTTTGGTTGGTGTGCTACTGGGCTTTGACTACCGCACTGTTCCAATGCACGATCTTCAGCTTCAGTTGAACTTGATGCCACTTCATACGAGACGAATAATCAACGACCTACTGTTCCTGAGGAAGCTGGTCAACTCAGACATTGATGCACCTGATCTTCTCTTCAAGTTGGACTTCCGTACTTCTCGTCATTTGCGCCAAACCCATCTGTTCGCTAGACGTCAGTACCCAACCCAGTACTTGTTCCACAGCACTTTTCCTTATTCTTCTGCTGCTCAACTGCTGGCCAACAACATGCCGGACGACATCGATCTCTTCTGCACGAGTAGTGACTCCCTCAAAAAGAAATTGTTGGGCTGGAATGCGCTTCATTGACTTGCTGTGGGGTGTTCTTTCGCTTCTTTGTTTTCGACCGTTTACCTAAAATGTTTTCATTGTATCACATAGAGTGTTTTTTCTTATATAAGTTAAATATTTTATACTATATTGTTAATATTTATTAAACTATTTAGATCTCATTGTTAAATATTTATACTATTTTATTATTGTTAATTATTTAAACGTATTTTATTACCGTTAATTATTTATATTTATTCTATTATTGTTAATTATTTATACCTATTTATTATTGTTAATTATTTATACCTATTTTATTATTGTTAATTATTTATACCTATTTATTTATGTGAATTATTATACTTATTTATTGTTATAAATTACTTTACTTCTTTAATTATGTTAATTTATCAGTATGGAGATTCAAACTATTATATTTTACTCACATTATCCAAGTTAGTATTTAGAGTCCAGTTGCATGTTTGGCTTGACCCTTAGTATGTAAGCCCACCCTAATTATTTATGTACTTCTATAACGAAATGTATATTATGTTGAAATTGGTTTCTGACCGTTGAAAGAAAATAAATAAATAAATGTGAAATTGTTGCCAACACTTTGGCTTTGTCAAATTCTACAGCATGTTTCCCGTTGTCGAATTATAATGATGCTTTGTCGCGGTGTGAACCGGAAGAACTAGATTATAGTTGTGACACCGGCCGGGAAAGCCTAAGAGTTCAATCAATCAAGAATAATATTCCAAACGATGCACGTTTTGAACTTCATCGTGCAACTGCACTTAAGATTTACCATGTCCGTGGTGAGACAGAGTAACAGTGAGACAGAGGCAGAGATGTTGCCACAGCAATTATCCATATCTAAATTGTTCTTCCAATAACGTAATTTGTGACGACTTTGTGTGTTTTTCAACTAGAGGTTGCTTACATTGTAATGGAAACACGTCATTAAAGCAAAAAGGAGTACATTTTTCCCCGTATTATTAAGTACCCATTAGTGAATTTCCTCTTTGTACAAAATGCACAACATTGCTATTTCATTTGAACAACACACAACGCCATGCAAGTTAGCCTGAATTACCAAGTACCATTCAACGGGTCACTTATTTTACACAATGTACAGCAGTTCCCGTTATTCAACTGAATGATTTGCATTCAGAACGGAAGTGAATGTCTATGCAACAAACACAAAATACAGTACTGTAGATGGAACGTAGTTCACCCAAACGTGGCGAATGGCGACGTACTTATCCCATTCTAAAGTCGGTAAAAATAGATATTAAACACAGCCGACACGCAGCTAAGCGCTAAAGCGCCGCTTGTACGAGTGAATCGAGTTTTCTTTAAAGTTTGAAATTAGTTACTCTTATTTGCTCCGTTCACAGCCTCGTGAGCTAGTAAAGCGCCAGAATAATTTAAGAAGTCATCTATGATATAGTACCTATGGTTTATTGCCTAGAAACTATATTAGTGCACTTTTTAAATTTAAAGACTTTTCTAACAGACAGTGTCACGTAGACAGTGTCTGTTCAAAATTAGCCTCGGGCATTTATGTTTTGAGGCAACTATCCGAGTACTGCCCAATTCAGGTACTGATGACGGCGTATTACGGAGTAATCTACCCACACTTGTCTTACGGATTAGAGTTGTGGGGTGGTTGTTCAAAAACGCAATTTTCCAGAGCTTTCATTCTTCAAAAAAAGCCGTTCGGACAAACGCAAAACTGCAAAGAAGAGAGTCGTGCAGGCCAGCTTTTCAAAATTTGAAATTGTTGACTTTACCTTGCCTTTACATCCTTCAAACGTGTCTTCTTTTCAAATCAAAATGTGACCCCGTAAGAGGAAGTGACATTCACTCTTCCGAAACAAGAGGCAGGGAGAACTACCGAACTGGGAGACACAGAACGATAGTTCATGAACGTTTGCCTTCTCAGGCAGGAGTTCAACTAGTCAACCGGTTGCCAAATTCGATAAAAAGTGCCCAAATGCCGTTCAAAGCCCGTCTAAAACAAATCTTGGTAACAAAAGCATTTTACAGTACAGACGAGTTTATAGCACATAACTGGGAGATCGCAGAAACCACCGAATTACAATAGGGCTAGAGTGGAATAATTCGAATGAATGGGAGAGAGTGAATGAACAAATTGTATGTTTGAAAGAGACTTCGATGGCAGAATGCATGAAAAACTTTAGTGGAAAAAAAATACATTGACGATTGCATTACATGTTAATATGTTTCCGCAACAAAAGATTTATTTATTTATTTTATTTATTCCCCCTGTTTTCAATTTCGTGAAATAGTGTTAAACACGTTTATTTCCAGATACCGAAGAAGGGGGTTGAGACATTTGGAAGGAACGTAGAGTAAAGAAGGATCCCCTGACACGTCAACCCCTCCCTTCCCCTGTACCGCTGGTCTAAAACCTCCCCTTGTACTTGGAAAACCCTCGACCGCCCATTGACTTCGTAGAATAACAGCATCAGGCCAGACAAGTTTGCACTTTCTCACGTATTTTCTTAGCTAGTGTTTGTCTCATTACAGAAGTCCCTTTGGCATCAAGGGTAACTCAGTTATCATTATGTATTTTTCACTGACGTCACAGCCATGGATGTTACCAAAGATAACATCTTATGGTAGGAAGATTGGGCATAGAATATAGATATCACACGGCTGAGGCAAAAAAATCAACGTAGTTGCGGCAGCCCAAGCACTGATAGAGCTGCGAACGCTTCCATCTCTCGCCGTCTTTGTCCCTCCTCGGTTCCACATGCTCAAAATTGTTTGATGTCAAAACTTAAATGTGGCCGAATCGTGCGATTTTCTAGAACGAAAAACGTGCGCGTGCGTCAGTGGCTCTAATTGAGACTTTTAACATAATTCCCTCGCAGCGCTGCCCGTGCTTGGGCTGCCGCAACTATGTTGTGTTTCCTGTCTCAGCCACGTGACATCTACTTACCATAAGATAATCTTTGATGTAACGATCTTTGATTCCTTTTTATACGCTTTCCTAAGATACATTCCGCTACCCTCCAGGAATCCACCCCTTCAGACATATACAATCAAGGGAACGTTCCTGTCAGTAGATGACGTATATCCAATGTTACCGGGTGCCGCGGCCGCGGGAAATGTTTATGTCGTGATTGGTCGACCAGGGGTTGCAGCCGCGGGTGGGGTTAGGGGTTGACGTGTCTGGGGACCCTTCTTTACTCGACGTTGTCACGTGGCATCGACCCCCGCTTAAATATACATCGGCCCTCTGTCAACATTTCACCTACTGCCGAGCCCCTTGTCTGTGCTTACAGCGTGTAGACGGTGCCTGTTTGAAATTAACCTCAGACATAAAAGTTTTGAGGCGATTGTCCACCGAGTACTGTCCGATTCAGACACGGTGTATTAGAGAGAAATCTACCCGCACTTTTCTTAGGGTTGGATTAAATAGCTTTGTGGGGTGGATTACAGAATACCTAGAGCATACCTTTGTAATCTCTGGGTGGATGCTCAAAATCAAGTGTAGCTAGAGTTTTTATTCTAAAAAAAAAAAACAGTCTGAACTTTGGCAAAATAGCAATGAAGAGCTAGAGTCGTGTTGGCCAGCATTTATTATTTTGAAACTAACTACACTACCTTTCCTCTACAGAAAAGCGGTCTTGTAAAAGAGGAAGTGACAGCTAGATAAAAGTCGAGGTTGAGCGGAAAAGAGCGCTTCATAATCCTAACTTCAACTTGTTAAACAAGACTAACTTTACCTTTTTCATCGATCTATCTCCATGTGTGGTTAAGTGGAAGAGAAGACTTTAAAGTCCTAACTTCACCACGAATAAAGACGTTTTTCATTTCATTTAATATTTTTCAGTAGGTACTCCTAATAAAACAATAATAGTACTAATCACACATTTAGATGTGAATAAAATGGGGAACGACCTCTTGTCTGAAACTTGAGTGAGACAGGCCCCAGTGAAGTGGAATTTTGGTCCTAACTCAACCAGAGTCTGATTTCGACAATTCGAATGAATGAGAGAGAGTGAATGCCAAAAATGTATGTCTGATTGGGATTTCGATGGTAGAATGTATGGAAAATTTTAGCTTTTTAAATCACAGTATTGACGATTGCATAACATGTTCAATGTTTACGCAATAAACAATTTATTTATTTACTTGACCAAGGAATTGGGGCTAAAAAACAAAGACTCGTAAATAAACTATAATTTCCAGTTTCAGGACCTATTTGAAGTTAATTACCTTCTTTGTAGCCTGGAGATTATCTAAGTTTCATCAGGATCTCCAGGCTACGCGTCAACCTTAAGCAAACACTTCCTCCAACCCAAATCACATTTCTGAAACACTCACCCTTGGAGGAGATCTTGCGCAAGGGACGGTTTTGAGGGAGCGTTTGAGAATACCACCCCAGATATCTTCCAAACCTCAAGATTGAGGGTTTCCAATTCCATTAAGAAGACAAATTTCAACCCCAACGTGACCTCCAAGCGTCCAAACCGATCGTCCTTTCGCACCCGGACGTTAACAACTGACATAGATATACAACAGGCCTCATCACGGAGCAGTTAATTAAAAGTTGGCGTGCAGCAGAGATACAGGGTGGGGGTACGACACGTGTTTTAGCACGATATGGCGTGACTGGCAACGGTATTGCCAATCCGCAACTGCTGATATAGACTTAGCAAACTTTATATAGTGATCACTCTCACCAGCACCATTACCGACACCTGGCACTATCTATGGAAACACGACAGAACTAGGCCGTAGACCTACTTGTAGAACAGAGTTCAGTACCGAAATTAACAAACTTTCATTCTTGAAGCAGGAACTAGGGATATTTTTTCCATATGGAAATTGAGGTATTCATTTCTAACGCAACATAGGTGGAAACTGTATAACTTAAAATCGACGCCATTTAATTCTGGTTTAAGATAGAGACTTCTAGTTTGCTGCATTCATCAACATTTTCCAAAACCTTCAAAATGAGGTGTCACTCGATGGGGCTTCCCTATAAAAATTATGGGGCTTCCCTATAAAAATTATGGGGCTTCTCCCTCAATCCCCCATTTTGAAAACTGGGGCAAAGTGTTAGTATGCACTAAAAGATAATTTGGTTTCCTTTAATAAAGTGTAGTACCGAGTTTGGTTGCGCTGAAAACACTGGTTAAAAAGTTATAAAGGCGTTTCCACACTTTTACCTAACCCTGTATAACAAAATCATAACAAAAGTTCCATCTCTAAAAATAAAAACTTTCCTCACAGGCCTACTATTTCAGTACATTCAGATTTAAGTACTTACTTTCCGTCTTAGATGATGTGCTTCATACAAAAACGAAAAATATATACTTTATAATACTTTTACAACGTTGTCCAAGTGACGTCACTTGGAGAGATGCGCAGAACGAACCAAAACTCGTACCTCTGAGTAGCACACCTTACTTATTACACCATGGATGCGATGACCACTGAGGCAAAGTCATCACGAGACGTATAAACAATGAGACCCCAACTAAAGCAATGTAGAAGGTGCAAACTCGTGACTCGTGTTGCACGTATCTCATCGACCATATCCAGTTAGTATAGCTAGCAGACAGCAGTTAGTACTAGGACGGGTTAGGGCAGGTATTGACAGACAGATCTAGACTGTACCTTGTCAGCGTGTCTGCTGTATCGGCACTGAATCCACCTTTCATAGCCGCTCGTCACGAACCCGACTGCTAAATAACGACGGTGTCTGGGCGCCAGGGATGGCGAGCTTCCGGATCCAACTGCTAGTGCTATGACGCGATGGGGTAGTTCATTGCCGATTACGGGAGTAACACCTTTTGTAGTGAAAGAAGATTAGCGATAGAAGCTCATCGAAAGCACTCAGGGAAAGATATACAGGTCCCACACCATATATCGGATTTGACTCAAATTTAACATAAATTTGTATCTAACTAAGACTATTTAGGGAAAAGATTACCAGCATGATCTAACTTATCATTTTAAAACGGTGGCTATTTTATGGTATTTTTAAGGCTTTTCTGGCGTTACACCTTAAATAGCGAATGAACGGTGAGTTTTACGATAAAATGTAAAGAATAACGTTTTGTAGTGAATTTTATTACCTATCCATCAATTGACACCAAGTTTAAAGAAATCGATTAAGAATCAACAAAGTTATAGTGGAAACTGTGGCAAACATCAAGATAATAAGGTGGACAGTTGTCTGTTTTCAGCCAGAGTTTCCACTATAACTTTGTTGATACTTAATCGATTTCTTGACCTTGCCGTTTATTCGCTATTTCTATGTACACATGGTAGCGTCCGACTGCGCGGTGCGACGCGCGTACGATATTCTGGAGGTGTACACATGGTAGCGTCCGACCGCGCGGCCGCCGCGGGTTACATCTCCCAGTTCTAAATGTGATTTTAAAAAGTTAATCCCATGTCAATTTGATAATTCGCTCTTGTTATTTAAAGTTATTTACCAATAATTTCTGTTTTTGTCCCATTACAATCGGATAATTTAAACCGGTGTTATACAGTTTAAATTAGCTAACGTGGTCATAGCAGTGGTCATCAACCCTATGAGTCGGTAAGTCCACCTCTCCACCCTCCCCTCACCATATATATCTCTCACTGCGGCCTGCATGTCCCTAGTGCCAACTAAGGACATTTCATCTGTATACTACAGCCGCTATAACTTTGCATCTGGGATTAGTGATATGGCGTGTTTGGCCCATCTTGGCTTCAATATTTAAAATAATTCATCTGTATGTGTTGTATCCAATTTATATATATATGTTGATTCTGTGGAATCTAATAATTTTATTATTTTAATATTTATTATCATATGGATGCATTATTATTCCATGTTTTGTTTACATTGTTTGTTAAGAAAATAGTTTAAATACAAAACAACTATATGTTCTAAATCTTGTAACATTTTATTATACATAATAATTTGGCGACGAGGATAAACTTATTTTATAGTTATGGAACCTACAGAGAGAATAACTATACTAGAACAATAATGGAAACATTGCAAATAACACCAACAATAACATGGGATTGTGCGCCATATTACCCTACAACAAACGGACTTGCTGAGCGTCAGTTCAAAATTTGAAACAGAAATAAAGCAATGGCCGAAGACAAAGGCACCCTCAGAGAAAAATTAAATATTTTTTGTTGAAGTATCGGACAACACCCCTTGCCAGCAAGATTCTCAACACAACTGTACATGAGTAAAGGCTTCGAACAAAATTACACCTGATAAATCCTACATTTTGCTGTAAAAATCAAACTCAGAGCAAGGTATGAAGTGCACTGAACATTGGGGACAGGGTTCAAGCAAGAAACTACATTGGTTCCCCAAGTGGAAACTGGGTAAAGTTGTCAGACGGCTGGGTAAACTTCATTACCTGATTGATTTAGACAATGGACAAACAACAAAACGACATAGATCAGCTAAGAAGACTGGGGTACTAAATACACAGGGAAGAACACATAGTTCAACTCGTATGGCTATAAAATCGGATTCATTTATAAATCAACCAGACAGACCACCCACACTAGAAGTACTCCAGTTGTCCAACCTACTTGCTTCTATAGAAACACAAATGACGTCAAATGAAGATATAACAGGATAGGGTGAAAATGTGCAGAGCAAACCAACCTGGAAAGTTCTGAACAAAGTATCAGTGATAAGCAGCCACAACCTGAAACATCATCACCTGATACCTACTATGGAACCAGCCGGACAGGTGGCGTCCACCAACTCTCCGCCGATCAAACAGGGTGAAGAAACCAGTCAGTGCGTGCCAGTGTGGACAAAATAAATAAGTGGCAGAGAACTGTTGTATCCATTTATATATATGTTGATTCTGTGGAATCTAATATTTTATTATTTTAATATTTATTATCATATGGATACATTATTAATACCATTGTTTTGTTTACATTGTTTGTTAAGAAAATAGTTTAAATACAAAGTAATATATGTTCTAAATCATAACATTTTATTATACATAATAGTATGTCAACAAGATAATTTTACACAATTTTAATCCTAATTTCTGCAGCTATCAGTCATATCAATTTAATTTTTGGTTGTAAAGAATCAGAACAATTCACTGAATTATGCAAGTACTTTAAATATAGTTTGTGTTAACGTTTACACTGTTGAATAAATGTTCCAGAACAAGGTTCTTCCAAGAATGATCCTGCGCCGAGCTCGCTGGGTTCAGGATAATTTCCGTTTTAGATATGAGTCACCTACTAGAACAGTTTCTGCAGTAGACATATTTTAAATAGTTTTGATATTTTAGAAATATGTATTGGGTTCGCACATTTTTTCTGGCTATTCCTAACAAAAAATGATTTTGATCGGCCTTCTAATAGCTTTGCTTCAACAACTTAACCATATGGACAAACAGTAGAAATAATATTTAAAGTACCTAACATATTATATTTTAAGTATTTTTTTTAACTAATGTTATTTCAAATAAAAATTAATAAATCAATTTATAATGTTAAATTAGTTTGAAATGAAAAACGTAGCTTTTTAACTCTGAGTTCTGTTCCGAAGAGTAGCTATCAGTATCAAAGTTAAAAAGACTTCCAGTGTTGCAGTGCATATGAACAGGCCAAAAGCGCGCGGTCGACTGCCCTCATGTGTACGCTCCAACTTACTCCAATGGTACTCGGGACGCGCGTCCGACAGCGCGGTTCAGGTAGAACACCTCGGCCGCGGCGTCGGACGCGCGCCCAAAATCGATAGAGCGGTGCATGTGAACAGCGCCATAAGCTCCCGTGTATTTTGCGCCGCGCCTTCGGACGCGCGTTTTAAAACGCGCAGTCGGACGCTACCATGTGTACAGGGCCTAGGGTGTAACACCAAAAATGCCTATAAATACCATCAAATAGCCACCGTTTTAAAATGATAAGTTAGATCATGCTGGTAATTTTTTCCCTAAATGGTCTTACTAAGATACAAACTTATGCTAAATTTATGTCAAATCTGATAAGTAGTGTGAGAGATAATAAATAATTAGTGACAAATATAAAATTGCAAATATCTGGTTAACGAAGCGTTTTTGAGAAAAAAAATTGTATTCTTAATTTTCTCTTTATTTTGACCCATATAACCTTATCCCAGAGTCTGGCACTTTACTTATGGGACACCCTGTAGATGCTTTTCGTCGACCGCTCAGCGTTAGACTACATTCATTGGAGTGTTGAGAGTTAAAATGAACGAAGATTTAAGCAGCCGGAGTCACGTCTATAATCTGTAGCTTCCGGTATAGACTGCGTCAATAAACTATTTATAGTGCCAAACAATCGAGCATCCTCTGTGGACATCAGAGGCGGCCCGTGGACCCGGCAACCCGGGCGACGCAAAGAGGGCGGCATTTTTGGGGGGCGCTGGGTGCAGCTAAGAGAATTCGTATAGAGAGAAGAGGAAAACACTTCTTAGGAATGAACAATACCCAGAACATTATATTCTATTACTTATTTATTAACTATGCGAAAAGGTGGTCTGCAACAATGCACAGTCCATATGTCAACAGGAAGCGTAAGGTGAGTCATTGCGCGCAATCACTAACATCAGTCAAAACATAACCCGCAGACACTGCCACAAGGCCCGGCCTATCGCCTATCCTTACCGCCCGTCCGTCCATGGTTCATCAGCTGTACCATTCGTATTTTAACACGAAAAACAAGTAGGGTTTTGTTTGTGCCCCCATGTACTGTTGTTAAGCTGTGTTCTGCTACCGCTGACTTGGTATTTTCATTTTTCGTTTGTCTGATGGGTTCCTTAATTCTGGTAGAAATCCACCTCTTCGTCTCGCCAATGTGGACAGATCCACAGCTACAAGGAATTTGTACACATCTGGCAGTTGAGGTCCTTGACCAGGCGTACTCAGTGGAATTTTGTCCTTGACGGGTCGAAGAATATTTCTTATTTTGCTGCTGGGCTTGACCACGGTTCCTACTGTAGACACATGTTCTGCTTCCGTAAGACTCTTCTTATTTTCTCCGTGGCTCCTTTCACAAATGACCAGTAGGCGCGCCAGAAGATAACAAAGACTTGATTGAACCTTCAGGGTTTATTGATAATTCACAGACCTTTCCAATACAAAACATTCGTTTCTTTCAGTTTTTGGAGGTTTAAAAGCGGTAAATTCATATTTTAATGTGTTGCTGCTTTCTCGGGAGCAACTGTAATACTCGTAGAGTAATTTAATCAATACTATTGCAAAATGTAATAAAAACAATAATCGGGACCTCTCTCGACCCAAATTTAACATCTAGAACAATTTTGCCGGTCGTAAAACCCAGCCCACCGCTAAAAGCAAGATACGCTCAGAAGGGCGGTCCCCCAAGCCATCCTAAATCTTCCTCCCCACCTTCGTAAAGTACCTTTAAACACGTCACGTCGTCACTGTAGACTTACTGGGAATTTCAAACATTTTCAATACGATGAAAATATTGGTTCCACATTACGGGTTACGGGCTCACAGTGGGTTTACCTTTACGCAATGTCTTGGTACCTTGAGCGGTCTCGCACAATCAATGACTGATAAACAACAGGCAGACACGAGCTTGATAGCACGGCATGTAACTCCCTCTCTCTCTCTCTATCTCTCTCTACTCGCCACCACAACACACAGGAGGGTACATACTCGGAATGTGTGGCTACCGGCAGGGATACACGCACACCTCCTTAGCCAAGGTGCAAGAATAGTACGAGAATAGTACTCATATTTTATGTCCAAGGAATGTTGTCCAGTATATATTTACATTTGAAATACCCTTGTAAAATTTCTTTTCACCACTAACTATTTTACTTGTAAAAGGTAAAGTATGTCTTGTTTAACGAGGCGAAGTTAGGGCTAAAAGTCCTCTCTACCACTCAACCTCGACCTTTACCTTGCGTTACCGTATAGTCACTTTACAAATGTAAGTGGTGACTGCGGGAATAGAACCCGCGTCAACGGGAGGGCTAAGTTCCGGAGTCGCGCACGATTCCAACCCGCCACGGGTCCGCTTGTAGGCTAAGCATTGTAATTAATGATGTTGCGACGAACATGAACAAGTGTGAGTAAAACATCAACAAAAGTACAGATTCTGTCCACCAACTCCCCCGTTAACGTCCAGGGATGTAACTAACTTATTTTTTAAAAGAAGTAAATCGAGATATTGGTCGACCATGACCTCTTGGGTTCGGTTTGCCAAATTCCTTAGCTGTTCAAAGGTTGGGCTTGTAATCTTCATCCTTGACGAAGTCCCACAAAAAAACGCACAGAATGATATTAGGTCTTCTTGGAATGGACGAAGTTCTTCATAACAAGGATAAAAATTATGTGTGGTAATTTCATGTTTTGAAAAGTCTGATTAATTCATAAACCGTTAGACAACATCCGAGAACCCTCCATTATCATTGCAATGAGCAAAGATGAAATACAACAGCTGTAATAAAAACGTAAAGTAAGGTTGTAAGCTAGTAACAAAACTGCTAGTACACTAGTCTAATTATTATTACCTTGATGTTTGGGACCCCCTCATGGATAACCGACAACGACGACGTGGTTCCTCTATTTCACTACGTATCCTTGTGTAGATGTGGTTCAACTGATCCATGTAAACACACTGAGATGCAATCAGCTGGACACAAAACAGCTGAGAGGGCGGAGACCACTGACCCGGGTAATTGTTAACCACACCTGACGATTGGCAATCGTGCTACAATGCCTACATCCTCTTTTCTATGTGCCAACCACACTATAGTAAACCAAATATATTGAACAAACTTACATTAGTCATTTAACAATGTCTACTTCCAAAGAGTCAAAAAATTGTGGCACGATTCTTTCATTTATTTATTTTTCAATCAATCGCATTATTGCCTGATCCTTTAAGAAGAAAGTCTGCCAAAATTGGCTTCCTAGCTTTTGCTTACAGGGATGGAGGGCGGAGGCACCGGTATATTAGAAAGAGGATGGGAGTAGATTGGTTGAGGTTTTTTTACTACTCGTACAACGAAAACAACTCCTAATATTACGAATTTTACCAGATGTTAAGTTAAAATCAGATCCTGTTTTCTGGCAGCCTGATAGGGTAGAACCACCTGTGACTGAGTAAAATAGAAACAATCTGAACATAGTACAATTATGCTCAACTAACTATATTGTTATAATCAGTGAAATTGTGGGATGAATTTCTAATTAGGTTCGTGACAAATATGAATATCGAATGCAATTGTTCTGTGATGATGATCAAAATGAGCATCAACCCATATTACCTGATGATGAATTCATTGAATGATACGTCATATTTTGTTAGTGATCATGTGAAAAATGGAGCTTGCGTCCTTTGAAGGTTAATGTACGCAGGGTTGTTGTTTAATGTTTCAGATGTGGGAGTGAGAAAGGGAGGGATGCCTGATGGTTGGGTGGTCTGGAGCTCTACTGCTCACCACTTGGGTAGTCACAGTCCTGGATTCATCTACTGCAGGATTCTCTTGTCTCAGCAACCCATGTCTCTATGGCATCTGCATGGATGATCTCAACAGGTAAGATATTGTAGACGTAGGAGTGAGAAAGAGAGGGATGCCTGATGGTTGGGTGGTCTGGAGCTCTACTGCTCACCACTTGGGTAGTCACAGTCCTGGATTCATCTACTGCAGGATTCTCTTGTCTCAGCAACCCATGTCTCTATGGCATCTGCATGGATGATCTCAACAGGTAAGATATTGTAGACGTAGGAGTGAGAAAGAGAGGATGCCTGATGGTTGGGTGGTCTGGAGCTCTACTGCTCACCACTTGGGTAGTCACAGTCCTGGATTCATCTACTGCAGGATTCTCTTGTCTCAGCAACCCGTGTCTCTATGGCATCTGCATGGATGATCTCAACAGGTAAGATATTGTAGATGTGAGCAAGGGAGATATGCCTGATGGTTGGGTGGTCTGGAGCTCTACTGCTCACCACTTGGGTAGTCACAGTCCTGGATTCATCTACTGCAGGATTCTCTTGTCTCAGCAACCCGTGTCTCTATGGCATCTGCATGGATGATCTCAACAGGTAAGATATTGTAGATGTGAGCAAGGGAGATATGCCTGATGGTTGGGTGGTCTGGAGCTCTACTGCTCACCACTTGGGTAGTCACAGTCCTGGATTCATCTACTGCAGGATTTTCTTGTCTCAGCAACCCGTGTCTCTATGGCATCTGCATGGATGATCTCAACAGGTAAGATATTGTAGACGTAGGAGTGAGAAAGAGAGGGATGCCTGATGGTTGGGTGGTCTGGAGCTTTACTGCTCACCACTTGGGTAGTCACAGTCCTGGATTCATCTACTGCAGGATTCTCTTGTCTAAGCAACCCATGCCTCTGCATGGATGATCTCATGGATGACCACTACATCATTAAAATATTGTAGATGAGAAAGTTAAGAAGAAAGGGGTGTCTGTTGATTGATCTCAGCAACTTATGTCTCTATCACATCAGCATGGATGAGCTCAACAGGTACCATCATTAAGATACTGTCAAAGAGACAGCCCGACTATAAATTGATGCATCCTAATGATATTTTGCAGCTCTTTCACATGTTACTGTATTGATGGATACACGGGGGTCCACTGCCAAACCAACTGGGACGAATGTTGGTCGTCTCCTTGCCTCAACGGAGGACTCTGTCATGACGGGGTCGCATCGTACAACTGCACTTGCCAAGATGGCTTTGTTGGTAAGTACAGTATACAAATCGATGTTAATATTTAACCGATAAATATTTTAATCCTAGTAATTTCCTTTAGGGAATCAGAGTCTTTTTGAGAATCTACACAAATCAATTCATATAATTATCAAGAAAACCTTAGGAGCTTAAAAATAAGACTGAAACAAAAATACTCTGAGACTGTTTTTCGTGAAATATGTGTTGTCTTTGCAGGGGAAATGTGCGAGGAGAACATTGACGAATGCAGTTCAAACCCTTGCTACAACAACGCCACCTGTATGGATGCTGCCAATGGATACCACTGTCAGTGTCTACCAGGCTATTCAGGTATGAGCTACGTCTTAGGGTGCAGTTTCCACAAATCATTTTTTACAATTTAACAGTAAATTCCCGTTTCTAACAAGAAAATAATGTGTATTTTTTTCTGACCAACTTCAGTATCTTTTTTTCTAAGAAAACTAAAAACAGCCAAGGAGTAGCAACAAATGCTACTGTGAATCCTAATTCCTAGCGAATCACCTATCTTGTGGTAAATATTACACCCGAGTCCTTTTGAACCCTTTAACCTCTTTTACAGGTAGCATTTTTGTCCAATTACCACAAAATTTCGTACAATTGTTCCTTTTGTAAATTCTCTACATTAAGCGTTTTAACCAACAAAATTTGTCAACCAGAAGTGGTCTTTTAAGTGGGCGTTCCACCCCCAAAACTGGTTTTACCCATAAAAACGGTATTTATTGTCAGATTTCAATGAAACTTAGTATAGTATGAACATTCTCTAATATGTGTGTGTTGGATAGGGTTACACTGCGAGGTGGACATTGCAGTGTGCAACACGACGGAGGATGTACGATGTCACAATGGCGGCGTCTGTCTCGAGGGTCCAGGCATATCCTTCTCCTGTTTCTGCACTCCTGGTATGTAACTACTAACATCACATTCACATGTGTGTTAGAGGGTATTCCCTCACCATTTTTTTTTTATCCGTAGCAATTTATCATAAAATTACATTTTAAATATAATTTTTTCAATTTTATCATTATTTTTAAGATTTAGAAAAAGTTTTAAAAACAATTTAGGGCAGTACACATTTACTGAACTTATGTTAAAATGTTTCAGGATGGACTGGCAAACTGTGTGAAGTGCCGATAGATGAATGTGCCTCAAGTCCTTGTCAGAACGGTGCCGTCTGCATTGACCTTCACGCTTCGTACTCCTGTGCCTGTTTGTTTGGTGAGTGAATGTTCTTCATGTACTACAGATGATGTTGTTGAGCCTTGTATCGATTCATGACCCCTCTGAGATGAAGTAATGCCACATTGGTGATATCAGTACAGTAGGAAAGAAGCCCAGGAGGTTTAAGGGGCAAATTTTGAACGAAACAGAAGCTGTCACACTGAGGTCTGTGTGGAGTCCCACACACGGGATGTTAGACACAAAGTCCCCATAGGGCGTAAAGTCTCAGATAATGTACGGTAAGTAAATTGTGCATAGATGCCACACGAGGAAGCAAAACGGCAGCCCACATACAGATAGGGCTGCCGTCTGTCTCCCCCTTGGATCCATATGCTCGAGTTAGTCCGATGTCAATGACTTATATGTGACCAAACCGTACGATTTTCAAAAACGAACAAACTTGCGTGTGCCCCAGTGGTTCTACTTGAGACTCTTAAAAGAATTCCTTCACAGCGCTATGTGTGCTTGGGCTGCCGTAACTATGTTGACTTTCCTGTCTCAGCCATCTATGCGAATTCGTCTAATCAACGCCGATGCTGCTGATTGCAGGGTTCACGGGTCGAGACTGTGACCTGGTGCTGTCCATGTGTCCTGCCAACCCGTGTGAGAATGACGCACTCTGTCTGGTCGAGGATGACTCGAGCGTCTGCTACTGCGTGCCTGACTTCCACGGCGACAAGTGTCAGTTCCAGTACGACGAGTGTCTTCTCGGCCCTGGGTGAGTAGTTTTGAAGAAAGTAAATCAATTTTGTATTTCTCGGTTTGCTTGAGAAGAATCACTTCCTTAGTTAGTAGAGCCAAATGCCACAGACCCGACCTCAAAAGGTACATTATAATCCAGACAAATGCGCTTCAGAGCTTAAAATTCTCAAACTTTTAAATTGCCACCATTTTATTGAGGTCAAGATTTTTTAACAAAACATGTGGTATTGTATTTTGTCATTAGGAAATTTAATTTAAGCTGGATCCCAATTACCAACTTTAAATCTGTGGGACTTTCTCCATAGAACAACCCTCAACCACCTAATTCTAGTTTAAATTTCAAACAAATTTAAAACAGATACACCATATCCAAGAATTCTTTGTTTTACATTAACTTTTAGTGGAAATCTTCAGGGCGTTGCAGAACTTTTAAAAGACCCAACACACTGATTGCATGGCCCCTCTACCGTGAATGACAATTGTGGATTTCCCTCTACAGTACCACTTTGGACATCCTTACTGTCTATTCTGCTTCAACCAAACACAGAACTTTTGCTGTGTTTTAAACAGTTGTACTGACCGGCTAAAAATCTCATTTGATGTAACTAGCCAACATAAATCATATTTGATATTTTTTTAAACCTTTATCTTTCTGTACAATAACATCAAAGTTATTTAAACAACCAAAAAATATGTTAGTCAAAAACCTTCTTAAACAGCAAACTAAATTAAACACCTTTAAATTTCAGCAAACTAAATTTAGAAAAATAAAACTTACCGGGTTAATCTCTGAACAGGTGTAAAAATGGAGGGACATGTATAGACGGAGTCGACAGCTACACCTGCTCGTGTCCCCCAGACCTGACCGGACAATTCTGCGAGTGTCTCATTCTTGACGACTCTTCTCTGGACTGCACCTACGTCCGACCGACCGTAGCGACAACCACCTCTCTTCCAACCACCGCCATGTCTTCAACCTCCACAACCGTCCACACTTCCTCCTCATTCGTGCCAACCTCGCAAACGTTCTTCACCACTACTGAGTTTTTTACAACTTTTTTAGATTCTAGCTCTCGACCGGACATTACGACTTTGAAATTTTCGAACACCACGGGATTTTCTACGACGGAGAAGTCTGAAGAGAGCACGGATATTACGAGACTTTTGACGACTTTCCAAAGTAGGACAGAAACCTCGCCGAAAGATGGGACTACGGAAGCGATCTTGACTAGCGTAGCTACGGATAAAGAAGTAACCGAAGTAACAGTGACGAGCATAACGCTCGACCTGATAACAACCGATGCTTCGTCGAAACCAGAAGGTGAAGTAACCATCCCCCCTCCAAAACCAACGGAAGAAGGAGATGAAACAACGAAAAAACCTGAAGAATCAACGGCTTCAAAACCACATGAATCCACAACACCAGATGCTGTAACTCCAGCAGTAACTATTCCATCTAAAGAGCATATTCCTGTAACATCTTCACATGAGATAACTACCGAAGAAGTACCAACCAAGGAGGATCATGTAACTGAAGCAGTTGACACAACCGAACAGGCTGATACAACAACTCCTGTTGAAATGGACTGTAGTAAGACGCCCTGTCTCAATGGAGGCACTTGCTACTATTCATACAGTGGCGCGAAGGTAAGCCTTGAATCTATGACTTCTTAAAACAAAAGAAATGATTTTAGTAAAGGGTAACTTTATCAAAGGAGCATTGTTTTTTCCAATGTGAAATAAGACACAAGGCTTAATTCCAATACAACAGTTGTAATGCAAAAACTCAAATGTACAATATCTTTTAAAATAAGGATCTAAATAAAAAATATTAATTTTTCAGTGCAGATGCAAGCAAGGTTGGAGTGGGGACCGCTGTGAAAGTCAAGAAGATATTGATGACGCAGCATTTACAGGACATTCGTACCTTTCCCACAGGTATGCTGTATAGTCTAGCTAATTGAACGCACTAAAACTACTTTTGAAATCAGTTTACCCAGGACTGATGGCTGGATGCCAAAAATAGTTAGAAGCTTGAGTTGAAAGGTTAACTGCCAATGGTTGAGTCGTCAGACACACCTGGGGGTCCCCACAGGCGACAAATAATTTAATCCTTCTTAAAGTTATAAAGAAGTTTTCACACTTTTGCATAATACAAATCTATGTACAGTAACGTAAATTACAGTAATGTCACTTAATACAGTATGTGTCACTAAACAATTTAAAACTTTACTAATTAACGTTCTAAATTGTTTTCTCTCTAAAATGGATTTAGAGAGATTAGGGAGAGACAGGGAGATTTGAGTATTATAACTATCGCCTGAACTTTCACTAAATTAACGACACAAAGCTCATAAAAACATCGACTCACAGGTTAGCCAACGCATCAAGCACTACTGTGAGCGTTGTGATTCTGGCACCGACCGGGTTGTTGATCTACGCACGCACCACACCCTACATGTACATGGCCGTCTTCCTGCACGACGGACTGCTCAAGTTCGTGTTCACTTGCGGCATCCAGACCATGCTCTTCAGCGAACTGCATGAGCACGTCAACACCGACTATCGACTCAGCATCACTGCCAAGTAACCTGACTGTTTCTGCATAAATTAGTAGTTTTTGTAAACCTATGAAATCGCTTAATTGAAATGTTAGTACTCGTACTATTTGACTGGGACTCGTGGCGTGGTCCTGTAATCCAGCTTCATGGAGGTCAGGTTTTGAGGATGATATAGGTCTAAAGCGTCTCAGATAGTCTCAGTGATCATCTGATGATACCCGCATCAACTCCCACCATCGTTTAGACATATCAGACCATAACCTGCATGGTTCGGAAGTCACGTTAAGCCATTGGTCCTTGTATTTCCATGGGTCATTGGGCTATTAATTAGTGACCCATTCTAAGGAAGAGTCGTCCTTAGTTTGTAACAAGACTACACCTCATAACTCATTACTACCACTCATCCTTCACCACATATTTGCCTTAAAATACCCTCATGAGAGTGGTCGGCATCTCAAATAGTGATTTAGTGATGTATTTTCGGAATTGTACTTACCGGTAAAACCAGTCTTGGGTGACCTCCTTCATTTAGTCTTCAATCAATACTATCTCCCTGTAACAAATAAAAAGCAGTTACTAAACATTTTTATTTTTAATTATTTTACTAATGGGAACAAATCTTTCTTTAACTAAATGGAAATAAAATACAGCATACACTGTAATACAGTACTTTTATTTCACATGAATCATATTTTTAAACTTTGAGGTAGTCTACTAAAAGGATGAAAATAAATTTTATATCCAAAAGATATTTTGTGGGAGAGATGACATAAGGTTGAAACCGGTCCATGTGAAATATAAGTATTACAGGGTACTATGTACATTTTTGTCTAAATAATTTGCGACATTAACTATTTAGTGGTTTAAGTTGGTTTGCCGACAAGTCAGCCTGGGCGGGGTCCACTATTACAGGACCTAATCCCAACCAGATCTCCAGTAAAATAAATTATAAAATTAGGGCGCCACCTCATGAAAGGATCACACTCGGAGGAGTCAATGAGGACCTCAATCCGCCGTTGGTTGAGCGTAGAATCACTGATGATAAATAGGCAACAACTGGACTGAGAGTGAGATAACAAAAAATATTTTGATGTCTTGATTTTAACTGTGACTAGGTTAAAGTAATAAAGCCCAAAGATATGTTCACAGTAAATTTGTATTAAAGATTTTTATAAATCTATCGAACAATATTGTGCAATGTCCAGCAATAGCTGCTTAATATGGTTTATGAAAGGAACACTTTCTTACAACAAATATTTTCTAGTATCTTGTGAATAGAAGGCTAGCACTTCCACAAGTTTACCCACCGGTAGTATATTTAATACAAAGGTGATCAGACTTGGTATTAATAAATTTGTGGTTAGTTGACGTAATTTATAGGCTTTTTATTTTTTAGATGTTACAAATTGTAAAGTATTAAAAGTATCCCTTAGGAAACCTCTCCTAAAAAACCTTTTATTTGATAAAGTCTAGTTTATTTCTTTAGGAATTTAATATTTTCTACAAGAAGTTGAGCTGGGGTTTTTACTAAAAGTGTATTGAAATGTTTTTCACGGGTACGAATAATAATAAGGCGTCAGTCTTTGTTAATTTAATTTTTAGTTACAGTCTAATTATTACACTAATATTAAACGCAATTAATTATTAATGGCTACAAACTAGTACACTTTGTATAGTTTCTTATTACACTATTTGCACTTCACAGTCAGTTTTGCACTCCGGCTCGAAGCCCGTTCACTCACGCATGTCCTTGTCGCTCTTCAGTCGGAATCCAACGATGGGTGACGATCCCTCGAAGATCACTCACAGCTGACGTTCAGGGGACAATGAAGATCACTGACACCGAATTTACACTGACACTGTTCACGCACAAGGGTTGTGACCCTGTATGTTTACACAGCACTTACACTTTCACAAGGGTACGCGCCCCTATTACACAGACTTGCTCTGAACTTAACTGCACTGCTGGGGGCTGCTAAGCGCGGGTTTATATATCCCCGTAGAACATTCTGGGAGCACCTCAAACGCAGTAGAAGATCACGTGACTAGGCTCTCAGCCAATAGGATTGAAGTCTCGATCTTCGACGGTAATGGCTGCAGCATTCAACCTTAACTAACGTTGAAGGCAATATATCTGTCAGTCAATTAAGTCTCCAAATTCTCGCAGGTTCATTGTAGCGGCTGGCCTATTGTCTCGAGGGTAGGCTCCGGCGCCCGCCACATTATGTACAATGATTTTACAATGATCTTCACCATCAAGAAAGCCATGTAGCAAAAGTTTTATTTAAATTATTGTACTTTATAAAGTTTTGAACTTAAAGCTTTTAAAAGTTTTTTTACTAATTAAGATGGGAAGCCGAGCCAAGAAAGGTACGAATGAAGTGATTGTTCTAAAACTTGCAGTAAGTTCAACTGCTGAAATCAGCTCCAATCTCTAATTTTAAACTCTGCTTTAAGCCACTAAAGGGCCGAAACTATAGAACAAAACCACAATTGTCCACACATTGTCTGCGCAGATTGGAAGTGGAGAAGAGTGTGCTGGGAGAGGAACACTGTACGGCAACGCTGGGAGTAAATGACAGCTTGGTGATGAGTGGTGAGCAGCGCGCTCTGTCGGACAAACCTGTCAACTGGAGTGTGCACCAGCCTCTGCTGTACCTCGGGCGCCGGCACACACACACTGGCCACTCTGGACATACCGGTCACTAGTGGGATCACAGGCTGCATGGCTCTACAGGTAGGCTACTCTCTACCTTACTCTGTCGGACAAACCTGTCAACTGGGTGTGCACCAGCTCTGCTGTACCTGGCATGCATCGCACACACACTGGCCACTCTGGACATACCGTCACTAGTGGGATCACAGGTTGCATGTGCAGGCTCTGGCCAACTGGAGTGTGCACCAGCCTCTGCTTTACCGGGGCGCACGGCACACACACTGGCCACTCTGGACATACCGGTCACTAGTGGGATCACAGGCTGCATGCAGGCTCTACAGGTAGGCTACTCTCTACCTTACTCTGTCGGACAAACCTGTCAACTGGGTGTGCACCAGCCTCTGCTGTACCTCGGGCTGCCGGCACACACACTGGCCACTCTGGACATACCGGTCACTAGTGGGATCACAGGCTGCATGCAGGCTCTACAGGTAGGCTACTCTCTACCTTACTCTGTCGGACAACTGGTGTGCACCAGCCTCTGCTTTACCCGGGGCTGCCGGCACACACACTGGCCACTCTGGACATACCGGTCACTAGTGGGATCACAGGCTGCATGCAGGCTCTACAGGTAGGCTACTCTCTACCTTACTCTGTCGGACAAACCTGTCAACTGGAGTGTGCACCAGCCTCTGCTGTACCTCGGGGGCGTACCAGCACACACACTGGCCACTCTGGACATACCGGTCACTAGTGGGATCACAGGCTGCATGCAGGCTCTACAGGTAGGCTACTCTCTACCTTACTCTGTCGGACAAACCTGTCAACTGGGTGTGCCAGCCTCTGCTGTACCTGGGCGTGCCGGCACACACACTGGCCACTCTGGACATACCGGTCACTTGTGGGATCACAGGCTGCATGCAGGCTCTACAGGTAGGCTACTCTCTACCTTACTCTGTGGACAAACCTGTCAACTGGGTGTGCACCAGCCTCTGCTGTACCTCGGGGCGCACACACACTGGGCTGGACATACCGGTCACTAGTGGGATCACAGGCTGCATGCAGGCTCTACAGGCTACTCTCTACCTTACTCTGTCGGACAAACCTGTCAACTGGAGTGTGCACCAGCTCTGCTGTACCTCGGGGCTGCACGGCACACACACTGGCCACTCTGGACATACCGGTCACTAGTGGGATCACAGGCTGCATGCAGGCTCTACAGGTAGGCTACTCTCTACCTTACTCTGTCGGACAAACCTGTCAACTGGAGTGTGCACCAGCCTCTGCTGTACCTCGGGGGCGTACCGGCACACACACTGGCCACTCTGGACATACCGGTCACTAGTGGGATCACAGGCAGCATGCAGGCTCTACAGGTAGGCTACTCTCTACCTTACTCTGTCGGACAAACCTGTCAACTGGAGTGTGCACCAGCCTCTGCTGTACCTCGGGGGCGTACCGGCACACACACTGGCCACTCTGGACATACCGGTCACTAGTGGGATCACAGGCTGCATGCAGGCTCTACAGGTAGGCTACTCTACCTTACTCTGTCGGACAAACCTGTCAACTGGAGTGTGCACCAGCCTCTGCTTTACCTCATGCACGGCACACACACTGGCCACTCTGGACATACCGTCACTAGTGGGATCACAGGCTGCATGCAGGCTCTACAGGTAGGCTACTCTCTACCTTACTCTGTGGACAAACCTGTCAACTGGTGTGCACCAGCCTCTGCTGTACCTCATGCACCAGCACACACTGGCCACTCTGGACATACCGGTCACTAGTGGGATCACAGGCTGCATGCTGCTACTCTCTACCTTACTCTGCCTGGCGGACAAACCTGTCAACTGGGTGTGCACCAGCCTCTGCTGCCTCGCACCGGCACACACACACACCACTCTGGACATACCGGTCACTAGTGGGATCACAGGCTGCATGCAGGCTCTACAGGTAGGCTACTTCTACCTTACTCTGTCGGACAAACCTGTCAACTGGAGTGTGCACCAGCCTCTGCTGTACCTCGGGGGCGTACCGGCACACACACTGGCCACTCTGGACATACCGGTCACTAGTGGGATCACAGGCTGCATGCAGGCTCTACAGGTAGGCTACTCTCTACCTTACTCTGTCGGACAAACCTGTCAACTGGAGTGTGCTCCAGCCTCTGCTTTACCTCGGGGGCGTACCGGCACACACACTGGCCACTCTGGACATACCGGTCACTAGTGGGATCACAGGCTGCATGCAGGCTCTACAGGTAGGCTACTCTCTACCTTACTCTGTCGGACAAACCTGTCAACTGGGTGTGCACCAGCCTCTGCTGTACCTCAGCTGCATCGGCACACACACTGGCCACTCTGGACATACCGGTCACTAGTGGGATCACAGGCTGCATGCAGGCTCTACAGGTGGCTACTCTACCTTACTCTGTCGGACAAACCTGTGAACTGGTGTGCACCAGCCTCTGCTGTACCGGGGTACCAGCACACACACTGGCCACTCTGGACATACCGGTCACTAGTGGGATCACAGGCTGCATGCAGGCTCTCTACAGGTGGCTACTTTACCTTACTCTGTCGGACAAACCTGTCAACTGAGTGTGCACCAGCCTCTGCTGTACCTCGGGGCGCACCGGCACACACACTGGCCACTCTGGACATACCGGTCACTAGTGGGATCACAGGCTGCATGCAGGCTCTACAGGTGGCTACTCCCTACCTTACTCTGTCGGACAAACCTGTCAACTGGTGTGCACCAGCCTCTGCTGTACCGGGGCGCACCAGCACACACACTGGCCACTCTGGACACCGGTCACTAGTGGGATCACAGGCTGCATGCAGGCTCTACAGGTAGGCTATTCTCTACCTTACTCTGTCGGACAAACCTGTCAACTGGTGTGCACCAGCCTCTGCTGTACCTCGGGGTGCATCGCACACACACTGGCCACTCTGGACATACCGGTCACTAGTGGGATCACAGGCTGCATGCAGGCTCTACAGGTAGGCTACTCTCTACCTTACTCTGTCGGACAAACCTGTCAACTGGAGTGTGCACCAGCCTCTGCTGCCTCGGGGCGCACTGCACACACACACACACTGGCCACTCTGGACATACCGGTCACTAGTGGGATCACAGGCTGCATGCAGGCTCTACAGGTAGGCTACTCTCTACCTTACTCTGTCGGACAAACCTGTCAACTGGTGTGCTCCAGCCTCTGCTTTACCTCGGGGCGCATCGCACACACACTGGCCACTCTGGACATACCGGTCACTAGTGGGATCACAGGCTGCATGCAGGCTCTACAGGTAGGCTACTCTCTACCTTACTCTGTCGGACAAACCTGTCAACTGGAGTGTGCACCAGCCTCTGCTGTACCTCGGGGGCGTACCGGCACACACACTGGCCACTCTGGACATACCGGTCACTAGTGGGATCACAGGCTGCATGCAGGCTCTACAGGTAGGCTACTCTCTACCTTACTCTGTCGGACAAACCTGTAAACTGGAGTGTGCACCAGCCTCTGCTGTACCTCGGGGGCGTACCAGCACACACACTGGCCACTCTGGACATACCGGTCACTAGTGGGATCACAGGCTGCATGCAGGCTCTACAGGTGGCTACTCTTTACCTTACTCTGTCTGACAAACCTGTCAACTGGAGTGTGCACCAGCCTCTGCTGTACCTGGGGCGTGCCACACACACACACTGGCCACTCTGGACATACCGTCACTAGTGGGATCACAGGCTGCATGCAGGCTCTACAGGTAGGCTACTCCCTACCTTACTCTGTCGGACAAACCTGTCAACTGGAGTGTGCACCAGCCTCTGCTGTACCTCGGGGCGCACACACACACTGGCCACTCTGGACATACCGGTCACTAGTGGGATCACAGGCTGCATGCAGGCTCTACAGGTAGGCTACTCTCTACCTTACTCTGTCGGACAAACCTGTCAACTGAGTGTGCACCAGCCTCTGCTGTACCTCCTACAGCACACACACTGGCCACTCTGGACACCGTCACTAGTGGGATCACAGGCTGCATGCAGGCTCTACAGGTGGCTACTCTTACCTTACTCTGTCGGACAAACCTGTCAACTGAGTGTGCACCAGCCTCTGCTGTACCTCGGGGCGCACCAGCACACACACTGGCCACTCTGGACATACACTAGTGGGATCACAGGCTGCCAGGCTCTACAGGTGGCTACTCTTTACCTTACTCTGTCGGACAAACCTGTCAACTGGGTGTGCACCAGCCTCTGCTGTACCTCGCAGTGCACACCGGCACACACACTGGCCACTCTGGACATACCGGTCACTAGTGGGATCACAGGCTGCATGCAGGCTCTACAGGTGGCTACTCTTTACCTTACTCTGTCGGACAAACCTGTCAACTGGAGTGTGCACCAGCCTCTGCTGTACCTCGGGGGCGTACCAGCACACACACTGGCCACTCTGGACATACCGGTCACTAGTGGGATCACAGGCTGCATGCAGGCTCTACAGGTGGCTACTTTACCTTACTCTGTCGGACAAACCTGTCAACTGAGTGTGCACCAGCCTCTGCTGTACCGGGGCCACCAGCACACACACTGGCCACTCTGGACATGCCGGTCACTAGTGGGATCACAGGCTGCATGCAGGCTCTACAGGTGGCTACTCTTTACCTTACTCTGATGCGCGGGTTGGATCTCCAGTCACCACCACTAACAATTTGTCATTGTTAGCTTGTGGTTATGGTAGAGTTTTTTTCCCCCGTAGGAGGAAATGCGTTACGCACCTAGAGGCTCCGCTTTGTACTCGTTTGAGCTCCCCGTGTGTGGGACTCTTTCTTCTGACTTCTTCTTTTGCTAAACATACCCTAGGTTTACCCACTAAAACCTCTTGTGCTTCATCCACTGGAGCTGGAATCACCAAAGGTATTACATCAGTCCAGTAGGGTCTCAGCGACTAATTTACTTTTTTTCTTGTTTACTGATGTCCAGCTTCAGTTTTCTTTCGTCTCATGATCTTCTCCACCATCTCGGCCACCATGTTCCATTGATTCTGGCTATCGAGCATCTTTGCGATGATGTTGGCACTTGTAATTGTTCCAAGCTCTACTAGGTAAGGTCTTCTCCAACCGTCCCTCGCAATCCAAAATGGTGTGCTCTGCTGTGTCCTCTTCCTCACAGTACCTGCAGTTCTCAGATTGAACTTTCTGCATGCAAAACAGGTACTGTTGAAAATCTCCATGCCCAGAAAGAAACTGGGCTAGAAAGAAATCCACAGAGGTTGAGTGGTAGGGAGGACCTTGCAGTCCTAACTTCGACTCGTAAACACAACAAAATTCACCCTTTTACCTTGATTGCTTCACAGCTAGAAAAAGGACAAGCAATTTAAACTGGCTGAACTTTTGCCAAACTCGACCGTCCTAAAGTTCTCCTGAATGTAACTGTTATCGAACCTTTTTAACAATACACAAATCCAGCTATCATCAACTCCCTTTATATAATTATTGAAACCGTTTGGAGTTGACATGTCAAAGTCAAATATTCTTTATTCATAAAAATTACATAGCAACATGTGAATAGTGTCAGCATTTTTACATTAATTAGACGTTTACCTTTTAACAAAATAAATGTAATTTCTTACATAATTAATTTAATTTGTTACATAATAAATTTAATTTTTTACATATAGGAAGCCTATAGGCTACGATAGCTTAATCAAAACATTACTAAATAGTTTAAACAAATAAAAATTATATTAAATTCAAATCTATGTTTTAACAATCTTGATTACTGAAAAGTTTATCTAATGAGTATAGAGCTTTACTCAATAAGTATTCTTTAAGTTTCTTTTAAATAGGAAGAATTTGTTTCCCCAAAGTATCTCTACCTCATTCAATTGATAAATATTGTCCTTATCAGGTTCAGGATCATTGAGACCTCCTAAACAGCAAGTAAGCTGGTTCTGCTAATAGATATTCAGTTTCTCAGTTCTCATTTAGGTTTAAGTTCACAGAAAAGCCTCATGTTGAGAAAGTTAACTTCCTCAAACACACAGACAAAATGTTTAAAATTTATATATACCGCTCTAAGACAGTATCAAATTGTTGGTTCTCCTAGTGATTAAACATACATCAATCAATGGCACAATAGACATCAGATTTAATGAATACCCCTGTTACACTATTACAGTAGCTTTAATGCACCATTTTAATTTTAATTTAGAGTTGCTGTTTTAAACTAAAGTTGATATGTTGAAAACTTAATTTTATTACAATGAGAAAGGCTTCTATGGCCACTTTCTCTAATAAATATCTATTTTCCCAAAATATCTATAAATATCTATTTCACTTTCTCTAATAGTACATTTGACTTTGGGTGTAGACTGCGTCAAAAAAGACTAATTAAATTACTGGCCGACGTTGTAGTACACAAATCTCAAGGCCTGTATTGACTTCATTATATTGACAACAAATCGAGTTAATTTTATTGACAATTGTTTGGTGTCTAAAGGTAGATGGAGTCAGCCGCAAGGTGTACAACGACGCTGTGGACATGTTCGAGGTTTCTCAATGTTCCTCTTTGGCTTGTCTGTCCAGTCCATGCCACAGCTCGTCAACCTGTGTCGAGAACGGAGACACGTGGTCATGTCTTTGTCCGTCGGGGTTAGCGCCTCACTAATTTTTAGATTTTTTCAAAGGCTGTTGTTTCGAATAGTAAGTTTTGTTCAAGTCATAACAAAAAAGTTATATTATGTTTTGAATTTGTATGTAAAATCCTTTTTTTTATTTATGGAACATATTTTTCCATGTATCAAGCATTTCAAAAAATACTGTTAGGTTTAGGTATGAACCTACGAGTCATTAAATATTTTGTAGACCCAAAGGAATGGACCGACATATTAACGTGACTTCCGAACAACTGCGAGTGGTCATTGTCAAGAAGTTTACCGAAACGCCCTAGACCGATTTGGTGCAAAACACCCACTATACCAATTGGTTATCTTTTCTTGTATCATCCTGTAAAATATTATACTACTGTACTTTCAGTTCTGTTATTTGTCACTGTTGTTGTAGATACTTGGGTCCGACTTGTGCGCAGTCTGTGTGTACAACCAACCCTTGCCACTTCGGAGGCACTTGTGCTCCCTACCCCGGCAGTGGCTTTATCTGTCTCTGTCCCTTCGGCAAACATGGCTTGTTCTGTCAGAAAGGTAGCTAAACTTTACTAATATTTACCGTTTTGAGTTCCAAAGTAAGGTGCAATTGTTAAAAAAACTATATGGGTTGCAGTAGTCAACTTTACATAGTATGTGTTTCGAAAGGAACTTGAATGACAAGGGCATTTAGTTTTCTTATTTACCTAGATACATTTCATCTCTGATCTAACAACCAAACCTACAGTTAGATGTTAGATTGAGGGGATCAAGTGGTCAGGGACTGGTTACCTTTATGCACGTCTGTCTCGCCTGTTGGGCTTATTGCGCTACCACCGGAATGAAAGGAAGTCTGGATTCAGGAGAGGAATGGGACTGGGTTCGGCTGACCAGACAATCATGAGAGGGTGCGACAAGCAAGCCCGCTGACAACCACTTAGGGGACTCTAGCCAGACATGGAGAGCCTTGCCCCCCCCAAGATTATGGCAAGCCTCTCCTGAAGTCGCGGTCTACCCTGCTGCCCCATTCCCCTAAAATGATATCTGATCCAACCTCCCCTGGTGGGGAACGGAGCTTGTTCAACATCTGGACAACTACAAAGCTGCCCAGTATTTTTGTGAACAACTCTTTTTTGATGTACCCCAGTATAAAGTAATCTGAGCAGGTACTAATTAGACAGATACTGACTACAGTACTCTAACAAGTTTAATTTAACTATTGGCAACCAACCATCCCTTTTAAACTAAGCTTTGAAATTCAGAGAAATCGATTCTTTTTCATTAAGAAATCAGAAAATAAGCCCTCCAATACAACACAAGCAACTATATAATGATAGCGGATCAATGGGGTTCTGTATCAAGAACGTCTCTATAGCTCATCACTCTGGTAAACGCGAGTTTGATCCCCCAAGTGATACTAGGTAAAGACCGAGGTTGAGAGGACTTGTAGGTTACCGCCATCCTTGCTTGAGATAGGGGATTTGTCAGGTTAAAATAATAGCATCTCTATCTTATGTAATTTCTAGGAACTCTTCTCTCGTATATGACGGTTTTTTTTTTTGGAAAGATTTTGGCTTCTAGTACTTTTATGTAGGTTGGTAGCAGATTGAAAAATGTTGGGCCTGCATACTTCAGATAGTTCTGTGATTTTTTAAGTCTATTGTAGGGTTGATCCAGATTTTCTTTTCTTCTGAGATTGTAATTATGTATAGCTGATCTTTTAATGTTGTTTGTTTGGAATGCATGGATGATTGTTTCATATACGTAGAGATTTATTACTGTTAGTATTTTATTTTTGATAAAAAAGGGCTTACAGTGGAAGATTATTTATTGCTCTTATTGCTTTTTTCTGGATAATTATTATGTTTTGTAAGTGAATGTAGGACCTTGTAGTCCTAACTTCGTCTCGTTAAAGAAAACAAACCGTACCTTCTTTTGTTAGTTTATGACAAAGTTAAGCACGAATTTCGAGGCATTCAATCGTCCTAATACGAAACTAAATAAAGCATATTCCTTGTCTTACTAAATACCGTGTAAATTATAACAGTTAGATTTTTTTAAGTAAAGGAGAAGCCTTTTCCGCCATCGGGAGAGTTTGCTGGTAGAAATTGTAGATTACATTATCTAGGTCTTCGTTTATATTCCATATTTGTTGATTGTTGTGCGAATATTTATCATAGGAGATAGAATCTACATGTTAGCCTTAACATACAATCAAGCTGGAAAACAAATAGCTGAAAAACACAGGCACGCGCCTCAAACTTCCCCAACCCTCCACCTCCATTTTCAGACCGGGCTGCCAACTACCGACCTACGGGATGTTAGTGTGCGTCTCCCCCGTAGTGCGAGGTTCGTGGTCCCGAGTCTGGGTGAGATCCTTTCACTAATAACTACTTACCACATCTCTGTGTTTTTCAGCTATTTGTTTTTTCAGCTTGATTGTATGTTAAGGCTAACATGTAGTTTTATCTCTATAACGGTCCTTGTTTACTTGTCCATATTTGTAATTGTAATTTTGACAAGCCATCAATTTTCATGATGTAGCGCTATTGTAAAATATTGGTTGGAATAGTCCTAGGTTATGCTTAAGTTAAGATAGTATTAAATGTAGTTCCTAGATTAGTGTAATCCTCTGAAGACGGTGGAGTTTCTAACTACCCCGAAGGGTAGTTTTCTCCGAAGTGCTGGAAAAGTCCGTTTTTTCCTTTACTTAATTGCTCACCACTATTATGAACTTTCAAACTAACATAGATTTTTCTAATGAAATTTGCAGACTTGGAGATCGGACACCCTCTGTACACAACTTCAGTGCACGGCTTGGCTTCGTTCTCTGCCTACCCGGTGCCCGGCGCCATGCACCACAGCTTCGAGATGCGTTTCCGGTTCATGACGCAAACCGTGGATCAAGTCGCTCTTCTGCTGTTTGTGGGTCAGGACCACGACCACGACACAAGCTCAGACCACTTGGCAGTCAGCTACATCAAGGGCTACGTTGTTCTCACTTGGAATCTTGGATCCGGTAAGAGTAGGAGAAAATATTTTGTGGAAAAACATGTACGAGGGTCATCCAGAAAGTAAGGAACGCTTGTGCATCACGCGCCGCGCACACCCCTCCGCACTACGAGCGCGCGTGCAGCTGCTTGCACCATCCTTCCTCTTCAGTTTGAGTGTAGGTTCGTTACTGTGTGATTACGCGTCTTGTTTCCACAGTGATTAATAATGGCATCAACAATTGAAAACCCCGCTAAATGTCAAGTGGGAAATTTAAACACTCGGAAAGTCATGGTAACTGTTTTTTGTGACCGAAAGGGCTTAATCCATGTCGAATTTATGCCGAGAAAAGAAACGATTAACTCAGAAGCCTACTGTGAAACCCTCCAACAACTTCGACGCACCATCCAAAACAAGATACCAATAATGCTGTCAGGAAAAGTGTTGCTGACAATGCTCGGCCTCATGCATCTGCAAGAACGCGTCACGAACCCCAACGTTTATGTTGGGAAATTTTTAGCCATCCACCTTACAGCCCTCACTTGGTGCCAAGTGATTATCACTTATTCCCAAAGCTTAAGGATTTTGTGGGTAAAAAACAGTTTGCCAACGATGAGGAACTCCAGGAAGCTAAGAAGTCCTGGCTCATGTTTGTGGCGGCAAATGAGTAGAACATGGAAAAACTGGTCCCACGTTACAACCAGCGTCTTGAAATCCATGGAAATTGTGTACAAAAGTAGAGGAAGGTTCTATGAATTTGTAGATAAAGTTTTGTGTTGATATCTTTATTTTTTATTTGACCATGCCAAAACGATCTTTACTTTACAAAAACTAGGCAAAGAGGCGGCTAAGTGCCACTAGAGTGAGTGAAGCAAATTACTTTTGCAAATTTTTACTCTAATTCGACACGCTCAGAACCTCGCTTTGACTTTTGGCCTGAGCTTTGATCTTGTATAACCACGGGTGTTTGCTACACTCACAACTTCGCTTCATCCTCAGCTTTTTAAGCTCTATTATCACAGGTGTTACTGGAGGTCAGATCAGTACTCATTTCATGATTTGGGGCCAATACTCATAAATATATATAAAACGGAAGCAAGCTGAGTTTTTTATCCCAGAAAAAAGAAGTACCTGAGCCTAGGCTTGGCTGTTTGAACCACCTAAAGATTGGTCTTAACAATTCCAAATCGAGAAAAGTTTACCAAAACATAGAAAAATGCAAAATTAATCACTTTTTTTCAAAACTTGAATAAGTAATTAGCCCGTAAATGATTATCATTACGGCTATAATTTATTGCTATAGTTATTGCTAAGTTAATGTACAATCAATTTTTTGCTATAATATTGTCAATAAAAAAATTTTTCAGAGAAAGTTTTTGTGACTTTGAAGAGGAGTTTTCAACTATTTCTGAATGATTTAACTGTTATAAAATGTGCTGAAAAATCTGAGTGATCAACAACATAATAAATGGCTTTTCAGGGCCCAGGCGTATTTTCACGACACGACCTGTGTTTGGCAAGGCTGGAGGAGTTCACTTGGTCAAGTTCGGACGTTACGGACGACAAGCCTGGCTTCAAGTTGACAACTTGGACAACGTAACCGGTTCATCTCCCGGCCGCATGAGTGAACTCAACACCAAGCCCACTGTCTATGTTGGTAGGTTCTTATTCACGTGTGGCTATTTGCTAAGAACATTAGGTTTTGCTTGAAAAACGTATTTTTGTCTAAAAACAGTTGATTTTTTCCTCTCTAGAGAAAGAATATATTTGTTATATTTTACTCCAAGTTTTCATAATAGGTCTTAATATTTTAAATAAATAAATAGTAGTATTTAAAAGTGATTTTGATATAAATCAAACCTTTCAATCCAAATTCGATATAAAAAAATACTTTATCAAACAAATGGTTTTTTCTATCTAATAATATTTTGTTTGTAACAGGAGGGCACAAGTTTGTGAACTTTAGACTGTCACGACGACCGCCGCCACACAGGGTTTGAGGGTTGCTGCACGTGCGAGAGCGCCGCCGGTTAATCAGTGTCAGTGTGAGTCAGGTGCGCCAACACGCGGTCGTCGGTCGTAACGTCGGACAATGCGGCACCTCCCATTGTCACAACACCACCTGTCTCAACGGAGGTGCTTGTTTAGACCGACGAGCCACGCCTATGAGGCCAGTGGGGTTTTTAAGAATAGTTGGTAACATGGGTGCACATACTTGGGGGCAGGGGGTAATTTAAAACCTATTTAATAAAGAAGGCTCTGTACAAATTTGAAGAATTGTAGAATTTAAAGAGAATAATAATTGTAGAATAGAGTTTAATAATTAATACTTTATAATAAATAATTTGTATACAGTAAATTGAAAGTCATATTGTATTTTATAGCATAGACAAATTAATTTTAACGCCATTCGATAATTGTATATGCATCAATGTATTGTACAATTTGTGAATAAAGATTATTTGAATTGATCGTGGGTTAAAACCGGTTGTTATTGCAGATGTCTGTGTCGGGATGGCTGGTTCGGCCCGGTTTGTGCTCTAAGATACAACCCTTGTGACTCCAGCCGACACAACTGCTCTAATGGGGCAACTTGCATCCCGCTGGAAACCAGTTACCAGTGCGATTGTCCCTTCGGCTACTTTGGCAAATACTGTGAGAAAGGTGAGAGTATTTTATATGTTGAACGTTTCATCTGGTTATTTCTTAACTTTAAAATTAAACCGTACTTTAGCAAATATATCGGATACTGATTTAAATTTTGAATATAATGATGAATTACTGATTCAAGTCTAGTTTATATCAAGTTTTATGTTCCAATTTTAGTAAAATTAGTTGACTAGTAAATAGTTTTTGAAATCAGACGTCAGAAATTCTTTATTTACAGTAACTTAAAGATATGTATTGGCATCACGATATCAAAGTATTTTCTTAAGTATAGAATAGAGTCCTCCCGCTGAGAAATTCTGCTATGCTGTAGAAGGGCAGGTCTTGTAGCCAACTGTTCAGTTCCTTTGCAAATCTTCAGGTTCCTTCTATTTCTCCGGAAGGTTGCTCCACATTTTGGCTCCCATTTGGGATGGTTTTCTTTCTGCACATGTCTAGTGTTGTGCTCCACTTCTTGCAGCATCTGGTGCTTTGATGCCAACATAGGTCACCACTTCCAGGATGTAGAGACTTACAACCGTTAGAATCTTCAAGCTTCTGAATGTTCCTTTTGACTAGAGATTTCCAAAGATTCTAATAGCCCTTTTTTGATGTATGAGTAGTGAGTACCCTTTGTAGGTTTTCAGTAATTGTTCCTCCCCATAATCTAAAGCAGAGATGTGTTTTAAACATGTGTGGAATTTTCCTTTCTTACAATCAAATAACATTTGTAAACAGTGATTTTTTGCTGTTCTAGCGGACACAATCACGGACGTGAGTTTCACCGGACGCCGGTCGTTCCTTGCAGTGCCGTCAGCGGACCTGCATCTGTTCCAGTCCTGTATAGAGTTTGAGCTGAGACCCTCGCGAGACCGAGGCCTAGTGTTGTTCACCGGACATCCGCACAGTCCCTCGTTCATCTCCATAGCTCTGCACGGAGGTGTGTTGGAGCTCAGGCTCAACACAATAGGTGAGACGCTCGTCGAGAGTTAGACATTTTAAAACACCATTGTGATGAATATACTTTGGGATAATAGTATTATGTATAATATTTTATAGTTGATACACCGATTGAGAAAACTGACGGCTACCATGTTGAAGTATTTAATATATATGAACAACTGAAGACTGGGTAAAAAGATTCAAAAAATTGCTAGGAAAAAATTGGTGACTTTTTTTAAGTAATGATTTAGATTTTAACAAGGAAGCTTTTTTATAAATCAAGGCAATAGTGTTCCTACAAGCATCAAAGGCAAAGCTCTCAGGTTCAAGTATCAGGGGAGTGAAAGCCATGGTGGGTTTATCTCATTTTTTTTCTAAGTCCTTTACTCATGTACAGAAGACTATTCCTTCAAATATAGAATTTACTTTAGCCTAAAACCTAGGGGAGGAAGTGGTAAAGGAAACCCTCAAAGAGGGTTTTAATTTAGAAGGGGTGTTTGTGATTGCCTACTACCCAACAGCTTTAATGTTTTTTACTTAACCCATGTACAAAAACTTTCAATGAAAATGTTCCAATAATCAAAACCAAGAGCTTCTACACTGGGAGCCGAGCCCACAGATTGTAAACTACAGAAAAAATTCCAGCCTAGTTAGTATACGATTTCCTCTCAAATTTCAGGAGGTCACCGGCGCATCGGAGAAGTCCTGGTAGTGCGCAGCGCGAGGGTTCTCTCCTTGGCAACTTGGCACCTCGCACGCGCAGGTCGCTATGGCAGCCGTGTCTTCCTCTGGGTCGATGGTGCTGTTACAGCAGCATCGGTCTTGCACAGCGAGACACTACAGCCATCCAAATACCCCATATACATGGGTTAGTGAAGTTTGTAAGAATGTTTTTTTCCTATTTTGAAAATACTGTCTCAAGAGGCTTCCGGATAGAGCGTGAGCGGCCTCTAACTGGGATAAAGAATATAACACGGGGAAAAAATAAAAAAATATTTTAAATAGAATAACGTACTAAAAGTGTTTCAATTGAAGCAAAGAGCCATGAATGCTGCTGCATAAAAATGCCAAAACATAAATTTTCCTTGCCAAAAACAATATTTATTATGTTAATTCGAGTTCTATGTTCTTATAGGAAAATCAAGCTTGAAAGAACCTAGCTGATAACTTATTGTTTGATGAAAGTACAAGTTTTACATTTTATATGCAATGTTTCACTAGATCTGTCCTTCCAGTGAAACAGAATTTTGGTTTAAGTACATTAACCAGTTTAAAACATTGATATATATATAGGTTTAGGTTACCTTGTTGATCTGTCAAGTAATCTTAATAGTAGTCAAGTAATCTTAATAACCTAACCTAAACCTATATATATTGATTCATAGTAATCTGGTGGCTATCATCATAAAGTTAAAACATTGTTTGCAATTTTTACTCCATGTTATAAGCAGTGCCTAAGGTGAATCCCGCGGCCGCCATTCTATCCGTCCACCTCTTAAACTTTGCAATGCTTCATGAAACTATAGTTTCTTTAGATACATTTATCAATCAGGCCAACGATGATAAGACGTAATAAAGAAAATTTCCTTTGTGATTTGTCACTGTGAGTTATGAAATTTCACTTCACAACCTCAACTTGTGTTTATCAAGCAATAAAACACTGTCATCCAATTACCTCCAATAATCCTCAAACCTTGTATTCAAGGCGGAGTACCGGATCTATCGCAGCTGCCCCCGGGAGCGATGGCGGGGCTGCCCGAGACACTGAGCGGGTGTGTGCGCCGCCTAGCGTTCAACTGGCACCCGGTAGAACTAACGGACGCTAACGTACTCTCGGCTCGTAACGTAGAGGACTGTGACGGGACTGCGTGCCGAGGCGATGTGTGTCTCCACGCAGGCACTTGCTGGCTGGACACCACACTCAAACCTCACTGCACGTGCACTCAGGTACAGAGTTTTCAGTTTTGTTAAAAAGCTGCAAGATTAATGTAGAGAGAATTGAAGTTTAATACTTTCCCAGCTGGACGTCAAATCTGAATAATTCCAACAGGAGGCTGGAAGTTCAACAGGACTGGTGACAGTTTCTCAGTTTTTGATCTTAGGTTCAACATTAGTAACATAGGAAATTCTGGTTAAAATTTGTAGTTTGGGTAAACATTTTTAAACATGGAAACATAATGTGAACATTTTGGTTCTGTATTGGGAAATTCCATGCTAAAAAATGTTTCTATGTAAGAAAGTTTCTATTGTGAGTGTTGTAATGTTTAAATTGATTACTTTGGTGGTGTAGTGGCTATGCTTGAGGTTGCTTGTTCAAATCCCCTTCTGGGTGTTTGGCTTTTACATCACAAGTATACCCTGGCAGTCCACTCAGCTGTGAGTAGCTACAGTGCTACACCTAGTAGCACATCTTGGTAACCAACACTGGAATCATAAATGCAGCCGGGTTTACAGCTAACTAACCACTCATCCCGATTCAAACACAGTCCAATCTTGTGGTCGAACTGGGCCCAACGGCAAATTATTATCAAAACAACTTTTATTGGTTGAAATATACTGTATATAAATTTTTTGTTATTTCATCAAATACGTTTAGGTACAATTATTTTGGTCTGGCTTGGTTATAAAATGTTTTTAAATTCAAGAGACAGTATGTTTTATTTTTCTTATTTGTACTTCATAATTTGTTATGTAAAATATAACTAATTTGATGATAATTAACTACGGTAGTGTGTTGAATGTTTTCCAGGAGTACACAGGAGAGCGTTGCGAGGCTTTAGTTTCGTGTCTTGAATTGCCGTGTGAAAACGGGGGCCTCTGTATAAAAAACAACATTGGAAAACCTGTGTGTCAATGTCCAATGGGGTGGGAAGGACCTTTTTGTGCTCAAGGTAAGAAATAATACAGACAATCTTGAAATAAAACTAAATGCAGTCAATCATAATACCTAAAGTGTTCGTCTTAAATCCAATGTAGTATCAACATCTAACACAGGTGTACTTCCATGAAACAAATTGTAAAGTAGGTAGTAAAATCTCAATTCAAACAGAACGCTCAGTATCACAAAGGTAAAAACATTAAAGTGGGATTGTCTAACCTGCTCCTGTTTGAAAAATTTTCGACAACAGGTTTTAACCTGTTAATTCTTGAACAACCTTGTTGATGGTTCTGTTTGTTTCAGCAATGCCAAAGGGAGCCCCACACTTCAGTGGAGACAGCTACTTATCTATCGACCCTCTATTCAGCCTGAATAAGAGGAATGGAAACATCGCAAAAAGACGTAGAGAAATAGATTTCCTTTTCATCAACTTTTCTACGGCGTATCCTGACGGCATGTTACTCTGGAGTGCTCAGGTGAATAGAAAGAATATAGATGATTTGAACACAATACACACCATGACATCAGTTTTAATAATAACCATAAGTTCAAACTAACAGATGACTGAAAAAAAGAAAGACAGAAATAAATTCTTGCTTAAAGATACAGAGCCGTGAGATGTCACAAAAACGTAAACATGTTACTTTGACAATTGATAAAAAGTATATAATTTTTAAAAGATTTGAAAGAGGTGATAAGTTAGCTACTCTATTCAAGGAATTCAACAAACTCACAAAAAAAAACTGATATTGAATAATCTTTTAAGATCTTCTAACGTAAGAAAATCCGGCATTTTCGCTAATCCGATCCCGATATAGGGCCGGATTAGTGAGATCGTACTGTAGCTAGCTGCGTTCAAATATGAGCCAAAACTGAATAGGCTCATAATAAGTGTAGGCATAAAAAC
Source organism: Matsumurasca onukii (assembly GCA_018831715.1). NCBI lineage: Eukaryota > Metazoa > Arthropoda > Insecta > Hemiptera > Cicadellidae > Matsumurasca > Matsumurasca onukii. The sequence goes on from CM032065.1 coordinate 2,564,891, forward strand.
GGTAAAGTTTGTTTTTTAACAAGGACAGGAGTTAGGAGCTAAAATAGGACTACTAAGTCCTCTCTATCACTCAATTTTTACCTAGCGGCACCGTATAGTTCCCTAACAAATTGTTAGTGGTGACTAAGGGGATCAAACCTACACTAGTGGAATGATGAGCTCCAAAGTCTGTCACAAGTCTCCTGCACTTATTAGAATTTTCATAAGTTTAAGGAACCTCCTATCAGGTATTTTTCTTGGAGGCCCTAAATTTCCTTCTAAGATTTAGGAAATAATATCATATTTTGTTTTAGTTTAATATTTTTTGGCAGCCTGACAAGTTTTATTTTGTATTTCATGTAAAAAAATGGAAATAAATAATTCTTATTCTTACTTATTGACTTAAAAAAGCCATGAATCTATGAAAACGTTAGGCTTTACAAAGTCAAGATGCCTTGGCCAGCGAAAGCTAATTTTCTTTATAAAATTAAAATTGTGAAAGTTTGAACAATGTCTGATTCATTAGCTTTACAAAGTGTTGAACAATTGACCCTGCATCAGGAACATACGGGTACACATCTTATACAGACCGGCTTGATTGTGTTTCAGGACGACGAGTACGTAGGCGTAGGTGTGGACAGGGGTCAGGTGCGACTAGCCTGGGGGTGGCGAGAGGTGGAGGGTAGTGATGTCACACTACCGGGTCCCCTGGTCACTGACGGGGACTGGCACGACGTCACTGTCAGCTTCACTAGTGACAACGTCACAGTCTGGTGTGACAGGGGCGATGCCATGGCCTTCATCAGCAGCGGTCGCAGAGCCCCCCGGACTGACGGCATCGTACACCTTGGTCAGTGTTCTAGTAGTGGTAGGATTTTTACTAGCAACGTTTGATGTTATTTGTGTGATACGTATTGAGGTAAACTAGGCCTAGAAGGATGTTTTATCTTAGACGTTTAAATTCTTGAAGCAACAACTTCCACATCCACATCAAGATGCCAGCTTTGGTGAACAATAGAATGCAAACCCACAAACCCAGTACAACATAAGGCATGCCAGCAACTATTGTCTACACATTCATTGACTCAGCTCAACGGAGAAGAAGACCAGCTACATGGGGGCCAAGATGTAGAACTCACTGCCAGAACACCTCAAGAAAACCAAAAGCGGCTGTTTGCTCAACATCTGAAAATCTGGCTACAAGACCACCCTTTTTATTCTTTAAATAAATTATTTACTAATCCGATGTAACCTTTATAATCTTAATCAAACCAAATCAATTTAAATCGTTGATTGCCATTGATGACAGTTTACATAAAATGGTCAATAATACTATTAATATCTTAAAGTGACCTAGAAAACAAGAATATGTATGGTTTCCTTGCCAAAGGCCATGGTCAAAATAGTTTACAAATATTATACAAATTTCAAAAGGTTTTAAAATTAGAACCTGTGGATCTAATTGTGTTAATTTTGTGTGTGGGGTTTTGAGGGTAATCATGGTAGTTACTTTTAACATAAAAATAAAATAAAATAGATATACATTCGACAAGAATACAAATAAAAAATAATAATAAAAACCCAATCACATAGAATGACTAAGTAAGAATGATAGTAAATATGTTTTCATAATATTATTTATATTTAATGCCCCTCCTCCATCATGAAATGACCCTCCGGCAAGGCACCCATAAGTTCCTGGGCTGGACGCCAACACTGAAGCCGTCTTTATATAAACAAAGACAGCCGGCTTTTAGCCAGCCCGTACTTGCCATGAATAACCAAGGACCGGAGAAGCGAGCACAGAGGAAAAGCAAACAGGAGCCACACATAACTAAACCCTAAGTCATAAATTATACTCAATTAAAAACAAAACATTGATGTCAGCCTCCAGAAACCCCTGCACCACTATATGAAGGGTTGATGAGCAGCCAATTTTCAATATGTGTTTTAAAATTACTAACAGGAGTCGTGTGAGCAGAAACAAGTAGTTTATTAATGAGAACGATGAAATTTACCTGGTGTGAAGATGGTGTTCGTGAAAGTCTACAGTGTGGTGTGTCGAGAAATTGTTTGTATCTGGTGTTGTAATGATGAATGTCTTGTCTATTACAAAACAGATGTAAGTTACTTTTCTTGTACATTGATATATGTAAAATGTGTAAGTTAATAATTGTTAAAATTTTCATGGAAATAACAGTTAGTCTACAGTTAGCTGTTCTAAAGCTACATTGTATGGCACTATTCTTATCTTAATGATAAAGATATAAAGGTACACTTTGACTTTGCATTAACCTACTAACTTTACTGTTACAGGTGGATTTTCAAACGCAACATCGATAGAGGGAGAAACACATGGGATTTTCAAGGAAAAGTTCCGAGGTTGTATTCGAGAAGTTGCCTGGAGCAATAATTTCAGAGTCACTGATTTTGCTCAATATAGGGGGGAAAATGTAAGGACTTGCCCACTTTTGGATCTGTAAAAGTTGAAAATAATATCAAACTTCACTGCCAACAAGTATTAGCACAGAATAGTAACTATGTTAAGAAAGCACAAGATATTACATGTTAGTTTGGTTAAAAGCATGTACGATTTGTTTATATGGTTGTAAAATTTACTATTGTAATGTAAAACAATATAGACATTTTCAAGTAGAATCGGGGCAATAGTTAGAGATTAGCTGCAGAGTGCTGTAATACCATAATTTCTTAAAACAACTCGAAATCAAACATTTATGGAAGAATTAGGAATTAAGTTAAGTTTAATTTTTTATATATAAGTGATGGCGAGAGGATAGTTACAAATATTACTATATTAGAAACAAATGTAATACAGTTCAGCTAGTTTGTAGCCGCTAAATTCCTTTGAAAATGTTGTGTATTCTTTGAAATAGACAGACTATTTCAAATAGATTAGTTTAATGACTAAAGACAGGCCTAGAGAACAATACTACACACCTAACCTGTCTAAATTGAGAGAACATAGGCTCGCTCAAATGTGGCCTGTGAATAAAAGGGTCCGCCTTAGTAAAAGCCTAATTCGTCCTCACAATGAACACACGACTCCATGCCAAACAACTGGCTAAACTATGTCTTTAACTATTTATCTAGATTGTAGGCTTGCTAGGTAAAATTTTGCAGACCCTTGCAACGGCCGTCGCTAAGGCACTGAGGTGGATCCTTAATTTTGCACGTCTTGAGAACAACTTTGTGAATTTACTTCTAAAGACCAATTCTGAAAATAACTAACTTGGAAATTTAGGTGGTAGTCAACAAATTTTTTTGGGATTTTGGTAGGTATTAAACTTTTTAAAGCCCTTGATGTGTCAGGTAGTATGGTAGCTAATAAGCTGTTCACATACATTTGTTATAGATAATTACTTTTTGTACTTATGTTACTTGTTAAAAAATGTGCCTACTCAATATATGGTTGGACTTTTTGGAGGAGTCTTTTTCATTAACAACTTCAAATTCCTCATCTTGCCTTTTTGCATGCAAAAATTAGCTCAACAAATGTGTATTGTTCAATTTCAAGTTTTGAAAAATATACGTTTTTATTCAACAAATGCCGTCACCAACGCATTAAAAACAAGTAGGTCTTTACGCGTCCTGGCCTTGCTTTTTTGAAATCATAATGTTATATTTAAAAACATATTTAAATACAAGTTTATGATAAACATAAGTAAACAATAACATAAACAACAGTTGGTATGATAACATAAACAACAGTTGGTATGAGAACAGATCAACTGACCAGTTCCAAATAACAGTTCGTATGAGAACAGATCCAACTGAACAGTTCCAAGTAGCAGCTCCAAATAACAGTTCCAGAATAACGGACGTCAAGTAAGGAACTCGCCCTTACAAATGATCTGTTTACATTCAATCCGGAGGATCCTCATTCCTGCCCATAAGTAAAGGATCTCATCACACAAGATATCTCAAAGTTTTGACTCAGGGTTGAACCTTGCAAGACACCTAACGTTGCAGATATCTTACAAGGGCCGATTGAGGTCTCATACCTAAGCTACACCTATAACTCAAGTAGCATTTCCATGAAGTAGTGGGGATACAAATATGTTTTCAGCAGCCTCGCTTAAAGCATTACATATAGAGCAAATCACATCTCATAAGATGTTCCCGGTAGACCAAAGGTTGCCAGCAATCTACAGTACTCAAAAAGGTAGCTAAACTGATTTCCCTGCAACCTTTCAGCTTATACCTCACACCTTCACACAAGCCCATTTTACACTGTGGTGAAGTGAACATAACATTAAACATACCTTGTAAGTGTTGTCCTTCCATTACATGCAAATCTAGTTCGATTAGAAAGAATACTTTATCGAACATCAGGCCAAATTTTAACTTCGATATAAATTACAGCAACTGAAAGATATTTTTAATTATTATATTATTTTTTATCGCCTATAGCTATTCAACAAACGTCAACAACTTGTTGATTTTCACTTCTGTCAAGTTCTGTGTCCTGTCACTTATGTGTTTGTTGTCTTAGTTTTCTTTTCTTAACTTTGATCTGACTTAAATTTATTAGTAATCTATGATAGGCCTTACTACTATTTAAAGATGAGAGGGTGTGTGTCTGTCTGTTCCTCAATCACGCAAATACCAAGGGAACAATTTTAACGAAGTTTTACAAGAATGTGGCTTATATACCTGGTTAACACATAGGCTATTAACATGTTTGATAATTTTATTATTTTCAAGATGGTGAGAATTAATAAGACCTCACTACATGTAAAAATGTATAACCCCAATTGTTGTGTAACTCTATGTTTTATTTTAATGTGTTTTTAATCATATGTGTGATTATTGTTTAACTAGTTCATTCTATGTTTATATTTGTTAACATAAACATCACAATTATATTCAGTTTACATTTATGCATTTATTTTAATCCAACTGCATTGACTTGACTAATCTGAACAAAAACATAGAGTTACACAACACCAATACTGTCTCGTAAAATTCTAGAAAACCCGTAAAAGATATTTTATTTTTGACAGCCTATACGAGTTTTAAAATTTAATTCTCTGCACAAATGGTCCTGAGCACTTTGTCGTATCTTCAACCGTTTGCCCAGAAAGCATGCATCAGTGTGGAAAAACAGGCTCATGATACGCCAGTCCTCCCCACTACACGACCGCAGTCGTCCTTGGACCTGGTACTGGTTCAGTAGTAAGGCATGTCTGCAGTTTATTTCTACAGATTACTTTTCCATTGGAATTATAACTCTGACCCATACCTACCTACCTATCTATTCCTCACATCATTACATTATTCATCGGCTTATTTAACCTCGCCTGAAGCCCCCCACACACGGTCTAGCATGCACGGCGGGCGGATAGATAGCTAGCCCGCTCCTAGCAGCTAGCCTAGCATGCTAGACCGTACGTGTGGGCTCCCACCTAGCAAGCACGGCGAGCATGCTGGGCACGGCAGCACCGTCCAGCCTAGCAACGTGCCCAGCGTGTTGGATCGTGTGTGGTTAACCATCGTGCCGCTCGCCGTGCCTCCACCAGTGTTCTCTCTCTTTGCTCGGGAGTAATGCTTGGTATTATTAATAATTTAGTAATTTATTGTCAATACTGCATGTACAAAGTAAAGTTGTTTGTTTGACATCAAAATTAGTCAAACATATAAAATATTTAAAATAAAACCTATTACCACTGGAAAGACTGTAATAAAAGCTGAGCTAAACATACAGGTAAGCTACAATAATTTAGAAGCAAGAAAAATCTCATGCCTTGTAAAATGAATTTAGAAGCAAACAATTTTAATTTGTGTTTTAAATTTATATATTTTACGTGGTTTTTATATCTTTTACGATGGATGGGATCCTGATAATTTTACCCCTGCTAATCCAATAGTATAACTCCGATTCATATTCAGCCTGAATGATACTTTTTATTCACTTATACTATTTTACGTTCTATCCCAAATAAGCTGGGGGTGTATTAGCTTTATTTTTTTTATTTTAATATTTTTACAAAATTATAGAATACCAGCAGCACTTACATTGAAATTCGTTGCACAACAGACAAAGCACCCAGCATGCTAGGTGCCAGGCTCGACAGTGTGTGGACGACACCCAGCATGCTGGGCGTGCAGCTAGGCTAGTTGGTAGGCTGGGCTAGGCACTTTGCACGACCGTGTGTGGCCTGCTTTAATTCAATGTCGTCTGCTTTGTGGCTGGTCCGTGTGTGACGTGTATCGTTGCGTGGCTTGGTTTGATGGATGTTCTTTAGATGTTAGATTGAGAGGATCAAGTGGTAAGGGACTGGTTATCCTTATGCACGTCTGCCTCGTCTGTTGGGAATATTGCGCTACCACCGGAATGAAAGGAAGTCTGGATTCAGGAGAGGAATGGGACTGGGTTCGGCTGACCAGACAATCAAGCGAGAGGGCGCGATAAACAAGCCCGCTGACAACCACTTAGAGGACTCTAACCCCCAAGACATGAAGAGCCTTGCCAACTCTCGGGGGACCTTTCCCCCCAAGATTGTGGCAAGCTTCTCCTGTGAAGTCGCGGTCTACCCTGCTGCCGCGTCCTTCTAAAATGATATCTGATCCAACCTCCCGGCCCTGTTGGGAAATGGAACGTGTTCAACATCCGGACAACTACAAAGCTGCCCAGTAATTTTGTGAAAAGCTATTTTTTATGTACCCCAGTATAAAGACGTAATCTGAGCAGGTACTAACCAGACACATATCGACTGGGGGATGGATGTTCTTTAGTACCTACAGTATAGGCCTACATTTTGGTCACTCGCAGCACGTGGCAAAATGGGTAAGGTGTTTAATTTATCATGGATAGTAGATCTTACCCTCCGACAGTGGCGTAGCTAGGGGTCCGGCAGGTCTGGACCCCCCACTGTAATTACGGCCCTCTCACATATATATTTACATCAAATAAATAAATTTTAAGTAACTAATATGCAAATGCTATTAAAGTATATTCATTCACTGTAATGTTCCTTTGATAATTTTCCTAATATTGCACTCGCACAGTGTGCGAGCTAGGGAGATTCCTATGTGCGCCTTCTCTTGAGTGTACCTACGCACACCCGGCAGAGGGTTTTTAGGAGTAAAGCCCTGTATTAGGATGTGAAAACCCCCTGAATTGGCTGTACACGGATTGTTGTCAAAGTTGACATGGGGTATATATCAAAAATAAAATAATAAATATGTGAAAACATCTATCGAGTAATTTATTTTGAGCTCTTAGATTTGTAAAGTTTTGGGGGGGACCATCGTCCATCGACCCCCGAGACCCACCGTATACCCAACGGTGTGACCTCTCCTTGACCCACTCCCAAATTGAATTCTGTCTACGCCACAGCCCCCTTTGGAAAAAGCCAAGATCCTGCAAGAAACCCGGCGAATACAGCTGTTATACATCATAAGCATTCATATCGAACTACCCTATCACTCAAGGCAGACAACGGTAGATGTATACAGGGTAATGATTAAAAGAGTAAGAAATATCAAAAGCACAACCTACGGAGATTGTAACATTGTTAAAAGCAAGAAGGGCGCGCATATAGTGCCCTTAAGCGTTCGCCTTTAAAAAGAATATTCACCGTCAGCTGTTGTATGTCTTCTGCTATTAATACTGCCTACGTCAGAGTTAGTACAGTAATCATCAAAAATCATACAAGACCTTGAATTTTGTCTCTCTTCTTTTAATTATCTAATCGAAAGTACCCTATCGACTGTCGTTTACAAGACGTCGCGGTAGCACACCAAACATTCCTCCACACACCCATAGTGGCCGAGCTTGAGCGTGTACACCGCCTCGCCCCTACTTGTTTTATTTTAATATTTTTACAAAATAATGTATTATTGTTAGTACAATTTACTTACGAAAAATTCGACGATTTCTTGTATAGTTTTCACATACCAGAAATAAACATTACACTTTTAGTTGTATCACAGGTGAAAAGTAATTTAATCGTCATTGTTCAACTGGTTTTAACTCATTTCAAATGTACTTTAAACAATTTCCTATGTATTTATTGCACAACATCGCACGAAATCCTTCCATACTGTACACTCTCATAACCATTAATTATACATGTATGATTCCACTATTTCCTGATTATAAGTTAGGGCAATACTTACGGGGTCTTTAAATTTAAAATAGTTCCAATTTTATTTACAATTATTTACATTACTAGAAGTGAAACCCAGTGTAGGACTCCATTACTATTAATTATTCTTGTATTAGGCCTCTAGTACAACAACGGTAGGATCTACAGGCCTAATACAAGGTAATTAATAATTATTTACAATTAATTTTGTTTTAATTTTCTTTTGTGCGACACCTAAAACAATAAAAATGTGTAATTACATAAATAATCAAACAGGACTTTATGTTTGTCTCATGTCTCACACTATTTCATGTTATAGTTAGGCAATACTTATGGGTCTTTAAATTTAAAATAGTTCCAATTTTATTTACAATTCATTTTGTATTAATTTTGTTGCGCACCACCTAAAACAATAAAAATTTGTAATTACATAAATCATCAAACAGGACTTTATGTTTATCTCATGTCTTACATTGTTGATTAATAAACGCCATTTCAAAAGTGGCTGTTTTTAAAATATGCTTTAATAATAATAATCATTGTTTATTGTCGTTTACAATAAAAATTGTGTGACAAAAAAGAAGATCAAAACTAAGGTAAAATAATGATTATAATTTTAAAAATTATAACTGACCTGAATTTAGTTGTCCAACAATGCCTGGATAGCATTGTTACGACTTTCGTCGTCTGTCGGTCGTTTGGATGTTTTTTGTTTCCTTTTTTTAAGGATAAAACCGTCTTTGAGGTGTTATTTTGTGTGTGTTTTTTTCTGTACAGTTTTCATTGTCAAATTTTGAATTGTTGTTTTTTGCCAATATTTCTGTTTGTATAGCTTTAAAATTTCGCTCCCAAATATTTAAATCGTCCTCTGTTTCGATTTTTTTTCTTTTTTTCCTCAAAACTCATGTCTGCGGCACCAACTTCTTTTAAAATAATAACTTTTTCTTCGTTCTCTGCACTATCAATTTGAAGGCTGCAAATTGCCATTTCGTTGTCTAAAGATACATCAGACCGTGCAGCCACAACACAACACAACAGCTGTACTGTAGTCTGTCATCGGGGCGGAAGTTTGGGTGTGGAGGGGGAATGTTTGGTATGCTACCGCGAACGTCTTGTCTGTCGTTTACGTTGCCGGTTTCGTCAAGTCAACCATCACCAATTAACTTACAGTACACTTTATACGTTCATAAAGTTTTATTAGTTCAAAACAGTTGAGTAACTAGTTAAGTAAAATGTCTCGTGTATCTGCGAAACTATTTTCTAGTACCTGTACAGTCTTAAAACCTTGCAATTTTTCATCAGTACCACTCTCAAGAAACAGGTTAGTTTCAACCATAACCATCCAAATAGTTACGTCAGTTATCCCGTAGACCTATTATTAGAATATACCCAGCCTATTTCACATTTTGGACTGTATGGATAATTTCATTTTTTGGCTCCTTGCAGGAAGGTTAGGCTAGGTACCTTTGCATTTTCTCTATTGTATGCCAACTTACGCCGAGTCAAAGGGTATGCTTTATTGTTCGCCACCTTTTTGTTAGGTCTGTTGTTCTAATTGGATAATGGTTACAGTACTCTGAGTCAATTAGAAGAATTAAAGAACATATACTTAAATGTAAAATGTACTTGTATTTGCAAACAAAAACTTAAATGTGTCATAATATATTTTAGCCTTGAAACCTGCTCGGCTGCTGTGTACAGTTGTGCTTGTCCCAGTGCTGCATAGATTGCAGTTCTGTAGTATGACAGTATCTAAAGCCATTGTCAATGTGTTAATTGTACAATTGTTTTAACTCACTTTAATAAATGATAGTATAAATAATTCCATATTTATGTATACAGTTTGTTCGGTATAGCATGGGCGGTGGCCTTGAGATTTGCTGCTGGCCGCTTTTGGCCCTGTAGCACATCTCACCGGCCATGTTAACCTGACGAACTGTACAGTATTATATTATTTTGTTAACGTCATATTATAATTATCCGAGTTTGGGCTCAGTGGGACAACACGACTGGATGATGTTTCAATCTGGACATGGTTAGTTGGTGAATGGACTACGATACCGTTTTGATTCTATTGTTCATTGCCAGGATGCATTACTAGGCGTAGATACTCACTTGCCTCATGGAGCTGAGTGGATTGTGAGGTAAACTTGAGGTGAAAAAGACCGATTGCATCAACTCAAGCACTGCAAACCTTTATTTGTACAACTGGGCTCACTCACAATTGTAAATCTGTACATATACCTCGTCCTTATATATACTAAACAAAACTTAAACACCTTACCACTAAACGAGGAAGTGCATAATCATTATACTAGGAACTTGTTAGTACAATTCAATTAAATATTTAAAACATAAATTTGACTAATTTTCACTTCTGGTTTAAAAATGGCGGCCATACTAAATTTTGTAAGCTTAATAACTCAAAACTTATGGTACCTATGGTAAACTTTATGATAAATAAACAAGAATAACAATATATGTAAAATGTTTTTATAAACATTTTAACAAGTTTGTTGCTCTGAGATAGTTAATAACAGGGAAATTTAAGTTTTTCTGAGCGCACTCCTGTATTTACATATGTTTCTTAAATGTAAACAAAGGAGTTAGCCAATATTGTTGTGTTGCTGCAAATAGTAAGGAGAATATTAAAGTTTTCCTGAACACACCCCTTTATTTATATTTGAGAAACATATGTAAATAAAGGTTTGTGCTCAGAAACACTTTAATTACAGTACAGTCTCTATAATCCGGCCGTTTGCCACTCCGACACGTCCAGTAATCCGGCGCTGTAACCGCGTCAACTAGCCACCTGTTTTTCAGTCTCCACTTGTCTGTGAAGCGCGTGACATAAGCTGACTGTATCGATTACCTACTTCAGTTCATTGCTGCAGAGAGCCAGAGACAAGAGACCCAATAATTATTGGGTGAATTAGTGTTGATATTTATTATTAATTTATCAACTTATCAGTAAAATTTTAAAATTAAATCATATTTTTTTAGAATAATGAATAACAAATGATACTAAAAAGGCTCAAACACGTGTTTGAGCTACTCGATTTTGTAGAATTGACTCAGCAATCTTACCACTTAAGGTACTCCATTGGAAAAATGATTGAAACTTGCCTCTGGGAGAACTGCCGTTGTAGATATTGTAAATAGCCAATTGACACAGTCTATACCGGAAGTCTTAATTAACTTACTCAGGGGTGTAACCATAGAAATAATTGATAACACACTATTTTCCTCAACCTTCTTACATCACTCAACAAATTTTGGTTTCTCTAATGTCATTTAAGGGTTGTTTCTTATTAATTACTGTACCTTGCAGTTGTATCAAGTAATTGCACTATTTGTTTGCATTTTTGTTCTTTGGGAGTACAGTATTTTGAGGCTTGGAAAATGCATTAATGTTTATATACATTTAGTCGATGTACCAAGTTTGCACACAAGGTACTGTTAACTGCTATTTTGAATATGGCCGTGTATAAATAGTTGCAGATGTTTGTGCAGATAGTTTACCTTGAGCAAAAGTAGAAGTGTTGAGCGATTGGCCAAAACTGTCATTCAGGTCCCTCATGTATCTGTATCCGTTTTGGTTTTATCTTTGAAATAGAATTCACCAACAGAGTTATCTTGTTGAAATTGTAATTTCTTATTCCAGGCATCCTGTCTACTAGAGATGCTTTCATGAGGACTGAAATTTGAAAACATTTCGTAACTTGATTGAAATTTTTACTACTTATGTCACTGCAATATTTTATTAGTTGTCATTTAGTTATTTTCAGACAACAAGTTAACATTGTACTTAAAGGTGACAGAATTATTGGTGTGGAACTATATTGGATTAACTTATCTTTGTATTACATAAAGTACGCTCTGTATTCTCAAAACACACTTTAACAAAATGTCAGATTTTTTGACTGGGACTCGTGGCGTGGTCCTGTAATCCAGCTTCATGGAGGTCAGGTTTTGAGGATGATACAGGTCTAAAGCGGCTCTGATAGTCTCAGTGATCATCTAATGATACCCGCATCAACTCCTACCATCGTTTAGACATATCAGACCATCACCTGCGTGGTTCTGAAGTCACATTGAGCCGTTGGTCCTTGTATTTCCATTGGTCATTGGGCTATTAATTAATGACCTATTCTAAGGAAGAGTCGGCCTTAGTTTGTAACAAGACTACACCTCATAACTCATTACTACCACTCATCACACTCATCCTTCACCACATATTTGCCTTAAAATACCCTCATGAGAGTGGTCGGCATCTGAAATAGTGATTTAATAAGTTAACTGTTGAACTGTTCAAATTAGTGTCATCTTATTTTGGAAGAACTACAAGTATTTAAACGGGACCAGTTTTATAATACAGGGGATTTTGCCATATCATTTTGTGGAAACTTAGCTGGGTCCTATCAACGTCTATGACATCTATTTTACAATCTCCCATGACAACAAATGGTGGCGCTTTTTTATAAAATCAGACAAAAGTTGACAAAATCTGCTGAAAGGCTGATGTAATCCAATAGTTACCGGTGACCAGGGGTTGTTTGTAGCTTTACCCCTGATACTTTGAGGCGTTTGTCTGTTGATTTGGTAAATCTGTACATTTTACATTTTGTAAATTCTATCAGACGCACATTGAGCCAAATTATCTATCTACAATAATTCTTTTATCGCCCAACTATGATCTACAAACCAGCGGAATCTTTTCTTGACAGCAGTAAAAGGTTTATTAATTGACCTAGGATCGCAGTGTTAATATTAGTGTGTAGTATTATCATCCAAATAATGTTATCTTGGTGATAAGGAATTGAAGTTGAACAACAAGGTCACAGTTCAAATCTCTTTTCAGATGCTACTCGAAACTTAATTTGATCATTGATTACTGTTATCATGAGTAAAGTAAGCAGAAAAGTTGTATCTTTAAAATTAACATTATACACCCTCTGTGTAACTTAAAAGACTGAAGTAGCGTAATATTGTAAAATTATAAAAAACTAATTTAAAATATCAAATTATCAAAATTAAAAAAAAATCATTAGGTTGAAGCCTTAAAAGGCAATGAACCTAAAATGGCCTTTATCTTCAAGTCCATACAAAAATGAACTATTTCAAAGTTGTATAGAAAAGTAATTTTTTCTTCAAAATGTTCAACAAAATTGTTTGTTGTTCATCAATTATTTTGTTGTTTCTGGTATTGCTGCAAACCTGTATCCTTTTCATAGTTTGATTTATGTATGTACATTTTGTTCTAGCTCATGGTGGTCTCAGGTGGAAATGGGTCCTCCGGACGCTATTCTCGGAGTCACCGAAGCGTACAAAAGGGACACAAATCCTAAGAAAATCAACCTTGGTGTCGGAGCCTACAGAGACGACAATGGCAAGCCCTACGTGCTCCCTAGCGTCCTTCAGGTCTGCTGACTTTCTTAACCTTACTCTGTCAGTAATTACCCTTTTCCTGCCATTGATCGAGAGAATTTCAGTAACACTTTTGGTGGAGGTTAGTGCAGCATTTACCAGGGAAGTATTTTAGTATCTGCCGCCCCTTGCCTGCGCTGTCCTCGATGTCGCTAAGTTACCCCAATACAAGCCCTCTCGCCTGATTTTGTAGGAAAGTATCTTCAAGTGGCTTGTGCATAACTAAACTTTTATTTTTTTTAAGATTTGAACTTGTGGGGCCTAAACTAAAAATAGATTATAAATCCTCGAAACCTGGCTTTCCTAAAATTTGCCACCCTAGGCACGTGCTTAGTCCACCTATTTGGAAAAACATGACTGCCGCTCAGTGCTACAATTTCATTTACAGACATATTAATTTTAATACGGATATCAATTATTTTATCACTTTTGTAAATCCAATATACAAAAAGTAATATTGATTAGAAATTAAGTGGCAGAAAGTGGTTGGAGGTGTGCGCTGTGCTCACTTTGATAAACATGTCCACAATGATGACAACAACCACAGAAAGGTAGGCTACTCCTCATACATACAACACAAATAGAAAAGTAACTTTGAGAAACAGCTCTTAATAAAGAAACATTTTGAGTATAATATTTCTTACCCTGCTTTAGGCTGAAGACAAGATCAAGGCTAAGAAAATGGACCACGAGTACGCTCCGATTTCTGGAAGTGCAGACTTCTGTAACTTGAGCATCAAACTGGCTCTGGGAGACGACAGCGTTCAAGTGAAAGAAGGTTTGGTAAGTAGGCTCATGCCCTTCAGGGTTCACCTCTGAGAAGGCCTGAATTCGTCGGCACAAGGAACACACAACACTGCGCACGTAACAACTAGCTAAACAACGAGCCTTCTTTCAACTGATGCGACCTAACTTTCAAACCAAGAGCTTGCAGAGGTTTATAGTAGCACGTTTCTCACCTTTCAAAATCATTTTTACATTAATAAATTTTATGTATTTGGAAACTAGAAAAGTTTTTTGTAACGTGTATAGAGCCTGTTTTCTTATAAGTTGCGCAAAACACATAATTTCAAAAAAACTGCTCCATGCGTGTGTCCAAAAATTCTTCCAGTTTCAAAAAATATATCGTTTATTAATGTGAATATTATTTTGAAATGTGAAAAATGTGCCGCTGTAAACCCTCGCATGTAAACCTTTGCATAGCTGAGGAGGACCCTTAAATTTAAACAATAAATCTATTTTACAATAACTTTCTACAAACACAACGCTAGTGGTATCAAGGATAAAAATTTGCTCTGTAAAAACGAGTTGTGGTAATTAGTGTTTGCTGTTAAACATTTTAAGTGATTACTAACTGTTTATAAAAAATAAAGAGTATCTTAAAGTTGATTCATTCTCTACTAAAATGGCAAAGCTTCTCTTAATGGGGTCATTTATTTCCGTTCTGAAAAATAACAACCAGAAGTTTTGCCATACAAACAATGGGGCGCAAACTGTTTCCCTTTTTAATGTAGTGAAATCTGACATAAAATAGGTTTAGGTTACCTCCGACAATATCTAAAAAATTGTGTTGAGGGTTGTGGATATTGTCGGAGGTGTTGGATATTGAGGAAGGTAACCAAAACCTATTTTATGTCAAATTGATATCCAAGGGGCAAACGATGAATATTTATGTAGTGAAATCCTTGGAAATAAAACCTCCTCAAGCCACAGCTCAGGCCTCTTCAAGTGATATTTCTGGATCTTTGCTTACAGTCAAGTCTTTCCCATTCATGGTAACTTAATAATAGAAAAGAGTGAAAAAAATACCAGGTTAGAGTATAAAAAAAAAACAAATACACAACAATAATTTTTTCAGTAATTTTAAATAACACATCACAGTAATAATTACATTTAACTTGGCAAATGTGTTTCTTATTGTTTTACTGAAATTTGCAGAATGCTACTGTCCAAGGCATTTCCGGAACCGGATCCTTGAGAATAGGAGGTGCGTTCTTGGCCAAATTTTTCCCCCATAACAAGGAGTTGTACCTGCCGACGCCGTCTTGGGGTAACCACAATCCGATCTTCCTCCACTCCGGCCTCAAAGTAAACAAGTACCGTTACTACGACCCGAGTAACTGCGGCTTCGACTTCAAGGGTGCTCTGGACGACATCAATGTAAGTACCTGAGAAGTCGGGTAAAGCAAAAATCACCTGTTAACAAAAGAAAATATAAGTCAGGTCTACTTTATGGGGTTTGTAGTTACTTCCCCTAATGTCCTATTGTTGTGTACAATGTAAGTACAGTAGGCTACCTCTTGTTTGGTTCAGCCGACAAATGGAGTTCTAAGAAATGGCTACATCTACAATTTTTTGTTAGTGTATAACTGTATATTCATTTGAGCAGTTTCTTTTGAAATCTATTCCCAAAACCTAAGATTTAGCCTAAAGTTAAAGGACGTCAGTTTTGGAGCTCTACAGGGTTCCCAAATGTCTTTTTCTCGTATTGTTAGATAGTCCGGCCATTTTTAATTCGGCCAAGGGTCCAGTCCTAAGGTGGCTGAGCGAGAGGGAGTTCTTGTGAGTTGGAGCAGAAAATACTACTGGTAAAGTAAAGTGGAGGAAATACAATTTTCAAAATTGCAACCTTTTGAACTTCTTCTATAGATCAACCACACTTTTCAGTGTTTGTATCTACCGAGAACTTCCCCTTAAATAGTACAATTGCCAATTTTTGTATGCAGAAAATGCCCGAGCAGTCAATAATTCTGCTGCACGCCTGTGCCCACAACCCCACCGGAGTAGACCCTCGTCCTGAGCAGTGGCAGGAGCTCTCCCAACTCATCAAGAAGAAGAAACTCTTCCCCTTCTTCGACATGGCCTACCAGGGCTTTGCTTCAGGTATCTCGACATGACGTACCACAAAATACTAAATATATCTTCCTCGCGTATATTGCGCAAAGTTAATTTGCCGACTGTTTTAGACCACACATTGACGTAGGGTTCTGGAAATAGCCACTTGTCTATAATATGTACCTGTAAAAACAACTATTTTTAACCAACTTCAGAGAAACGAGAAGGTTATATAAGTAAATGTTTGGAGATCAAAATTATGAAACGAAGACTTCGTAAAAAATGAAAAGAAGACTTTTGGAGTCAACATAAACGAGAAAAGAAAATACTTTCAACAAATTGAGAAAGAAAATATTTATTCCGACAGTGGAAACAGAAGTCAGCAACCCTGGGATTCTTAGCTGCTCAACCAATGATGATAATGATGACTTAAGTAGAAAATAAAACAATGGTGTAATAATTTGTTTAAAAACCCAAGTTTGCTTTTCTTATCTAATTAGATTCACAATGTGTTGGGTTTTTTATATAATCCCTAAATAGTTTGTATACTAATGGCAATAAAATTAGTTTTAAACAAGCGTGGAGTTGATTAAAAAGTTTCAAATTAGTTTTATGAATGTTATATTACATTACAGGTGATGTTGTGAAGGATGCGCTTGCCGTCCGACTGTTCCTGAAGGATGGACATGAAATTGCTCTCGCTCAATCATTTGCCAAAAATATGGGACTTTACGGTAGGTAGTAAACATAAAATAAAATTAAACAAGCACTCAGGTCATTCCATGTCCAATCAACACACCTGTTTTACCTTACCACCTCAGATTTTGATACAATACACTGATTGTGGGTGCCAAGAATAAGAAAAATACCAAATTTCAAGTTTTATCTCAAATAGTTTTAGAAAAACAGCTATGTAAAGTTCTCAAAAAAATGTGAAAAACCCGTTAACATAGATTTTTTAAGTCTCTCTAGAAGCTCTCCTAATTTAGTTTGAGACTTGGGAGAGGTGACATTGTTTAGCATTTCGTATGCTCTTTACAATAATATACAACACGCACAGGTTGTAATAAATATTATTTTGTCAAAATACAAATCAGAACTCTATTTTGAGGGTTTTTAAAAAAGTACATAATTGAACAATTTCAGTACCGGTATATACTACAATGACACGTCTCCCATGTTTCTAGCTTGATTATGAGAGCCTCTAGAGTGAATTGAAAAATCAACATTAGCGTGTTTTTCACGTCTTTTTAAACTTTACCTAGCTGTATTCAAAAACTACTTGAGATAAAAATTTGAAATTTGTTTTTTTTTTCTTATTTTTGGCAGTGTGCCAAATTTGATCAAATTGAAATAGGTAAAGTAAAATTTTATTTAAAAGTGTGTTGATTTGATATGGAATGACCCAGTCACATACAAAGTTCACAACAAATACTTCAAAACGTCACGAACAACTATGCCAGTCAATTCAAAAATAACATAAAAATTTCAATATAAACCGTCTTTTAAATGTGTGGACATGTCAAGTGAGAGAGACTCGATCTTACAAAAGTGAAGGTTTTTTTTATCAATTCAACAAGTGCGTACTCTGTATTCAGATAAAAAGATTATCAGCCTCTAATTTATCAGACACTTAAACCGATTTTTAAATGCCTCCGACTTAATAATTAATAGAAACATTGGAAGGAAAAATTATTGTAATCGTCCCAAAATAAAAACTAATAATAGTTCATTATTTGTTTTATAGTTAAAAGTTAGGGTTTTATTTAAATCAGCAAAAATAATAAAAAGTTAGTTTGTTTAGTGTTGTTGTACTAAATAAGTATTCATTTTTAAAAGTTTCATATAATTATAATTTTGTTGTACAGTACTAATAGACTTATTATTATTCAACACTTTTCGAAGGAACAAAACCGTAAAGTTCTTTATTGAGCTCAGAAGACTGGATCATTTTTACTTAACATATTGTAAACAGGCTGGTTAGACATTTTGCTTTGAATCAGACGAGCCTATCAATTTGGGCCAGGCTTCTTTCTTAATGGTTTAGAATATAAAATCTTTAATATAGACTAGCCTCCGCCAGCTACACTGCTCAACCTGCGGCCTCAGTTCTGTTCACGGTTCTGCTTTGGCCTCTCGGTTTGGGTATTCACTTCGCTAATGACTGACTATACTTTTTCAGTTAGGGTATTTCCTTAAGAGTTGAAACTTATACATTGTTTATAACAGAAGAAATTATAAGAACAGCTTTAAAAAATTCAGTATCAAATCTAAATTTACAGTTATTTATATTGTTATTGTTTTTCAAATTACTTTGTTTTTAGCAAACCCGATTAGGGTAAGTTGTTATTCTTTTGAATAAAGTTATAATTATGTTATTATTTGTTGATGTTTATATTTACAGCAGCTGGGCATTTTAGCAAATTTAAATTCTTAATAGTGCCAAAACAATCGTTTGTCCACGCATAACTTATCTTAGATGTAACTTTTTGATGTTTGATGATGAATCTATGCTTAAATACCTTTCATTAAAAAAAAATTGGAAGAAAATCGGCCTGATAGAACGGTTGCACTGACTGCCGTTAGATTTTCATCAATTCTTCTAATATGATGATTTTGGAACTGACAGTAAAATATTTCTTATAAATTATACTATATCCAGATCATTCACATCCCCAAAGAAATAAATCATCCACAGTTTCATAGGGAAAATCTGTTCTTGTGAAATGTGGGTTTAACCAAAGATTATGTTATGGTAGGTAGATTGAGCTTAGATACCACAAAACTGAGGTAGGAACATCCACATAGTTGCGGTAGCTTGAGCACAGATAGAGCTGCAGGGGCATTATTTTAAGATCCTCTAGTAGAGCCACAGACAAACGCGCAAGTTTGTTCGTTTTTGAAAATTGCACGATTTGGCCATATTTCAGTCCTCGACATTGGACAATCTCGAGCATGTAGGGGGTGAAAGACGGCAAGAGATGGCAGCGTAAATTGTGCTTGGGCTGCCGCAACTATGTTTATTATCCTGCCTCAGCCATGTGGCATCTATGCGCAATCTACCTATCATAATATATCTGTGGTTTAACTTTGTGTTGCGTCAATTTCAGTAAACTATTTCCTCTTTGATACTAATTAACTTTGTTTCCTTTGATCAGGTGAGCGAGCAGGAGCGTTCAGCTTGGTGACGGGAAGCAAGGATGTCGCTGCCAAGACTTTGTCTCAACTCAAGATCCTCATCAGACCGATGTACTCCAACCCTCCTGTTCACGGAGCTAGAATCGTGAGCGAAATCTTAGCCGACCCTGCTCTTAGGCAGCAATGGTAATTGTTTTATGTTCAGTTTTCTATTTGAACAACTAAGGACCCGTGGCAGGTTGGTATCATGCACGACTCTGGAGCTCATCACTCCCCTGGCGCGAGTTTGATCCTGGCAGTCACCACTAACAATTTGTTAATTCACTTAATGGTAAAGGCCAAGGTTGACTGGTAGGGACGACTTATGTAGTCCTAGATTAGATTAGATTAAGTAGGGCTGGTAGTGAACCAGTTGTATGTCAACCAAAGGTTTATTGTACTGCCCCAGTTATCTTAGCCTGGGAGACCCACCCCTGTGGGACCACAAAGCCTCAAGGTGACTCTTCCAAGCTCAGACAAGTGAACTTCATCCCAATTACGCCCCTCTAGAAGACATCTTCTCTAATCTCCAGAGAGGGACATTATAATAGGATGTGCCTAGCAGTTTCTACTGACTGCTCACAGAGTCTACATAGCTTATTACCATTATGCAACCCCAGTTACTGTAGATGATGCCTCAAGTGCCCATGTCCAGTTAAATATGATATTCAAAAAATATGTAGTCCTAACTTCCCCTTGTTAAACCAGACAATTTTGATCTTTTTTAAATGAGACTGTGTGGCTGTTCTAATTACTATTTTGTTAACACTTGAGTTTGAATTAAAATCAGACTTACTATTATCAAGCTAAAACACAATAACAAAAAATTTATAAACTCCTTTCGCACCGGGTGGGTTTTTTCCACCTAAGTGCGACATGGACCTTATGCTGTCGGATAAAACTCAGTCAAAATATTCGCTGGGATTTCGATCCAGAGGTCTAATTGGCTTTCGAATTAAATTTAATGTTTGTCAGGTAAAGCTCAGAGAGACTCACGGACCAAGGTACCGCCAATCAGTCTCTTTCATCATCATCGCTTGACTTTGTGTAATTTGGAAAAGTGGTGTGTCAAAAGTGTTTTATCGTTGTTAAAAAGAAAAGAACCGAATACCAAATAATCAAATCACAGTTTTTTCGCTATATTCATTTAAATGCCGCCCATCCACATGTCTCCTAGAAATGGTTTAAAACAAAATACACAAAAATATTAAATCAACTTTAACCGCGTCACCAAATGATTAAGCCACAGCTTCTCTGCTATGTCCTTAGTTAGATGGTATTCAACTACGAAAATCCGTTAACCGCGAGATACCAAATAAACAAGCTACGGCTCCTCCGCTATAGTCTTATTTAGATGGTTTAATATACGCAAATAAATATAATCGGTCCGATAAAACATAACAAAACTTCGTAACTTTGTTCCTTAACTATCTAGCTATCTATATATACAACTCTCCTAACACAGCTATTTATAAAATAAAACAAAACTCGGCCTTTAGTATGAAATATATTTATATGTATTTATTATCTTCAAGAGCTGATTAAACAAATGATTCAAATTAAATTGCACAGCTCCTTCGCTATGGCTAATCTAGAATCGGTAATCTAAAAGAAATGATATATTAAGGAGGATCTGGGTCTTGTAACGTTCCTAACTAGTACCGCACCTATAGATCAATGTATTCGTCGGTGTCTGATCTGGAGCGTTTGGTGCAAAGAGCGAGGCGAGAGAGGCTGTGTTCTGCGAGCCGCCTTGGCAATGTTTTGATAAGACAGCTGCTCGGTGGCCAGTTGAACTAAATTCGCAGAGCGCCGCCTCTGCCAAATCGCTAAGCTCTGCTCTCGGCCCGCGTAATTTAAAACGGTCGGCAAACATATAATTTCCTTGCCAAAATTTAGAACGTTACAAATTTAATAGTTCAAAATTATGCTTACAGCTGCCATTTTGTTTATTTTTAATGGAAAATGTTCATACCTATTGACGCACAATTTTGCATAGAAATATTGACGGTGCGTGAACATTGCTGCTGAAGCCATTAAGAATTTCCTTTCCATTTGACAAGCTTGGAGGAAATAGTTTTTGGTAATGCTAGACACAAATTGTTAAATATATTATTTGGTTTGTACAAAAAATACCTAAAAATATTCTTAGAGATTTCAGGGACCTGTTTGGTCTTCAATTAATTTGAAACTGATAAAATAGTTTGTATTACTATTTACTATTTTTCAGCTTGGAACACTCCTTTTTTAGTAGTAACATTTAAAACAATCAACTTTATCTTCCTGAACCTAAAGATGAACCTTTATCTTCCCATAATAGTGACTGGATAATGAATAGTTTCCTAATGATTTTAACAATGCTCTGATTTGACTACGAAAACCATCCAACAGAAAACGCCAAAAAATATAGCAGTTTTAAACCCAACTTTATAACCTTTGACTTCTGTAGGCTAGTGGAAGTGAAGGGCATGGCAGACAGAATCATCTCGGTGAGGACTGCTCTGAGAGACAATCTGAATAGGATGTGCCTAGAAGTTTCTACTGACTGCTCACAGAGTCTACATAGAGTATCACCATTATTGAACCCCATTTCTGTAGATGATGCCTCAAGTGCCCATGTCCAGTTAAATATGATATTAAAAAAATATGTAGTCCTAACTTCCCTTGTTAAACCAGACAATTTTGATCTTTTTTTAAATGAGACTGTGTGGTTGTTCTAATACTATTTTGTTAACACTTGACAAATTTATGTTCCCACCAATAGAGTTTGAATTAAAATCAGACTTACTATTATCAAGCTAAAACACAATAACAAAAAATTTATAAACCTCTTCAAAGACCGGTGGGTTTTCCACCTAAGTGCACATGGACCTTATGCTGTCGATAAACTCAGTCAAAATATTCGCTGATTTCATCCAGAGGTCTAATTGGCTTTCGAATTAAATTTAATGTTTGTCAGGTAAAGCTCAGAGAGACCACGGGACCAAGGTACCGCCAATCAGTCTCTTTCACATCATCGCTTTCTGACTTTGTGTAATTTGGAAAAAGTGGTGGTTGAAATGTTTTATCGTTGTTAAAAGAAAAGAA
This sequence comes from Matsumurasca onukii, assembly GCA_018831715.1. Classification (NCBI taxonomy): domain Eukaryota; kingdom Metazoa; phylum Arthropoda; class Insecta; order Hemiptera; family Cicadellidae; genus Matsumurasca; species Matsumurasca onukii. The sequence continues at coordinate 2,587,507 of CM032065.1, forward strand.
CCATACCAAATAATCAAATCACAGCTTCTTTAGCTATATCCTCATTAGATGGCCAGAGCCCAACTATTTTAAATAAAGCTAAAATACCAAGTGATCCAGTTACAGCTTCTTCGCTATATCCTAGATAACGTTGTTTTAAATACGCCAAAAATCCACACAAATATTAAATCAACTTTAACATGCCACCAAATGATTAAGCCAAAGCCCGCTATGTCCTTAGTTAGATGGTAACCAATCACACAAATCCGTTAACCACGAGATACCAAATAAACAAGCCAATCTAGCTTATAGTCTTGTTTTAGATGGTTTAATATACGTAAATAAATACACGGTTCGATAAAACGCAACAAAACTTTGTAACTTTGTTCCTTAACTATTCTATATATATACAACTCTCCTAACACAGCTATTTATAAAATAAAACAAAACTCGCTTTTATGAAATTATTATTTATATGTATTTATTATTCGCAGCTGATTAAACTAAATGATTCAAATATAAATTGTACAGCCCTTCGCCGCTAAATCTGAATCCAACCAAACATTTATTAAGGGAGTGATCTACCTTGTAACGCTCCTAACTAGTGACTGCATCTATAGATCAATGTATTTGCCGGTGTCTGATCAAGAGCGAAAAGCAGAGAGCCGCATGGCTAGAGAGGCTGTGTTCTGCGAGCGCCTTGGCAATGTTTTGATAAGACAGAAGCTGCTCAGTGTGGCCAACGTTGGAAAAATCGCAGAGCGCCGTCTCTGGGGCCAAATCGCTAAGCTTTGCTCTCGGCCCGCATTTAAAACGGTCGGCAAACATATAATTTCCTTGCCAAAATTTGAAAGCGTTACAAATTTAATAGTTCAAAATTATGCTGCTGCCATTTGTTATTTTTAATGGAAAATGTTCATACCTATTGACTATCAATTTTGCATAGAAATATTGACGGCGTGAACATTGCTGCTGAAAGCCATTAAGAATTTCTTTCCATTTGACAAGTTGGAGGAAAATAGTTTTTGGTAATGCTAGACACAAATTGTTAAATATATTATTTGGTTTGTACAAAAAATACCTAAAAATATTCTTTGAGATTTCAGGGACCTGTTTAATTATTATTTGAAACTGATAAAAATAGTTTGTATTACTATTTACTATTTTTCAGCTTAAACACTCTTTTTAGTAGTAACATTTAATGCAATCAACTTTATCTTCCTGAACCTAGATGAACCTTTATCTTCCCATATAAGACTGGATAATGAATAGTTTCCTAATGATTTTAACAATGCTCTTGACTAATAAAAACCATCCAACAGAAAAGCTCAAAAAATATAGCAGTTTTAAACCCAACTTTATAACCTTTGACTTCTGTGGCTAGTGGAAGTGAAGGGCATGGCAGACAGAATCATCTCGTGAGGACTGCTCTGAGAGACAATCTGAAGAAGGAAGGTTAGTCCAAGGACTGGTCTCACATCACGGATCAGATCGGCATGTTCTGCTTCACGGGTTTGCAGCCCCAACAGGTACGTACAAGACGGTGGAAGCCCTGAGATTGAAAAAATTACTACAGGCGTTTTTATCGTTTTTAGTGGACAAGAAGAACACAATGTTTCAGGATCTGCAATCTGATCCTGTCTTTAAGTGAAGGGGAAATGATGTTTCACCTAAAACATAAGGAAATTAGTTAGTGTAAAAGTAATGGCGTAAACTGACCCGGCCTTGTGTGCTCTCCATACAACATGAGTTTTTACAAACTTTTGTTGAACTTGTATTTTCTTTGTGGAACAAGCCTGAAAATGATAGCTTGATATTGAAAGCGCTTGTCCAAAAATAAAATTTTTTATATATTGGCCTTTAAGTTCTATTATACTTTTGTTTGTTTATTCTTTTTTCCACTTAAAATGATTTAGTTTTAAAACAACTAGCCTAGAGTACTTACTTGACGTACAATGTAAAGACATCCAGAAAGTAAAGAACATTTTGGCATGGTCAAATAAATAATAAAGATATCAACACAAACTTTATTTACAGATAGAATCTCTACTTTTTTACACAGTCGCCATGATTTCAAGACACTTGTTGTAACGCTGGGACCAATTTTCCATACCCATGTTCTACTCATTTGTGCCAAAACATGAGCCAGATTTCTTGACTTGGAGTTCCTCATCGTAACAAACTGTTTTACCCAAAAAATGTTTAGGAAGTGATAATCACTTGGCAACCAATTTAGGGTTGTAAGGTGGATTACTGAAAAATTTCCCAACGAGACGCAGGTCAGACGATTCTTGCAGATGCATGAGGCCGAGCATTGTCAGCAACATTTTTCTTACAGCATTATTCGCTCTTGTTTTGATGGCCGTTGTTGGAGGGTTTCACAGTAGGCTTGAGTTAATCGCTTTTTTTCTTGGCATAAATTTGACATGAATTACCTTTCAGTCCCAAACACAGTAATTGCCATGACTCGAGTTTAAATTTCACACACTTTACACCAGCGTGGGTTTTCATTGTCGGCCATTATAAATCACTGTGAAAAACGTAGACGCCGCATCACACACAACCAAGAGGAAGGGATGTGGAAGAAGTGCTGCCATGGGAGGTAATAAGGCGCTGCGATGGATGCCTTTCTGGATGACTCGTAACATGCACAAAAAAGTTAAGAAATTAAAACCTGTGACAGAACTAGATTCCTGATCTCGAAACTTTGTGTTCTTGTTGTTAAAAAACTATGGAAAACGTTTGTAATGAGATTTCAACCTCGGAAATTCTAGCATCGTCAACAACAAACTTAAAATAAAGAAGTTAATAATAACATTAATTATGTTATTTCATTACGTATTATTTAAAAAATTATATGTAGTTGAGAAAACGCTTTTCCATATATTTAACAAAAGCAATTTGAAGAACTTTGAATGTATGTAATTTTGTATGTAGAGTTTGTGTGAAATTTTCAATTGACTCTGTTGAAAACAAAACAACAGAATTAAGTCGCTATGAAATAGAAAAGGGTTATTTAATAAATTATCAGGGATTAAGATTCGTAGTAGAGGGAGAAAGTATTTTCCTCAAGATGTATCTCCTTTTGACTAGATATCTCCTATTTTCTAATGAGCTAGACATAATTATATTAAAAAGAACAGGATATGACAAGGAATCTCAAAAATGTTATGGACAAAAACAAATTATGTTTTATCCCTGAGTTTTCTCTGTTCTCCACTTCGATCATTAGACAGAATAACTTTCACGTTTTACAGCAGCATTTAAATTGGATTTTGTACTTTTACATGCATATTATTAACCAAATAGTAGAGTACAAAAAAACGCATGTATTTGTTTGGTAAAAGAAAAAATATATGCTTTTTTGCCAATGGGTGCAAACAAAGAACCATTCACAAAATGATAAGAAGAAACTTATCAAAAATAACCAATGAAGGAAACAAAGAAGCCGATGATAGAGAAATAATTTGCGTTCCTTATGACCAAAACCTAATAAAGCTGCAAGAAAAGCATTCCAGAAGACCAACTTCAAGCTAAGTTACAGAACAATTAGAATGATCCGAAAGCTACACAAGATAGTAAACCTACTAACCATACTTATGAAAACCTGAGTATAAGCTACTTGTTCTGATTTGCCGCTATTATATAGGTCAAATTGAAGAAGCTTTTTGTACCAGATATAAGGAGTATTTATGCAGATCACCTATACAGTAAACCATGGGTAACAAAGTATAGAAGAAAACCTTACAGATCCTAGACATTGAACCCAAGGGAGAAAAAAATTGTCATGCAAGTAAGATTTGTAAATTTATTTGCATTACAAAGAAAGTCCTCAAACCATGTTAGCCCCAACCCACATAAAATGTATATGCAACCCTATTTTTAAAAAAAATTTCCAAAATTAGTGAAAATTATAGTACAACAAAGATTTGTAAAGAAATAAATTTAATTGTATACTGTTTTATACCATATGTTCTAGAATTAATGGTATGGTATGTTTAACCATAACTACAAATTTTATTAGGGTAAATATTTATCTATGCCTTTATCGTTGTTTTAGAAGAATTTTGATTACCCAGTGCTAATCATTAAGTAATTTTTAATTTATGTGTTACAATAAATATCAATTTACTTAAAAATATATTCTTCAAGGAATAAAAAGAATCCAATAAAAGCACACAACAATATATTTATTTTATAATATGTCTTACAAGGTTTGAAAAGTTACCAAGGTTCACCATCACTTGACTCAGCAACCGTCAATCTCATTTCATGGTCTATAATATACTCCAGCACTAGGGCCAATATCCATTATAGAAATTTCCTTTGAAAATATTCCCAGTAATCAATAAACTATACTGCTATGAAAATAGTATCCTAAACTAAAAAAAGTATCCCAACTCAACCTAATGAAATACAATTAGCTTTAATTTCTAATTTTTTTCTATGATCACATCATTTGAAGTATTTAATAAATCTTTGTTAATAGTTTGCACAGAGAAATACAAGTTAAACTAATGATATTTACAAATAAAAAACATCAAAAATTCATGAACAAACTATAAACATGAATACAATAAATAAGAAACATTGACAAAAAAGCAGAAAACACTGACAGAACAGCAGAAAAAACAATCAAGCATGGATATGCAGAATCATTGTCATGAAGCTGGCACAGAACTCAGAACAACATTAGTTGGATCATGTTTGCCCTGAAAGAAAAGTTGAAAAGTGTCACTAATCGATAGCCTGTTTCTCTTGTTATTTTGAGCCTAACATATGTATATCGGAATATTTTCAAATCGAAATAAAGCCATTGAACTGGGTGAATACTTAAGATTCTGTGTTGCAAGAAATATTCCATTTAAACGACTTCGGCAAATCGACGCGTCACATCCTTGAAATGTTTAAGACATAAATGGTTTTATTGGGGCTTGTTTTATAGCTTTTGTTTGTTTTGTACCTGACTTTTGGTTGGGAAAATTGATCTAAACCCGTTGTGGTGTGGCAAAAAAAGGTGTGGCAAAATGCGTAAGGTATTAAATTTATCATGGATAGTAGCAGCAAAACAGGATTTTATACCCTCTGACAGTGGCGTAGCTAGTGGGACCGGTGGGTCTGGACCCACCCTCCCACCACAATTTAATTACGGCCCTCTAATATATTTACATCAAAGCGGTCAGTTTTAGGTAACTAATATGCAAATTATAACAGGTTACATACCTTTAGACGTCACTATTCCTTTTGTAGACATACGTGTTTACTATAGTTTCAAACATCAAGTAGTCATTATCAAAACATTATAAGAACGTTAATAATCCATCGCCGCATTTCGTCACATTAATAAATAGTACAATACATAAAACACAAGGAACACTTATAAAACATTGTATGAACTGGCCGGGTACCTGTCAATGAACTGATTAGACGCTGTCAGGCTAGCCTACACCACTCCTGTTATCAGCTGTTCGTTTTGGTCAATGTTGCCAACCCGCTTATTTCCTACATAATCGAGTACTGTGTTGAACAATTTACTGGAGCGATAATTAAGTTTCTCATTGAGCATATTATGCGGGTCTTGTTTAGTAGCTTTGTAAGATCTCTCGTATTCTTCAAGTGTGTTGAGCATAAGTCTCCTTTTAGATACATGTAAGATTTCAGTGTTCAAATCAAAGCTATCAATTGAATGCTGGAATCAATTAGGTGCTGAGCGAATTTAGATTTTTGCTTGAGGTAGTTTGGGTTTAGGCAGATGTTCTGTGTTTTAAATGACTGCCCGCTCACCAATATAATAATTTAGACAATCTGAACAATTTAACTTATAGGTGCCAGTTGCAGCACTCTTAGGTTGATTGGTGGATTTTGTTTTACTTAGTTTCCGTCAAGTTTGTTTGAAGTTTTATAGGCTAAGGGTAATATCATGTTGATTCAGTTCATTTTAAAACAAGCTAGTCCACTGTTATATTCAACTGAAACAAATTTCTACTTCAACAGGACTGCTAGTGTTGATGGGTTCAGGTTTATTTTTAATTTATTAGTTATTTTCAACAATGTAATTTTATATGTCTCAGTGAATCAGCCCCCCATGAAAGGCACTAAACGCTGAAATTAGTGCCAATCCCTTCGTTAGTGCTTTTCAGAACTAAGACCCATCATTTGTGCCTCTGTTCGAGCTACACTTAAAATACTTGGGGCAACTAATGAAGTTAGCCCCCTCATCGGGTACAATAAACATTTGAATCCTAAAAAGGTCCAATCGCTAGTGCTGGTTAGTGCACCAGACACCCACCGCGGCATTTTTCCGTAGGGAGCCATGTTAAAATACTTGGGGTTAATGCGAAGTTAGCCTCATCGAGTACAATGTCATTTTGAATCGAAAAAGGTAGATTAGATTAGATTGTATTGGGATAATTTCTGGTTCAAGACCACGCCAAGACGCCAACCCTTTGGCTTATTGTGCTACTCCCTGTCTCTCCCACTAGGCAGCCCCACCTCGCTTGTCTGCAGCTTAGGATCAGCTATCAGTTGATGGGTGTAACTCCTGCCACTCCTGAGAGAGTTGAGACCCTAGAAGACCCCTTCCTGGCTTCCAGGACCTCGAGATTCAATAATAATTGTTTTAAACTATAATATACAATGAAAAATGAAATTTGTGTACTTTTAACGCATAATTTTAATTTTAAGAAAACATCAAGAATATTAAACTATAAACTTACAAACATGTAAACATTTAATTGTTGTAGATTTGGTTCAAAATTAAGTATGTGCCTGTTAGTTGGTCTTTGAACAGGATTGTTTTTTGTGTAGTATTTTCCAATAACCCCCAGAAGATGCGACAAACGTCGCGAAATGTACCGGACCTCTTACAAGGTCTACAGGCACTCAACAGGTATTTAATATACAAAGGATTGTTTTGTTGGGGCTTGTTTTATAGCTGTTGTTTTGTTTTGTACCTGACTTTTGGGGGAAAATTGATCTAAACCCGCTAGGTGTGGCAAAATGTGGGCGTATTAAATTTATCATGGATAGTAGCAGCAAAACAGATTTTATACCCCTGACAGTGAAGAATAGGACCTGAGGCTGGAACCTCCCCACACCCTAATTACGAGCCCTCTAATATATTTTACATCAAAGCGGTCAGTTTTAAAATCATATGCAAATTATAACAGGTTACATACCTTTAGACGTCACTAGCCCTTTGTGCATACCATAAAGACTACTAAAGTTCAAACATCAAGTAGTCATTGTCAAAAAACATTATAAGAACCATAATCCATCTCATCTGATTTCTGTCACATTAATAAATAGTACATACATAAAACACAGTTAACACTTATAAAACATTGATGCACTCCAACCCAAACGTCACTGAACTGATTTGAGGAAATAGTTACTACACCACCCTGTTATCAGCTTGTTCGCTTGGTCACTGCCACCGCGCTATTTCCTACACACCCAGTACTGTGTTGAACAATTTATTGCGATAATTAAGTTTCTCATTGAGCATATTATGGCGGTCTTGTTTTCTTTGTAGATCTGCATCTTTTCAAGTGTGTTGAGCATAAGTCTCTTTTAGATACATGTAAGATTTCAAAATCAAAGCTTCAATTGAATCTGAATTGGAATCAATTAGGTGCTGAGGCATTTAGATTTTTGTTGAGGTATGAGGTTTAGGCAGATGTTCTGTAAGCGCTTTTTAAATGACCTGCCGTCTGGCCAATATAATAATTTGGACAATCTGAACAATTTCCCTTATAGGTGCCAGTTGCAGTACTCTTAGGTTGATTGGTGGATTGTTTTACTTGTTTCATGTCAAGTTTGTTTGAAGTTTTATAGGCTAAGGTAATGTCATGTTGATTCAGTTCATTTTAAAACAAACTTAGCTGTTAGTCCAACTGAAATCTTACTTCAAAGGACCACATTAGTGTTGATGTTCAGTGTTTGCATTTTTTTACCTATTGTTGGTTTCTACGAATGGCCTATTATAGCCGGCTAGTTACCTCAACATACTGTCCAGAGGGTCATTAAAAAATCAGCTCTGCCAGGCGCGCTGGTAACAGTTCATGTAAAGAGGCTAGGCAAGAGCTGCTGGCTGCCAAGCCAGTGCTGCTTCAGCTGTCCAGCCTGGGCCAAGGCGTGCAAGTGCCAGTCAATGGGAAGTTGGGCCGTTTGAAGCTAGTCCAGCCCTGCAGGAACAGGCCGGGGTCCAGCCTGAGCCCCAGCTCCAGTGAGGCCTGGTGGCCAAATTCCAGCCTCTGTGTCCGGGAGGCCTAGGGTCGAGGCCTGGGGTCCAGTCACTGTCCAGCCCCCCCCTGGTCGAGGCCTGGGGTCCAGCCCCAGGTCGGCTGGGTCAGCCTCAGGTCCAGCCCCTCAAGGCCCTGA